>OY744481.1:380309666-381509666 GCA_963556165.1 Tipula helvola | reverse complement strand
ATCTGGAGAACGGCTTGTCCGATTTTGAATTTTTTTCGCTAATCTGAATTATTATTTATAAATATTTACGATTTTTTTATATATGCTGGGTTGATTGTTGAATTGGGCATTGAATTTGGAATTGATTTGAAGGTTAAGTTAGGGGTCAATTTGCGGGTTGAGTTGAAGTTGAGTTGGGGTTGGATTAGGATGTAGTGAGTAGTTAACAAATTTTTTATATGACGGAACTTGCCTATTTATCAACCGATTACATAATATGAAATTTGGAATGAGTGTCGGAAAAGAGAATCTAAAATGATTTTTGGATAAAGTTCTGGAATATGGCCAAGTATGATGGAACTTGCCTATTTCTCAACCGATTATGATGAAATTCGACATATGTATTGGAAATGGGATTCTAAAATTATTTTTGTTTAAAGTTCTGGAATATGGTCAGTTACACGGTTAGAAATATCAGTATAATTTTGTATACTACTTTCGGTATAAACTTCTAGAATACGATTTTTCGTTCATTTAAAACACCAAAGACCGAAGTTCTGATCACCTCGCGAGGTTTCAGCCCTTTATATAGTTTATTAAATGTTGTTAAGGCTGGGCGGTGACTGCAGAAATTGTTTTTCAACTCAATTTATAAAAATCTAAGAGGGCTGCAATTTTTAGCTTCATTCCAGCAATAAATCGATTTTATTGCTTTTCACCGGAGAATCAATATAATAGTTTGGTTTTGAGTAAAAATTTAGGTGCAATTTAAGAATTTGGTCGATTTTGAAAATCATAATCAAATACAAAAAAAAAATATTAGCAAAATTATGAATATTTCACAAATGTATCTAATCTAAGCGAATCGATTCTAATTTTTACAACATCAAGATAAATTTTACACCTATAGATAAAATGATCAAAAATATCATTGAATTCGATCAAAGTTAAACAACAAAAAACTCATTAGCTAAGTCTAATGTTAAACGATTTGTTTACATTATGACTGAGGTCAAATTCAAATGCACATATCTCGTCTATAAATATCTGCTACATAACAATGATTATAACAATACACAAAGATCGAACCAAGCCTTTGTTGTACTGACATCAATACTTGATATAGTACCCACCCTGTAAAATATAAATGTATCTGATTATTTTTTTTTTATATACTCGATGATTTCACCTAAAAATGAATTTTTTATTAATTTTCTGTTTATGCGATAAATAAACAACGCTAAAATTTTAATTAAACTGGCTGACTGGCTGGCTGATAAAACGCGCGCCACACATACACACAATAAAAATGTCATAAATTAATTATTATAGTGCACATACGGTATACAGTGTACTTATTTTCCAAACAAATTGTTGTGCGAAAATAAGTTTTTGTCTAGCTCTTTTTAAAAATCACCGCACCAATTAAATTACATATGATACATAATTATTTTAGGTAAATTTATAACGCTTTTACATAATACAGTTCATACATACATATGTAGTATGTAAACAAAACATTTTGTTGTTATGTAATAACTTACTGATATACCTCATTAAGTTATGGCATATCATAAATAAATTACATTATTATCGAACAGTAATGTACTTTACATACAAAAAAAAAGAAAAAATCGATTTTATGTGGATGGTTGTCGACTTACTTAATTTTCGATGCGACGTCTCTGCGCCTTCTCTCTTTATAGATGTAATTAAATTTTATAATCTAATTTATGTTTATGATTAGATTTTAGATTGACAATTTAAATGAAAATACACACGAATAAGCAAAAATGTTATCTTCACTTCATGGAATAATCTTGCTGTATATAAAGATGAGGCATAATAACCTTCAAGATATAAGATGCAACTTATTTAGGCATTGAATAAATATACAAAATGTTAAGAAGAAACAACATAACATGATCTTGAATGCTGTTTTACGTTTAGGTGTGTTATCTTTCGATAAAAGCTCACATAATAATGACTGACACACATCCAACCGTAATTAATTAACTACGTTTTGTAATCTAATAATCGATGATAACACCATATTTTCATGAGGTAATTTTTTTTAAATTTTTTTGGCACAATTTGCAGGAATTTACAAATGTTGGCTCTGTATCAAGAAAGTTTATGGTAGAGCAAATTTCAGTTGGCTGAAACGATTGTTTGTTTCTGTAACAACGTGTAGCTAATAATTATTCAAGTCGATTATGATATTTAAATTCGTTTACAGACAATTAGTCGACCATATTCCATTAATTTTTATTGCAATTACCGAGATTACCTAGCCGGGATTGTTTAAATTTTTGGGTGCTTCTAATAATTGAGTCAGATACGTTATCTTACTCTTGGTGGCTAAATATTCATAATTTTAGCATACGTCATACATGTCTCATAACACAAAGATATCAAAAGTTCACACATTATTCTCGGAATTGTTAATTGTATGTAACTAAGCGCTAAATCTGTGGATGGAGATAGCACATTTCTCACTCTGTTTAAAAATGTGACAAGATATCAAGATGTTTGAAAAAAGGTGCCAGTACATTCGGAGAGTAAAGAAATTACTCTGACATAAGATTTGAAAGGAAAATTGTAGAGCTTTCCGTGTTGGTCAACGTTTTCTTCATAATCGTAACATAAAGAAAGCGGAGAAAGAGGGCAAAGGGAACACGCCATTAGCGGAATCCAATAAAAGGAAGTTATCCACTCCGCCCAAGAGTGGCCAACGCTCCCGAAGGAAGAAGCGGACTACTAAGGATTCTGTGCAAAATAATCCACAAATTGATTTGCAGGCACCTGGAATACCAGTGTTGGACCTATGTAGATATGAATAGAAAAACGTTGAACCTAAGAGGTTTATACTAAGAACCGCGTGGGATGTTCTCTTTCAGAAGAAATCAAGGATATCGAGAGAGGCTCGAAAGGCAGATTTGTCGTCAATTAACAGCTGCGTATCGTGAAATCCAAGTTGCTGTGGTTAGCCTTCCGAGCAGTCTGATGGGAAAAGTTACTTCCGAAGCCTGTACTATATGGCAGAAGACAATTCCGATCAAATACTTGGACAACGGACAGATGCCAATAAAGTATGTCGCCATGAACCGTATCAAAACAGCGAGGATACGATTTGGGCGATTGACACACGTGATATTACCGTTATTACTTCATCCGAATGCGTCATTGAAGAAATTAAAAACTTGGATTGACTGGTGAAGGACGCTTGAGATCCGATACGTTTTGCTTACCTCAGTGGTGACTTACATGCCTGAGTTGTTGAACGGCGCAGCAGAGAATCAAAGGATCGAGAAGTGGTTTTATTAGACGCTTCTACCGGGATAGAAATTGTCCTATTAAACATTCCTCAGAGCAACGCTAAGTCCATAGTTGACCTTACTTGGGTTAGTAGCTGCATTTTTAGTAAAGGCATCTCTTGGAAAGTGAGTGAGCAATACACACTTAACGGCCATCAGGAAAGTCAACCCAGATACAGCAGAATTGCGGGTTGGAGGTCGAAACATTCGATGAGGCCGTGTTCTTGTATATGTTAGAAAATACAAAACACAGATGATGTGCATCAGCAATGCCTAGAATGGTTAGTGGATGGCCACCACAGGGCGAGGCGGATGTAACAGTGTTCAAAGCGTAGGCGTAACGAGGAGCTGCGGCAAGCTTGTCGCAGTGTTCGATTGTTGCTCAAAACCTTCATTAAGGTCAGCAAATAAAAATGTTTCGGTAGAAACGAAAGAATCGGTAACTATGAGTTTAATGCCAAGGAATGTACGATTTTGGCAATTAAATCCCGCCAGTTCTCCACCAAAATCGAAGCATTAATATTACCTAGAGTTACTGGACATCAATCAAGCAACTTCATTGATATCCACAATTGGCCACTTCCACATAATATAGAATTAGGAGATCCCAATTTCAATTATCCGCAAACAGCAGACATGTTGCTTAGGGCTGAGTCTACTGGTCCCTAATGTCGGAAGGACAAATAAAATTCAAAGATAATATGCCAGTACTGTAAAACACAGCCTTCGGATGCATTGTTACTGCTAGAACTATGTCGCCGGAACCAACTATCCATTGCAATATGGTCTCTACAGTTCCTAGTCCATCGATGGAGCAGCTATTTCATCAATTCATCAACATCGTATGCATGCCATTCCGAGCAGAACCCTTTATGATAGGAAACTCTCAGAATACAGCCATAAAACGGTTCCACCATCTAGAGCGAAAATTATATCGAAACCAGGCGCTTCAAAAGGCCTACAACAAATTTATGGCGGGGTATGAGGAACTCTGTCACATGTAACCTGTCGAACTAAGTGATATTCAGCATCCACATGATTTTTTTACCACACAGATAAACAGTTCATCTACGAAACTAAGAGTAGTTTTCGATGGCTCTTCCAGAACCATTTCCAAATTGTTTCTCAACGACATCCTGATGGTTGGGCCTTAACTTGTTTTCTATTATTGCAAAATTTCGTACCCACAAATATGTATTCAGTGAGGACATTTCGAAGATGTATCGCCACTCGCCAGATTATATTTCATAAATCTGATCGCAAATTATATTTTGGCGTGATAGTCCAGTGAAAAAACTAAATGCGTATATAAGTTGAATACCGTCGGATATGGTACATCTTCGGCACCATACCTAGCAATCCGATTGTGTGAGAACATAATTGGTCAATGAGAAAGAAGCTCAATATCATCTGGCTGCTAGCGCTATTAAAAAAAATTTCAATGTGGACGATGTGACGATCGGTACCAACACGATTGATGACTGCGATAATTTGCGGGATGAACTAATTTCACTATTGAAAAGGGGACGATTCGAGCTACGTAAATTTTGCTCAAAAAATCCAGCTGTCCTAGAATCCATCCCAACGGGCCATCATGTAGTGCATCTCAACATTATGGATAACGATGTCAAAAAACTATCGGTTTAATTTGGCAGCCATCCCAAGACTATTTCCATTTCCACGCATAATTCCAGCCGAATTCTAGGCAAATTATACTATCAGATCTAGTCAAGAAATTTGATCCTTTAGGACTGATAGGACCAGTATTTATCTGAGGCAAAACCTTTATCTAACAGTTGTGGAAACTAAAATCTCATTGGGATGAAATCTTTCCAATAGAACACCAATCTCGACGGTTGAAATTTCGGTAACATCCCAGTGATTTAAACAACTTACAAATATCTTGAAATAGTTTGCCATTTGAATCAATCAAACAGGTACAACTTAATGTGTGCTGCGATAGTAGTGGAGCTGAATATGGGACATCAATTCAGAGTAAATAATTAGAAAATATTTAGAATCATTAAAAAGATCCATGGATTTGCAATTTTGCATGTATAATGGAGGAGGGAATGCAATTAAAGGAAATCTTATGATCTTTTAAAATGAATACTTATGCTGGGATCGGTACGTAATCCCTCATTTCATAATCTCAGCTACAGAATCTCCTTTTTTTTTTAAATCTTCTGATTACAAAATCTCCTAACTACAAAATCTCCTAAAACCTCTTTTTAAATAATTGTGTTTTGGGATGGCAGCGACATATGTAAATACGCACATAAAGCATTTTTTCTGCCACACACACACATACACATAGACCCAACACAAGGCTGTTGATCGCAATGGCTAACACCAGTTTTAAAGATGTGGATTAACCGTAGTCACGGAGAGGATTAACCGTAGTCACGGAGAATTTTTGCAGTACAGTGGACCCCGCTTTACGATGGTAATTCGTTCCACTAACTTCATCGTATTGTAAAATTATCGTAAAATGAACCACATTTTACATGAGATAAACAACTTAATCCGTACAAGGCAAGAAAATTGATTTTTAATCGTAAAGCGAGTTAGATTTTAGTAGAGTCGATTCATCGTAAAGCGATTTAATCGTATTGCAAGCCCATCGTAAAGCGGAGGTTTACTCTAGATATTTTGTAAAAGAGATTTTGTAATGAGAGATTTCGTACCCAACCCCTTATGTTGCGTGCCTGTCGAATTGTTCGACTAAATCATTGATTTTTCTAAATTGTTGACTATAGTTCATGCCAGTTATTCATAAATGTCATAAGGGTCAATAAGGCAAGCTGTGCCTGGCTTTTCATTAATCTAAATAGCGACTTTTGTAACGTCGCCCATAAGTTATTATTCTTTGACAGAAATAGCCAGGCCTACTGTTTGAAATTTCGTGTAAGAACTTTTCGTTTTGGCTTGCGTACTGGTTAATTTACAATGTTAATTTGTGTCTTTAGAAATTTCTCATATTTCGTACATAAAATTGTCTACAAAATATTAAAATAATTTATTATCGGTATAAGAAAATTTTAAGATTTTCAGCGTCGTAGATGATTTTGTCCAAAAACGGAAACAGATTATTGCAATTGCAACATTGCTAAATCCACTAAAGGCTTTTGTTCGGCCCACAAAGTAGGAATCACGGTTACAGCGATATTAAAGCGCTTTAACATAAGCAAGAAGAGGCAAAAATGGATAATATACCGTGAAAAACGTAACATATCTAATACCGATAGAAAAATTGAGGCGAGATGTTATATCCTTAAAGCGCTTTTTCATTAGAAGACACAAACACGATATGTCGTCGCATATACACCAGCGATTTATCGATGCCGAAACTCGGATATATTTTTATCCCACGATAAATCAGGAACATCATTTGTGTGAATCGATAATTGATTAACATCCTGACAGATATTTTTCTTTAACCGTTTCATAATAAATCGTTTTTAGTCTTAAATGCAATAAGTGCAAACTGTATAATTTATTTACATATGTATGACATGTTAGTCCAACAGGTAGCAATAGCGACTGAGAGATGACAGTTGTTTGTAATTTTTATCGCCACCGATATCTGTAAAGACATTCCACTGGAAAAGCGACGATATTATGGTTATATTATGGCAAAACGCTCTTTCGATACCACTTTACTGCAGATGTTATATTCGATTTGACTGGCTACGGCTTTAGGTAGGATTACAATCAAGCTGCAAGATACTTGAAATTTACAGAACGAGAAATTTAAATCACGAAGGCTAAAAATATAACACAAAATGACACACATCTAATACATCATTATATGATTTTCTAATGTTGATGCTAATTTTCCATAAACAGCGCTATTTAACCCTTAAGGCAAATCTTAAATGAATGATCATGTCATGACTAAAAATACGTAAATCATAATAAACATTCCGAAAAAAATCTAACCATTTTGTATTGCTAATTTTTTAAATTATTATTCAAGTTTTGCGATTCTGCGATAAACTTGAATAGACAATTTTTCTAGCAAATGTCTATAAAGAATTTAAATATATTTAACCTGAAATACAAAGAATAGATATTTATATGAATAGTTTGAGTTTTCCATTTTATTTTTCACAATATTCCCCCCCAAGTTAAATAAATACCAGAGCCGTAATCATCAATAACGGTCACGCACTCGTTATCTTACGGTTTCTTGATCAGGTATTTCATCAATAACTCCACACCAATTTCAAAATCAATAAAAAAATGCAAAACTGATAATTTTTTAAAATCCGATCGCACTTGCAATTTACAAAACACTAAATTAGCACACAAATTCTAATCACCTAATACTGAATTATGTATTATCGTAAACACGTTATGTAAAAAATCTTCACAATATTATAAAATTTATTATCCACCTACCATTTAAAAACGGCAATGCCACCAAATCTGGATTATTTGTTACATTAAAACGTGAACTTGCTTGCCGTTTATCCTTTTTTATTAGCGGTGCATTTAAATTCAGCGATCTGGTGACTGATGTTGGAGGTGGTGCCGACTGTTGTTGTTGTGACCTCTATAAAATTTAAAAGAAAAAGAAAAAAACGTTTAATAAAATTACTCTATAACGGATTATGTCATAAAAATTATTTACAGGTAATTAACTACACATTCCGCGCCATAAACCGAAAACCAATTATTTTAATTAAAAATCGATTCATGTGTATATCCAAAAATATTATGTTTACCTCAACAACAAAAAAATGGCGTACACCTTTCTTATATAAGGATTAAAGCGCGCACTCTAAATGGGGGCCAAATAGATCACCAAACCGTTTATTTATACATTTACACTTTAATATTAATTTAAATAACCGTACAGTACATACGGCTTCGTATGTATGTTGTTGCACTTAGAACAATAGACAAATCAAGACTAAAATAAAAAAATAATTATTAATTAATAATTCTTTTATATTATCAATATTCTTATACTTAAGTTTCTCTTATACAAAATACTATACCAATTGTTCAAAACGATAATAATAAGAAGAAGAAATAGAAAAGATATTACAAAACTTGTATTTCATGAATATACGGCATATACATATGTAGATGTAGTTTCCACTTGTAAAAGGTAAGAGATAGTTTTGTAATTATCATGATACTATCCATGCGGTGTTGAAAAGTAACGTAACATTTTCTTTCTTTTGATCATCGAATAGACATTCTTCTTAATAAAAATATGTATGTACGATTTTTCCCACTGAGAAGCAGGTAATTTTATTTATTTCACAGTTGTTGTTGTTGTTTGCAATAAGATCAATCGGATGAGGAAATTTAAAAATTTTACTGCTTGCAAGTAAAACACTTTCCGCGTACGCGTTTACGGTATGTACCTATTTAGTTATTATTAAAAATATTATGTCAATTATTTATATGGAATTTTATAGATTTGTATATATCTATTATACATGGGAAATTGTATTGGTTTAATAAAATTTTGTATACAGGTTTCACTGCGAAATTATAGTACTTCTGTAGGAGTAAGCAATCGGATTCATGCAAAATTGAAACGATATTAACGACTCGATAACACAATCGATTTGAATATCGTTTAACGATTCACACTTGGTAACTCTAATAGTTTGTTCTGCCTAGCTAATAAAAATTGCATGCAAACCGAAAGTATAATCTGGAATTAAACAGCGAATTAAAAATTTAATATTATGGACCTCAACTCTGGAAAATCCTAAAATTTTTCTTGTAATTGAAATCGCTTTCTTCAAATAAAACATCTTTATTATTTATTTTTTGATAAATATTATTCTAAAATTGAAACTTTTTATCTTTCTATAGATGGTTTTCATAAAATAGGAGCCTGATTTATAGTGAACCCACCGATATATCAAATCGTTAATCGAAATTTCATAATGCACCATTAAGTAATGCTTGCTTTAATTTCATTTAATAAAATATAAAGGAGTGAAACATCACAAGGTGCTCAGCACTTCGGTCCGGAAAATTATGTCCAACTTCTATCCACAACGTAATCACCAAATCATCCCCCAACCCAACCCTCAACTCAATTAACAATTAAACCCCAAACCAACTTTTAACTCAATCCAACACTGAACGCCTAACTCAATCCCCAAATCAACCCCTAAATAAATTCATAACAAATCCACTCACTCGACTCCAACTTGATCCCTCACTCAACCCGAAACTCAACATTAACCCCAATTCCAAACCAACACGATCCGAAAAACTACTTACGTACATGAGCTCAGCTCAATCTACCCTCAAATTCAACCGTACAATGAATTCCGAAATCAACTCCCCGCTCAACTCCAACCCAATCTCAACTTCCAACTCGACCCCAACTTAATCCTCAATTCAACCCAAAATTCAATGCCCAACTAAAACTACAAATCAGCACGGTTCGCAAAATTCCTCAAATCAATATCGTCCGTACCTACATATACCTATATGCGTACATAAACTCAACTCAACCTAACCTTTAACTCGACCTCCAAATAATTCCTCAACTGAATCCCTTACTCAACCCAACTCAACCCCTGCTCGAGTCAAATCTTAACCCTTTACTCAACTTAAAACCAAATAAATTACGAAATCAACTCGATTCGAAAAACTACATGCGTAAATGAACTGAATCTAACCTCCAACTAAATTCTCAACTCTACCCCCAAATGAATCTCCAATCGAACCCTCCATTCCACCTCAATTCAACTTCAACCCAATTCTAAACTCAACACTGAAGTCAATCCTAACTCTACCTTTAACTCAACCCCAAAACTCGACTTAATCCCTAAACCAACACGTTTCGAAAACGGGGTTGTAACGATATCCGCATTTCAAAATTCCGCTCATGAAAAAATCCCGCTTTTTAAAATCCCATTTTGCATAATCCCACTTTTCAAAATGCCGATTCTGCAAAAATAAAAACCCCGGTTTTTATTTTTATTTTATTTTAAATTAAAATTCTCCTTCACCAAAAAGGGCGGCTCGAATTAAAAAAAATACGTGTTTCAAAATCAAGATTTTGAAAAGCGGGATTTTTAAAAGCGGGATTTTCAAAATTGGGATTTTGATTTCGGGATTTTGAAGGCGGGATTTTGAAAAGCGGGCAAACTTACCTTCCCCTTCGAAAACTGCTTGCAAATACAACTTAATCCTAAGTCAACCTTAAACCCAACCCGCACTCATCACAAACTCAGCCCTCACAACTCAACATTAAACCCAACGTTCAACTCTGTCCTCAAAACTCAACACGGTCCGACTACATGAACTCAACACAAATTACAAGCTAACTTCTAATTTATCCCCAAATAAATCCCCAACTGAACTGTGATACAACTTCAACTCAGCGCGTTAATCGATATCCCCCCCTCCAGCCCACCATTTCAATCCTAAAACTAGCGTGAAAAGTATGGGTAACATGGAGCGAAAACCACATGGTAAAACCAACTTGTTAATAAGGTTGTGGGTCAATTCGTAGGACAGGTACGTAGAGAAAACATAGATTGGGAAAAAAATTCAAATCGGACAAGCCATTCTCGAGATACCTTGAATACATACATCTAGGCACACAGGCGAACATTTTTTTTTTTCGTTTTTCGAACTTAGGGACCTACAAAATGACGACGAAACTGGTTATGGACAAAAAAAAATGTTGGTCATTTTGGCAGGATCTCAATAACTTTGATCTCTGTGGACCGAAGTTTATTATAAAATTCATTACATAACCTTGATTTAACTAACAATGATGTGTAAATAAAGTATGTCGCAGTTTTCGCTTTGAATTTTAAATAGTACCGTCATGTGGGGCTACTTTGTGCAGCGGGGGCTACTTTGTGCAAATTTGAAAACCAGTTTTAATTTTTTTTTTTTTTATGGTACCTATTTGTGATATATACACATACATAGGTAGAGGTCTCCTCTATTACTACAAACATTTTCTGGAATTTTAAAACAATCTCAATGTGTGTTTTGGTTATTCAATTTCAACAACTTTTCGATAACGTAGGGCGTCACAAAGTGCGCGTGGAAACTTGCGTCTGTGAAATACAAAATTGTTGACAAAAAAATTGTTGTAAGTGCAAATTTATTTATTTATATGTAAATAAACAATGCTATCTTGTTAGTTTAAAAAAAATGTGAAAATTAATAACAAATAAATTTAAAATGAAAAAAAAATGCACTGTGGGGCTACTTTGTGCAAAGTTTCATTCGTTTTTTTTTTTGGCAGAAAAATGGTCAAACGTTACAAAAAAGTACCTGGAACGAGAAATTACCGTGACTACACTTTAGAAAAGCTGGAAAAATGTTTGCAAGAAGTTGATGGTGGTATGTCGATTGCACAAGCTTCTCGAAAGTATAAAATCCACAGAAATACTATCTCAAACAAAATTTACAAAAAACACAAGAAATGTCGATCTGAAGAACTGCAATCTGTTCCAGCTTCAAACATATTTAACTATGGCGAGACGAATCTGTCCGACAATCCCGGAATAAAGAAAGCGATATCGAAACGTTCATGCAGGCGTACTGAACGGGTGATGAATTTTTCGAGGAGCTGCATTTCAATAATGTTTTGTGGAAGTGCGTCGGGATACATATTGCCTCCGTACACAGTGTACAAATCAACACAGCTCTATAACAATTAGGTTCTTGGTGGACCGAAGAAGAGCCGATTCTAACCTTTAGAAAGCGGTTGGTTTGATTTAAAAACATTCGAAGATTGGTTCGAAACGCACTTTTTAGTTCACACACAAAGAATTCCAGGGAAGAAAATTCTAATTGGCGACAACGTTTCGAGTCATATTTTCAGTTCGAGTTGTGCAAATGTGTCAAGAAAATGATATCAAACTTATTTTCCTCGCTCCTAATTCAACACATTTGTTACAATCACTAGATGTGGCATTCTTCGGACCAAAGAAAACAGCCTGGCGCGCTAAAATTCGCAAAAATTCAAATATTGAAGAAGAAGAAGATGAAGATGATGATGAAAAAAGACGAAGAAGAGATTCAGAAAGCTGCTCTCAGTGCCAAAGATTTGAAGAAGGGTGATTACGTGATTGTCACTTATGAAGGTGAATATTTTCTAGGAAAAATTGTTAGCGCCAAACGTAATAAGAACAATTTTGAAGTGCTGACAATGACCAAAACTTTAATAAGTTGGAAGTGGAAGGAAACTGAAAAGTCTGATACGTACAAACTTGAGGAAATTGTACGAAAGATTAGCGAACCAAAAGCTATTAATAAACGTGGTCTGTCTCGAGTTAAAGAGATCGAATCACTCTGGGGGACATAAAAACTCCAGATTCGCAACGATGTATCTTATGTTGTTCATATTTATAAATGTTATAAATGTTAATAATGTAATAATTATTTCTAAAATTTGATTTATTTCATTGTTCAAAAATGTGTATGGTTTCTTTTGTTTAAACTCAATCGTTTGAAATAAACATTCTTTTTAAAAAAATAATTGTGGTAAAAAAATTTTTTTTAACGCTGAAAACTATTCTCAAACAAGAATTTTTATTTATCTTGAGGTTTTTTATATTAAAAAGTCAACAATCAACTATTTTGACAAATGTATATCAATATTTTACTAAAAACATGATTATTATGCAAAATTTCTATCACTGCACAAAGTAGCCCCACGTGGGGGCTACTTTGTGCAATGTATGTTTTGATTTATAATTTGTAAATATTACATACAAAAAATGTCAGTATTGATCTAACTTACTCGTCTGAGTCCAGCTATTAATATAATAACGATAAATTGTACTAATGTGTACATTAATATAGTTTTTTTACATCTCAAAGTTCAAAAACTGTAAAATCCTGCACAAAGTAGCCCCATCTGACGGTAAATAATTTATGTGCAGCGGTCGCAGCTGATTTAACCAAAACTCTATATAGACGACGGCAATGTCAACACATTTTCGATGGAAACTGACGTTACTAACACCAATATTTGCAAATTTTTGGCATCACTCATTTTAACAACATTTACCAGCAACATTCACCATTTACAAATCAACCATTTTAGCAACTTACATTTTTTTAATCTAAATTGTGAATAGAAAATTGCTGAAAAATCTGACTGATGTTCGTTGCTTTATTTCAAAGGCGATATTTTCTTCAAATTTTCAAAAATTCCAACGACTTTTCAAAAGACAGTTAAACAAAAACAGTTAAAATGAAAATTTATGTACCCTATCGGAATTTTTTAGACACAAAATATCTTAAAATTTACGAATTTCATATTAATTTTCGTTTTCAAATTTTCAATTGTATGAAACTATCCTAGAATTGTACGACGTTATCGAAAAATGTGGACACTCTTAATGCCAGATATTTTTTGTTTATTTCAAATCTTTTCAGTAAAGCAGATAAATCGAATTTTTTATTTGCAAGACGCTAAGCATTAATTTGACCTTACAATATTTTCTTATCAACCTGTTGAAGATATTATTGGTATCAAGAAAAATTTAAGTAAAAGCATTTACTTTTATTTCACTTCACCCATTGTTTGCTTTCAAACTGCCCCACATTATCGTTTACTTTTCTCACCACCCACTTTTTTCCATGCATTTAAGGTAAGCGAATACGTTAGCTATGGTAATTATTTAGTTACAAGTTTTCGTTTTGAATCAATTTTGCTTTATGGATTGGACATTACCGTATTAATAAATTTCATGGGATCAGTCCAAAAATGTTAAAAAATTATCGGCTGTTTTTTCCTAAATTTTGTTTTGTAACTTTCAAAGCCATATCGAGAGCTTACCAAAGACTTCCTTATTTCTGGGCTTAGTTATTTCCGGGTTAACATATTTGAATCAAGACAACGCAATCAGAAGTTCAGTATTAAAAATATCTTGATTTTGATATCTACAGAATCCCTTTTAAAGAAACTTAAGCTCCGAAAATCTAACAATTTTTTTCGTAAGCTTTTTTAAATCGTCAACTTTTAAGGAATTTCTTGAATAAATTATCCTACTTAAAATAATTAAGGATTGTTCTTACAAGGGAAAATTATTCTAATTTGTAGAACTCTTTTAGACATTAACGAAGCTATTTTCTTTATCAGCAACAAACCCTGTTTTAGGGGTTAAACCACCCCTTAATTATCGGAAAAAGATAATTTCATCCCCTAAACAAACAGAGATGCAATGCTCATAATCTAATTTACTATAAGGTTTACTTGTACTTTTTTTATAAGGAATAATTACCAATTTGTTTTACAAAAAAAATGGAGAAGCCAAGATATATCGAAAAAATCGTTTTTTGAGGTTAAATTAAGGGCGGTTCTAATCCTTAAAAAGGGCTTGGTTGCCGATAATAAAATGGATTCGTTATTGTCTCACAGAGTATTACAATTACAACTTAGAACAGTTTTTAATAATGATTGTTAATATGTTTTGTCTATAAAAATCCGAACGAATCTTATTTGAATTTAATCCAGACAAACTTCTCTTTCTATTATTTGTGTGGGCTTTATGCCACACACAGAAATGAGGTTGAGTTTTTGATTTAGTGAATATAATTCGCTGGGTCAATACGCTCTTGCCTCATATTTAATGTATGAAGTTAGAATTGTATTTTTGTAGGTTGGTCGTAGCTACCTGAACAGTAGACCGAACTTTTGTTCGTACGAACTTTTCAGTACGAAATCAAACCACCACATAGAGAATTCAAGGAGATGAATCTTGGATTAGAATACGGGGGGATTTTGCTATTTGAAATGATTGGCTTCTTCATTTTTTCTGATTAACAAGTCGAAAAATGTTGTGAATGCCATTATAACATATTTTGTCTATTAAAAGCCAAAAGAATCTTATTTGATTAGAAAATTTTTTATAATTTTTTGAATTTGACAGTTCAAAATGTTCCCTTATTAGCAAATCTGAGGCTTTCAAAAGTTTCGAAGTAACATTGAAATTCTATGAGGGCGAAAATTTCACTTTAAAAATCTGCATTGGTCGCACTTTTCTCTCATACAATTGGTGCCCGGAGGTTGTTGGCAATATAGTAAATGTGAGAAATCACTACGCGTGCACTAAAATACTTCATGCGCATGTGCGATCAATATAGCTAAAGGTAAGTGTTTACTTAGCCTCGTGGTAAATCAGTGTCTGCTAGGTAATTTGTTGGAAGATGACGAGTGATATGTAAGAAATAATTGTTATCGAATATTTATATCAAATAAGTTCAGTAAATCAAATTGGAAAGGAAATTACGGTACATTGAAATCAACTTTTGGCAAAGTTTGATAAGATAAGTTAATCTTAAAAATGCTATTTATTTTAAATGATAATTGGGGCGAACTTGAAAAGTGGCTTAAGTTAAATTGTAAGAGAATTTTGCAGGGATTAAACATATTAACTAAATCATTCAGATAGTAATCCTTGTTACTATTAGTGAAAGGTTTCAAACACAATCATGATACTTTGTTTATTTCAGTTATCTTTAGTAATTAAAATTAAATATAAAATCCAAACTGCGTAAGTTTTTGGATCTACCTATGTATATTTTGGGATTTTTAAGATTTCGTTCGTTTTATGGATGCAATACATATTTTACAAATATAAGTGAATAGATTATGCACCTATTGAGCCAAATTCAGATAATTCCAACATTGAATTTTTTTTTAGGAACTTTTTTTCTGAAAATGGTATTTGTATACGTGCAACAAATGTTATCGTTTCAAAACCTATCAAATAACAGCTCTTTATGCAACCAGTTAGGAAAGACTTTATTTTGTGTAACCAGTGGAGTATTTGCGAAACGAGCGAAGCGAGATGCGTAAAATCTTACAAGTTACACAAAATTGAATTTCGTAACGTGTACCATGCAAGATTTTTTCTAGACTAAATCTCAAATTCCAATTAATAAAGTAGGCATAAACTGGGGCTGAAATGAATATTTCGCGAAAAAATGTCATTCCGCAACACTCTACCATTTTGAAGGTAATTCTTACTCTCGAATTCTCGAGAATTTCTGATAATTTTTAACTCTCGAATTCTCAAGAATTTAATTTCATATTCTCGGGAAATCTGGATTTCAATAAATCTTGATCGACATTGAAATTTGATGCTTTTTCGAAGATATCGTAATATTTTTTATAGCAAATTAGCAGCGAAAAATGAAAACACAGAAATCACAGAAAATTATCTAGGAGGTTAATTAGTAATTGATCGGATGCTGACGATATGGCGGTAAGAAATATTCGCTGTGATAACTATTCAACCAACATCCGCTGAAAAAGAGAGAATTGGTTCGCACAAAGTGCGGTAGTCATCCGATAGATGCTATTATTCCAGTGGGTCGGTGGATAGTAGCCACCAAGGATGGTTAATAAAACAGTTTTACTTGCCGCTCTAACATCAAAAATTTGTTAACTCGGTACATACAAAAATTATTAATTTATGTAACTTTAGATAACGTTAATTTTATTCAACATTTTTGATGTAACTTTTCTAAATTGTTGAACACCACCTACAACCTCGTTTGTTTTTTTCTTTATTGCGAAGCTCTTTCCATCTGGAAACAAATGCTTTACAAACCTTGACATCTCTGTAACTGTATTTTCTCAATTTTCTTTTTTATAAAAGGCGGATCGTTTTTTCAATTGTTCGATTTAATTTTCAAGTACGAGTGATCGCGACGGTAATCTGAAGCAAAACGGCTGACTATAATTGGTTAGTGTGCTCATTCGTTAGCCACCATATTAATTACACATCGGTCGATTTTTAATTAGAAGATCAATGCACTTGCCATATAGTCTCCTATATAAGATACCCGCACACGACAAATTTTTCAATTTTGAAGTCTTTACCAAAACGTATATTGTTTAGGTGGGATGAAAATTTATCGATCTTATACGAGTTATAACTAAATGAAATTGTAGTTTTACCATTTGTATGTCTTTATATATGTATATGACAATATTTCAACAAGCAAATTTGTAGGGTCCTTTGAGAACGGTAGGTCTTGTAATCCAATAACTCAAGAAACCCAAAATGCTTGCCCAAAAATTTGCCGACATTTTATTTTGGATGGTCAGTCAAGCTTAGAAAAAGTGCTGAAGTTAACCAGCTGCGAAATCAACATCAACAATTTTCCCTAAACCTACATTTTAACTAATTAATGACCAAGCCATTATTCTTAAATACAACTAATATCAGCACTAATAAAACGACATATTGAACCCCTATGGCGTTTCATCTTCACAATATGTACTAATAATTATTTTCAAATAAACTTTTCAATTTTCGTCAATTCTTACATAAATCGATTTTCAAGGATATTTATATGAATTATAGATAGATAGCTAGGAAAACAGATTTGAAACAAGAAGGAAAAACTAATCAAAATTAATTAACTAATTTTATATTTCGAGTTATATTTTACTACAAACATGTTGTGTTTGTATCGGATATAATCGAATCAATAAACACATACACGCAGCAAGAAGGCAACAACAGCAACAACAACAACAATGCGATTTCAAAAACACTTGAGATTAAGTTTATTGACGACACACATATTGATTTCTAATAAACAACAGAGAGATGGTGGTATAATGATATTGAATTGAACGGAAGAAAACTAAACATAAGAAAAATGAAAGAAAATTAGAATACTTAAAAAAACAAAAAAAGAAATTGTAATTTGTTTTGAAAGTTGGGGATAACTCGAAGATAAATGAGTTATGTATGGAGAGGATTTTTTTTTGTTGTGTCCGAATACCTTATGTACATATACAAATTTAAAGGATAAATATGACACACGTGTATGGAAGCGCTTGATGAAAAAAATAAATTAGTTTGTTGACGTTGTATAACTTGTAAAGTTTTTCCGTTTTCTAGAATTTGTGTAACGTGTACTTTAAATAGAATTAAACTGCACGTGATGGAAATCCATTAGCTAAATAAATTTGTTACACACTTATTTTTCCAAATATAATGCAGTAAACGTGTTTAAAAAATTCTTAGTTTTTCAAAACTTACATTGGTGAATATACAAAAATGCGGCTTATAGGAGGTCAACACAAAAAGTGAATGAATTATTCTAGATTCTAGACTAAAGCATAAAACTGCTGTGTACAGACAGAAATACTATTGACTATAGTCACATTAAATCAATCTCTTACCTCTCTATACATATTCAAAAATCATAAAACTATTTTTTTTTTGGTATGATACCGAGTATCTTGGATTACATTATAATATATTTATGTATTAAGAATTTTTATTTACCGTAAAATTATCTCTTTAAATTTTTAAGTTTTTATTTGCCTCTCCTCGATATGTATTGGATATAACACGTAAACTTACAAAACAAGAAAAACATCAAAAAAGTTTATATAGATATAAAATAGTGAACTAATGATTATGTATGTAGAGTCGTCGTTCGAGCCCGTTAGAGTTTAGTATTATTTTTTTATGGCCTGTTCTGTATGGAGGTGATGCAGGAAGTTATTTTATATATTTTATAGGCTATCAAATGTTTTTCGAAATGCTGTCGTCTATCCAAATAAAATCTTTATTTGTTTTTGAGGAAAATAATAGAATATTCGTCATAGGTAATAATATCTAGGTAGGCGTTGTTTCATTTTTCTTGTCTGTAAAATATAGCTTCATCAGTTAAAATTTACCAATTAAAGGGATCTATGGTTAAATTTAGTGGCATTTTTGACTTAAAGCTTTAACAAATTATTGATTGGGGGGGTTGCAAAATTCGGGATTCTAGCACTTATGTACAGAAAACTTGCTGATTTTTTCAAAAAAAATTGGAATTTTTGAATGAATATTATGAATTCAAAGCAGAAGATAGGAAAATAATTTTTCTCGGCCTCTATCAATCGACTTTTAATTTGTATCCAATCGAAATGATCTAACAAAAAAATTAAGATTTATAATGCTGTTGACAGATGTCACGTTTCGAAATAACAGTTTCGACTTGTCACATATAACCAAGGTTTCACACCAAATTTGTATTAAACTTTAGAAAGAGATAACTTTTCTCATTTCGTGGCAATTTATTACATTTACAACACGTACAATAATTAGTTTCTTGTTTGTTTATGTTTCTTAACAACTGTCATTTCTACTTTATAGACATATTCTTATTTGGAAAATCGTACTTTTAACTCAAATTACGAAAAATGCATTTGTATAACTTTATCTTATACAAATAAACCTTATATAAGCTTAGCTCGATTATTATCAATAATAATGATAAAGGCTTCAATGAGCCATTTATTTTGAAAGTGGAATAAGTCACATTTTCAAAAATCAAGTTAATGATAACAATAGATAAATGACTGTATAATCTTTCTAACGGTAAATAATTTATTGTCAAAACAAAAAAAAATTAATCCTTAACATTTGTGCAAAAAATAAGAAAATTCAAAATCCCATATGTTTTTTCATTTATTGTTTTTCTATTATTTCATTATCTCGTTTCAACAAAACATTGACTTATTCCACTTTCAAAATAAACGGCTCAAATATAGATTTTAAAATGGCTGCAAAAACCAACCAGAATATCTAGCTTATTTTGGCAAATTAAATTTCACATTCCAAAATGAATAAAGATGCTAAGGTTTCAAGAAAAATCTTTATGCTTATTTATCTTAGCAAGCCAAGCAAGATCCTCATCAAAATTTAGGAATATGGTATTTGTGGAAAATATGATTATATGTATAATTTGCTAAATATGACGAATCTCAGAGATGCTCGCATGTCGCATATATACCACATAGGATGCTTAGAGGGTGTATCATGCTTTATGCCTCTTTACGCGTTATTCTATAATACACGGTTGAGCTCTAATGACGCATTTGCAGAATATGGCGCTCGTGATCTATGTGACAGACCTCTAGTATCAATAATACTCAAACACAATTAATAGCACGTCCAGGCTTCGTGGTACTTAGCATAGTAATTCGTATGACTTAGCATAGTAAAGAATCATGTTCTCAACATATTCAACCATTTTGGTAATTTTAGAAATTTGTCATCAGAGCCCAAATTATGGAATAACACATACATATATACATACTACGTTTCCGTGATAGAGTTAACCGGGATTAACGTGGATTTTCTCATCCTGGAATATGTCGAGTTTAGGATTTTTGTTAAGTTTCTTAATCCAACTTAACGAAAGTAGTTGGATAAGAAGGGGTTCTATCTGTTAAAATAGAAAAAACACCAATACAAAATGGTATCGAGAGTATTCTTTCTCTAAAATCTAATTCTCTAAAAAAATAAAATTTTCAGAAGTGACTTTTAATTGTTGTGAAATGTCAAATTACACTAGAATTATAATTTCATGGAAACGATATGAATTAGCGCCGCCATGTTATTAACTCAACGAAACTCTTAATTCGGGTTAACTCTGTCATGGAAACGAAGTAATAGATTTGTCTACGCGGCCCAATCTCTGAGATTCGTGTTATTTAGCAAAGTAAATAATAGTGATGTACCGAGTATCCGAAAACTACATACAACTACAAGCAATTTGTTGATAGAAATTAAAAGTACCTTAAGCTAATTTCATTTTCTTAAATATTTAAAATAAAAACGAAGGAGACCACTTTTGGTCCACCAACTGGTTAGATTCGCATTGATAGGGATGTTGGAATTTAATATAGTTGTCTAGTTCAAGCAAGCGTTTGAACATACTCGTACTCGTACCATGTTTGTGTTTCCTGATTTATATATGTCTATGCATTAAACCAACCCTGTGTGATGATTTATTAGTTTGGTCACTCATGATCTATACAATTAATTTCTCCCACCTATGTTGCCGCTTAACGTTGATAGCATGTATAGTTTTATTAATTCCAATGTATTTCGCTATTGATTTAATATGGTACTGGCTAAATCTGATACACGCGTTGACAGATTGAACCAAGCTTTACACAAATATTGTTTAAGACCTAAGGAAAGGCGACTACCTCACACCTTTCTTCGTCTTGGGGTGATTATGAACAGATAATCGAGATGATAATCAGTTCTAAAGTTACTAAATAGCAATTTTTTAAGACCCAAGCGGCTCTTTTAATCCTTTTCCAGTCTTAATTTTTTCTGCTTTTTCTAGGTTTGGGAAATTACGTCAGAAAATGGTGATTTGCCCAAAATAAATTTACTGTAATTTTTATTGATTTTTTGATATTTTATAACACTGCTAATTTGAACGTTGCTTAACTGACCTTCACCTTGTTGACAATCACTGATTTGGTCGTCGCCGAGTAGACTGTTGAAGTGTTGAAGAATTAACGTCGCCGAGGTGATTGGCACTGAGTAACCTGCCCTTCGGTGAATTGGTTTTGCTACCGATTTTTAATTTTAAGTTTTAACATTATCAAACTGAACTAAAAGTATTTATTTATTGGATTCAAATGTCTAACACGAATTCGACAAACAAAAATTCATCCATTTAATTCCATAGGTTCATTCCTTACAAAACTAAGACAAAATTGATACCACAGAACCGATAACACAAGAGGCGAAATACGTTACATAACAGCTTTATCCTTAGTGATTAAATTAAACAAACAGTATTTCCGGTTCAACATTCCGGATTATCGACAACATATTTTGATGAACCTGAAAATGTGTACGCGCTAAAGCAACGATAAGGAATATTTTGTTGCTTTATGTTGTTGTTTGTTTCAAAACCTATAAGTCAGCAATCATAAACTTTTTGGACCAACTCAATTTGAGAAATATTTTAATTTTGTTTCGGGTTGTTTACGTTTCCAGTTAAGCGTGAAATTGGGTACGGTCAATTCCTCAAGAGAATAAATATTTCGAAGCAATTTTATTTATCAGTAAAAGATGGAGATTTGGAGTCCCAACTACACCTTCTGTAAAATTATGAAATTTGTGGAAGCAACTCGTTTACAGGTTAATCACAAAAATGCCAGATTGATTATTGTTTTCTATAAGGTAAAGACATCGTTTGATGAGCCTGGTTAGTCTTTTATTTTATTTTTAAGTTCTCTGTAAAATTAGGCGTTCATATATTCTTTGTTGAATTTTAGTTTCTGCTACATCTTCACGATTAGCCTCAAAACAATTTAATCCATGGATAATTTTGATCGTTTCGATATTTATCATTTCATTTGTGTAGGATTCCGTTAAACAATCAAAACATTGGTGCAATTCAATTAAAATGTACCATCACTTTGTCAATGCTACTTTACGATAAACAAAAATCGACACAATGTAATCATCAAACAAAGTATTTAAATCAACAATGTTTCACTATATTCCAATTATTTATATTTATTTTATCACCTTCAATCCGATAAAAAAGAAACAGCAACTTTTTGTTCTGTAGTTCGAAACATATAAATGAATATTGGTGTAACACACTGAACGATGCAGAACATTTTAGAAACATGGAACAGAAACTGAAAAATGTTGCCTTGGTGTGTACTTATCATAAGATACACATCGTTCTTGACGAAACCACGAGATTAATCATCGTGGAAAATTAAACTTCATGGTATAAATTTATATTTCCAATATTAATGTAATAAACCGTAAAATTGTTTGTCCAGGATTATCTTATAATACATACTCATTATACTTTTGTTTCATCCAATTATAATGATATACATTATTCACTGCTAGCAGTGATTAATCAATCATTAATCACTGTGATTCATTTTCCAAATTGTATCTAGTAGTCTCTTGCCATTTTCATAATTGAACTGAGACGTCAAAATGTCGACGGAAATAATTAGTTTAGGATTATTTAAAGGATTTGTGTCAGCAAACTTCATCTTCGTGAATAACAGCTATCATTATATAGTATGCTTGTTGAATAATATACTTTTATTCAACAGAGAATCAATTATGCTTTGAATTCTGATTGGAACTGGAATAAACTAAATCATTCCAAAACAATTATTGAGAAATATTGATTTTTATTTTTTATCTCATCTCGCATATTTACAGTGTATTCAACACACTACAGTTTAGAAAAAGGTTCTCCAAGCAGGATTCTTAATCAATCAAAATTGCTTCCAAAATCAAAATACAAAAATTAAAAAAATCTAACAAATTTGTTGATTATTTCAAAAAATATGTTGTACATATGTATATTCAATAAAAAAGAAAATTATAAACATCCGAACATCGAAAACTAGAACGCGTCAACAATTCTGATTCGATAAACACATATTACAATAAATTTAAAAACAACAACAACAATATTATGAAATGCTGCGGTAATCATAATTTCGTTTAATACAATACAATATATTAACCCGTTGATATCTTTCGGTACCATCACTAAGTCTTTATACAGGCGGGAATTACACGAAAATGTATATTATGTAAAATCATGTATGTACATACATAATATATAGAATTGATGAACATACAGCACAACAGCATGAAAAACAAAAAAAAAAAATTATTTAGGTGTACTGAGTATGTAATCCTCTGCGAGTTTGTGTACTAACTCCAAAAACAATGTTGTAATTTTTTCAAATGAGATCCATAATTAGTGGGTGTTTATATTTTATACTCAATTAGTTGTTTTGTATGTTCGTATTTTGTGGGTGCCACAATTTTTTTTGTGGTATATTCAAAGTCAATTACATTTTAATTTTGTTTTGTTGCTGTCGTATAGTAAAGGATATTTATCAAGAATTGAATTATTACCGTATTAATATACCGTGTATACATTATGAGAAAATTATACGGTTTTATGTACTATTATGAAATTCCATGATTTATTTTTAATTTAATGATCAAAAAGGGCAATGGAATTAATTGATGTGATGGTGTATACCCACCTGAGATATAAAGCGGGTTCAAATCGAGGTCAAAGTAATTGTTTATAAAAAAAAATTGATAAATCTATAGAGTTTATAAACAACCACAAAGAAATGTAGCATAACAACCTACACAATTTTAAATATTCAAAATTAAACATGTTTTGAATTAGTGAAAGCCCTTCAATTTTGAAAATTACTACAATCCCAGCTTTGCATTTTTTTGTAAAAATATGCCTTATAGCTTTGTGTTACGGTAAATTTGCCTGATGTTGGATCAAATGCGAACTTTTAATAATTTCGTCGTTAAACGCATAATAATTTGAAAAATCAAAATTGTTGATGTAAAATGTCAGACCGACATGTTTTTATGGGGATTTGAATTTTTAATGTGAGGATGTAGAAACTTTAACCTTAAACCCGTGTGTATGTTTTACAACTTAATTCCGTGTTACTGAAATTAGAATTCCCCCATATTAATTTTCATTAAATGCAGGGATAATGCCATTTTTTAAATGATTTTGAGTTATGTGTACTTAGTTTATTTATAAAATGATGCAATGAGTAACAAAGTTGGGAAACTGTATCCCCCAAAACACGGTTTGAAGGTTAAATAAAGCATAAGTTAGAGAGTAAGTTTTTTACTTCACCTTGATTCATAACTTTTTCAATCTATTTTTAAATTCTGAAAATTTGTAAAATTTTTATTATCTTTGAAATTGAAAATCTCAAATTTTGTAAAATTTTTGTTTGATTACAGAATTCAAAATTTTCGACGCAAACGATAAATTTGCTGTATCTTTCAAAAGCTTAGCCTATCAGGAGCAAAACCTTAAAATTGCTAGAGTAAGTTCGATTATGGTGGCGATTAACGGGTTAATTTCAAAACTTTAGTAATAATTTTGGCTTTGAATTTCACAAATTTAGGCTAAATTTTGCGTTAACTTTTTAAAGTAAGAAAATATTGGAGATTTTTGATTCTTAAATATGTTAAAGCACAGTTCTTTTGCGAATTTTAATGAAAATCTACCAAATTCACAAATGTGTGGTTATCCCAGCATTCCATCCCATCCCGGTTTTTTTAAATAATGGTAAAAACTGATTTGATCAAAAAAAAATATTTATTTGAAAATAAAGGATTTGAATTAGATTTAACCCTTAAATGACACATGGGGTCCAGTGGACCCCAGACCTTTTTCAATCGTACATATTTAAATGTTTCCGCAGGAAATGCATCTCGTGTCCCCCTTGCTACAGTTGAGATATCATACTACCAGTTTACGTACTCAGCGCAAGCCGTTTGACCGCTAGCAGCTGTGTAGAAAGGTCCAAAATCACGATGGGGTCCAACGAACCCCAGTGTGTCATATACGTAGATTTGTGTGAAAATCAGAGTAATTTTTAGGCATTTCAACTCTAGCAGATCTAGAGCGAGAGAGATGCCTTATATCCTCGCTGCTGATATCTGTCTGTAAACAAAGTAATTCGAAACGTACTTATCCGATTTTCAAGAAACAAGGACAGACTAATAGACCTTGACCAGACAAGAAAAATGTGATATGACTAAGATCTCTGTCTAGGTGATCGGATTTGATAAAAATTGAATGAAAATATTTGTATTGTATACGAAATAATTTTTCAAAGTTGTTTTTGCCGTTTTTTGTATTGTTTTTGGTCGTGAGTAAGACTGCGCTCGATATTAAAATTTGTTTAGTTTATAATATTTCTTTTGATTTTGAGTATTATTAGGATGCGTATAATTTGCGAAGTCGAACCGTCCGAGAAATGCTAGTAAGTGATGATGAGCATCGTGAACCCATCGACGAAGCATCTTCAGGAGGAGAAGATAACGTGTTTGAGGACAGTAAAGACAATGCCTCAGACTTTTATATGCAGTACTCCAGAGAGTGTCATGGAAGTAGACCAGAAAAGTATGTAGGAGAGCGTCAAGCGGCTGGCCAGAGCAGTGGTCGGCCATCTTTGACGATAAGAAAAAAATCAACGTTCATATTGCAAAATAAATATTTTTTTTTAAGATTCAGTATCGAACTTATTTTTATCTAAAAAGGTACTATCTCAAGGGTACACCGCTAAATTTTTGGCTAAAAATATTGAAAATTAAAAAAATACGGTTAATTTATGTAAAACAAGCCATTTTCTTATTTTTTTCACAAACCTCTTTTTTTTTGGTATCATAAAATTAAAATTTCATTAATGTAATAATTTGATCTCCTTTAGTAAACTTTAAATTATATTGGAAAAAATTGTCAAAGCTAAATATAGAAAAAATTCAAGGAATAATAGGCAATTTTCATGCTGGGGTCTAAAAGACCCCATGTGGCATTTAAATAATTTTTCTTAAGTGTGTCATTTAAGGATTAAGCCGTATGTTGATATTTGCGCTGTAAGCTCATATGTTGTGGCCGAAACTGAATATTTATGAATTTGATATTTTAATTAATGGTACTCAGGAACAATGCGCCAATATCAACATTACACAGTAAGGGGACATGATTTCGAGTCAAAATTGTAAAATACATTTAGAGGCACTCATTGTTCTTGTTGCTGAGTGCCATTAATTAAAATATCAAATTCATAAATATTCTTTTTCAGCAGCCATAAACTTATGAGCCTTTAACGCAAGTCTCAACATACGGCTTCAATCTAAGCCGAATCCCTTATTTACAAATATTTTTTTTTATCAAATCAGTTTTTGGTATAATTAAAAAAAACTGTGATGGGTGGAAATAGCATTGCCTGATGTACATTTTTATTTTTCCTAGAGTGGGATCCTGTGATATCTTCATAGACTTCAAACTCACAGCAAAATTTGTAAATTCTGATCAAAACTGTAAATTAGATCTATACAAATAATTCATTTTCGTTCAAATCTCAATTTTTAAAATTTTAGTAAATTTAAACGTCGAACACAAATTTAGTAATTGCTTTCTTTATGGGTCGTAAACTCGTATACACGACAACTACACAATAGTGCCGACAAAGGACGGGAAGTAATTAAGGAATCTAATATCGTCTATCAGGTAATCGAGTATGTACTCGGATATTTTGGTCCTTTTCAAATACATACTCGACTACCCATGTAATTTGATTCAGGGGCATGAAATACATAAATCTGCGGGAATTTATTGCGCGAAAATTTTTTGTATGACGAAATTAATCCAATTTTCAATATAAATTAAACCATATGTAATTTTTTTTAAATGAAATAATTTCACGCGGATTTATTTCGGTTTTTAAAAGTTAAATGTCGCAGACTTAATTCATATTGAAAAAAAATTAAATTGACGTGGAATAAATTTAAATTTATCTGCGAAATTAATTGGTTTCCAAATGAATTTTACTCCGCCGATAAGTATGAATTTATTCCGCCACAAAAATTAAAAGGTTAAAATACAAATATTATCATCGAAAATGAAAGGAATGTAACGTCTTGAAATAAAATTTAACCAAAATTACACACATACATTATATCTTCTCGAAAAATACTAAAACACACATTGGATTACAAAATCTTCTCTTGAATTCACATTGAAATGTTACTACACATACTACTTTACACCTTCATCAAAAAAATTATTGGATTACAAAGATTGACATAAATAGGTTCTATGAAACGATTAATTTTACTGACAATTATAATTATTAATAAAAACGGTTAATTAAGTTCAATTGTCAGAATTGCATTTTAGTGATCAAATTTACAATATTTTAATATTAAGTCACAAAAAGTGTCATTTGATCAGAATCTAGCCCAGGCAGAGTAATACAATGGGCACTTACAACATTTAAAAATGCATAAAATTGTATTAAGAAAAAGGTCATTGAATGGTCGTGGTAGTCATCTTGATCAAAATGCCATTGCTCCAGGTTTAAACACATTTGTATATTTTTTTAATACCCTAATACCCACCCGGGTATTAAAATAAAAAATACTGGACTACCCGTGTACTTTGAAGTTCGAGAGTAATTTTGATACCCTAGTGCTTATGAAACTATCGATCTGAGGATCACATTCAACGAAAACATAACGTTTAATAGGCATATAGATAGTATATAAATGAACTCAAATGATCTCAACGAGAACTTAATGTTTGGGTTTATCAAACGATGAAATAGTGAATTCCAAGGCAAATCTACATTATAGACGCTGAATTTTACCTATGTCGGATCTCAAGTAGAGTATGCAGCAACTGTCTGTATTCCTTACTATTCAATTCATATCAATAGAACTGAGAGTATAAAAAAAAATCCTCTTGTTTCTATTAAAGAAGATCAATTAGGATTACGACTATGATTTTCCTTATCATGAAAATGTGGCATGCCTATCTCCATATAAGACAAGATGCCAAGACTACAAAATCTGCACAGTGGATTTACCGTACATCACAGAAAACATCTCAATTCATATTCCGGTCGGAGGTTCCGCTTGCAAAATATTTTTTCTAAATTTATTTAATTTCGTCAATCAAGCAAATTGATTTGTTAAAAAAATTCTTTCCCTTAGGGGCAAAACGAATAAAAAGAGCCAGCAAAGACCAATCATTCAGGTATTCCAATCTAATGGGGCCGGTCAACGCTTTGATCAACTTCGTTCAGTTGAATTCAAGGTGTAAGCTGCATTCAATTTTAATAAGCAAGCTGTCTTCAATTTTTCAATTGATTTTAACCAAAATCATATGCAATAAAACCATATTTCGTTAACCAAACTTTTAAAAAATTAGTGGCCTGCGGCCCGTACAGGCCGGAACTTACAAAAGTTTGTGTAAGAATTACGTGTCAGAAACATTAAAAAAAACCGTCAACTCACGTTTTAGTGCAAAAGGCATGGCAAATATTGCTGAATCAGTGGCGGATCCATGAGGGGGAGGAGAAGTAATATGGGTAGTTACCCGCTCACCCCTCTCTCAGCGATTTGCGATCCGTTAAATTAGAATTTCAACGAAAATGAAAAATATTTAAAGCGTGTTCCAATTTGAGTTTAATTTTTAAAGGTTCCGGTTTAGTAAAATGGAAAAATTGTCTTGTAAGTGATCTCTTGCTGCTGTACGGCAAGCTACCATTATTTTACCAAAATTTTACCTAATTCAAATAGCCCCTTAGAAAAAAAATCTTGAGGTATTAGATCGCAAGATCTAGGCGGCCAATTAATGTTCCCTCTTCGAGAAATTATTTAATTACCAAAGTATTAGCGCTAAAGACCAATTGTTTCTGTTGCTGTATGACATGTGGCACCGGTCTGCTTAAACCACGTATTCTGGACATTCTTCACCCTATAGATTCGAAAATTTTGCTTATTTACAGATCCATCCAGCTCAAAATTTGCTTCCTCGCTAAAGATGACTTTGATGAAAAAATTTGCATTTTCAAGTTTTTTTTGTATGGCCCAATTAGCGAATTGATCTTTTATTTATCTTTGTACAAAATTCTGAATAAAGTGGTTGGTGGAATGTGAAACGATGACGAATTAATGTTTTTGTACTCTCATTAACACTAGCACTAACAGTAGCAATATTTTCTGCTGAACGACTACTACGATGGTATTTTGCAACAATTTTTCGAATGCCCACAATTGACGGACAATTTTCTCTTCCATAATCTGTACGACATTTTCTTACAATTTCTACATAACTTTCACTAAATTTAAAATAATGACGGCAATTAAGCACCGCTTAAAGCAATAATAGCAAATATTGCAGTCATGACGTATTGTGAAGGCTTATGCCTTCCCAAATTTAATTTGTTGTAAAATCTGCGCGGTTTCTGACTGAGTCTTTATCAAAAAATAAAATGTCTCATATTTAAAAAATAAAAAATAAATAAATATTCATAATTTGTAAATCTACAGTTTTCCAGCCATCTACTTAATAATCGACATCCAAAACTCAAACAAAATATGTCGAGTGTAAACCAACACGGAAATTCATAAATTAGTGCGATGACAGATGTCAGTCAGTGAGATGACAGATGATTAAATTCAAAAAAGTGTAGTTATTTTAAATTTTGTTTATATCGTCGGTGCACAAAAATCATCATTTTTTCAAAAAAATTGTAATTTCTGAGTTATTTCTAGAAATGAGTAGCAAAATGTGTATATTTTTATGGGAAAGAACGACGGAATGAAAATTCCAAAAATAACCGCTTGAATGTGATTGGAGATTCTCTGTTAGATGAAATAAAAAATTGTCAATCTGCTCTGATCGCGGATCTGGCTACCGATTTAAAAATTAATCTAATTTAAAACAGTTGTGAACTTTGTATTTCGACCTGCAAATTTTAGCGTTTGAACCATTTGTAAGAAGAGGTTAGAGCTAGACATAATATCTGTACGTTCTTGGCCAAGCTTGTGAGAATAAGCCATTATAATTGTTTTAAAACTTTATTTAGCACTTTTCTCACCTATCCTACAATCGTGGCAAAGCGAGATTCGTAAAAGAGAGTAGCATTTTAATTTAAAGTCGTTCGTTTAAGCTTGTGTTAATAATATTTAGGGAATAAAAGTCCCCAATAAAACTTAAAAAAGGAGTAATAGTTCCGCCCAAAATCTTTGATCCATTTTTATTTTAAATAAACTTTAGATGTTTTAAATATCAATATGAAGTTTTCTATTTAAGTATGTATAGAGCGTATACAGGTGAGGAAAACTATCTAACCCTATTTTTGATGACAGAATCGAAAAGAGCGATCAATTTTACATCCAAGTATGTATTTTTCATGCCCTCTCAAGATCTTCTGAAGGAATTTACATTGTATTTACAAAGTATGGAAACCCCTAGAAATCTTACGGAGTATGTCAAAAAAAAATAAGCAATACAATGTTGTAATTTATGATTTGCTTAATTTTTTTTTAATTTTCATAGCAAATCATAAGCTTTATAATTAAAATATATTCCTGCAGGTGACCTTGGGACATCATGGAAAATACATATTCGGACGTACAATTTCAAAAACTGGGGTGTCCTTATAAAAAATTACCTTGATTGATCCCAAAATTACAAAGTTGAAGATCAAAATCAAGGTCACAGCCAAGCTCACCATTAAATTCCTTGTTGAAAATTACCTAAGACTAAACCTTGCTTATTTTTTTTTGACATACTCCGCGAGATTTCTAGGCGTTTCCATACTTTGACCTCGCAATGTAAATTCCTTCAGATGATCTTGGGAGGTCATGGAAAATACATACTCGGACGTAAAATTGATCGCTCTTTTCGATTATGTCATCAGAAATAGGGGTTCTAATTTTAAAAATGACCTTGACCTCCAAATGACCTTGAAGATGAAGGTCAAGGTTACAACCAAGCTTACCACTAAATTCCTTGTTGAAAATTACCTAAGAATAAACCTTGCTCATTTTTTTTTTGTGTCCGAATTCCACAAGAATTTTAGGGGTTTCCATACTTTTTCTTCACCCTGTATAGCTAGCTACACAAAGAAATTAAAGCAAAGAAAATGTAAAATTACATAAATCATAATTCCTGGTAAATAAATAGATGCAAACTTTCCAAAAATTGTGGCGAGAAGGTGTCATCGGGGTTGGTGAGCGTAGCGAACATGAAACCAAAAAGTAAAACATAATTCCATTTATTGCTCCCAATGTAAACATTGATCTGATCCGGATCGAACACTTCCGTTTCTTGAAAACCGTTATTATGACATAAATTACTTAAGCGGGCAACCGTAGATTTAATTTTGCGGTGTACCTTCAATTTTTTTTTTTTTTTTGGATATTTTGATTTAAATCACCAATTTAAAACAAAAAAAATTAAATGGTTTAATTAAATCAAACATACCCTAAAACATAAAGTGTATTTGTGCAAAAAACTATACATTTACTATCGTGAGTATAATAACTGTATACATACTAAACAATAAAAATCTATATCTTCTACCGTTAAATTATAAAAAAAAAACGGAAAAGAAAATAAACTTAGAAAAGAAAATCTTGCTGATGGCTGGTTGTAGATACGCGCGCAATATAAGTAAATATAAATATTTAAAATAATAATAAGATGAACCTTGGAAAGAAAAATTGAAAATAATTACAATCTTGGTATACATAAATAACTGTTTTATATATACATATGTATATACATTTTATTATGTACATATATGGCAGCCGTTATATACTCGTCTTTATACATAATTTGATTTTAAATATTCTATTTCTTATCAAATTGTTTGCCTTTAAAATTATATTGTTGTGTACAAGAATCTGTCTATATCTACAATATGATGATGGAGCCGTAGTTTGATATATATTCTTCAGGGAGCACGCAAAGCTGGAGAGGGGAAGAACAATATTTTACGAGACGGTAATTTTTATTATTGAAAATGGGTTTTGGAAAATAAAAATATTTATTTTCTCATTGTCTATACATTTTAATGGCAAAATGAAATTATTCCGTTTATTTTTTTTTTGCAAAGTGTAATTTTCAAAAGAAATTAATAGTTTCCGGTTTAATATTGAAAATTGTATATAAAACTGAACCGTATACTGTTGTATATTGTGAATATTGTATTTAGTTCGGTGGTTGGATTTATTTTTTTTGTTAATTTTCTGTACTAGACAAACTTGGGATAGCGAGATACTAATGGATTTTCTATTACCGTTCCACTCTTAGACATCATACATTAATGAAACACACTTTAAAGGTTAAATATCAAATCAATTATTGGAAGCAAACCAAAAACGCTGATAAAATGTGTACATTATGTACTGAAAAATAGCTGCTTCAATTAGTTAAAATGTATAGGCGTTATTTTGTTCGGCAAGGCGATGAAATTGATTTATTTGATATTAGACGCTGATATTTATATGATGCAGTGTTTTGTGCGTACATAAGTACCAGAATAAGTAGTTTCATTTAATTTCGAAAACTTTTACGAAAATTACAGTTTGGTGATTTGATAAGTTTTTCTGTGGTTATGATGTATTTTGAATTTTATTGCAATTAGATTTGATATACACCAGGCAAATTGAAGTTACGCTATTCATATTTGCTAAACGTATTTGTGTTTAGATACGTTTTTTGGTAAATCGGGTAGCACTGTTTATTTTATATTTCATTTTCTAAAATATGGTTCTTGTGTGTGATAGAAAAATTCAACTTTTCACTGGTTTTGGAAACGTAAATTCCCGGATTTTTTGAATTTAGAACATATAAGTCTCTTGCAATGAAATTATTACCAAACCGCAACACAGTGCGGCCAAATCGAAAAAAGCTGGTCGAAAGTCAAAAAAAAAATTCCTAGATAGGTTTTGTAATTTGATTTTTCATTGGGTTGGCTAAAGTACATGCCAGGAATCACTCATAGAAGATTATATTTCCTTCTACTTGCTCTAGAATATTCGTTACAATGCTACCTTTGTTCCGAGTGGTAAACAACGCGCGCTTGTTAAAAGTAATACAGAAAATCGAACGGACAAAATGGATTCAACTTCTGAAAGTAAATAAAACTTGAAAATAAATTGTAAGGTAATTTTGAAAGTATCAAATATCAAAAAAGCAGCAATTAAAAAAGATTTTGTATCAATGCCAATCTTTGAAATATGATGTTATTATCAAGAAGGTGTGTTGTTTTGTTGTGCTCGATTGTAAAACTTATCAGAGGTGTAGGTGAAAGTAATGCCTGTGAAAAACTTAACCAAAAAAAATAACAAATTTTTTTTATATGTAGTGGTAATATAAATAATAAGAAAACAATACACAATAGATTATAATACAATTCAGTGACGATTTTTGTTCAAAAAAGAAACCAAATAACATTTTCCTCGACTGTCCGTAGTATACACTTGAGGTAATAATTATCAAATGGCCGATTCCTGGGGTCGGCCATATAAATAACAAGCAATTTTTGCATCAAATGTTGTACGATTTTCCGCCGACGAAATTTGTTCAACAAAAATTAAAAGTCCCAAAGTCAAATGATTTTTCTCGAATGTCCGTAGTATGTACTGATGAAAAATTTATCAAATGGCCGGACCCTGGTCCCTGGGGTCGGCCATATAAATAACAAGCAATATTTTCATCAAATTTTGTACGATTTTCCTCCGACGAAATATGTTCAACAAAATCAAAAGTCCCAAAGTCAAATGATTTTCCTCGGATGTTAGAAGTACGCACGGGAATGTGGCTATGTCCAGTGACTACAATCTAGAGCATTTATAAAAAATTAGCATATGGCAATTCAATATTAAGGCTGTTTTCCAAACGAGACTTATTTGGATACTTATTTATGGAACCTAATTTATTCCATAAGAAATTACATTTAATTGTTCATAAAACAAAATCGACGGATTCACAATTGATGTATCTGCTGGTTTTACGATCCATTTGTCATCATCATGGATTTCCCAGAATCCATTTGGTCGTTGAATATAGCTTCGATAGTGTTTGCTCAATATTTCGTAATGGATTACTCCTTTTAATTTGTACTCCTGCTCAGACAAGATCACTCATTCGAGAAAAATCATTTGACTTTCGGGTTTTTAATTTTTGTTGAAAAAATTTAGTCACTTCTATCGTTAGTTCGACTATTCAAAAATCGCCTAAATGTATACTATTTATTTTACTCACTCTACTACATTTTTTGCTATTTGCTAAGAGCTTCACTTCGGTGTGAAAGTATTATCTTCCAAATACAAAAAAAAAATACTGCACGATTTACACGTACTGCACGTTTTATACAGTATTCGATTTTAAACGTATACTCAGCGGGATGTTCACACGGTAAATTTTTATTCGTGTAAAAACGAAAAGCCGCAATTTTCATACGGTAATCACTCTAAGTAGACGTCTGTGGTGGATTCCCGCTTAATTGTACTTTTATACTGGTATCGAAGACGGCCACGGCTTCGCTGTCTATGTAACAGAAGGTTTTGGGTTCATCCTATAAATTACGAATAAGTGCATACTAACACATTTGAAAAGTTATAGGGAAAGAAACGATGAAAAAAAATTATCTATACAAGATTCATCGGCCATTTTGTAATAATAAGCTTGAAACACGGAGGCTCTCTCCAAAAGATACTTCAACAGTAGACGATTTAGCATTGCTATTCGATAAAAAATGTGTGGCATCACGCCATGTGAAAGAAACGGTGTAATAATATGTGCCATTGCAAACCGAATACGTCAAAGTTGATTCGATTTGCTTGACAAGTTCGGTGAGTATTCGATAAACGTGGTTAGCTGTGTACGTTTTTGTGCAGTACAATGATCGTGTGAATGGTTCTATATAAAATATATGCGCTACTGTTTATTCGATAAGATTTATACTTTTTACAAAAAAACGTGCGGTACAATGCCGTGTGAACCTTGCCTTTTTTGGATTTTATTGAAGTTTTTCAAAAATAGGCTTGGAAAAATGTATTGAGAGATTTTTTTCCCATTTTTTGATTAAGATTTTTCTTTTATTCAAATGAGTTTTATTTAAAAACATATTGGGCATTATTTTCTAAGACCTTTTGCCATTTTTCGGGAAGTTTCTTAATTCCATCGGTTTAGAACTTCAGAGGTTTATCGGCGAAAAACTTGGCTAAGTGATTTTCACAGTATTTCTTTGAAGCCAACTTTAGATCATCAAGAGAGTGAGAGCGCGTTAGATTAGATTTAGATCATCAAGAGAGTGAGAGCGCATCAAGAGAGCGTTCATGCTGAGCTTAGGACCATTATCTTTAAGAAAAATACTTTAACAGGCTATTTGGATTCGGTACTCGTTAACAAATTGCAATTTCATGTAATTTTAGACGAGGCGGAATAATTGAAGGGCTATCTCAAAAAATTGGGCCTGAGTTTAACCTTCTGTAGGTGAACTGGGATCAGGCTGATCCTAGGCGTGTTTCAGGTTGAATTAACAACTTTTGGGCCAATGGATGGGGCTGATACTTCAGCAATGCTTGTATTAGATTATTTGTGAAAGTTTAAAACAAAAACCGGATCAAAACTGTTGTGGTTAAAGTACTTATATGGTCTGAAAGTGTTTAGTATTAAAACGGATGGGGTCAGGGTAACGCCAGTATTTTTCTATATATTTTATATGTACAAAGCTATATGGACTTATGGAGTAAACCTTCCAAAATAAAATTCTAAACCTTTTTAATGGTGACATTAGTAAAAGTTATTGCCTCTGAGACGAATCCAAAGGGCCTTGGGTACTGCAGCGCAGACGTGAAGCAAAATTCACAGATTGGTAAGGCACGAACTCAATCGAAATATATTATAACATTGGAGTTTTGATGGTTGACGGTCCTCATAAGAATTGGGGTGAAGTTCATAGCAGAGACAACCGTCCGTTTTGCCAGCTTAAAATGAAGCATTTTTGCGATTCGAAATGAGCACGTTTATGGAAACAATTATTTTTGCCAACTGGAGAGTGACGTTCATCCCACCAATATATTTCATGAAAATCCGAAAAATGTGATATTGAAATATTTTGGGTATAAGGCGCGAATGACTACAATGTATAACCATGGACAATTTCTTCACCAGTTGCAAATTGACGGAATAATTACTACATAAAAAGAAAACCACAGTTTTAGGCAGACGCTTTGGTTGCTGTTTTGCCCTGATGGTTTTAGCTGACTTTTTAGGTTGAGTTCTTCAGCTGACTGTTTGGGCAGACGTTCTAATTTGACTTCTTGAGCTGAGTTTCTGAGTTGAATTTTTGAGCTGGCTGTTTAGACTGCCTTATGGGGATCACTTTTACGGCTGATTTTCTAGGCTGACTTTCTATCTTGACTTAAAACTGATGGAGCTGATTTTTTAGGCTGTTGCTTTGGTTTTATTTCTTGGCCTGAATTTTTGAGCTGACTTTTTGTGCTGAAGTTTTGAGTTAGCTTGTTGGGTCGACTTTTTAGGCTGACTTTTCTGACTATTTGGGCAGACGTTTTAGTATATTTCTTGTTCTGACTTTCTCAGCTGAGTTTTTGAGCTGGCTGTGTGGACTGACATTTGGGACTTATATTTTAGTCTGACCTGCCGAGCTGATGTTTTGCACTTCGGGCCGTATTTTTGAGGTTACTTGTTGAGCTGAATTTTTGGGTTGAGTTTCTGGATTAACTTTCCGGACTGAGCTTATAGAGACTAACTTTCTTGATTTACTTTTTAGGTTGCCTTTTGAGCTGAATTTTAGGGTACACCTTTTGAGTGTAGCTTTTGGGTTAACTTTTTGAATTTTCAGCTACCATCGAATGTGATCGAATTGTCAGCGTTCCTTAGTTCCTTATTGCTTTAATACCCAAAAATTTAAGTTATTGCTTTATATCAAAATTGAAAATGGTATGGCATTCCGCACTTCGCTGTTCATTGTTTTTAAGAGCGATAATCAAAAATATTAAAAAACTACTCATAACTACTGTTATGATAAATAATGATTTATAATATAATATATATACATATATTATGATGATAATCCACGATGTTAAGACGTGAATAAGAATGTTAGTTTTGAACTTTTATTGGGCGGTTGGGGAAATGCAATTTCATGTATTAAGTAAGCCTTTTAAAAATGCATGCAGTCACGGCTACTCAACGCAGTATCGAAGTATATTTGCCCTCATTAAAACTGTTAATATCTGATCAACTAACCCGATTATCATCAGTTCTTTATTTATAATTATTTCATGTAATAATTATTACAACGTTTCAATTATTTAATTCAAAATTAATTATTGGATTCCTCTGGGTTCAAAGAGCAATTCGTGTTTTACAAAAAATATCGCTCCCTAATATTTGATCAACGGTAATTCATTTTTCTTCAATCGCTCTGTAATATTAGATTGGCTAATCGCTCGCTCTCTCTCTCTCTTTCTAAAGAGACATTAAAAATACAAATTTAAGTCATTTTGAGTCTAATGCATAGTGAAAAAATATATTATTGGGAATACGAGCAAACATTTTTATAAAGAGCGATAAAAGAACGAAAAGTTTAAATTCTGCTATATATGTACACATTCTTGGTAGAGAGACAAAATACTCAAACATTCTGCAGATCATTATGTCTAATTTTAAAATAGTTTATGATTCAATGGGGATTTTGTTTCTTTTATCGATTGAAAATAAAATGAACTGAATTTGTGTGCACTAAAATTCGTTATGATGGACAATTGAATATTAATTTATCCCTGTTCCTAATAAAACAATTGCCGTAAAATCTAGCCAATATGTAACCTCTATTATCGAACCATCTTTATGATTTATATATATTCCACACGTACAAACTACAAATCTGTTCATCATATTATGCTGCTGCTGGTGCATGGCTGACATACATTTTAAAAAGAATTTATTTATAGAAGGAAAACGTTTTTCCATATTTCCCGGATGTTTTCTATATTTAGGTAAAACATGATAAAATTCTAAAATTTAAAGATTTATCTGTATGAAAAACATTTATGAAATTTGCATTTTGCAGATGTTATCTACAAATACATAGAGTTTTGTATATGCTACATTTTCATGTCCCTCCCGTTTGTACCATATAATTTTATACTTATTCATATACTAGTTTCTTAGTCTAACAATTCTAACGATCTAAACAATTATCCCTACAAAAATAAAAATGCCTGATAAATTTTTAATGTTATTTGATTATAAAGAGCAGATAAAATGGTACCGTAGTCTTAGTAACAACAACAGCAACGATAAAATAATTACGAGTCCTTTGAGTGTTTTGCTAATTATTTTCTTACTACATACATTTGAAGCAAAATTGGTTTATGTATTTTGTTTTTAAGAATACGCAACCTTTTTAATACACCTGGTATCACAAATTCACAATAAAGAATAAAATACAACACGCTGTAAAATTTGAAGACGCAAACATAACAACAAAATTAAGAACAAAACATCTGCATTATAATAAACAATGAAAAATGGAAATTTTTTGTTTTTGGAATTTTCAATTGAAAATTGTTATATGATCTAATTCGCGCGCGTGAAATACATTTTTAATCGTGAGAAGAATATCGTCTGGGTTGTCGACGCATGTAATTATTCTAGTTGCAAATTTCTTGTTGTTTTGTATTGTTTTGCTGTGTAAGATATACCGACAATTAATGAGTATTAATTGGAGTAATAATAGATGAGATTTAAATGAAACGATAACACTGTGACGAATGATTCATAAACATGTTTAAGGAGATTGCGTTTTATTGTACATATAGCTAGTGCACCATTGTGATTGTAGTTGGCTTATCGTGCAAAAAATTGAATTACATTTGTTAAAGGAGTATTCATTAAATTTATTTCGACTACTCTACCAAAGAAATCGTAAGACGAGAAAAGTAAAAAAAATAAAATTAAATATTACGTACTTAGGTATACAAATAGAATCCTTTTTTTTTGTTGAATTCCTAAAAGCATGTTTTACAGTAATAACGCTGAAACCATTACACTGTTGGGTGGACCTTATTCTGGTGAACTCTAGTTTTAGTAATTAGGGAGCACGTCTTACTTTTCTATAATACATCATCATTAAACTTAAGTTGTATAAAACTCTAACCTGCATACTTTTCTAAGCATACTCCAGCAAAGATGTTTGCTTCAATGCCTCACAAAGAAATCTAGCGAAAACCAGATATACATAATTTCGGGCAGCCAGGCTACTATTGTGAACTCAAGGAACTGGGCCGAGTACCAGGTCTTCGTTCAGCAACAAATTTATGGTTCGAAGATATATGTATGTACAGATGTACACCCTTCTGCACCATTGAAATATTCGGTTTGAATTTTTAAAGTAAAATTTGGAAATACCGCCGTTTGCTTCAAAAGTAGATGGCAAAAATAATATTTTCTGATTATCAACCCAATTTTAACACTATTCCAAATATATTCAAATAAAAAGAACGATGATCCGATATTTTATACCTAAATAACTTTTGATAAGGAATATTTCCGCCCACCTCGTAACAATTTGGTAGGTCTTTACAGTGTTTTTAAAAAAGTTATTTCAATTGAAAAATAGTTTGTTGTTGATAATGGTAATTTCTATTCTATTTCTAAATAAGGATTAACAGAAATAAAATAATTCATCTCAAACAAAACAAAAATATATAATTTAAGAGAAATTGCACTTTTTAAAATCAATATTTAATAACGCAGCCCTTGGCTTTTATGATGGCTGTAATCCGGATCGGCATTGAATTGTAAAGTTTGGTTAAATAATATTTAGTTTTAGTTTTTTCTGCTCTTTGCCACTTTTCAGCTTGTATTTTTTTGTTCTTCTTTCCCAAGAAGCACCAAATATTTTCAATAATATTGAGGTCAGGACAATAAGACAGGAATAAGTGTCGGTTGTTGCTATTAGAGGCTAACTTCTCAGCTCCAAAGCCATATCAAACCTTTGCTTAAGCGCCAAATGTCTGAAATTCGATCTGTTGCCATTTGAAATTCCAACAGAACCGACTTATTTCGCAACAGTTTGATTTTCGGAATAGTGCCATAAATTTTGTAATTGCTGTTTGGCTACATTAAATTACTCTTGCAATTTGTGAATGTATGTACTTTTTTGCCTGTAGTTGCAAAATTTAGGCTTTTTCGTCAGCATTTAATTTAGAGCGACCCATTTTAAAATTAACTCTTTGACTACTTTATTGAAACCAAACGAATAAAGGTTGATTCTCACTATACGTTCCGGCTCCGTTCCATACCAGTTCCGTTCCGTTTACGTAAAATATGTTTGCCTATAAATGAATGGACATACATATGCACACCTTTCATTCCGTTTACATTCCGGTTCCAATCAGTTCCGTTACATATTGATGCAAACGTATTTTTGATGGACAGGCTGACACGTGTCGGAAACGGTATTAATAGTGAGAATTCGAGAATACATTGTTGTTTTATATTGCGTACAAGTGCATTCAGTTCAAAATTGTGTATCGAGTTTATATCTAAATATGAGGAAAAATACGGTCCTCTATGATTTAGAAAATTATAAATACAGTGACAATCACTATAAAGATCTAGTCGGCTATTTCAAAGGAACTTAACGTCGCAATCATTTTATTTTGAGAAAATTTGTATATACACATGAAATGTAACTACTGATTAATTTAAGACTAAACTTACTAAATTGCACTGATTTGCCATTCAACAGCTCCTATTGGAGAATTAAAAAAATCTTTGTACATGTCTCTGAGTTGAAAAGCAGTAGCTGTTGTATTACCTCCTTGTTGTGGCAAATTTTGTAAGGTAGAATTGATAGCTGTTGAATTGATTTGATAATCTTAGATAAAATTATGCAAACTTAAGACAATTTTATTTGCATATTGTGGTGCAGATTTTAATCTTCTATTATAAAGTTGAAACTTTTGACCTAAACGAGCAAAAGCATATTCGGAGCATCTTCCAGCTCGTGATAATCTATAATTAAATATTTTCTTTGTTGTATCGTCTCGTTGTTGAGCAGAATAATAAGGCCTTAATAAATTTGGTTTTAAGCGAAAAGCTTCAACTCCTACTATTATAAAATTTGCCTTTTGGTTTGTATCGGGAAATTCTACGGGGTTGGGGATATTTAACTCATTTTGTTCTAAAGCCCTTGTTAGACCACATTTTGTCAACGCGCACACTACTTTTACTAGAGGTTACGAGATGGATCAAAAACGGGAAATTTGAATAGACAAGAATTTAACTGAACGTATATTTAACGGTAATGGAACGGAGCCGGAACGTATAGTGAGAATGAACCTTTAGTCATCCTTATTTTGGTTTTAAATATTTGATAAGACGTGAAATATGCAGAAAAAATAAAAAACAAAAGAAAATAACAAAAAAAATAGTGAATGAGGTAAAATCTATCAGAGAATTGCATGAAATAGTAAATAATCGAAACGGAACATTTCAATGCCACAGGGTGTATGTATAGTTATGAGTATTGATTTATGCTCAGATACAGAAATTTGTTAGTAGGTACCAGCCATTGTGGCACCAGGGTTCATAGTTATACACCGTACTATAATTATAAATTTAGCTATTCAGTATTACCGATTCAGTATTTCATTTACCTCGATTTCAAGAAGATTATTTTCAAAATTCGCGGACACTACCTCTTCCAAGCTCTACCATAATATCCGTAATATTTCAATTGCATTAAACGGTCATATTCTTTTAACCCCTTGAAACGTGTACCATGTTATGTGTCTGTAAACATTTCTAGTAAATTGAATCACTATACATGGTCAACATTGAATGAAATTGTCGACAGACGCACAGTTATTATGTTGAAGCTTTAAACCCAGAAGTTATGAACCCAAGCAGTGAACATTGTTTCGTTCTTTTATTTCACCACATCTTTATACAAAACAGATCATTATGCCAAATTTCTTAGAGTAAAGTTACGTAGATGAGAAAATTCAAAATTGAGTATCGAAAACTCCTGTGTATGTTTTATTTTATAGATTTATATCTATATAGTTCTGTAGACGACAAAAATGCTTATAGAGTTTGGCTACGATCCCGAACCTTTTCGATCGTTTTTTTTAAATAAAGCATTTAAAAAATCATAAAACCCGTTTGAAGGGTCGCACGCAAATATTTCGTCTGACACAAAAATTCCCAAAGGTACATACGATATGACGGCATACACAGATCTGTATAAGCCATCTTCATCATTGCGTATCAATTATTGAATCCATTTTTCCGTTATGCCTCAAAATCCCCGAGAGACATCTTTATCACCAAATAGAGGATACTTTCAAAAATTCAGTCAACTATGCAAATTACAATATGCAGCATTGCCTTGAAAAATTGAAATTATGAATGCTACAATTGTATGCTGACTGCAATAATGATCACAATATCTGCGCATCTACTGCACTATTTTTGAACGTATAGTGAGCTATTTTTTTAGTTGCTGTCCTTAGGCTGGAAACACGAAATTATTTTAAAAGTTGTTTTGTTGACTTAAAGCACCTTGCGGCCAAAATCACATTCTTTCTTGTAAAGCAGTTTACACTAGAATGCCTTGCTTTACAAATAAAGTAAGGCAATAAGATGCTTTTACTAACTTGGTGTGTTTCTGGCTTTATTTCGAATTTGTATTTTGCAAACATTTTTTTAAGAAACCGCGGGGATCGATTAGACATAGTCAAAGTGTGAATAAGTGTTTTTATTCGCTAATTCATTTTGTTCATTTTCTAAAGTTGTTCACTTTTGAAATAAAAATTTACATTTTTATAAGTTCACGTTACCCGAATTGTTGCAAATAATTGAAATATGTACACTAATTCATTCATAAATTCATTTACATTCCTTCACATTTTGTTGCTATCATTTAAGAATTTTGCATCGATAAGACGATTGCATTATATCACCCCGTAATATGTGTAAAATATTCGCGCGATTAGCATAATGAAAATTACTTTGCTTTAATATGCAATCCAATGTTTCAAGTCACGAATAGTCATATTATGCACACAATGTTCGTTTATTGCACCAAATATTACCACAAAACCATTCCAATACCAGACAGGATGTTTTAATGTGAGAAGCGCATAATTCTATAAATAGAATGATTGGTCTTCTTATCTTGTAATAAATAATTGCTTGCCCCATTTTTGTTTTGTTGCATTAATTTTACACGAAAACCGAAAAATCACTCAATTTTCATTTTGCTGTAAAAATATTTAGTCCGCAATCTGCATATAGATTAAAGTATTTACACCCAACATGTATATAAATGTTGGCTATGATGCTCACTCTCTGGAATTACAAAATTGTGCGCTTGATAAGATAACAAAATGTTTAACCCAATTTACGGTGCGTGATATTTTTATATCTAGACTTGTAGTGGAATTTTTATATTTTGCAATTTAAAATAAGTAAGATCGATCCTAATTCCAGAAACATAGATCATCTATACGTGACGCGTTTAATTTACAACCCTGAATTTAATGACCTAGAATAATAATTTTGTTTATACATAATATTATAGATTTATGATCGTGTGTAGAAATTTGATAGGTTAATAAAAATGTCTTATCAGATATAATTCGATAAGAAAATGCCTTATTTGCTGTTAGTAGAACAAGCGATTAACATTTTTAACTGATTGCTTAGGAAACCTTCTTTCGTTAATGTATTTTACTATCAACTACTCATTGCTCTCAATGCCATTGACAATTCTAAAAAAACAAAACCACATACTTTGTTTGACTTAGGACAAAGCCTAATTTAAATATATACAACTTCAAGGCAAATACAAAAGTTTTTGACAAATTATCCAGACGTGACTATCTTTAATTTCTACCGTTTAGTACACGTTTAGAAATTGCGATCGCGCACTTGAGTAATACAGGTTTTAATGTTATTTATGTGATCAATAAAATTCAAAAACACACGGGTGGGTATATAATCTAACCTTCGAGTTACCGATAGATGCACAAAACCTTTCCTTAGTTTCTAATCATTTACCATATATGTTAGATAATTTATACAATCGGAATGCAATTACAAAACGAAATGTGCAATGATGAATCACGAATTTTGAAGACAATATTTATAATTTTTACAAAAAATCTGTCTTGGTGTACTTTTCGGGAGCGCTGCAAAAATGCTTCAGATAAAAGTTGTTTGTTTCTGCTACGGTAACTTAAGATTTTCTGAAAAATTATACAGACCTTAACAGGTCATTTCAAGGTCATCAAAAATAGTATAACATTTTATTACTTGATCACTTTTTGTGTTGTTTCTACAGTCTCATATTGATTATAATGAATTCGCTGCTCGACTAACATCTGTGCTTCTAAATTTAAGCCGCTGAGATGGCATTTTACTGATCTTCTCCGGAAACTCAAATTACCAGCTCGTGAAATATGATTTTTTAGTATGTTTAGTACTTTTTCGTAAAGGTGTAATATACGACCGAATTAATTCCGCCGAAAATTTTGGTATAACGAAATTAATTTATTTTCAAAAAGAATTAAATCCGCGATCTCAAACTTTTTTAAATGAATTAATTTCGCGTAGGATTTAAATCATATTGAAAATTAATTAATCTCACCAAACAATATTTTAAACGGAATTAATTCGGTCACCCTGAATGATTAATATACATCAGGCTTTTTTTAAAGGCTAAAGTTAGTGTTTTCATTTCAAACTTTATTCAGAATTATCAAAAATCTAATGTTTTAATCTATTTTTTTGAAGAAACAACAAAATATTACAAATTTTGAAGCAAAAGTTATTACATTCAAAAAACAACATCCAATCGTGACAAATTTTTCCAAAGCGAATCAAATTCGGGACGGGACCCTCCCAAGTTGCAAAGCAAAGCTCAATGTGTTGAAAGAAAGTAACAAAAAAAAGTTGTTATGTCCAGATGCATTAGTTGTATCAGAGGTTAGTGCTTGAGTAATTAAAATTAAATTAACCAAGGGAATGGAAGGAATTAAATCATAACATAAGCAAACGTCTGGGGTCTGTCTACTTCCTAAGGTTCTAGCAATACTAGAGTGAACCAAGAACCTTTAGAATGCGAGCAATGAAATTCTTCCAAAGACATTTTCGGAGTGCACGCTCCAGAACAACAAACTATCATTACTGGCCAGATACAATTACCCAAATTAGGCTATTGGCATCCAGGTACTTCAGTTCATTGGTGGTATTCGTTCTGAACAAAAAAAGGAATCTACCACAAGCTTCGCACAGCAAAATCTCAGACATTCCAAATATTGTTGTATTTTAGGCACGGTAATTTAATATGAGAAATTCGCAAAATTAATGAGATCCGAAAACCAGTTGGCCAGATATATTATATACCTTAACTCATTAGAACCCTGCATTCACAATTATTATTGCAGCGGTGACGCTTCCAACGTGGTTTTTTAGCATGCATCCCTCATCAATTTTGTAACAAGTAAGCCAATGCAATAATTGTAAGCATGATAGATGAACACTGACTTCAGCGGGACAGTCACTGAACATTTAACTGAAAAATTAGAGTTCACAAGCTAATCCTCATTCACTACACTTAAATTTCAAGACATGATTCCTGAATTTTGTGATTTTATCATTGTTCTTTATAAAAAGCTTAATTTTTTATAATAGAACAGTCTGAATCAAGATTATTCATGATTCATGAATATTCGTGATTTATATTATACAAAATGTTGATTTGCTAGCATTAGATTCTTGATGTAGAATTGCTTACAAATGACAGATTATTTTAGATTAATTGAGTTTATTCGAGATTTTTGCGATTAGTGTCCAGTTTTGGTGAGTTGAATAGCGTTCATTTTGCTTAGCATCGAATTCACTCGAGATTAAAATAAACTGGTTTTACAGGACATTGCTGGCCCGTACAGTGCCAATAATCTGAACCCATCGATTTCGATCCTGAGATAGTTCTTCATATGGTCAAAGACAAGCGGATGAGCTGCTAAACAAGATACAAGGATCGAGCCAGCGTCCGCTGCCCTTTAATTTCATGCACAGATTAGGAATTCGCATTAAATCTCTGACCTCCTACATAGATGAAATACAATTCGGTGTGCCATCATCGTCATGTCATCCGCCATCTTTCGTACTCATAAAATTCAAGATCTCTCTGCAATTTTTAGAATTTATCATTTTGAGTTGCAATGATGTACCAGGCTTAGTAGATTTATGAGCTTATTCGATATTTGTGTGATGTTGCTGTTGTTTGACGTGTGTTGAATATTTTTCGAAGTAACTTTAGCGTTTATTTGCGTTATATTGACACTTTATTTGCATTGTTAGGTAATAGCCCCCTCATTGTCCTCTAATCGAGTCTATTTGAGATCTTTAAATTACCGAGAAGAGATTCGCGAATTAAAGACATTATTCATAATTTTTGAGATTATTTTATAATTCTAGAACATTTCGAGAATAATCGAGAAATCATACTACAATTCTAAGATTATTCGAGATTTTCGAGATTATTCGAATTTTGCTCAGCATTGGGATACATAATGTTCCAATAATAAGCCGCAGCCGGACGAATGGGAAATGCCGACGAATGTTGGCATTTATGCAATAATCGCATGTTGAACGGATATTTCAGTCTATATTTTAAATTTATTTTGTGTCAACACGATTTTTGATTGTGATCTCCAGTTGCTTGAGATCCGTAAATGTTTACAAGCTGTTCTTATAACGAACGCCTCCAATTCAATTTGTGGATATGCTATCGGTCGATTATGCTGCATAAGTACAAATCCTAGTGGTTCTGAACGGCTATAACCTGACAACTTCACGCCCTTATTAACATGATTTAACCGAAGTACTGGTGGTGTAGAGTGTAGACAATACTGTCTTAATATTTTCTATAATTTTGCTCGATGCATTTTCTTTTACTAATAATACTCTTAGTGATTCGGCAATTATTGAAACGTTTGGTATAAATTTATTCAAATATGTCACCATACCCAACAAACGTTGTAGTTCTTTACCGTTTTAGCTTATTAAGTGCTTCGACTTTCTCAGTATCTGTGTTTGGAGAACGGCTAGCAATATAATGTGACCCACGAATTTAAGTGTTTGAGCTTTGACATATTTTTTTTCAGATTTAACAACTCATTCTGTCCAATTTTTGTACAAACAAAAAACGGGCAATCCCAGGCACAACTACGATTGTCAAACGGGTAGCGCTTTCAGAGAAGCTCGCTTCGAAAATATTTTCAAGAGCAAATGCCTGAAAGCATTTATAAGCATTTGTATGAGTGGCGGACGATTTTTATGGAATTTCGCTCGTAAGGTCGAAAAGAACTTCTTGAATAAGAATAGCAAAACATTTTTAGTACAGCTTTAAAATATGGAAGCATTGAAATATAGAACGCATGTATGCATTAAATACATTAAAATTGAAATTGTTAGAAGTTTTAAGGTGAAATGTAAAATTCGCTAATATTACAAGTACATGGTTGATTCCTATATATAGGAATAAATCAGAGTAATAAGCTGAGCAGTTCAGTCGCAAGGTGAAGTTTAAAAGTTACAACCTTATCACCTTAGTATCCTTTATGTGAAAGATGCTCAAAAAGTACAGTAACCGATGAGTTATCTCGAGTGAAGGCAGCGAATTGTGACACAGTGCCTGAGCTGATCTTTATTTGTCAATGCCTTATACTTTTGTTTATACCGGAGTTTCAGGATGCAGAATATACATCTAGAACAGGTCACAGGAAAGGCAATACCATTCGGCTTGTTTCAAACCAGATACATCTGAGTTTATCTATTCTGAAAATGGCGAACAATTTACGAGTAAATAATTTAAAATGTAGCCTTATTAACAAATAAAAAAGCATTTGCTCAACAAATTGTGTTTTCTTGTCAAACATTGTAGATAACTCTACCCTCGTACCACACGAAAATATAATGGAGTCAGCAAACATTGTTTATCGGCAAGTCGTTATAGTAAACGTACATAGTAATGTCATTAGTTTAGGTTTGTAATTCCAATCAGAAAAAAAATATCCGATTTTTTTCAGAATCGCTCAACTATTTTTTGTGCAACTCATGTCCAAAATAAGGTATGTGCCAATCTTAATTATATCAGAAGTGAGGTGAAATGACGCAAAAAATATTTTTTCCACAAGTCGATGGCAACTATACACTTAAATGTCAAATTTATATAACATATGATATACTAAGAAGTAAGAACTCAAGTTTGGTCGTTTCAATTCTAAACCAAAACACTCAAATATTAACGGCTTATACATATGTATTCACAAATAAAAACACACAAACACACATAAATTCCATTATCTCATAACCGCACTACACGCACGTAAACCACCCAAATTCATTGATAAAACTTACATTAAAAATAAAAATAAATTTAATTGATTAATCGTGACGACCGAAACTATACAACCATTAATTTAAAATAAATAAATAATATAGTTTTCATGTTTTAAAAACTACTTACTATAGGGAGAGAAACGAATCGAAGAAAACACATTCTAAAATACAATTTTTTTTTTTTAAGACGATCTTGACCTATAACAATAAGACTTTATATATTTTACAACTTCTTACAAAAAAATAAGAAAACATAGATGCGATAAAAACAGGATATAGTTCGCATGTAATGTAAGTCAATATAATTGTTTAGAAATATATACAGTACATAAATAAATAATACTTCAGCATTTTTTGTTTTTCAATAGGGAGGTCAATGTCAATATATCCCAAACCAGCGGGACGGTATATTATCGATGAAGTAGAAATTGAGAAATACCATTCACACAAACAAATTTGGTTTTTGGAAAATAGATTTTCAATAAAATTATCATAAAAATTAAATGAAAACGGAAAGCAAGAGAAAATGATTGGATAATATTTCATTGTACATGACGTAAATGAAAACCTGTTTTTTATGAACATATGTATGAAATATCACACAATTAAATAGATATCGTATGTATCGTGCAAAATAATAACTAAACATATTGAATATTGAACGCAAACCAATCGTATGCATAATGAATAAAGAAATTCAACTTTAGAACAGTAAGACAGTTGTATAAAATATTTATATTCATCATAATGGATAACCTTGAATTAAATGACAGGTTTGCTGTCTTATATTCATAATGCGACAAATATTTGAATATAAAGATAAATAAAACAAACATACCTACAATGTCCAGGATGATTGAATACACTAAAACTATATAATCCAACAATGTCGACTCTTCCATGACAAACTTACCTAAATAAAAGAAAAAGAAAAAATTGTTATTACCCACTAAATTAACTCAAAATGTGTTATTAATTAATTAAAATTGTATATGAGACATATCAAGAATACCAGTAATTTAAAATAATAATAAACACGACATATTTTCATCAATGAAAACAAAAAGAAATGAAAATTTGCCCAGTTTCACAAAGCTGTCAAACCAAATTTCGATTTAAATTTATTTTAAGCATGAATAAAAAACCGAGCCTTATCTGTTTTTAATCAAAGAATCTCTGATCAGCAATTATTTTTCATGTTTAATCTATACGGAAAATGTTTTCAACGCCCACAATTTGTATATAATAATAGTTCGTATAATCCGACAATCAATAAATTAACCCAATGCTGGCAATCCAACAAACTGGCCGAATTATTTATAAATTACGAATTCATTGGAAATTAATAAAAACTCAAAATGATAGATAGATAATATGATCGTAGACATAATTCTGCTGCTTTTAATAAATGTTTGATTAATTTAACCAGTTTTGCCCTTAAAAAGAATACACGCGTGCAATATGCCCCTATGAGTTTTTCAATTTAAGATGAAACATCCAAACTATAATATCTGGTCCATTTGGATTGTTACCCAGTGAATATTGCTGCAATTATTTTCTTTTATTTTGGATAATTTTTGGATTGCTGTTTCTTGATTTTTGATCTGCAAGAATTTGACGCTTCGAATTATCCATATCTGTTATCCGCAGATACATGACTCATAACATTGCCACACTGTAGTTTAAAAAATCCGATTTAGCTAAAATCAATCATGTTTTCTATGAAAAAATCGCGATTAGTAAAAACTAGAGTTAACATTATTGCGAGTTGCGACTAAACTCGAAAAATTCACTAAATCCGATTTATTAAATCTCAGTGTGCCAATGGCATAAGAAACCGTATTCGGTATCCGCAGAGACCCGCGCTTATCGGATATAAGGTTTCTCTCCGTTTCAACTTTATTTCATTTTTTTGTTATTTCGAATACGTTCTTACTCAAATATCCTCAAATTGAATTAAATGTACTTATTCTTCATTTATTCTTCATTTAAAAGCTAATTTTCTCATTTTTTTGCGTTTCTTGCAATGATGCAAATTTCTTAAGTTAAAATTTGTTGCTTAATTATAATCTGAGGTTTAGTTTCTTGCATCTATAACCTTGCCTCAACTTCTTGATTGAATAAAAAAAAAACAACGAATGGAGAAAAATATGAGTGTTTTGTTTCCAATTTTTCTTGCAATTTATCCTTTTCTCAAACTATATTGCCCAATTTTCTTGAAATATCCCATTTTAAATACAATATTTTTTTAATATCGTACATGACATAGAAAAGTGACACAATTCAAAAAATTGAGTTTTTGAGATAATTCGAGCAATGATCGATTTCATAACCTGATATAATGGCGTTTTCATAGTTATTTTTCGGCTAGTTAGTAAAATCGAAATCAGCATTTTTCTTTTGCTCTCCTGAAAAAGTTGAAATTTTGAATTGTGTCACTATTCTTTGTCACGTGCGGTACGTTCTTAAATTTATAGTGATCTGGCAGGTCAATTTACCGAACCGGCTCCACCAATCCAGCGCACATTGAAATCACAATCAAATACTTCACGTGTGATAACACCGAATAGGGTGCTGGAAAACCATCATGTGGAAACCATGCAATTCTAAGCTCAAGTCTTAAAGTAATATTGGCAGTTCATTTTCCAAAATGCCTCGGTACGTTTGGCCGATGAGTTTGTTGCCAATTATTCCTCACCACACATCGACAGTCCAAGGACACTGATGATCAACTTGGGGAAGCCAGTGTGGATTTTCAACACTCCAATGATGTGTTTGTGTCCACTAACCGTTCTGTGGTTTGTAAAATAACACTAGTCGGACAACAATACAAAACCAAATAAAATTAAGAATTTTGTTGTATTTGTTCACGTGCCCACGGACAAAAAGTTAAGACATATGATTTTCAAGTTTTATGAACACTTATCTGGACTAGTTCGGAATCGCGAGGTATTTCTCTTGTACTAATATAAGGATTATGAGCTACTACAGCCAAAACAGTAATTTCAATATTTTCTTCAGTGACTGTTGCTCGACGGGTACAATTAAAACGTGGTATTTTTTTATTACAAACGTATTGCAGAATCGTATGCATAGGTTCTCAGTAGCAAAAATCGAAAAAAAATTGAATTTCGTCGATTACAGCGCCATATATCATGAAAGGAAAAAAATATATCATACAAAGACAAACTCTACGTACCTTTAGCCGTAGAATCCGAATCTACAATAAAAAATAAGGTATATACAGGGTAACTCACTTTAAAAGAACCACTTAAATAACTCCCAGGAGAAGGCCTAAACATTACAAAATGTGGAGATACTAGAGCATCCAATTTTTGGTCAAAAAGTATAATTCCGAAATTTTCGAATTTAAATGTTCTCGATTCCGAAATATTCCGGAATTGATTGTTTTTTTTCTAAATACATAATCTCTGATTAAAAATTAAAATTTTACAAAACACAATTTTTTTTATTTTGTTTAAAATATTTCGATATTTTTATAATTAATGATCAATATAGTCATATCGTATAGTATGTATAATGTATCCATACTTATACAATTTTTAGAAATAGAATTTATAAAGTTTTTAGAATTTATAGTAATTTGATAAATTTTTTTAAATATAAAAATTCTCTAAACGCTATAAATTATATTAATCCTACAGTAAATTCTACAAATTCTATAAAGTCTAATAATCCAATAGTTTCTTAAATTCTATAAATTTGATAAATCCAATAAATCCAATAAATTCTATAAATTCTTAAATTTTATGAATTTTATAAATTCAATTAATTCTACAAATTCTATCAAATTTATAAATTCTCTAAATTTTACGAATAATATAAATTCTTTAAATTTTGTAGATTCTTTGAGTTCTATAAATTGTATCAGGTGTAGCTGTTTTATAAATTCTACAAACTCAAACTTTGATTGTTTTATAAATACAACAATTTCGCTAAATCCTATAAACTTTAACAATTCTATAAATTTTATAAGTTTTATAAATTCTATGAATAAAGTTTAAAATTTCTTTTCTAAATGCTTTAAATCCTACCATTATCTCATAAATTCTTTAGTTCTTAAAAATTCCGTAAATTGGATAAATTCTATAAATCTTAAAAATTCTAATATTTTTATAAGCTCTTTAATTCTATAAGTTGTATAAATTCTTTAAATATTAAATTCTATGGATTTTATAAATTGTTTCAAGTCTGTCATTTCTATAATTTCTATAAATTTTATAAATTCTTTGAATTCTAAACATTTTATGAATTTAAAAATTTCGATAAATCCTATAAGCTTTAATTCATTAATTAATTTCTATAAATTTTATAAGTTTTTCAAATGCTGTAATTACATAAATTTTAATTTATTTATAAAACCTATAAATTCTACAAACAATAAAGATTTTATAAATTCCATCAAATCTTTAAATTATAAAATCTCGACCACTTTATATTTTATAGATTCAATGGGTTCTATAAATTATAGAAACTGAAATTTAACTTATTTTAAAAATTCCATAATTTCTACAATATAAATTCAATAAATTTTTATAATTCTAAAAAATCTTTAAATTTTAGAAATTTCTCAAATTCTATAAATCGAATAAATTCTATAAAGCCTAAAAATTCAGTAGGTTATGTTAGGTTATAGTTATAATGGCACATAATGTGTTACCCTTCATCCTTACTGGAACCATTTAGTGCTATTTCGGTAGCGTAGAATATTGCACACTTAACTGTTTTTGAGATCCGCCAGGTTGGCCATCTTGAAACTTGTCTAAATATTTATGCTGCTACTTAGTACTTCTGTGTGCTAATGCCGGACATGAGCCGAGGAAATGAACCATAGTCCCTTCCTCCTCCTCGTCCAAATAGCTTCTACAAAAGCCATTTGTCTCTAAACCCAGCCTTCTTGCATTCTCTCCAAAAAGGCAGTGTGGCGTGGGTACTCCTACAACCGTTCTTAATTCACGAGGGTTTAATGTTCTGGTGCGCCCCAATTCTATTTTTAGCCTCTATTCTATTTTCTATTATTCTTCAACATTGGTTTAAATTTAAAAATAAGAGAAAAATAAGAAATTATTTATTAAAAGGAATATTATTATGTTCTATTTCAATTTATATACATACATCCAATATTATATGCTTATATTTCAATCAAAACAGTTGGGAAATACAAGTGAGGCTGTCAGTAAAACCTTTCCAGTTTCTGCACTGTTATAGGACACCCCAGACGATTTTCGGTTGCAGCAGGTGAAAAATTCAGTAAGTTTATAAAATAATTTGTAAAACTTTAAAGATTTAATAAATTTTATGAATTTTTAAATTCTTTAAATTTTGTAGATTCTCTAAGTTCTATAAATTGTTTTAAATGACAGAGTTCTATAAATGTTGCTAACTTAAAATGTTTTTTACTATAAATTCTTTGAATTCTACAAATTTCATAAAATCAATGAATTCTTTAAAGTTCATCATTTTACACAAAATTAATTTTTCTACTCACTCCTACTGTGAGTTAGTACCTTTCGTATAATTGGCCATAAATGATTGAAATCAAGGTTTTCTTGGTTTTCTCATTAAACCTAATGCATCCCTTAGGCTAGAATTTTTGTGGCTATATTTCTCGCGGCTAAATATGCTATTTTAGCCTCGAAGGGCACTTCCATCGTCCCAAAATTAAAGTCATTTTCAAAACGCAGAGAAAAGCAATCTTACGTATACCGCAGGTGACGATGCAAAAACGTTTTTTGTAAACTAAAATTTTGTAGATACAATTTTGCATCGTGAACATTCTGAGCCAAGGGACAAGATTATTTAATTTATCAATTATATCATCGGCGTCCGAGCTTGAATTGCTCTCATCAAATTTATAACTGTGAGAAATACTCTAAAACTTCCAAAAATAGCCATCTCCCTAAATTGATCACTTTTTGTCAGCCTATGAAATATTACGTACAGTGAAAATAATATCTCAGCGAAACTCATTTTTTCATCGTTGTGCGCAGCCAACAGTGAAGTAGTTAAAATAAATTAAAAATTCAGAGAAGGGTCGCCTGAATAATAGTTTTAAAAACAAAAAAAAATTATAAATAAAGATATGTGAAATTTGATTCCATTTCATAATCTAATTTATATTGGAAAATATTAAAAATTCTCATTATTTTATAGGTAAATTCTAAAATAATATGTGAAATTAAAAAATATAAAAAATATTAACAACACCACTGGATATGTAACGTTATACCCATTTAAGGTACGAATTGGGCATATTTAGAAAAAAATGTCAGTTTTCATGTTAAAGCAAAACAATAAAAAAACTCGATTTTAAATTTCAATTTGTTCGAGGTAAGCTAATGAAATTAAAATTATCTTAAATGTTATCAAAAGTTCTAGTGCTAGTGTATTATCTAAATTAAAATTCCATTAATTATTGTGAATAAATTTGAGGAAAAACATAATTCAAAATAGATAAATTCTAACCTCAAAATGTAAACAATTTAGCCTAAATACATCGCTGTGTTTACGCCATTTGTTTTGATGCGCGAGAGCTGTCAGAATTTCGCTGAGATATTATTTTCACTATACATACATATGTATGTACGTCGAAATTATTTAAATTTTAAATTAGTGTGAAAAAAAAAATTCATTAATTCCGGAATAATCGAAACCAAAATTTGGGCCGGTATTCCGGAATTGGATGCTCTAGTAGATACAGAAGTTTCATAATTTTTAGGGGGAAATCAAATGATGAGCTTGAATTTGACCTTGAAGTCAAATTTCAAGGTCAAGTTGTTTTTTTTTAATGGAAGCACCTATTTTTGACTCTGGATTCTGAAAGATGATACTGTATGGCTAAACATAGAATTTCACTCGCTTTCTTAAATTATAATTATTACAAATCTACCCTTCCATACATTCTCAATCATCCGATTGAGAATCTGTGGGATATATTTGAAAGTACGGCTACATGACATCAACAACAAAGAGCAGCTAAACCAGGTTACCCTAGAGGAATTAGGCATAACATATTTACTGATGAAACTAAAAATTTGTGGAAACGATGAAAAATTAGGTAAAATTAGGTAAAAATGAAATTAAAGAAAATCAATGCTTTTCAATACACAACTGTAAATAGTAAGCGTTTTGATGTCTTAGGTTCAAATATAACAACATCAATCGATGTCGCCAAAATCAATTAACTCACTTTTCAAATCTTTATGTAAAAGAACCTGATAGATTTTGTTCACTTTCTGTTAAAACGAATGGAATTCGGTGTTTCGCTCCGCTATGATTTTAGACAACTGGGTATGCATCTTTAACTGAATTTTAACTTTGCTAGCTCCAACTAATTTTAGACCTAAGTTGTCCTCAACCAGTTAGCTTTACAAGAATTGATTGCTTTCTATTGATTGTCTGAACTAAACTTCAATTAAGAGTTATTTTTCTAATTCATTTTCAAAACATAATTTATTTGAGCATAATGGAAAAATTTAGTAAATTGACTAAGATATTTTCTATCAAAAAATTAGTATTTTTAAACCGAACTTTGCTACCGTCGAGGAGTTAAACCCGGGTTACAGAACAACAACGGAAAATTATTGATTTGTTTATTGACATTTTATATAGATTCATATACCAATAAAAAATATGTTTTAATTCTTATCGCTAAAGAATAAACAAAACATAGAGTTCTTCTTGATGCATCTAGTTTCTCAAAAAAAATAACCATTGAATAGCGTAATTAAAAGTTTACCACAGCTGCTTTTAAAGGTAATCGAACTAAATACTCGTTTCTCACATTTATGTCGTTTTCCTCAATCTCCCAGAATAATCCTATATGGGACAAACCATATGAACCTTCCGTGAAATCCACATTAAGTGCTTTACACTGGAATTTAGGTTGATAAATCTGAATAGATTTAGAAACTCTTCTTGGAGCATCAGCATATGATTCAAGAGCGTTACATCGATTGCGCTAATCAAATTGGTTAGTTCACTTACTCTTCGACTATATCCCACAAAGGATTAATCAATATCCTCGAGATTCTCATTGCTAAGAGTTTAAGTCCCACAATCATATACTCCAATTTATAATAATTGGAGAACGTGGCAAAAAAAGACTTTTTGTGGACAAAAATCTGCCTATACACTTCAATTTTCAAGCGATTTGAATATTTCGTTTTAAATCACTCTGGAAAGAGTAGGATACATACAACACGTCACTGCTTCTTTAAATTCTTTTCCGTTAACATGTAGCCTAACTACAAAAAAGGCAAAGAATTACTGAATGGAAATTATTAATGATAGAATGTAAATTGAACTCAAAATTGAAAAAAAAACTCCCAAAATTTTGGAGATTTATTTCATTTTAGTAAATTTTCAATTTCCATAGTAATATTGCGGACTTATTTCATTTATGGTATCGGGAGTGATTGGCGGCAGCCGCTACATTATACTTCCACAATTTTGAGGTAAACTGTAAAATTTAAATTTATAGGTGATACAAAAATTTGGGCTGAATGATATCTTAATTTCTGCACATGTTATCTTAAGATATTCACCATTAAAATTGTATAAACAAAACTTTTAAGACAGAAAGAATATTTATTAAATATCAATTCAACATACCCATATTTCAATACGTATCTGTTTCAACAAAAGGATGAAATCTGCAGAAAACAATAAACCTCAAAAAATAATAATTTCGCGAACAACGATAAAAAACAAAAAAAAAATTTATCGCAAAATCCAATGTTGTTTTATATAATAAACAAAGTATGTATATGTAATAGCGATGTATATAAAAAAGAAAAGAAATATAATTTCTTATTTAATTAATATTTGACCTTCGAAATATGTAAATAAACGATTTCTTTGCGTATACACGTTTTGTTTATTTGCTTCTTTCTCGCGTGCGATCATTCCGAAAATGTACCCCGCGCGCAATAAATAACACAGTTAAATTCATAAAATAAGCGAAATAAGTACATAGCTAAAAATTGTACTTGTACTGAATAATTATAAGCCGAGTGCAAACATTTCTTTGACTTTTTTTCAGCTTATTATTTTTAAGTAGACTTCTTTTCATCTCAATATGTATTATTATGCACATATTTCCTAGATTATAAACGTATAAGCCGCGTAACTGCAACAATGGAATTTATTTTTCGTTTTATTGTGCAACACACCACAAAATTTTTGATTATTTATCAATATTATTAACGACAAAAAGAAAGAGATATTATGTAAGAAATATATGTAAGTATATGTAAGAAGAAAGAAAGCACAAACAGTTTGGGTGAGGTGAATAATCAAATTTGTATAACGATGATGACGATTTTGAGTATATAAGATGGGTGATTGGAATGTAGACGCGGCAGTATGATGACATTTTGATTTTATAATATCCACAACAAGGTGTTGTATGTATGTTCACTGATTATGAAAAAAAAAAAAAAACAAATCGCCGCGACAAAATCATTTTAATATTGGCCTATATTGTTTATCTTGAACGGAAATCGTTAAGAGGAAATTATTCGCGTAATGTTGTTAGACAAACACGTTTATTGTGTAGAATTTTTATAAACCTGCGTATTTACGCACAAATAACAAAACAATGAAGCGAAGTACAATCCCTATATAAAGTAATTAATTAATTAAAATTTTAAAGCGTTCAAGAAAAACAAAACTAATTAACATCTTATAGTATTGTAGTATGTTATTGCTGCTTCGGTTCAAGGTCTTCAAGACAGATACATATACACCAAAAATAAGTAGAAAGTGGTTTTGATTTTTAATAATTTTGCTTCCTACAATCTTTCTTCAAAATATTGTTTTGTCTATATATAATATGTAAATGTTCTCAGGGACGGAGGGATTAGAATTGTAAATCGATTTTTTTAGTTTTGTATACACATACCCGTACATCAACATAAAGCCGATGGCTAAACATAAAAATAATTTTTGGATGTATTTACTCCATCATCTTACTACTTCGAAACCAATTTATCATAGACAAATAAAATCATAAAACGATACATAAACATACAATATTAGTAAAAAATTCTAATTTATTCATAATTTTCTAAACTTCTATTTTCGTCTTACAATATTTCAACAACGAGTATTCATATATACATATGTACATACATATACGCTCCCTTGAACTTAGGTCAAACTATCTAAGGGGAAGATTTTTGTATATGATTTTGAAAACAAGTCACATTTATCCTAATCAGTACTAATTTAAAAAATTTACGTCCACACTAAACTCCAGCTGTGAATAAATCACATAATCAACGAGCTTAGTGGTAAATTAATAAAAGATAACTTATTGAATTAGGTTCTGGAATATGGCTTGGTTTTAAAATAAGTTTTTTTCGGAATTTTAAATTCTGAACAAATCTGTTTTAAAAATTTATACTCCAAAATTCGATTGAACAAATTAATCTAATATGTTTAAAAAAAATCAAAATTTGATTAAAACATTATTACAATTTGGATGAATTCCAAGTTGGCAACAGTTTTAGAATATTTATAGAAATTATCATTTTAATAACATTGTTGAATTTCAGTATTCAAATTTTGATAAAAATTTTACTAGTTGGAAAATTTCGAAATTTTCATTATCAGAATTTCAACATTATCTCCAATTGCCATGATCGCTGTATCATCAGCAATTATTGTTGCAATTGTTTCTTCTCTTGGTGTCCTCATCATACTGTACGGTACCCTGTCAGCTATTCAGTTTTATACGAGGCCAGGATGTTGTTAAATTGCTCTGCATTTGTAGTCCAATTTCTTGTGACATACTCTATCAAATGCTTATGTAATAATTAAATTCGTTTATTTTATAGTTCTCAAATTAGTTTAACTAAATTCGTATTTTGTGTAGAAAGTTTGTAGACCTAACCAGAAGAACCTAAAGATGAAGATGATTGGATTCCGATATTTTTTTTTTTTTTTAGTTTTTACCCAATTTGACTTCCCAGTCAAAAACAGAAAAAAATGTTTTTGATTGGCCACTACACGAATTACTGCGATTCCAACTTTGGGTGTACATACATCTTTTATCAGCTCTTTTTTCAGAAATTCGAATGGCTTCGTTCATCCAATGCCGTAGACCCAGCTAAAAATGGCTGTTTCAAGGCTACACGTTGCTTTACAGCTAAGACGACCTATTGGGGGTGGTTTTCCTTTTAGGCTACAGGTAAAAAATGCGCTTCCGCATGAAATTAGCTAACCTTGGGGCTGTTTATGAATACGATGCTAATTCGAACGTACAAGATTCGTATTCGATCCAATTCTGAATCAATCCAAATAAGAATCTTATAATTTCATGTTACTTATCGTTCAGTGTGTATCAAATTTTTAAGAGATGGCTGTTTTAAGGCAAAATTTAAGAGTGTCAATGTTTTTTCTTTTAACTGGGGAAAAATTCTGCTGAAGCTACGGAAATGAGTAATTTGGATTGGGGAGATAATTCTGTGAAAGTGGTTTACGAAGTTTCGAAATTGAAATTTTAACGTTGAAGACAATCCACATTCGGTTCATGAAAAACAATTTGAAGATGCAGAACTTCAAGATTTACTTGATGAAATAAAAACCCAAGTCAAACTCAACAAGAACTTGGAAAACATTTAGGAGTTACTCAGCCATGAGCTAACCGGAAAGAATAAAAGACGCAGAGCCGATATTGGCTTGAATTTGGTTTCTCGTTACAAACAAAAAGAATTTTTGCACAAAATCATTACTGGATGTTATAAATGGATTCTATAAGACAGTTCTAAACGTGGCCAGCCATCTCCATCCCTTGCAAAGCCCAATATTCATGCCAAGAAAGTGTTATTGTGTGAACGTTATTAAGATAACTGAACGTGGCTGAACGTTATTAAGCTAACTGAACAAATTGGCTGCATGCATTAGAGGAAAAAAGACCATTCACGGGCCAAGGAACGCCTTTCATGTTGCTTCATGATAACGCCCGTCCAAACACAGCAAAAGGAACCAGGGAAGTGATCTTCAACTTGGGCTGGAAAATTTACCCGCATGCGGCGAATTCTCCTGATTTGGCCCCCTTCCGACTACTGTTTGTTTAGATCGATGCAGTCTTATTTGGCTGACTAGCGATTCTCGAAAATTGATGTCCAAAAACGGCTCGATAAATATTTTGCCACCAAACAACAAAATTTCTATCGCGAGGGCCATCCATCAACTACCCGATAGATGACAAAGACCACAGATAGTAACGGTGAATATTTTATTATCGTTTGTAACAAGTATGTTTTTAATAAAGATGTTTTTGACTACCACTTGGTTGGTGATCACAAGAGAGTACACAGATCGTTTCAACTTTCAACTATAAAGGTCTAAACAAAGTTCTTCCGACAGCCTTCTCTCCAAATCTGCAATCGGGTTGTTAGGTATAAAATAGATCAAAATATTATTTGATGTTAAATGAACCACAGACCATTGGTTTGATAATCTGAACGTGTTACAACGATAGCATGATTCAATCACATCTAACGGCAGTAAGATGACAGCAATAAAACTGTATAATACAATTAAACGATATAATTAAATGCCTGAAGTATAATCTGCAGTTATTGTCATTGGACGCTTTCAGAGCACCAAACAGTTGGCAACATGTTGAGTAAAATCACGGCCAACGCTATGAAATTTAAGAATTTTATTAGTAATTCAAGTCAAATTAGCAATGATTTCACTAAACATGATGCCAACAGTTTGCGGATCTGAAAGCGCCCATTGTAATTGATGGACGTTTTATTAGTTTGCAATTTTTCGATTTTATTTGAAGTAGTAATCAAATCAAAAAATTGGGAATTCGTTAGAGTAGGCCTCGCTTTTTGCAAGTTTACACATTTACCCGTTATCTTATTTTTTAGAGAATCAGGGTGCTGTTAGCATTTGAGTAAAATGCGCGCTAAGTACTAGTTTTTGAGCAAATCTTTCCTCAATATTAGGCAAAAAACTAAAAGTAGTTCTGCCATCTAAGGAATTGCTCCTGAGATAGATCTTGCCATTTTGCTAACGACACTCTACGTATGTCAGCCTTTAGAGATCTCAAAAAATTTGGACTTATTTCACTACCGACACCGTTCTGTACGCCTTAGTCATTCCGAGTAGGATGCCCATCTGAGCACTTGCTAGTTTTCTGCGGTGGTGGCAATTCATTCTGCCAGCCCACCCCGCAAAAGCATACATAAGTCATGGATGTTACAACCAAACCTTCATATATCGTGGCATGAGTGCTTTGTTCAAGCCCCATGTTTCTCTTGCCATTCTCTTCAGTGCAAAGAATACTTCTTTTCCACCTTCTGCAACCCTCTTGACGTGAGACGTGACACCGAGCCTTTAATCAAAATCGACTCCTAACCATTTTACTGTTTCCACCATCCTAATTCTCAGACGATTTACTGACACCAAGGGTGGTCTTCTAATGTCGAGTGTTCCTTTAATTTGGATCATGACAGTTTTAGCGGAGAATAGCTCCATTTTATTTTTGCTACACCAGTCAACAGTTATATCGATCGCTCTTTGCGCTTTTTCTTCGATAGCCTGCCTTGAATTACTAGCAATAATCATTGCAACTCCATCAATCATGCGCTGTTAAATACTAGACTCCAGAGGTGTAGTCCTAAAACGGAGCCTTGTGGGCATCCCTTATTCACACTTTTAGTTAGCGCGCCGTGGTTAGTAACTACAGTTGCAACTCTTCCGGATAAGTAATTGCTGATCATGGAGTAATGATTTAGTAGATAGGCCACCACAGATTATCAAAAGCTTCAGATACGTGTAGAAAAACTCCCAGAACGAACTTTTGCTTGACTGTTTAACCAGGTTAACTGTTTAACCAGGGTCACTCACCATGGCGTCTTCTGTGGAGCGTCCCTCACTGAGCCCAAACTGTTTGTTGCTATATTTACCACTACCTTGAAACGTATCCAGTAATATACGAGTAATCAATTTCTCAAGCAATTTACCCAAGACTGGCAGCAGCATGATTGGTCTGTATGCTTTTGGGTCGGTTTGATCACAATCACCGCTTTTTCTAATAATAATGACTTTGCCAATCTTCCATGCTGTCGGAAAGATGCCTTTATGAAAACAGCCATTCATAAAATTAATGATACATGGACCTATTATTGGCCATGCTCTTTGTATCACTTCAACCTCGATGTTATCTAGGCCTGGCGCTTTACCCTTTTTCATTGACATAACTACCGACGTTATTTCGTCACTATTAAATGGTTCCATGTCAGGTGTGACTGGTGTAGTTGATCTTAACGCACGGACAAGTCCTTGCCTAACTGTCTCGTTTCAGGGTACTAAGCACCTCTAGAGTTTATAACCTTTCTGTGCTGAACTTGTATACAAAACGCATTTCCGTGTTTGGTTATAAACTGTCCGATGGACTTGTATCCTTTTGGTGGTTAGATCATTGGTCCACCAAGGCAAATTTCCCTTTCGTGATCGTTAATCGATTAAACTGCAGTACGATAAATTGAAGCGTCTGTGGCCCGTTTTAGAGTTAGAATGAAAAAAAACCTTCTGGCTCAGCTATTCTTAAACTATGGGTCACGACCCAAAATTGTGTTGGCAGATTTTTTATTTGGGTCATAAAACATTTACAAATTTATACTAATATTGCGGTCGCTATGAGATCTTTTCGTAGATTAAACAGGTTTGCAAAAAATCCATTTCCAGCGGTTCTAATTCTAATATAATGCACACATTTTACGATACTTTCGGGTTAACAGTTGAGCCATTAAAATAAGCATTTTTATATACATATTCTCTTATCTATGTACCAATTTTTTCTGCTGAACGTTATTTTGGTAATTTAATCGTACAAATTTCATGTTCTTCTGGGTTCAGAGAAACAGGTTTCCAACAGTCTAGATTTTCTTCTGTTACTTAGCAATCGAACCAAATATATCAAAAAGTTAAATGAGAACTAATTAAGGAGACTGTTCGACTGTACGTGTACCGAAACTCGTGTCGAATGCCAGACAGCAATTATGGTTCTGAGGTATCGCAGTTTCCAAAACAGTACACTTGCGATCTTAATGTGAAAATTGTAAATGGATCGTGAGGATTTAGTTAAATTATAGGTCGCGCGCTCAAAAAGTTTAAGAACCCCTGTTCTAAATAGAGTTTACGACAAACCAATAATCAAGAGTTCCTAAACGATAATGGCGCCGCCATAGACTATAAAACTTACAAGTTACGATTTCCATAAAAGAGAGCTCGATACGATTTCGATTCGTCGGCTTATCTTCAAATCATTGCGTAATCTAACCTTAAGGCAAAAATTAAACCAATTCCAGAACAAATTGTTTATACAAACACCAAACCGCGATCAGTAAACATCCTCGAATTATAAAATCAACGACCACAATTATGGTAACAAGATGAGACTAATTTAGTAAATCAGCCAATAATGAATATAAAGTATACAAACAAATTTGATCTGATAATGGAAAATATATTTTATATCCGTTTTCTTGTCACTTGTGACTATTGAAGCTAGCAGCCACAGTAATTGTTTAAGTACTAGTTTTTGGCATTGAATTTGTTGTATGTATAACTGACCTACAAAGACCTTGCTTTTTAGTATACCCATAAATTAAAATGACAAAAAAAATCCAATAAACAAAAAGAACTCATTTCCTAAAACCACCTCATCGAAATACCAAAGCAATAGAATAATAAACAACAAGAAAAAAATTAAGACATATGACATATTACTTATTTACATTTTATTTTTTGATTGCGTTTATGTATATATAGTACATACATAAGTATGTATTTTTTATTTTATATAACATAGTTGTTCAAAATAATTAAAAACAGATATAACCTAAAAATAAAGCAAAAGCAAAAAATGCTCGTACTTTATTATTAGAATGTTATACAATTATAATAAAATTTTGTGTTGATGTACGTGTATTTTATCAATTACATGTATTTTTTTTATTACTACCGCGTATTATAGTATAATATTGTACGAGTATATATACTTACCACACGATAAAAATAACTAAATAGATTGTGAATTCAAAAATGTACATAAGTATATTCATTTGTACATATTTGCTATATACTTATGGTTGTCTCAATAAATTTCTCATCTATTGCAAAATTTGTAAATAAAATGCTCGTATAAATAGCGCTAGATTGAACTCTCTTCAATTTGTACATATGTGTGTACATAAATTAAGCACATTTGTAAACAGAAAATATAGTAATGAAATGTGTAATAAACTATAATAAGTTTATACTTTAACTTTTTAATAACGGTTAATTGTGGTTGCAAAATTAGTTTTTTTTTTTTGTTAAGTTCGGGGAGTGCTATAAGGCGGAATTTCTGGGGCATTAATCATCACAAATTATTACAAAACAAACAAAATTTTAGGTATAATATTGGGCCAAGGAAAAAGTTTGTGGCGTTTTTTTTTCAATAAATGGCTTTAGAGTCGTATGACTTTGGTAATACTAATCCTATCAGACCATACTATAGAGCGTTTGAAAGGTGACAGTCCATAGATTATTAAAAAATAAACATTGTAACATTTGTCAATTCTGAAAATGAGTCAAAATTCTGAAGAAAAAATATCGGTACGTTTTATAACATCACTTCGACCAAGGCGATAACGCTTCATAGGCTTGTGAAAAAATTCGTGCTGTTTATGGTGAAGATGCTTTATCAAAAATATAAAGGGCTGTAATCTCATGAGGGGTTCCGAACTTCGGTCCTGAAAAAATACCCCAAATCAATTCCTAATTGAAACTCTTAATTGAATCTTCAGGTCAACTTCCAACTCAAATTACAACTCATCCTACAACTCAATCGTAAAGCAATCACCAAATTAACCACAACCCAAATCTCAACTCAATCACCAAATCAACCCTTAATCTAACCCGAAGTCAACTCTTAATAATTCCCAACCGAACAACTCACTTAACTCCAACGCAAGCTAACTAAACCGTAACTCAACTTCAACTCAACTTAGCTCAAACCAAACCTCAACCCTCTACTCAACTCCACACAGAAAGCCCTACCCAACCAAAAATTCAACTCGACTGGAAAGCTATATGCGTGTATAAACTTAACTCAATCTAACTCCCACTAAACACTAAACTCGACCCAAAATTAATCCCTTACCGAACCCCTCACTCCAATCCAACTCAACTTCAACTCAAACCCTATTCAACGCAAAGTCGACCTCAACTCAACCCAACCCTAAACTCAACTCCAACTCAATCTTTAACTCAACCCTCAACTTAAGCCAAACTCAAACCCAAGATCAACACGACTCGAGAACTACATGCGTATATGACCTCAACTTATTATAATCTCCACCGCAACCATCGACTCAACCCACAAATAAATCCCTAACTGAACTTTAACTCAACACTCAACTCGAAAACTTAACCCTCAACGCAACCATCAACTTAAGCCCAGCTCAATCCTCAAATCAACACGATCCGAAAAATTACACACATACATGAACTCAACTCCTAACTCAATATCAACTTAACCCTAAACTGAACGTCCAACTCAATCCTCAAATCAACGCGATTCAAGCTAACTACCAATTCAACCCTTAAAACAAATAAATTTCCAACTTAAGCGCCGACTCCTGCTCAACTCAAGCTCAATTCAAATCCATCTACACCCCAACTCAACCCGTAAATAGAACCCAACTCAATTGCAATTCGCAAACTAGACACCCAACTCAATCTTCAAACCAGCATATATAATAAACTATCTGATACACCCGGTGTTACCCGGCAGATGATGTCGCGTGTTGTCATTGAAATTTGATTAAAATACCCCCAAAGGCGGCTTTTACGAATGCTACGCTTCATTATACAATCATACCATCTCCATCATACCATAATGACATCGTGCCGTCATACCATCAAAGAATCGCATGATCAAATCATAGCAGTAACACACCATTCATACCATCATACCGTTATATCGCCATAACATCGTATCATCGTATAACCATACTTATTACCACCATCATTACATTAAACCATCATATACCATCATAGAGTACCACAACATAACATCATGCCATCGTACCATTATAACATCATACCGTACCGTTATGTTATACCATCAAACCATCAAAATATCGTACCTTCATACCATCGTACCATTTTACCAACATACCATAATACCATCATCATCACCACACACATCACCCTCTCCGTCAATATCCCCGTCACCACCAACTTTTATATTTATAGATTGCTCAACTGCCTACTAAACCCTAATCGAAGCCCAACTCAACTCCAACTCAATCCCAATTCAACCCGCAAATGGAACCCAACTCAACCGCAAAGTCAACGCCCAACTCAACCCTCAAACCAACAAATACATACATATGTATAAACAATTGGTGAACTCATCCTAATCAGTAATCACTATATCCTAACCCAACCCCAACTCAACTCCAACTCAATCCTCAAATTGACCCCTAACGTAACAAACATCTCAACCTCAAACTCAATAATGCCCAACTCAATCTTCAAACCAGCATATTTACAAAATTGGTAAATATTTATATAACCAGGTGTTTTGGGTCAATTCGTATGAGAGGTACCTAACCCTCTTGACGTACATGTTCCAAAATCTTTTCAAATCTCCGCCTTGACCATAGAAACAGATTGACGGAAAACAAATCGGACAAGCCGTTCACGAGGTACCATGGCTACAGACATCCAGACTCAAGGACTTTTAAAACGTTGAGAAAAGTGGTTTTGGACCAACCACATTTTTAGTCATTTTTGACAGGATTTCAATACTTTGGTCATTTTAGACCGACGTAATTAGTAGTATAGCACGCAAATGGTTTGCTCGTTTCCGCTTTGGAAATTTCGATGTTAAAGACGCGCCGCTCTCTGGTCGGCCAATCGTTGAAAAAGTCAATGAAATTCTTCAAAAATTTGAGGAAGACCGGCACATTTCATCTTATGACATCATTGCGGAACCATACATTGTCCAAAAAAAAAACAATTTAGAACTATTTGCATAAGGCTGGACACAAGAAGGAGCTCGTTATTTAAGTACCACATGAATTAACAGTGTAAGAAATCGAGCGATTTTTGAAGAGATTGATAACGAGAAGAAAAAAGATGGTGGCCCAAGATGGATGAAGCTGCACAAACGGTGGCAAATTTTAAAATTAGTTTTTGCTTCAATTTAAATGATGAATTGCATTTCTTATTCTTCCTCATTGGAAATAATTTTAAAAATGTTGTTGATCCAACCTAATTCGAGTTGTCTTTGTCTTATACAAGGTATCTAGAATTCCACACGTCGCAGTGCGGCCGATTCCAAAAAAGCTGGCCAAAAGTCAAAAACTCAAGTAAATTATCTCAAAATATGCACTCAGGGGTTTTATGGGTCACTGATTACAAACCTAAAGTCAGAGTTTCAAAATTTAACCTCTTTCATCCCTTATTGACAACCCCTATTCATGCAACAGACAGTATGTCATATTACAATTAAAATGAAAGCATGATGTCTTCCATCATGACAACGCCAGACCACACACTTTTTTGAAGACCCGGCAAAAATTGAGAGAGCTTGACTGGGAAGTTTTGATGCATCCACCCAGGCCTTACATAAAAGTTCTACACCGAGGAATTATGAAACTTCCTAAAAAATGGTAAAAAACTAATTTTGAATAAAAGTCAACATAGTGGCAAAAAATCTCTTAATACTCACCCATATTATGATTTCGATCGACTATCGACAATCGACACGACTCTGTGTTGCCTTTTCTTTTTTCGTATTGTTTTTATAAAATGAAAAAAAGAAAACGCAATACAGAGTCGTGTCGATTGTCGATCGAGACGACAATCATAATAGGGGTGACTATTTCCCCAACCTATTCTTCAAAAACTTCAATAAAATCCGAAAAAGCAGCTTAAACCAGGCAATTTTTTTGTTTATTTAGAAAATAATCACCCCTCTATTATGATTGTAGAGTCGATCGGTAATTGACACGACTCTCATTTGATATGAAAAACGAAAAGGCAACAGAGAGTCGTGTCGATTGTCGATCGACTCGACAATCATAATAGGGGATTTTTTTCGATTTGGCCCCACTGTGCATCGTTTTTATTCTCAACATACATACTAAAATTTAATTAAGATTAATGATACATAGGTATATTGATATCCGTGAGCCGTGACAGAGAAAGACAGATTACATCTTCACCATCGTTCGTGTTGTTGTTTACTAATTGTTGTAGCCAACTAAAATGAATTTGGCGGAATATTTTTTCTGTATTTTGATGAAAGGCCAAAATTTTGATCTAAAATTACAATTTTATCGAGCAAGTTATGATTTAAGAGGATTGAAATTATCTAACAATAAATTTGTATATCTCATCTTAAGCTTATTAACTCAGCTTAAGAAAGGCAAAACGACAAAATTACATAATTCTTAATCCTAAGAGAAAAGGAATTATAATTGTGCGGTAATTCCTTTAAATCTATTTATCCGTTTTATTTGATTAACAAACTAATTGATCAGTTTGATCAATTACGGAGTAGAAATAATGGTGGTTCAAATGTGTCAAACTTCGTTCTTCCTAACAATCAAAATCTAATGTATAAATCAATTTATTATGTAAAAATGTCGAGTTTTACTAAAAAAACTGAACTAAATCATTTTCTACAATGGCGAGTTCCGTTTTTGTGCTCAAGATCAGTTTTTTTTGGTCTGAAAGAATTCGACATTAGTGAGCATATCGCGAACATAAATTTAATGGAAACTGTAAAATTATATTTGCAGCAGAAAATTTGATAAGAAGACGACAGATAATACCCCGAATTAAACCAATCTAACAGTATCTATCTAATTCCGTGTAATAACTGCCTTCTTAAATACATTGAGACCACAAAATAGCACTTACAAAACCGAATTACTCAACATAAGTCTGATGTGAAACCACCAAGCAAATTTTATATCATGTTCTATTGAATCAAAAACTGAACCTGGATAAAAAATGCTTAACTCTTCATAATAAAAATTGAGCTCAGTTCAGTTTTTTTTTTACAATATACCACGATATTAATTTGAATTAATAATTTTTCCCAGATTTTGATTATTTTCCAAAAAAACTACAAGAACAATTTTTCGGATCCGTAAATAAAATGAAGAAGTTAAAATAAATGATGTACAGTACAAATAAGTTTTGAGGGATTTATAAAAGATGGCGTAACTAGTATTAAATCGCATTGGACCACCTTGTAACATGTATATTCATGTTCAGTATGTGTCATTTCGCTGAAAGGCAAACAACATATTTCTTTTGTGCTCTAATCATGTCAACCTTTATGCCAACAAAACACAATTTGCGGAAAGCGCTGCTTTTTTGTTTTAATTTGAAGAAAAGTGTGAAGCATATGGGGAACGTGCTCCATCAATAAAAACATGTGAGTGCTAATTCCGGTGTTTTAAAAGTAGCCAGTAACAAAGAACGCGAAGGGAGGCCATAAAGTTTGAAGACGCTGAGTTGGAGGAGTTATTGGACCAAGATTCATGCCAAGCTCAAGAAGAGCTCGCTGAAACTTTAGGAGTGACTCAACAAGCGATTGCAAACCGTCTCAAGGAAATTGGATTCCGTATGAACTCAAGCCAAGAGACGTCGAACGACGTTTTTTCACGTGCGAACGCTCCAAAGATAAAATCGGAAGGGTTTTTTACATCGAATCGTGACGGGGGACGAAAAATAGATTCACTACAACAACTCAAAGCGCAGAAAATCGTGGGGTAAACCCGCTCAAACACCAACTTCAACGGCCAAACCAAATATTTATGGCAAAAAGCTAATGCTATGCATCTGGTGGGATCAGTTCAGAGTGATCAACTATGAACTACTCCAGCCTAATGGAATCACCATTGGAGAAAGTTATCAACAAAATTGATGCAATTGCAACACATGATGCAACTCCCAAAAGAAAATTAGGATTTAAAACTAAAACAGAAGAATTTATTTTTCGAAAGTACCCAAATCGATTGCTAAAAATCAAGCAGATCATATATACATTTCTTTCCACATTGATTCTAAATAGTGATAAAGCTAATGATGGAGACAGTTCTTAGTTTCCCTTATTGGACGGGTGGGTTGCTGAGTCTATAAAGAAATGTGATTTCACCAGATATTGAGACTAAAAGTTGCATCACGGTATCCTCAGCAATCGTTCGATTACAGTGGATCCGTTTTCTGAGTTTTTCAAACCTTAAACTAGTACGGGACTAAAGAAAAGCAAAAGGAACAAACAGTACGAGGGGACTAACAAAAGTTCGCTTAGTTGGTGACTCTTAAATCTTTTTTTAAAAAACCAAAAATACCAAATCCTTTGCAATTGTTTTATGAGACTTCTTTCAAAATATCAGAACGATCGGTTAAAATGGAGACGAGAAAACTCAAAATAGCTGAGGATGGATCAGACGAAATTCCACCACCAACGCAAACAGAAATTCGCTATGTGATTCTCTTCGGTTTTCGACGTAAACTAAAGCAACTACAAATATTCAGTGAATGCCAAATTTCATATGGAACGATTGCGCCGTCTCTACAGACTATTTCCAAGTGGTTCCGAAGATTCCAAATGGGATATTTTTCTGTAGAGGACGAGCCCCGAGAAGGTCGACCAAAATCTTCCACTGATGACGCCACTGTGGCTCTGGTGAAGTCTAAAGTTGACGAAGATCCATGATTGAGACAAGAAATTATTGCTGATGAATTGGCCTTGAATGCCATGGCTGTATCGCGAATATTAAGTAATCATCTGGAATACACGAAGAAATCTGCTCGATGGGTTCCACGAATTTTAAATGAGGCCCAAAACGAGGCTCGAGTGCATTTTGCTAAATTTTTCCTAAATAAATTCGAAAATGGGCAGTCTAGCAACTTTAGTACAGTACGATTCGGAAAACAAACAGCAGTCCATGGTATGGAGCCCAACAGGAGCAAACCCACCCGTAAAAACTAAGCAACAAAAATCAGCAACAAAAGTAATGATGTCAGTTTACTTCACCCGATCAAAAATTGTAGCTGCTTCCAGGGAATAGAAAATGGTCAGACGGTAACTGCAAAATGGTATACCGAAGACCGCTTACCAAAAGTTTTCAAAAATTTGTTGGAAAATCGGAAGAAATAGGATTTGCGGCGCTACCTTTTACATTATGACAACGCACCAGATCACACTGCTAAAATAACAAGCAACTTTATTGCAACCTCTGGCATCGAAGAAATACTACCACCAGCATATTCCCCGGATCTAGCACCTTGTGATTTCTGGTTATTTCCAAAAATTTAAAAAAATTTGGGCGGAAAGGTCTTTAGCAGTAACGCGGAGATAATTTATGCGGTTAATGAAGCTTAAAAAGCAAGATTTTGAAAACTGTTTTGAGAAGTGGACCAATGGCGATTATGTAAAAATGGAACATAGTGATTGAAAGCAACAACAAACATTTAACAAAATTTTGTTATTGAATCAAAATTTTGATCCGAAGAGGCTGTTATATCGTCTGAATAACTCAAAACAGTTCTGTGATTCTGTCGCCTTTGAGAATAATAACTGCCCTGTTACAGATTATGTAAGCCTTTCTGATTTATGAAGGTTTTAAAATAAGTACTACCAATCTCTCGATCACAGTGGCGAACAAATATCAGAAATCAATTAGCTCTAAGCAATCAAAAAATTGGGCAACATATAGGCATGAAACATTGTTCAACACAAATCATTATTGGTATGCTGAAGAAAAACTTGACGTTATTTACTAAATTTGTTGTTACTTACCCCTGAAAGGGGTTCATTTCAAATCATCACGCTCTAATGCTAACATTAAACATACACAAACACAAGATAACAGTTGCTCCAATGTAATGCATACACAAAAACATAACCGGGTACTCAACCAAATAAAAAAATCCAATTGGATAATAACCGAAAACAAAAACGAAATAACCGGCATTACAAATTGCGTCATCAAATCATAACGCAACACACACACTATGATTTATTCATCAATTTTTTATCATGACGGCAACAATACAATATAATATGTAGCAGTGTTGTATGTACAGCAATTTTCAAAATAAATTATTGAATACACTCTTTCATACACGATAATATAAAATGAGTACTTGTGTTGTGCTAAGTACATAGTATGTAATTGTAATGTAAAATGATTATAATGTTATTGCACTTACCTCACTGTTATTACTCGTAGTATCACCATTCTCTGTATTATCCATGATTGTTGTGTGTTGTTGCTCCGTTGTAATGTTGTCGATTCACACAGATTCTTTTCTTATTTTTTATTATTTCACTACACTCTACAAAAATTATATAAATTCGTATTTATATTCTTTACAATATACAATATTAAATTATACAAATATTTTTTAATTTAATTTTAAACCAGAAAAAATATACAAAAAACAAAAAAAAGAAAAACAAATCACTTGATATTAAAAATGAAAACTACTATAAATAGTTGACATTCTGACATGTTTTTGTTATACGGCGAAAAGCTGACATGGCAGAACCAAATAAATTAACATATTTTTGTTGTATTTTTTATTTTTTTTTTGTTTAATTTATTAAATCGAAATAACGAAACAGACAAAAAAAAAATACGCACCGCTATTTTATCATCTAATTATTATTATATGTACATATATCTGGCAATATAGCTAGCTATTCTTCTTAATATAAAATACACATTCAAAAAAAAAAAAAAGATTTAATTCTTTAGCTTTTTTTAATATTTTGTACAATTTTTTATTCTAAACAAACACATAATTTTATTATTATTTTAACTATTTAATCGAGTGTTTTACTGATTTTTTTAAAATTCAAACAAATAATTAATTTATTTAACTAGGAATAATAAAAAAAATAAATAAAAAAAAATTTCTACTTTTTTATTTTTTTTTAACACACACTCCAGTTGTTTCTTGTTCAAAATCTACTGTTTTTGATTTTTGATGGTTGAATTTTTTAAACCAATTAGATATTGGGAATGGTCGAAATTTGGTTGCGTGGACAAGTTTTGGTTGATTTTTGTTTGGTTGCAGCTATGAAGGTGTGCAACATAAATGGATGAGTACATATTTTATGACCTGCCTATTGCGGAAAGGTTTGTTGAATAAAGTTTATGTTAATATTTAAATATTATTGAGCACAATTTTATATAATTAAAATTATTTATTGGTTTAGGGCTCTCTATATTGTTTTTATTTTTTAAAAAATTAACTTGAGCTTTCGGACTCACTTCGAGTCCATTTTCAAAAGCGTTTATAAAAATATTTTCAATACAATTTTCCTTTTATAAATAAATCAAAAACAAAACTAAAAAATTGTTTTTTTGGAAATGTTACACATAAAATCCAGTGATAACTCAATAAACATTGTTGGAGATTATGCTTATATTGGTAATTCTTATGATTTATTTATCTAAATTTGGTTGTTTGTCTTATACTTATAATTGATTCATTATATTTTTGTAAAATGTTTCAAATTTTATTCATATTTTGTAAAAGTTTTTTTCGTAAAATTTACCACAAGTTTTTTGTCACGGTTGGAAAATATTTTTCTAGTCTAGACACACGAATTTTGGTTTCTACGAAAAAACCTTCAATTTTTTAGTTTTGTTTTTGATTTATTTATAAAAGGAAAATTGTATTGAAAATATTTTTATAAACGCTTTTGAAAATGGACTCGAAGTGAGTCCGAAAGCTCAAGTTAATTTTTTTAAAAAATAAAAACAATATAGAGAGCCCTAAACCAATAAATAATTTTAAAGTTTATGTTGTTTATTCTGGGTATTGCGGGCGGACGTTCCGAAAGTAACTTAAAACGTTATTTTATTCATCGAATTAATACTGCTCCGTTTTTGGTCCATTCTTTTATTTATTCGGAATATTCAGGACGTATTATTTTTAAACTATGCACCTCGAAAGATGGAATAAAAAAAATATTCTTTCGTGTACGGGTGAGATATTCCGACGAAGGACTATTGACTTTTTCCCTCAAACGCCAAATGATGTAAATTGACTGCCGAAGGCGTAGGGCAGGCGTCATATTAATATCTTGTTTTCTATGTTTTAGGCAAAAAATTTAAATTCTTACGGTAAATTTAACTTTAGAAACATTTTTATATTAATTTGATGATGTTTTCACAAACGATTTATTTGACCTACAGCGATAATTCTTATTTGTTTTTCCTACGGCTTCGATAAATTGGTTTCAAAATTTTTGGAGGAAAAATGTTTATAATGTTCAATAAAAGCTTTGTTATTATCTTCCTTTAGTAAAGTCTTTATTTTATTTTTTTTTTTACTTCTTGACGAATGTTTATCATGCTAATGTTTCCGAGATCTATTTCAGTTGCCAACATTAATAATATTTGGCTGTAAGCGTTGGCATCGTTACTTCATACACTTGTACAAAGTAAACTCTACCTACATAAATTCTTGTAGTGTGGAGCCGCCGTGGTTTCCATTACTAAAATGTTTAGATTATTTCGTGAAATGATCATCTTCTCGAAACCACACAACAAATTCAATTAAAAAAAATAAAATTAAGAGACAAAATTTAAAATTTCTGAATGAAATCTGTTTTATTTAACAAAATGAACGTTTTCACTAAATCATCATCTTCAGATTTTATTTACAACTAGTGGTGATTAAAATGATCGTTTTCGATCACTTAAGTGATCATCTTTAGATTCCATTTACAACTAGTGGTGACTAGTTGTAAATTGAATCAAAAAATGATCACTTAGTGATCGAAAATGTTCATTTTGCTAAATAAAACAGATTTTATTCAGAAATTTTAAATTTTGGCTTTTAATTTTATTTTTTTGAATTGAATTTGTTGTGTGATTTCAAAAAGGTGATCCTTTCACGAAATAATCTAACCACTTTAAACTTGTGGCGACGTGGGCCCTTTTCAAATTCTTGTAATCCCAAAATTATGATTTTTTACACACCACACACTTAATAATTTTATTAATACAAATTTTACTATTTATTATTCGTTAAGCTAATCACTTTATTATGTTTTTGAAGATGCCGGAACTGCGATTGTCAAATATTTTATTTATTTTTAATTATTTGACGAACGCCGTATTTTAATCGGTTGACAGGGCAGCGTACCTGTTTTCACTCACAATAGTTCACGGAATATCCACAGTACTCCCCCTTCAGTGACAACATTTTTTGAGTTCCGGATGTACGAACGGTGTTTCTTTCGTATGCCAGTTGTGATTTCTGCATCCTTTCTCGCAAACTGGAAATGAATTCGTGCTCGTTGGTATTGTTAGCTGATGTGCTAAAAAATTCTCCAGGTTGTGAATCGTCGTACCGTATACCATTTCCACAATGTTCCACCTATATCAGGTTTAAAGGCTGCTCTCATACCCAAGAGAATGGTGAGTATAACTTCCACCTACTTTTCAGCTGCATAACATTTTAACGCTGCTTTTAAATCGCGATGCCATCTCTCTATTATTCCGTTCGCTGCTGGGTGATATACCGTTGTTCTTATTCGTTTGTATCCGAATAGTCTTCCCAGTTCTCTAAAGAGCGATGATTCGAATTGACGTCCTTGGTCCGTAGTAATTTTTCGCGGCACTCCAAATCGACAAATTCAATTTTCATAAATTGCACGTGGTACACTTTCCGTTGTTATATCCGCCATCGGTGTTGCTTCTATCCATCGCGAGAATTGATCTACACATGTTAGCAAGTAACTGTAACCTTGCGATCTAGGTAGTGGACCTACTATATCTATGTTAATGTGTTGAAAGCGGCTATCCGGCAGAACATATCTTCCTAGAGGGCTTTCCGTATGCCTCTTGGCATTTCACGCAGCTTCGTGCCCAGTTTGCGCAATCTTTATTCATGCCGGGCCACACATACTTTGTATTTATCAAGGTAGTAGAAGCCTTTACCCCTAGATGGGCTATATTGTGAAAATTGTTGAACATCTCTTGTCATAAGCTCTGCGGAAGATACGGTTGTATTCTGTTTTCCCTAACTTCGCAAAATACGTTTCTATCACTACCGGGCAGTATTGTTGGTGCTAATTTTAAATTCATCTGGTTTTGCGAGTCCAAAATTAATTTAAGCTCATCGTCTACCATTTGCAAATCCGCTAATTCACGAAATCCACCAGCTTTGGAGTTGAAATTGTTTCGACCCGGGACAGAGCATCCGCTACGACATTACCTTTACCCGCAATATGTCGAATATCCGTCGAAAATTACCCTATATAGTCCAATTGGCAGAGTTACCGTGGTGATGCCTTCTCCGGTCTCTGCTGAAAGGCAAACGTTAATGGCTTGTGATCCGTGTTTATTACGAAATTCTGTCAAATCATTCTGACAAATGAGATTATTTTCAATAGCTCTACGTTTCTATCAGCGTCCTCTTTTCCTTTCCGCTTTTCGATCAGGTCCTATTCTTGAAACTCCTCCTGAAACACATTGTTCCCTAGATCTAAGAGGCACGGTAATTTATCACGGAATAAACGACCAAAAAATAAGTGAGGCGTACTGTTGTACGTCATTAGACATTCCAGCAAATTATTTTACTTTCAGCCGCTTAAGAATGTCTCGATTTTGCCTTTCGACTTCCCCATTTTGCTGTGTCCAGTATGGTATCATGTTGTACAAAATGATTCCATTGTCGTTTCGTTACAAAAGCATTTAAATTCCGAGCTTGTAAACTGTTTTCCGTTATCAGCAGTCATTGATACCGGAAATTCAAGTCTTGAAAATATTTCACGAAGTACGTTTATAGTAGTTGTCGAAGTTATGATTCGCATAGCTTTGATTTCCTTATACCTACTGTAGTAGTTAATGTTAACCAACAAGTATTCACCAGTTGGAAGAGGTCCCATGAAATCTACCGCAATGTCTATCCATGGTGCCATGGTAATTCTCTGCGCTTCATTGGATTTGATGGGTTTGGAGTGGACACTGATGTACAACCTTTACAAGATCGTACAAATTTCTCACCATCGTTGTCTATCTTTGGCCACCAAACTTTAGTAAGCAAATCTCTTATCATTTTTACTATGCCCGGATGGCTTTCATGGGCTGCTTGTAAAATATTGTTACGCAATTTCAAAGGGATGACAAAATATTTCCGTAGAAGCAAAATTCGGTTTGGAAAACTTTATAATTGCTTATCGACTGATCCCAAGGAATGATTGGCATTTCTAACTCTTTAATTGGTATTGATTTTGGTTTAGCGTATTCAACCACTTGTCGAATATTATCGTGAATATCCAGTGATTTATGTGAGGATTTACTAATACACAATCGCGACAAGAGATCTGTAACATTGGTCTTTCCTAGAAGAATGTAAACGAAGTACCTAAATCCGATTTACGTGAAATTTGGACAGAAAGTAGGGAATAACTCAAGGAAGTTATATAGTGCTGATGTATGCTTTAACCCATGAGATTGAAAACCACCCTCTTCACGCATAAAAGGACTGTTTGTTCGCCAAAAACAGAATTCAAACCTTTCAAAGTCAAATAACGGAAAAACCAAGAATTTGTGGAGGAAATCTTGCCAAACCTCTTTTAAACTACTTAGAAAGACCTTTAAAATGAGCTTTAGTAAAAGCAATAAAATGGTTGTTTCGGTTTTTCGGAGAAAGGCCTTTTCGCTCTTGAAAGTCCCTGCAAAATAGTTTTTGGAACGATTAGATATCTTAAAAAATAATCGTTAAACATCCAATCGGCCCGGAAATGTTCGTTACAAAGAGGATAATCGCATATTCTAGATTATTAGTTATGATTTTTAACCACGATAGACTGATTATTAGGTATGCTCAAGCGCTTGGTTTCTTTGGTTCTGTCAATGCAATCTGGAGGCCGGAGCTAATTCCAACAGGGTCTTATTTTGGGCTTTCGGCCAGTGGCAGATTTCGAAATTCACACTATGTACCATGTGAACAAGACATTTAGTTTATCGTTTGTATAACCCGGTTTCTTTATTTGTGTCTATCTTAGCAATTTTTTCTGGGGCTCAAGCAGAGATGGGTAAAACGCTAAAAACTCTTACTTTTAGACAATTGTGTCAAAAACCTTAAGGTTTATTATGGTCAAAAACTGTCGAAAAGTGTCAAAATCTATCGAAAAGTAACAGGAACTGTCGAAAAGCATTAAAAATGATCGGAAAGTGTTAAATCTGTTGCAAAAAGACAAACAAAAATATTCTTATTGCTTCAAGCGAAAATTTTTCAAATATACAGGTAAATTTTGAACCTTTTCTAACTTTTGAAACAGTTCTGAACGTAAATGAAGCTAACATTTTTCATTTTTCAATTTTTTTCGCTGTCGAAAAGTCCTGTCAAAAAGTGTCGAATACGGTTTTGAAAGACTGTCAAAAACTCATGCCAAATAGTGTCGACATAAATTCCAGTTTTCAACACAACCCATCTTTGTTTAGAACACCATTCTCGACACTTTTTGACAGTCTTTTAAAACCTGTGTTTTCGGCACTTTTTGACAAGGGAAAACCCGATAAATGTAAAATTTTTGCGTCTTTTACGTTCAAGGCACTACTTAGCTCTTTCGCAGTTCGCTTTTAACACCTGCAACCAATTTAGGGACGTACGACTAAAAGTCCGTTTTGCGTTCATCTCAACATGTGGGTCGGCCCACCACGAATTCTGCACTCGGAGAGCCGCCTCTAACGTAATTCGAACTCGGCTTTTTTGTAAAAATATTATGGTTTGTTTAGATCAGCCAATGCAATCTGGAGTGGGATTTTGCACAAAAGGCGAGAAGCGAGTTTGTGTCTCTTTTACTTACACTGAATATGAACACTATTTCGCTTAGAAGAAATATATTTGAAGCATGCGATCTCACCTAACTAGAATAAAATGATATTCTATTTCAACTTTCATTCGTCTGTCTCTCACCAACGAAGGTACGTGGTCGAAGCAGAGAAAAAGAGATAGCTCTTTTACATAATATGATAGACGGAGATCGCAATAGAAAAAGCGACATCGACCGAATGAAATGGAGTTAAAACTTATTCTTTTAAAAAAAGACATACATAAACTCGCTTCTCGCCTTTTGTGCAAAATCTCACTCCTGAAGGTCGGATCTTCTTCCTCTTGCAATTTTCCATTAAATTTTCCCTCCTCTCCCCTCCCTCCTCCTTCCAATTTTCTTTTGAGCTTTCGACCATTACAGCATTTCCCTTTGCGTTCTTGATCCGTCAAACCACGTTGTCAAACGTTGCAATTCCACGAGCCTTTTCAATTCAACCCAAGCACCCGAACATATTTTCACCACTAACCAATTTTAAAGTTTTGAAGCCGCTGGACTTTCAAAATTTCGTTACTGTCAAAGTGGCAAAAAGAATTTTGTCAACATTTTTCGCTCACTCACAGTAGAAGAGATAAATTCCGAAAAAAAAAATAAAAAATAAAAAAAAAATGAAATTAACCATAAAAGTACTTAAAGGCGACGAATGCCATGTCGATGTAAGTATAGTAGTGCTATATAAATCGTCAATAAATCACAAATCTATCCCCATTTTCTAGGTTCAAGAGACCACAACAATCGCCCGAGTCAAACAGAATATTGAGGCTCTCATGAAAATTCCGATCGCACATCAAAAACTCGTGCACAACGGCAAAACATTGCTCGACAATAAAACCATTGGTTTTTATCCGGGTCTTCAAGATGGTTCAAAACTTATGCTGGTGGTTAAGAAACCTGAATCCCTACACGACACAATGATCAAATATTTCAAGAAATATTATGATGAAGTGCAATCAGAACTATTAGCTCAAGAATTCATGTTTGATTTTGAAACGAAAAGCAAACTATATAGTCTAGACGATTTGGAAAGAGTGGCGGAACAGTGTTTGGCGCAGGAAATAAAATAATCTTGTATAAATATTATTTGTACATAACTAAATACATAATAAAATAAATTTTAAGGGAAAATTGTTTTTTTTATTCACCACATCGTATAATAAATAACAATTTATTCACCACACCTGTCAAAATTGTTGTACTTTTTTTTGTTGTAATTCGGTGGTCGGCTGTCAAACTACGACGACAGCTACCAACTAGAGTGTCGCGCAGTTCACAGAAACGAGAAAGAATTATAAAGAATTTTCCCTTGAAAATAAAGAAAAGCGGAAAAATTATTTAATTTTTAATTTGTGTAATAAAAATGTTAGCTTAGTTTAATTAATTTATATACATACAAATATACGAAATGGATATTGATATACGTGCTTTAGAAGAGTCTGTGATTTTATTTTATCGATCGGAGGCACCCCAGCAGGCAGCTGCACATGAATGGTTAACCCAGGCCCAGTGTAGTCCGCAAGCATGGCGTTTCGCTTGGGAGCTTATGCAACCGGGGAAGGTTTGTATCCCTGATGGTTGGTGATTTCCTATATTGTATTGTAACACAATTTATGATCTATTCCAGCCATGTGAGGTCCAGTTCTTCGGTGCTACAACGTTACATTCAAAGCTGATGAAGTACTGGCACGAAATACCGAAAGAAGCTCACGAAGAATTAAAACAAAAATTGTTAGAGACCATCGTAAATTTTGGTAATGGGCCTAAATTAGTATTAGACCGTTTATGTATTTCGGTGAGTACGAACCATACGAAGTGTATACACCCCGGTAGAGTTTAAACTATGTGTCTCTTTTCAGTTAAGCGCTTTTATAGTGCATATGCTCTCCGAATGGCCAACCGCTATAGAAGATGTAGTGAATACGTTTAAAAATCAACAAGTTCCCAATCTAAATGAAAATGCTCAAATGTGGATTATGATGGAGATCCTTTGTGGAATTCCCGAAGAGGCCAATGCGATTTATACGTCGGTGGCTCGAGTTAACATGCAAATGGAGATAAATACGAGGGCTCCATTTGTTATAAACACCGTGAATGAGTATATTGTTGCCGAAACAGAGCTAAATTTGAGTGGCGATGATATGACCACGGTGCTAAAGGCGGTGAAATGTGTAGCGGCTTGGATAAAAAATTGTGGAATCCCACTAGACGGGTGTCAATTTATAGTTAATTCTTTGCTCAAATTAATCAACAAATGCTACTGGCATAGTATAGAGAGTGATGGTTGTATGTCGGCTGAAGCTAATGAGCTATCCGACGTATGCCTCGAAACGTTACATACGATTATGGTGCAGCCGGACGCACATCGATATTCCAACTCTGCCCTGCAATTAATGAAAATGTGTCTCGACTCGCTGACCCAGATCACGCAAGCCGAATGGAAAGAAAATAATTTCAATGAAGACATAGCTGTAGGAATCTATAATTTAATTATCTCATCAATTGAATGCCATTCTCGGCTGTTACTGGCTGGTTTGGCAACTGAAAGTGAGGAGCACAAATCTCTTTATATGCGTCTCATCCAAATTGTGCTCGAGTGTACCGATAAACCAGGAATTTATCCAGTGGAAGAGTCATGCAGTACACTGGCCATGGGATTTTGGTACATGTTACAGGATGAAATACTTTCGATGGGAAGTGCTGAGCAGCGGATGAATTATCTAGACCTAATCAAACCGTTGTATACACACCTGACCAAAATTTTAGTTAGAAAATCGCAGCATCCGAATGAAATTCAATTGGAACGCTGGAGTCTCGATGACATGGAATCGTTTCGTTGTTATCGACAAGATATCGCAGACACCCTAATCTACTGTTACGAAGTGCTGGGTGACGAAATTTTAGGAATATTCTCGCAACTATTCGAGGAAGCATTACTCTTTATCCAGAACGATATAAATGAGTGGCCAAAATTAGAGGCGAGCATATTTTCATTTCATGCGATTGCCGAACATTTGGACGCGTCCGAATCAAAATATCTTCCAAAATTTATCGAGATTTTAGCCGAACTTCCTTACAAAAAGTTAAATTCTAGAGTTTTGGGTACAGGGTTGGAAGTGATCGGAGCCTATTCAGAATGGTTTAAAGAAAATCCGAGTTATATTCGGCTGGCCATTGAATTGCTAGTCAAAGGGCTTAATTCGACGAAAGCGTCTCAAGCCACACTCGGATTAAAAGATTTGACTCGGGAATGCCAAAAACAGATGAAGGAATATGCTGAACCGCTCCTAGATGCGTGCCAACAATTGCTCAATGGTGGACAGCTAAAATCGGCCGAATCTATTCGTTTAATGTACAGTGTCGGTAAATTAATGAGTATGCTGCCCGCGGATAAAATTGCAATCTGTTTGGATTCAATGGTTTCGCCTTGTTTTAAGGAAATGTACATGATTGCAGAGGCCGGCGCGATTACAGAATCGTCTCGAATTCGTATCCTTTATTGTTTAAAAATGATTTCAACATTGTTCTCATCATTGAATACGAATACGGATGAAGAAAATCCTGAACAGTCTTCGACATCAAATTCGACGTCAGGCCAAATTCAACCCGTTCTCATTGTGATGGAAAAGACAATGCCCATTTTCAAGAAAATCTGTGACATTTTCATAAACGACGAGAAAGTGATTGAGGAGTTGTGCAATGCACTCCGTTATGCGGTATTAAATCTGCTGAATGATGTTACGCCCATGTTACCTGATATTTGCTACCTAATTTTAAGTATGTTTCGGACAAAGTGTCCACCAAAGGCGATGGATATAGCGCGAATTTGTATCCGGGTCTTCTACAAACAGGATCAATTCAAACAAACGATGCAAGAGCTTTTTTACAGTATCGTCGATGAGATTTTCAAGCGATTCGATCAAACGGATAAAAATCAATTTTCCGACATTTCGGATGTGGTCGAATCGTTTTATGCGTTTCATGCACAAATATTAAAAAAACTTCCAAACATTTACCAAGAGACGAATATCGATTGTAAAAAGCTTATGATGTATGCTTCGATTGCGATCACGCTACCCGAAAATGGGCCAGTAAAGTATGCGATCGCATTTATAACACATTTTATATTGCAATCGCGAAATTATCCGAATATGACGAGTACGGTGCTCGAATATGGTGAGAATTTAATCCGTACGACAATTCTTTGCTTAAGTGAGATAACGCCACGGTCCCAGGTTGATCTATTTGCTGATATTTTTTTATCGATTAATAAAAAATATCCGAGCGAATTGATTGCATGGCTCAAAGTATTAGAAACGCCAAATTTCCCGAATGGAAACACAACCGCGGATGAAAAGCAAGCATTTATGAAGGCTATAATACGCGAGAAGGTGAACAAACGACTTATCCAGTCACAAATTAGAGAATTTGCGCTCAAATCGCGCGGACTAATTGAGAAAGCATAAGGACCCGGGAGTAAACGAACCCAAATAATTTCACTCAAGTCTTCTAAACGTTTTTGTTTTTTCTTCTCCCTGTTCATTGGTTTGTTTTTGGACCCCTTCGTCAATAAGAAATAAAAATCTATTATTTTTTAATGCTTTTATCTATCAATTATGAATGTATTTTCATTAATGTAATAAAAACTAAAATTTGCAAAATATTCACTCAAAAAAAAAAGTTTTTTTCCTAAAAGCAAGTAAAACCAACTTTTGTTTTATTCATTTTAATGCTTTTTATTAGAATTATGAATTAAGATTTGCAAATTCAAAAAGAAAACTTTTGAGTTAACACTCAAAACATGTTTGAGTGGAAATATTTTACTTTACAGTGACGCGACACCATCTTTAAAATACCAATTGAAAATATTATCCAATGCGCTTATCGTGAACTATCCGAGCTATTGCTGTGTCTTCGGCGACGAATAGGACTGCGCGACCTTTGGCGACGTCTTGGACTGTTCCGCCGTGGCGGAGATCTGCGCCTGAATCGAGGCGGTGATCGCCAACGTGGAGGTGGACGATTATTCATTCGCATTAAAGGTGACATTCGTCGCATTGGTGGTCTCTGTTTTGGTATTAAGACGGGGGCGCATGTGATTTCCTGTCCATCTATTTGTCCCCCATCCATATGTTTCATTGCGTTCTCAGCATCGTCAGGATTCGCATACTCAAGATATGAATAACCGCGTCCTGTGCCATGAAATCGATCAATTGGGAAATCAACATGTTTTACCTCACCATATACGCTGAATATTTCGTAGACATGATCTCGAGTTACATTTCGTGTTAGGCGGCCAATATGAATACGAATTGGTCTTGGTGTAACTGAACGTTCCTTCTTTCGTCTTCGTGGTGAACTTGATTTTGAGCGAGCACGATCTCGGGACCGATCTAATGATTTTCTATTATCTTTCTCTTTTTCGCGATCCACGCTACGTCTCGATTTATTGTCTCGAGAACGACCACGCGAATCTTTACGCTCCTTGTCCCGGACACTCGATGACTCTTTGACTGGACTTTTTGAATGCGACACAGATTTACGTTTATTCCGACGATCACCACTCGAAGAGGATGACGATGAACTGGAGCTCGATGATGATGAGCTACTTGAACTGGATCGCGATTCAGACGAAGATCTTGATGAACTGGAATCTGAAGAACTGGGGATAGATATAAAACCGGTAATTACAGGTTATGTTTACATAAATGTAATACAAATTAATATATTGATGAAATATTTACCTAGCACTACTGTCACTGCTGCTCGATCGACTTCCTCTTTTTTTACGTTCCCGTTCACGTCCCCTTCCGCGCTTTTTATCCTTATCCGAATCGGCCGATGGCGACATATTTTCTTTAGTCCTAAAATATTTCAATTTACAATCAAATATTATTATTCACACATTAGTTACTTACATTTTATACACTACTAAGTATAGTACAACGTTGAAAAATTACCAAAAATTAAATTAATCGCCTCTAAAACACTTTATGAATGTTGAGATGCTCTCCTTTCGTACGATTAAAAATGGCTGACGTTTTGACATTCGCAATCGACGAAAAAAAAAAAAAAAAACAAATTTTTACTAATCTGCGAGACATCTACCATTCGATATTAAAAACTCATCCGGTTAAATTATTTAATTTAAAATATTTATTCAACATAATTATAACAATTAATTAATCATACTTTAACACTATTTAACTTTTTTTCGCACAGCTTCACTATATAACTTTGGTTTGTTTGCTCAGCCTGTTTACGAATTTTTTTAATATCATTCAACCGATTGGTTTGAACCGCAAGCAGATATGCGGTTTTCAGTTGGCCACATACGATAAGACAATTGATTTTAACAGATTTATCTTCGATTAGCTTCATAAGATTCTCGAATGAAGATTTAATTTGCATTCCGTACGTTTCAACAGCGATTTGAATTGAGAGGGCAATGATTTCATCACAGTTGAGGGTACCTGCCGTCCCATTATTGCTTTTCATGCAGTCAATCAATTTTTCAACTTCAAGAATACGATTGTTACTAGCTAGGTAGCGGGCAGTGATTGCGTATATTTTATTGCTGTTTAAATTGAAATCCTGGATTATACTGAAAATATTTAAAAAATATGAGCCCTATGGGATCTTCAATTACAATAAACTATGTACTTACCGATACGCTAACCCGAAACCCTCCTCTATATTCTTCCCGCAGACGAGCACCAACACACAAAGTTGTATTTTTGCCTGCACCGAATTAAATAAAGTTGGCACCTCGGCCAACATACAATTGTAGTCTTTAAAAATGTTTGACAAAATCTGGATGATATTGATACCGCCACTCTCGCATCCAAACAAAAATTTGGTAACCTCAATTTGCCGTAAAATTGTAGTGATGTGATTATTGAGTGTTTTCGAGTCAAGTTTCATTATAAACGTAACATCAGCACTCGATTTACTACTTGTCGTACTCGTACTAGCATTCATTGGACCTGTTGCCAACGTCGTTGTCGTATTCGTTTTAATCTCAACCCATTGACATAATTCCAACTCGGTCTGTAAATGGTGTTGCGCATTATTCAAGTGATGCAAATTATTTTGTAAATCCTTAAATGTTTGGCAATTCATTGAGAAAAATTTTACACATGTCATACTCGCCCGAACCGGATCATTTAGCAGCATCTGGATTTGATACAATGAATTTAGCATGCCTTTCGATTCGAGAAATCGGCACGTTCTTATAAAGTAGTCACGCCAAATCACTAGCGTATCACTGTATTCGATCATGTGATTTATGATTCGTGGCATTTGACCCGATTTTAAATGCGGCAAAATTATTGTGGCGATAAAAATTTCAGGATCACATTTCTGGATGAGGATATATGTTAGAGCCGAGTTAAGCTGTTTATGCTTGATCAGAAATTTTATGATATCCGTATGTGACCCGTAAATGGTGAGATAGTACATAGCCTCCTCATAGTATCGCGATGTTATGATATTTTTACTATTTTCCGTGACCAGACTGATTTTCGAAGTTTTCCTTGTGTTCACATAATTCCCTTGGGCCGTTTGTTTAAGCGTTTCAAGAGTGTTCAGAATATTTATGGCCGGTTCATAGCTTGGAATGTTATAGTCGCGTTTATTGAGCTGTTGCGTTTTTAGAGAGGCGTTCGAATTTATTGCGGATTTGGCTCGCTCTAATGTGAAGGCTGACATAAAATTTGAGGATCGATACTGTTGTTCCATAATTTTAATAATCTCATATAAGAGTGGAGGACTTTTTTGTGGTCGTTTCACGATAACGACATGCTCCTCTAAATTATCAAGAAGCTTGGCAATACTTGTGACTGGTTCCGTGTCTAGAATGTTTATTATTTGAGTGTTGTTCTCGTCCGCGGTGAGACGGACCATACAGTGTGTAAATTTTTCTCGCGCTGTTTCATAGCATCCTGATCGCAGACATGAAATGCCCCAGGCTGCCATTACTCCTGTATTGTTGAGTCCACATTTGAGGGATAGCTCGAGCGCTAAGCTCCATTTTTCAGCCAAAACTAAATTATCGCATAGTTTCCGAATGCTGTTACTATTTAACGGCTCCATCGGCAGCAAATATTGACAATCATTTTGAACGATTGTTAAGAGCACTTCGACATGATCGATCATTTCGCTGCACTCGATCGATGATTCACTTCCATACACTTTCGCCGCCAATGCCAAACAGTGTAGTAGTCGCGTGACAAATTTATAATCAATCTCGGGATTCGTATACCCGTTATGTATTGGCCGCAAAAGAGATTCAAATTTACGACAGTGATGCAGTAAAAATTGTGAATATTCATTCGATTTGACATGATTCGAAAGGATGGACAAGCAGAGTGGCACACTGGGCGCAAATTCATAGCTAAATTCTTCTCGTACAATATTATCATGTTTTAAATTGCCATACAATTCCCAAAATTGGAATCTATTCGATTTTCCATTATCATCGTCGGTGGTGTCATCCTTAAATGAAGTGTCCGAATTTTCATGCATTGCCGCATTCGCAGCTTCGGTTTGCCTGTAGCAATCGTCACAAAACCGAACGAATATATTCTCGTATATATTTGGTATTTTCATTCGGCTCGTCGAACACGAATGGCATACAACGCGTCCACAACGGCGACAATGGTGCCGCCGTGTAAGTAACGTAAATATTGATCGCTTGCAGCACATGCACAGAGATGTTTCACTGTCATTGATCCAATTTTGTTTGAGCGGTGGCGTTTTTGGCATAATGAACTTTTCGATTTGTACCGAATCAATAGTCATCAACGATTGTGATAATGAATTAGAGAGCAGATCGGTTAGCGAATTATTATTATCGATTATGATACGAAAATCGAGTGATTTGGTGGCGTAAATTCTCAGCAGCAGATCAATGCATTCGTTTGTGATAATATTTGCGTGTAAATAATCGACATTTTCATGCAGCCCCTCTAAACTTCCGCTCGACTTATTCTTTCGATAATACTGAATCACATCGTAACCGAAATTATTCACATTCGAGTCGCATATGTTACATTTCGCATTTGGTGCGATCACCTTTCGAACTGCGACGATAATTTTTTGTAGCAAATCAAATTTTGAGTTCATCAAAAATTGTTCGATAATCAGAAGCGGTGAATTAAATAGCAAAAATAGATTGTTAATATTGTCGTAGCTCAGATTGAGCAATATTTCGAAAATACGTAGTGAAATGAGTATGTTGCTGTAGTCATTATCGTTATAGTAGCGATCATTTGATTTAAGATATTCGAGCATGTATTTTATGATGTAAATGTTTTTGATTTTGAGCAAATTCTTTTTATAAAACTTTAGAATTATTTCGGCCGGAAGTTGTTCAATAATTTTAAGCAAATTTTGCACGTTTTCCAAATCGTAATCGTTATTATAGTTGTACTCGAATAGTTTGATCGAGAATAGGCTAATAATTCTTTTGAATTTTAGAGAATAGTTTGTTAACGTGTGAATCGTGCACCACTCGAGAAGTAGCTCAAAATAGTTCTTGATCAACAATTTTTCGATAATCATTTCCGGCTGATTTAGCGACAACTCAGACACAGTTTTCCAGTTGATATTCAGTCCGCCACCAATTTTATTATAGATATTGATCCGAATCGCAAATTGATCCAATTGTGTTTTTAAATTGTGATCTAATTCGTGCAAATGTCGATCGTAACGAATTAAATTCATATAGCTATTAATTAGATTTATATTTTCAATTTGATAAATATTTTTTATCAGGATATCACATTTATTATTAAGATTTGTAATTTTTTCGATTAGCGGGAAATTTGCACACGGATCCTGATCAATCAGTTTCGCCACACAAATATCAATTAAATTGCTTAATTCACGGAATTGTTTTAAATTTTGTAAAACTTTTAATTTAATGGGTAGCTCAATCGTGCGATCGAGTAAAAATTTCGACACGATTCGATTAAAACTGAAACTACCCCAATTTAATACTGTTAGGTATTTATTTTCGCCGCGAAACATACGCGATAATTTACGCGTCGTTTTTAGTTGTGCGAAATTCTGAAATAGATGCGAATTTTTGATGATCACCTCTTCTTCACCCAGTTCAACACCGAATATATTCGCCAACAAATACGAGATCAAATTGTTTTTATTGTTTACGTAATTTACAATTTTAGTATCTTTCAGCTCGTATAAATCAGTCGCTCCATCCGGGTCACATAATTCGCCCGAATGCAATCGATTACTAAGCTTACAAAAATCTATATCTTCTCGCAAATTAATTTCCACACGATCGACACAATTAATCGTGATCACATAGGTCAAATTAAAATTCATCAGACTTACAATCTCCTCAATTTTTTCCACTTCAACATTCTGCACAAATATAATCTCACCAATTTTCCGATTAAAATCTACATTCAACAACTCATCCAAATTTAAGATGCGATCATCGCCATCAAACCACTGCAACAACTTCGTTGCATTACCATAAAAATTATTAATCTTTGCCAGCAAATTATACGCATTACTATTTAATACTAGCACATTACTATTATCACAATTATTATTCGCATTAATGAATCGTTCGATCTCAAGCTGAAATTCTAGCGATGCCAAATCAAACGAATACACCTCATTAAGCAATAATGTTTCAACCGTTACATTATCGGACGGCCGATATTTTTTATAAACACACAAATTCTCAATAATTCGCTTAATAAACGGATAATAACCGATATTATCAAAACGACCAATTTTATTATCACTCGGATCATTATCTTTATCACTCACATTGTGATTATAGTATTTGTTAATAAGATTGTAGAGGATCAGGCAAATATCGTAGCTGGTCGATAGACTAAGCATAACGTCGATTATGTACGAAATCTGTAACCGATCACCAATGTAGTAATGCAAAAATGAATAATTATTACGATATTTAGCAATCAAATCGATTACATCGGTTGTTTGTGTGATGCGATGTAAATTTATAAAATTCTCAATGATATTCGTAATTTTTGTAACCTCGAGTCCAATTGCAGCAGCATTTTTAATTATCTGTATCGTAGATTGACCCGGTGGACTATTACTCAATAAAATTGCCGGTTGCTGCTCTACTTGATGAGTCGTATTTCGTGCTGTACTACTACTCGTTTGTATTATAGAATTTGATAAGTCTTGTTCATCATATTTTTTAAATATCTTCGCTAATTTTAATTTTGTTTGCACAAAATGATCGGTTAGATAGATTTCATTTGAGAGCTTTGTTGATTCCATTTTAAATTTCTGAAAAAATAAAACAACTCAAATAAACAAATAAATTGAGAGTAAAAAAAGCAAAAAAAAACTGGCGCCCAAACAGGGGCACATGTGAAACAATGTCGCATTGGCGGATTTTTGTGTAACCTGTATATTCACCACAGATATAATAGTCGTGTTCCAGTCGACCACTTCAAGTACTTATGAGTAGTTAGGTTTGTGTCTTTGCTTAAATTTAACTACTCGTAACTGCTCTTGCATTCTGGCAAGAGCAGTTACGAGTAGTTAAATTTAAGCAAAGACACAAACCTAACTACTCATAAGTACTTGTGAGTGGTCGACTGGAACACGACTAATATTCGCCTTTAAAGCACCGCAAGAGGTGCCACGATCGCCACTAGTTAAAGGTGAACAGCAATTCAGCGTTAATTTTTATGTGTGTTATTTTTGAATTATTTTCCCGCTGAATAAAAAAATATATCTTTCATGTGCAATAAAAGATTGTTTTGTACCGAAATCAACAATAAAATTGTCCAAATATATATTTTTTTGATTGCTGTTCACCTTTAACTCTAGTTTCAATATCGTCCACCAGATGTCAGCCACTTTGCGTTAAAAAGCGAATAGGAGTTGGTGGACAACCATGAAAAAATTTACGATCGTTCCCACCTTCACTTGATTCAAAAGTGACAACGGAATAACGGATATAAAAAAAAAAATTCTGGTTAGTTGTTTTTCATATGGCGGCATGTGTGGTGTGCTACTACATAACCAAAAATAAAAATTTGTATAAAATTAAAAATTTGTATCCAAAGGCAAAAAAAAAAAAGAAAATAATGTTTCATCCGATATAAGCCCAGAAATGCTGATCCCGGGGTGATTGATCAGAAACCCGTTCGAGAAGCTAAAACGGCTCCATCATTCACTCGTGCAGCATTCACATGATTTAATCGTTTCCAGCTGGGAATATCAGAGTGGTAACTATCGATGTTCGAGAAGCAAGGCGTATACACGAACAAATAGAGGAGAAATGAAAAAAGGCATGGAGAGAGAGTGAAATGAATGCATGTGCAAATAGAAATGATTACGTCATAGATTTCAACAACGCAATATGGAAAGTTCAAGAGTTTATTGAATGGGTATATAACCGCAACCAAGTCGCAGCGTAAAATCAGTTAAATTCAACCAGTGATCTGTGAACAAGTGGGTAATAAAGTGAAATAGTACCGTGCTTTAAAGTGAACCAGTGAAATTGTGTGTTGTTATTTATTGCCGAATAAATTGTACAGTGTTAATAAACTAATCGGGTGTTTTATTGCAAAATCCAATATGAATCCTGAAAAGAGCCCGAAATTCGTAACAATTTGGTGTCAATAAAACGGAGAGCTGCATCTAAGGCTTCAAAAGGCTGTGAAACGTGAGCAAGAAGGAACTAGCGAAAAGGGAGAGACTGTAGGATCGCGACCACTATCAACGGCAGTGCAGGTCATAGTGTTACGATCATCATCACCAATAGGAGAGGGGCCCTAGTGTCACAATTACTTTATTTTTTCAAAGAGTGGCATACTCCAAGAAAAATACATGAGCTGAGGAGATTCACAACATCAAATCTAGAGCGCTGTTTGAACATCAATAAGACGTTGAACAAGATAAGACTCCGGTTCTATTGGGTCAATTACAGAATAGATTTGAAGCGACTGGTAGTGGATTTACATCGAACATTATAAAGCGTTGTATTGGTTCGAGTAGTTCCCATAAGGTTATATGGGGCGAAGAACTCGTTTACAACCTTTGATTTCCTTGACGAATGCTCATCGAGCACGCTTTTAGGCGGATGAAATCCTTCGAGTCAAAAAGTGACCAGAGGGCCAGAGGGATTTTACAAAGAATAACTTTAAACAATAGTGGACATTTCGGGACCGATCTTTTATGGTGCCATAAGGACCTTCATTTACCACATAGCAGGCACCATGCCGAAAAAAAGGTTCAGCTACCTGGAAACGAAGATAAATTATAATCAGAGGTATACTGAACATCAGAAGAAGCAACTGAAAGATTATTTAGTAAAGGTATGTTCCAAAATCTTCATGAGATGAAGCTGACGTTTTTGGACCACGAACTTGGTAATTACCGATTTTTACGGTAACAAACTCAAACCAACCGGGAAGATTCGGAAAGGTTTCTCTAGCGAGATGAGGGCAATATGCGAAGGATTAAAAGCGCAAGCTATTATCAAGAATCACTAACTTCTGAGGTCCATACGATTATTTTTACGAAAGATTAAACAACGAATTGGCGCCCAAACTGTTTTCTTTAATTATTCACTGATTATAAATTGGGTTTGGCGCACAATTTCATGTTAGATTTGGTCATTTTTCAAATCTTAGTTGCAATACGGTTACTAAGCATCTTCCAAATTAAGAAGATCACTGGCCTCGCCACGTGGAATCACAGATAAGAATGTAAGTGCAATTAATAACGACATACACTGCACTAAATTATCAAATTCAATGACAAAATATTAAATCACATCAACATCGATAAACAAATTTGTTGCAATACTCAACAATCTTTCAATAGTTTCTAAACGATTATGCACCAAAAAGAAATCCTCCACTACAAAATGTTATTTGCTATTGTAATATTTGTGCTCGTTAAATTTGTGCAAGGATTTTGGCCTCAGGATCTGGAGATTCGATACCATGAAGAGGAGACGATAAATTTATTCGATTTATTTAACGATACATTGCAAGGATTTGTATAGTATGTAGTAAGAATATCTTTAATCCCGCACTTACCTGAATTATCTGACGAACCGTTGTAAAATCACCCCGATTCATGCATATCACAGCTAAAGTTTCGACCGAGCTCAACATTTTCACAATTATATTATTCGAACTATTTGATGATTTATCATCGTGATGCGGATCTTGGCAGCAGTACTCAGTTAAATCGGATTCCGCAACTGGAATCTGTTCACCATTCGATGACGTTGTAATATTATTATTATTTGGATTATTAATTTTATCACTTCCAGATTGTTGAAGTGATCGCCGTTTGCGTGGTTTTACCCGTCGATATTTCGACATTTTATTTTCATCCCGCACCTCTTCATCATCATCACTGCTGTTGTTATTGGTATGCTCGGCAATTTTATACGGACTCAGAATATATTTTATATTATTATTTTTGATTACAATACAAGAATTAGCATCACTAGCGGCTATACTTAAATCACTGTTTGTTTTATTGACGAAAATCGACAGTCGCCACAATCCATCGCTGATATATCCGATTATACGATTGAAGCGTTCTCTGAGCTCAGCATCGTCTATTTGATATTTCTCGACATGTTTATTCTGTGTAATAATAAAATCAAGCGAGTTCAAAATTTTCTCAAGAATTACGAATTTAGAACACACGAAACGGTTGTATTCGGTTCGCATAAATATCAAGACGAAACAATTTTCGAGAAGTTGTATAAAATTGCGGAAATTATCGATTTGACGGAATTTTTTCTTAATCACATTCAATTGGTCCGTTACGATTGTGAGATAGTTTTTCTTGGTATCATCTAGTTGCATAATTTCAATGTACTTTGATATGATCACAAATTCATTGTAGATCTCAAGCTCAATGTTGGTCTGCTGGTCGGATATTTTCCTCTTGTATTCGAAATGTTTGTGGATGTATTCGATAATGTGACGATTCTCCAGTAAGTTGATGTCGAGTTTGATGAGAAGCTTGATTATATTTGGTTCGTTCAGTAAATCGGTAAGCATAGTACGTGTGTCATAAACTTTAGTTGACTTGAGGATTACATTGGTCAATATGTACATTTGCCGCGAGATTTCATGGAAGTAGGATTTATTGGTGCTATCAAGCAAATCTGGATTAATTTTTGGCAATATGGCGTTTATTTGGCTACGTACTGTCCGAATATTTATATTGTACGTCTCCTCATTGTTCAGTATATAGATAAGCTTACAAAACAATAACTTGTTGTAGAATTCTGAGCCATCAATTGATGACTCATCCACCCCCGATACAATAAATTTCTCAATAAAATGCTCATGTCTTTGAATGGCATTCAATACAATCGACTCAAAATTTAGCACGTTATTAGATTCAGCATAATATTTCGTTAAGATATCATCCAATTGCTTGATCAAGTCAAACCGTTTTGATCCCAAAAGCACCAAGTACAAGTTTAACAAAAACTCTTCATGTTCCAAATTGTTCTTACATAAAATCTCACTAAAACTAAACCGTTTATCACTAATTTCACTGCAAGTCGATAAAAGTGTATAAAATTTATCGAAACTATTCGAATTTCGGGCTAAATCCGCTAAAACATTGACACAAACCACTTCACATTGGTCACGAACTTGGTCACATTGCGCTTTGGTATTCAGCCAAGTTTTCACCAATTCCCACGTAGTAAACGGCTCATTATAGAGGTTACGCCTGAGTTCATCCCAATTAATCGTTATTGGATTGTTGTCTTCAATGAAAATCACCTGAATATACAAAAACAAAAAAATCAGATTAGAACATAAAAATTTTCCATTAAACTTACATGTTTCAAATTTGGATATAATACATCAAATTCCGTGTACTCATTCATCGTGAGTAATATACATTTAGGTCACTTGGTTAAAAAGTAATTAAATGCAATAATAATTATCATAATTTATTTATTTGTATTTTTTTTTGTTCAATAAACAAAATTTTGTGATAACAGAGAGACTTATCGCAACGACCATTCAATAAACACAGAAAACAATAAAATAAAAAGTGACAGAAGTTGGTGTTTTTGTTGTTGTTTTTGGTGTCAAATTACTGGTGTAGGGTGGTTCAAAAATAATTTTTGGTTGCGATTTTACTCGGAATGGTCTAATAAATGGTCGAACATTCAATTGAAATGTCAAAATGCGGTAAATATTTTTGACATATTGCACATTTGATTAGTCGAGCTCGAATAGTTCCATACAAAACAATACAAATCATTTAAACATTTGCCACAAAACAATGATAGACCAAAGAAAACGACGAATTAGTGAGTCTGATGTGTGCTCCACAGGTTTATTGATATTATATCCGTAGCTAATTAGTTTGTTAACACGATATTTTTGTTTGTTGAAGGTCCAGATACGGATTCAGATTACTCAGATGACGAACCGCCAGCGATAAAACGAAGACGGGCAGATGAATTGTTCGAAGAATTGCGTTTGTGGCGAGAGGCTCGAGAAAAATTCCGAATTGAATTTATGGAATTGATGCGATCTTATAATGAAAAGGTGGACAGGTTGGCTGAAATGGTGTTAAAAAATAAAACAAAATTTGATTGTGATAAATAAAATTTATTTGTACTTAGTTTGAAAACAATTAAATCTTTTAATTTAATCTATCTTCTTCAATCTTCTCAAAGGGCCAACGATTTTTGTTTTAATAAAAACAAATAGCTGTTTAAAAATCAAAACTAAACATGAGTGAGGGGAAATTCTCAGGTTCTAAAACTTTTTCATGTTTAGTGGTGAATAAATCACAGTGGACTAATGTTCTGCAATCATAATATGATATACATTAACGAATGTAAATAATAAGCGAATTACGATTAAAACTTAGAATTTTCGCTTATTTGATTTATTACCAGTCATAATCTATTCCAATTAATTCATTTTTATTAATAAACTATTTATATAATAAACCAATGCACACGTTCAATTTATGTCAGTGTGATGAAAGGCACGGCCGAGTGCAGAACAACGCACATATAGTATAGTGGCAAAAATTTTGTGTTATGATTTAAATAAAAAAATTTCGTAAATTCGTAAAAATAAAATTCTTATCTAAACGGTACAAAATAAAGTAAACATCTGATTTAATACACCGAAAATATTTCTGTGTATGTGTGCAAAGTGCGCGTACAGTGTTCCCAAAATAAAAAAAAAATGACAAGTTGTGTGGCAGTGACACAAAAAACCGTATAAAGTAAATAAAAAAAAAAATTTATTTTGTGTCTCTAGCGCTAGTGTCAAGTCAATATTCAATAATAATTTTTTCGTTTGAGATTTTAATTCAAAATTATAGTTTTATAGATAAAATAATTAGTAAATAAATAGTGTGTGTATGTTTGTCTGTGTGTTGTTCTATGAAACATAACCTAGTTAGTGAGATATAGCCGCAAATAATCGTCTTCACCAGAGAAATGACTGAAAAAATTATGCCATTTCCCCTTCTACTGGATCCAGCAGCATACGATCCGGATACAGTCGACTTAAAAAAGGATGATGAGGCACGTACATATTGGTTCGAATGTTTCAAAGAGTTGATTAAGAAATTTTCGATAAAAGCGGCCGAAAGTCAAACTGATGATCCAACGGCTGAAGACCGAGCGTTACAGTTTTACGAGGATTATCTAAACAAAATCGAGAGATTAAAAAATAATGAGGAGTAAGTAATCACAAGTGAATGGATCACATTCATATTATAAAGGTGCTAATTAGTTATTGAAATAAAAACAAAATTAAATTGATTTTGTGTTGCAGCATTATTGAGCGGCTGACAATACGAACGCTACTGGATATGAATGAGACGGGTTTGAAAAATTATGGGTTTCATGATCCGTGGAAGAAGCAGAAGGAACTGGAGAATAATCAGGCGATTAAATTACTTAAAAGTCGGTTAGCTGAAATCGATAAACTGCATGATGATGAGAGATGGGTGGAACTGTTTCGTGGTGTACTTGGCGGTAAGTTTGAAAGGGCAAACTGTAGTGTCACACCACACTACTGTGTGGTTGGTTACACATAATATTGATCAAGTTACTGTGGTTAATAGTAAACCACATGAATGGTGATAGTGACCTCATTTTAATTGGATAGGATTGGCGCTTTAACATACAGTTAGAGAAAGACTATCAAATTCATGTTAAACAATATTCAGGTTAAACAAAATTCAGGAAATTGTTTTCTTAAATTTCTCGCTATAAACAACAAGCTAACCAGAGTCGATCGAAGAAGTGCAAATTGTTATGATTATATTTGGTTAAGTTGACCTCGTTTGAACATATCCAATCCTCCACCTCTAAATATTCATCCTAATCACCGACTTCCGAAGTCTTGCTGATTTCCTTATTACCTAAGTCTTGTTTAAAAATAGATTTTGAACTAGGCCCAGCTGGTAAGGAATTATTTATGGAACCGTTGACATCAGTATTTTCATTTCCAATGGCCTTAAGTAATAGATCTGCTTCACCGTACGGTTTCGGGTCCAGTTGTCTCGGTCTCATCTGATTCTGATGTCGACAGAACCTTCCATAATCGGTCTTGATGTACCTACATCATACGCCCTTGTTGAATCCATCGTGAACCTCTGGAGAAATTCCCCACAAGTACTGGCTGCTCGATCGCAAATTTCGAAATGCTGTATGAATTTGCGTTTGCCTTATTCCCCATGAAGTAACCAGAAATTTAAGAAGCGGCTTCTCGGTCGTTTCTTCACTCATCATGATTTTCAACATAGCGGTTTTAAAGGTTCTCACAAACCTTTCTGCCTCTCCTTTTGATGTAGGATGAAACGGAGCCATGAGCCATAGTAAGATGTTTGTTTGTCAGGTAAGCCTTCAATGGCAAATAAAGCTCTAAGCGCTCGAACCGTAGACATTGTTGTAATATCAGCCAATTTTATAACGAAAGTATACGTTGCAAAACTGTCGATGCATAAAAACCTCTATGGGCCAGCAAGAAAACGATTTTACAAGACTTGGAGCGACCCTTTGGCATTGCCTTACAAGCTCTGACTGTTGATTCAATTTTCTGATCCATGTCCGGCCACCAACAATAGCGACGAGCGAGTTATTTCATTCGAACCATGCAAAAATGTCCCTCATGTAACATGGCCAGCACTCGTTCCTGCATTTTGGTGGGCACTATAACTCGAGTGTGATCAGTCTGTAACAACATCATTTCTTCTCGGCATATGGTCTAAGTTCGTATTCGACGCTATGTGGTCAACCCTGCTGAATAAACTTCATAACTTGAGATTGTTGCTTAATTGAATTGATTTTGTGGTTCGCCACGGTACTGTAGTACGAAAATCAAGTAGTCGCCGTTTTTGTTTTACGGCCCAGATCCGTAATAGATACAGTTTTGTTAGGAGAATCAATTGATTGCAGAGAAATTTCAGGATTAAAGTTTTGTGTGAGCACATTGTAAAAGTTTCATCAAAATGTCGGAAACACTAAAATTTTCATTTACCAAATTAAATACTGAAAATTATTATACATGGAAATTTAAAATGCAGTTATTGCTACAAAAGGAAAAGGTGTATGATGTGATTACCGGAGATGAGCCATCACCAGCGACTGAATTATGGACAAATAAGAATCAACAAGCATTCGCCACAATTGGTTTAAATATTGAAGACGATCAATTGATTCACATTAGAAAAGCAACAACAGCGCGCGTAAAGTATCATGAAAAGAGTACCGCCAACACGAAAGTCCGATTGTTTAAAAGGTTAAGATGATCAGATGATTGGAAAGTGGTAGTAATTTTGGGTAGCTTGCCAGAATCATACGACTCCTTGGTAATAGCATTAGAATCAAGACAGAAGGAGAATTAACTCACTTACAGGTGATTCTTTAATAACAGTAAAACTTCCAGACAGTAACATTGATGATAAAATTGTACATAAAGAATATACTAAAAAAGAAGTAGACGAAGGTGAACATAGTGATACGAGTATCATAAACAGTAATGAATCAATCCGTAATTGTGATATTGAATCAGAAGACATCATTAACATAAGAAACTCTAGTCGATCGAATAAAGGTGTTCCATCTAAACGTCATATTGAAGAAGCTAATTTAGCTGAGGTGAATATAAGAGAACCCAAGACATATAATGAAGCAATAAGTTCCTTGTAAAGGGAAGAATGGATAAAGGCAATGAAAGAGGAAATAAATTCACTGAAGGAGAACAATGTATGGATACTGGAAGAAATGCCATAGAACCACAAAGCGATTGGATCAAAATGGGTATTCAAGACAAAATACAATATTGATGGAAGTATTAGCAAATATAAAGCACGGTTAGTCACACAGGGGTTTGGACAAAGATATGGTGATGACTAAGATGAAGTGTTCGCTCCAGTGGTAAGACATGTAACATTCCGAGTATTATTATCAATGGCATCAAGGTTTAATATTTATGTTGAGCATTTGGATGCAAAAACAGCATTTTTAAATGGTACCCTAGATGAAATTATTTACATGAGTCAACCAACCGGTTTCATCAACGAGGAGCATCCGAACAAAGTGTGTCGCTTGTACAAAAGTATTTACGGTTTGAAGCAAGCAGCAAGGGTATGGAATATGGCTTTACATAAAGTGCTGCTTGAAGGAAAGTATAATCAGAGTCAAGCTGATCCATGTTCTTCAACAGATTAAAAGACCACGCATGTTCGACCACTCAAAAATAGCTCCTTAGAATGCCTAGAAGGCATTGGAAATACGAAGGTTTGTTTTTTGTTGTTCTTTATAAAGTAAATTCAATTCAAAGTTAAACCCAAATCAAAAACAAATTTTTGGTAGTGACAGTCGAAGAGGGTAAAGTTATTACGGTTCTACTGTAATTTTTATTTTTTGAAAATAAATGTTCACGAGACGTCTTTATGAAATTTTATTTAGTTTATGATCTAACATCTAACACTCTCTAAGATCGAGAAGAGATACAGTCCAATGTCGAAACTTCTTCTCTGGAGCCCTCTGCAACCTAACGCTCTTTTTAGAGGACTGATCACTTTCCAATTTTGTTTTATTTTGGGAATTTTTTGCAAAACATAATTTTTCGAGCAAATCAAATCCGAAGGCATGGGGATGAATGAATTAGCACAAGAAATGAGTCTCTATCATATTGATTGTGCTGAAATCCTTCCATTTACTCCATTATTAACTGTAATAATTTACAGTGATAAGCGACAATTCATTTCAGCTGAAATAAAATGTTTATTGACCACACAGATATCATTATCATAATTGTAATTACCGGTGTGATCTATTTTAATCGGTTATCTTCTCTGTTAGCTGATTGATGAGTTTTTGGTTTTTAATACGAATTCAGATGCCACTCATCACCTGATATTATTATCTCACGAAATTATTTCCCACGAAAAATAACCGCGAAGCATCGATAACGTTTTCTAATCACCAAAAAAAAGAAAAAATTGATTAGGTGACGCCGATTAATTTAATCTCACAATAAAATATTTTTTTTCTTCAGGTGTGGTCACCTTCTTCAATTCTATTTCGCGGTTGTAGAATTTTTAATTTTGTGTTTTTAATTTTTTTTTGGATATTTCCAGGGAACATATTCGACTGGGGTGCATCAGCCGTAACTGAAATACTGCAAAATAATAAAACATTTAGTTTAAAGGATGCCCTTGAACAGATCGAGGCTCGCCCATGGTTGATTGATGGTTTGGATGCATGGCTGGAAAGGGTGAAAGGTGAACATCATAAATGTGCCATTATATTTGTAGACAATAGTGGCTTCGATATAATTCTAGGTATAATGCCATTTGTCCGCGAACTTTTGCTGCGACAGACTAAAGTTATACTATGTGCCAACACAGAACCCTCCCTAAACGATGTAACTTATGATGAATTAATTAAAATTATGCAGAAATGTTGTAACCAGTGTGATGTGCTAAAAAAAGCGTATATCACAGATAAAACTTTGTTACTGTATCCGAATGGACAGTCGGGCGCTTGTTTAGACCTAATGAATATGCCAAAGGCGTCATATGATGCAGTTATAGCAAATCATACTGATTTAGTGGTAATTGAGGGTATGGGTCGGGCATTGCATACAAATTTAAATGCAAAATTTAAATGTGACGCGCTTAAATTGGCGGTGATTAAAAATCGATGGCTTGCGAATCGTTTGGGTGGTGATATATTTTCGATTATCTGTAAATTCGAGAAAGCGGTGACGCAATGACTGGAATGATGATGGACTGCAAATAAAATGCAATATTATGGATTGTTTTGTTTGTTTTATTTTTTTTTTAATTTAAATTATTTACTTAATCAATTGTATATTTTTAACCACAAACACGATTTACTCGTACCCACGCTAAATAGAAATTGCAAGTCGGTCGGCTGATGAAATATTTTTTATTGTTTTTGTTATTAAATAAATAAAAAGGTAATTATTTCACATCAACTTTATATTAATTTATTGTACATAAATTACTAGTTTGTAAATATAAATTTGTAATTTAAATAATAAATACAAAGAATTAATTTTATAACACAGTTTTTACAGTAACGGAATCAAATCTACCTAGTTTAGCTCTTTTTGGGAGTTAAAGTTTCATTTGGTGAAAAACAACCCGAAAAATGATTGGTGAGGATCTATGATCTTGCTGTCATTGACGAGCATATCTCATAGAAATGTGCAAAATCGTTTAACAAACGCACTGAAAAATAACTTGAATGATGGATTACCACGTGTGTAAATATGAAACCGGAATTTACCAATAAATGGCGCCACCTGTCAATGTACCTTTCGATAAACCGTGTCATCTGTCAATAACATCAAATTCATAACCACATAAGTTTCATACAATAACGCATGTTTTTTACGTGTTAAAAATATCGAGTTTTGTGCTTACTTATTACGATTTGCGGACATCACTGATTTTTTGTTATCATTTGAAGAAAACTGGTACAGAATCACATCGAATGCTTGTCAAAGCTTACGAGAAATGAAGAACGTGGAAGACCACCAAAAAAATTTGAAGACAGTAAATTATAAGCATTGTTGGATGAGAATGACGCTCAAACGAAAAAACACTTGCGGATCAATTAAATGTGTCACAAGAAGCCGTACGTTTAAAAGGTGAAAGATTCAAAAGCTGTGGAAATGGGTTCCGTATAAACTGAATGACAGACAACAGGAAAATCGAAAAACCACTTGAGAAATGTTGCTCGCCAGATATAAAAGAGAGTCATTTCTCCATCGAATTGTGACTGGCGATGAAAAATGGATCTATTTTGAGAATCCAAAGAGCAAAAAGTCTTGGGTTTATCCAGGACAACCATCGACATCGACTGCAAGGCCAAATCGCTTCGGACGGACGACAATGCTCTGTATTTGATGGGATCAGAAGCGTGTGATTTATTTTAATGATAACAAGACAACACAAAGTGATTTTGCTTCATGACAATGCACCATCATACAAAGCAAAACCGGTCAAGGAAACGTTAGAAGAACTTAATTGAGCAATACTTTCGCATGCAGCTTACTCGCCAGACTTGGCTTCGTCTAATTATTACTTATTTGCATTAGTGAATACAATCCCGGTATTGTATATAAGGCAATACCGTGATCTCGGATTTCAGTATTGACAAAAAAACAGGGATTTGGGAATTTTGGCATTGACAAAAAGACCGGGATCCCAAGATTTCAACGAGATTTCGGGATTGACAAAAAGACCGGGATTGCACACCCTATTTGCATCGATGAGGCACTGGCTTGTGGCATCCACTCATTGCCAGAAAGATGGGAAAAACGTATAACTAATAACGGGCAATACTTCGAATAAAATACTCTTAATCATACGATGAACGTGTTCTTTTTACTAAAAATTTCCGGTTTCATATTTACACACCTGGTATGCCTCCTCTGCGAGAAGTTCGCACAAACCAAGGAGATACTAAATAATTTTTGATTTATCTTGGCTTAGTTTGTTGTTGGGTGCCGAAAAGGTTACGCTTGGTTTTGATGGCTCGGCGATTTTTTTAGTTGTGGAAAAAATGTAACAAAGAATTTGCATTAAATTTTGCTTTAAGTATGAAATAAAGAATATTGAAAATGTTGAATGTTGCTTACAAACGTTTTGAGCACACATCAACAACCGATGACAATCGAAAAAGTGACGAAAATGATTAAGGGCACTCGTCGAATTACCATCAGAGAGGTTACTGCTGTTGTTGGCATATCATTTAGCTCATGCCAAGCTATTTTTTTCGATTGGTTTGAGCATTAAACATCTGGCTATAAAATTTGTTCCAAAATTGTTGAATTTCGACCAAAAGGGATCATAATGAGTCATGGAGGTGCGGATAAGACGTTGAAACTAAGGTACAATCGTCCCAATGGAAGCTTCCTAAAGAGCCAAGACCAAAAAGGCGATTTTCTGCGATTTGTGGCAAAACAACCGATGCCAATTGCACCACGTTAATGCAGCAGTCACACTTCACTACTCCCTCGTGAATTTTTGGCCTTGGAAAATTATACAACAAGAAAATTCGCCATGAAAACATATAGAGTATATATTGATCATTGAAAAGCTGTTCTTGGAACTGAAACGGATCACAATAAAATAACAAAGGCTCGAACGGCCATTTTCAGCATAGATCCAAGTAATTATGTTGACGTAAAGGGTGCAACAACGGCCAAGGAAGTATAGGAAAAATTGCAAACGGCGTTCGAAGATAAAGGCAGTGTGCGACATATCACTCTATCACGTTAGTTAAACAATTAACGGGAACTAAACTTAATGATTGTGGCTACTATTTTTCGATCAGATGGTGATAACTTGGATCTACATGGCTGATTGGGCATCAAACATTGATATCAAAATCTTTTGTTCTCAACATATTTCGCACAACATCTACAAAGTGCTGATAAGACCATTTATCACGTTTTGTTGGGAATCTTGCGCACTAACAATACAAAACATCCAAAAACTGGGTGTAGCTGAGCGTATGATTATTAGAATATTTCTTGTTCCGTCAAAGAGGAGGCCATCTACAGAATTTGAATGAATTATGAGATCAGAAACGATCTCGATAAAGTTAACATCATCAAGGTTAAGATGGCTTGGATATGTTCTCTGTTCACAAAATCTGACTACAAAACAGACCTTTGAGTTGGCACTATTGATAGTAGGACCTCTCGGGAGACCGCCTAACCGATGAATGAATGACGTTGAAAATACTATCTAAACACATTCGGCTAATGTCGTAATTTTCATCGAATGAAAAGTAAGGATTTACACGAATTTTATCAACAAATCTGGTGAAAGAATATCGAAGCGAATTACTGAAATTTTTGCCATGGCAATTTCAATTCAATTTCGAGATGACAACATTTTCCCCATTTCGTTCCATTTTAGTGCGAACAGCGCCAAACAAAACACATGTTCCGAATACTAAATTTCCCTATTTTGATTCCTACCAAAATTTCATTTTGTTAAAATAAAAACGTGGAATGTAACGTAATTCGACGTACTTGTTGAAATGTTCGTTTTGAAATGATTCATTTTCATTTGGGGGTTTCGAAACTATAGTTATGAAACCTGTGGTGTGTCAGTCAATATTTGGTGAATCTGGTACATTATTTACTTTGACCTGCATTCTGCAAACATCCGAATGAAATGCAAACCACCATATATAGCCCACAAGAAGAAGTGTTAGGGCGGTCTTAACGGCAAATTACATACAAAATCGTTTGCTGGCAAAGGATCTCGGAACCTGGCATTAAATACCCGGATTGTTCAACATTTGAAATATTTTGGTTCGAGTGTTGTGCGTTTGTTCCAGACGAAAGTAGAAGAAAACAAGAAGTTTAGGCAAGATTTAGCTTTAATAAAAAAGTCTACAGATGCTATGTTCCGTCAAAATGAAATCATCTTTCGTCGTGACATGAGATGGATTAACGTTTAATTATGAACCAGCCTTGGCTGCAATCTTAATACCTTCAATTTCACAATGAGCTGGCACTCATAAGGCCGTAACTCAATTGTTAGAACAAAAAAAGATAATGAAGTGTTTACAGTCCTTGACAAGTTTGGAAACGGTCAAGGGATTATTCAATGAATTGAATACAGCTTTACTATCCGTGCGTAGAAAAATATTTTTTGTCGTTAACAGATAAATTCAAAGCTACAATGCGACAAGGGTAATCTCTGGTCACTAAGACCACCGAGAATAAGAAGATAAAGTTGAATTCAGGTAATGACCTATCATAAACCGTATCGATTTCAGAAAACAGAAGATCCAAATGAGTCAGATGCCATCGAAATTAATTTTGATCATGATGATTGGGATTGGCATGTTTCGCATTATATTAACAATAGTATTCTGCCTCGTCTGCTGATTGAATGGTCAAACACATTAGGTGATGCCATGAACAGTGGACTTTCGGATCCTTGGACGGTGATTGTCTGTATGAAGCAGCCATCATGCTATGAGAAAAAGGGCAAATCTAATTTTGTTCGTCGATTCAACAAGAGTTCGTATGGGCTCAAGGAATGTTCATGCGTGTCTGAAGGTAAGTATTAAAATACAAAGAGGTGTGGTGAACTAAAATAAAACACGTTACGGTTTTTTATTATTCACAATCACTTAAAGATTAATGGCAAATGCCTACTTAATGGTTTAATTTGTTTGACTGGCAAATTGCATCAATATAATGAGGTATGTGACTAAAGTGGTTGCCATCTGTAACGAACATGTATGTATAGTATAAAGAAAAATGTTAATTTCAAACAATCATTAACTTACAGAATAAACCAGCTCCAAATCGAAATGAACGTACGCAAACGAAGCAGTCGGCCGAAGTTGCGCTACTTGAAACGATAAATAAGCCAAGTACTTAGCAATGTATAAATTTTTGTGTAAATTACAAGCCTGGTGAATTGCTCGCCCGGTTGCTTCACCCTCGTATTTAATTAACGTTCCCGCCGATATCACCATGAAATACATGGCCGAATAAATGGCACTAAACGCTATATAGATGATAGCAACAGCCGCAATACCTTTATCGTATCGTTGAATTAGCAGGAATACTGAAAATGAACCAAATATCATATACACCAAATAGGCGGCCATGCATAAAATGATCGGTACGCCGATTAATTGGTTTATGCGTTCCAATTGGTGATTTAGTTTTATGAAAAGGCGGCCAAGTTTTTTGATTAAGTTGCGCGAACGTGATTTTGATAGTTGGCGATTTGTTTTGGGAAGCTCAATGAAATAGTACCTGCAACACAGTAAATAAAAATAGGCATTTAGGTGTGTTATTGAAAATCAGTTCTGAAATTAGGTAAACCTTACGTAATAATTCGATTAAATTGCCGCACCCTTATATACATTATAATCACATAAGAAAAATAATACGTCATTACAAATCCATAAGTGCCACTGGGCATTATCTGAAAAATTCCCTCAATAAATGTTAACTTCAATAATGAGATTACAGTAAAAATGACCGCCGATGCATATGCATTCCCTGCCAAAAAGCCATACATCAACAACTTGAAATGTAAATTATGATCGACATCAAAGTTTAGCTTAATTAATTCCTTATCAATCTTATCGATAACCAAAAATATGTCCCAATACTGGCGATAATTGATCGTGATCGATAGATGGACATAAAATGAGAAGAATATTGCCGAAAAGATAAACATTTTATTACCAAAATTCAGCATACCGATATACATTAAATTTGTTACACTTCGATCGATAATGATTTTGTCTGACGAACAATTATAACAACTTATTACGCTCAAATAGAAGAAGTAGATGTCGAGGCTGAGTGTAAAAATGGTGTGGAAATAATCGCTAATGTATTTCGTTGCGATAAAATCACCGTACTTATTGATAATGAGCGAAAATTGGGCAACATTGATGGCCTTGAACGATATAAAAAATGGATAAATCATTTCGCATAAATTACGCTTCGGCATACGGACTATCTCTTTGAATAGTGAGAAATTTTTCATTGCATATATAAAGAGATACGCGCACACTTTAGTAAGATTTCAAATATTGACTGGATATTTATTGTTTGCGTTGTTAAAAAAGGATTTATTAATGGAAGAGTGGGGGGGGGGGGGGGAGGGGAGGGGAGGGTTAATTAAATGTGTACCTAATGAATAATTAATGATAATGGAAGTCCATTATGACCGCACACAATTTTAGTTTTGTTTTATTTATTTTGATATGAGGCATTAGGAAAAGTTAACTCTTATCGATTGCACACACGCGAAACGGCGATTACAGAACAGTTTCTTAATTTTAAAAATTTTATGGAAGTTCAAAATTTAATTATAATGTGGCTGAGTTTACGTGCCTGTTTGTTCATCAGATTAGTTGTGTTATGCGGGAGTCTTTCTGCTCAATTTGCTTCAATTATTTTGGGTTGTGAAAATGCTGTGATTGTCATGTTTAAAGCTTTATCTCCACGAAGACACAAAATAACTCATCTGGTACGTTATTTTGAATTTCTGTTCGATACTTCGGAATTAATTTAAGCACACACATCGTACTAGTACTGATAACTGATCATACTTTTTAGTAGCATCAGACAGGTAAACGGTTAGCATGATCAGTTTTAACCTTAAATTGGAACCAATATTTTGGAAATTGTTCGTAGCTGAACTTGTTGCAGGTCGTATGTACAAATTGCGATCTCCTTCCCAGATCAGGTTTTATTTTAATAAAAAGCAAACACGTGTTTTAATCTCGGCCACTAAAACAACTCTCGGTCGTATTTTTATTGATTTTTGCATATGAAGTTAGCTTAGCAGCATTTTACCATATTACTGTTACGGTGACACCTAGGATGGAGTAGAATAAGTTAGTTGATAGCGGAAAGTTGTATATGGTATTTTCCTTAGACCATACAATAGAATGGACCGCTAGCGAAGTGACGTTTCCAAATAAAATTGTAAAGTAGCCTGTCTCCAACATCTGCAGCGCAAAGTAGCCTTGTGACCGATAGGGTAACTATAACAAGTATAAACAAAATTATTACGCACAGATGTCACTACAAAATTCAGTAGATACATTTAGTACCAACAGAAGTCACTACAAATTTAAATTTACATATAAATAAAATAAAAAACGATAATTCAAAAAAATTATTTTATTGACCCATAAAATGGATAATTTATTTAACTTTGTTCTAACATAAGATTTATTATTAGATTTATAAGATTTTCGATGGATTAAGTTGCAGTGACATCAGTTGGTATAAACAAATCTACTTAATTTGGTGGCGACATCTGTGATTACTAATTTTGATTATACTTGCTATAGTTACTCTATCGGTCACAAGGCTACTTTGCGCTGCAGATGTTGGAGACAGTTAAAAATCATTGCTGGCGGTCCATTATATTATATAGTCTAAGGAATTTTCCATGATAAAACTGTCCTAAATGTGTCTAGACTATTCTTACCGAAATAATCATGAAATTTCGAGAAATTTTGGTTTGAGTATACATATATAAGGAGCAAACCAATTCGAATTAGAACATTTAGGCCCGAACTTATAGTCGTTGCTACAACTATAACTACTGTTATAGTAACAGTTTTCGTATTTATAAACCTCACTATAAGTTTTGTTTGTAATGTAACAATGGTTATAGTGATCAAAATCCATCACTATAAACGTTGCTACAAAATATCCAAGACAAGAAAGTTAATTCGAAATTCGTATCGAATTTTATACATGATTTTAAAATGATTTTCGAAAATCGTTACTATTGCTATGTCAAGGCTCTGTTCGGCAGGCAAATGTTTGATCAACAGCTATTTTCATTATCTTAGAATGACGAGAAGCGACGTACTGGACGATTTCGCAACATTCGCTGCTAAGATTTCAACTGAAAAATTTGACATTCACTTGAGCCTAACACTGATTGATTAACCTGAAAGCTGATAAAACAACGATTGAAAACTCCCAGCCCTCTTCAAAGTCAATAAAAGAGAGCAATTTTCAAGAGCGTGATATCATCGTTAGCGTGACAACCACGATACGGTCCATCTAAAGACTTTGAATCTGCATCAGTAAATCCAACCAAAATGTCTATTTTCAAATTTTGATTGTACGTGCGACACAAATCCAAAGGGCCCCTTATATTTCAAAATTCGTTTTACATACATGAAGTGTTGATCGATTGAATTATTTTGAAAACGACTAAAGTAATTCGTCGCTACCCCCAATTTTGGTCGCGTTGTTAGTGTGACATACATAAGAAACGATATGGTTTAGCTGATTGCTCGAATTATGCCGAGAACCAAATTCATTAATTTCATTATAACTTCTGGTCATCGTGGATTGTTACTCCAAGTGGCCGGAAGTACTCTATTCAGGCTTAGATACCACACATTCATAATCGAGAAACTTGAATTTTTTGGCAATTTCTGTAGATCTTAATCTTTAGGGATTTTTTGGAGTTCCCCTATAACCCAATTTAATATTATTTTACTATTAGTTGCTTTCCAGTCGACCACTGCGCAAGTACTTATAAGTACTTAAATTTGTGTCTTTGCTTAAATTAACTACTCGTAACTCATCTTGCAAGAGTAGTACAAGTAGTTAAATTTAAGCAAAGACACAAACCTAAGTACTTATAAGTACTTGAGTTGGTCGACTGGAAAGCAACTAATCCCAATTAAGATCTCATCCGATTTATGTTAAAATTAGTCGAAATATTGTGTACTGGAAAATAACTGTCCACAAAAAAGTTGCAATTAGCGTACAATATTTATTTTGGTTGCGTAAAAAAATTAACCTGAGATAAACGGAAATGCAACCATAGATCAACCTGTAAGTTACTTTGTTGTTATTTTAACAACAGCAAATCAACTTACACCATCAATATTGATAGTGCAGCTACTCTATAGTTTCTATGAAATCAATTTGTTCCGTCCTGCATTATTAAACCGGTACCAATCCTTCGCACAACCATAATTGCAAAATAACAAATTTTGGATTTAATAAATAATGCGCCGACAACGTAAGGTTCACTAATTCCAGAGTCAGTTGACGTGGTTGGTTAAATGAATGAGACGGTGGAGGTTGCAGCTAGGTCCTCCTTCTTTACTACCTATGATCCATTTGGACTGATACTCCGAAGAGTAAATTGGCTTCACTTGACCTGGCTTAAAGGTATAAATGCCGACAGGTTGGTGATACTAACTTCTACTCTTCCTTCCTTTCCTTCTAGTAGTGTTGAGATAATTGTTAAGTAACATATAAAATAGGAGGCTTGAGCGAAAGCCTCTTTGGTGGGTCACCCAAGGCTCACTTGATGTAGAATGTCTCAACAAAGTTTGGGATTAATTAAAATTGTCAATGAGAGCTGAAACATTTTTGATTCACCATATAAAAGTGTGTTGTTGTTCTTGAATAATTGAAATTTTATTTAATTTAGTTCCTCTTTAAACTATCCAAAAAGTGGAGGAAGGCGGTGTTTAAAGATTGTTAGATTACATTAAACTTATTAAAATACTTAATTTATTTTTAATAATATTAGTTTATATTGTGTAATATAAACATTCTGGTTTGTTCAACAATTTGATTTTACTCAAATCAATCAATTGCTGGTCTGAGAAAAATATGTATCACATGACCAGTTACTATTAATCCACCTTGTGTCGCCTCGCTTGCATCTGTTTTTGATGATTGTTGGTCCTGTTCAGTTTGATCTTGTTTCTCAGAGTCTGAACCTGAGTTGGAAGGCCCGTCTACCTTTTCTTGTTTTGCCGAGTCAGTATCTGTTTCTGGTGGTAATTCAACCTGCTCTTCCTTTACTGCGTTTGAATCTGTTTCTGTTGATTGTTCAGAATTATCGATTGGTGCTCCAACGGCTGCCTAAAATGATGCACGAAATTTGGCAAACAAAACTTATGGTATGTTATGTTTGTCTTTAACAAGCTATATTTACCATAATCAATGCAATGCACACATAAATACGTAAACATTTCATTTTGACTTTAAATAATTTTTAAATCTTTCAATACCGTTCTGTAGGCATACGATAATGTAACTGTGGTACAATGGAACTAATCTCGATATATAACTGTTTTTTGTTATTTTTTCAACTGTGACCGTACAACTAAAAATGGCATTAAAATAGTTTTACCTATGTGTACTTCTTCATTAATATTACGTAACTACGTATCAAAACTAAAACTTGAAATTTTTGAATCATCCTTTAATATTTTTATTAACTGTTTTATTTTATTCATTTGTTTACAATTGATATAAACACGTTTTATTACTGAATTTAACTTGATCCACCACAAGGTCGGTGTAAAAAATGCACACTCAATGCATTCAAAGATTATTGAACGTGCAACATGTTCTCTGTATAAGCATAATCTATTAGTCGCGTGAAAACGCCATGGTAACATTTCTAATGCTCAGTTCTAAAACAGATGACAATCGGCAAAACGCTGACGTCCTTTTAATGATGTTCATTACTGAGGTCTCTTAGACAGTGGAACCAATTGAGTGTGCTAGATTATGGGTCTGAGAAGTTTATGAGTAATCCATTCGTTTCTTTTGTTGCACATGGCACCGGAGATGTCCGATTCTGGTTATAGTTCAAAATTTCACAATTTATCTAATATCAAACAGCAATTACTAAATAATATCAAAGATCTGTTTCAGTCCAGCTCGAAGTTAGTTCTCGGTATGACCACACATGTGACTCATAAAATTGACGTTGGTAAAACCAAGCCCGTAAAACAAAGTTAATGTATGCCGAATTCAATCGGATGCTGGCTTTGGGGGTGGTTGATGTATCACAGAGTTTTTGGTGCTCGCCGGTCACTCTGGTTCGTAAGACTAGTGATAAAATTCGTCTATGCTTAGATGCTTGCGAACTGAACAAGGTCAGCGTCAATGATGCATGTCCGTTGCCTCTTATCAACGGATTGTTGGATCGTTTGGATCAAATCCGAGCTGTATCGGCGATTGATTTAAAAGATGCTTTTTGGCAAATACTGTTATGCCGGTTATATTGAAGGGAGTGGATGCCGATGCGGTGGTATCTGTTAATGGATTCTAATGAGTATCTTTACGTCTTCAACAACGTCCAAAATGGCTAAAGATGAAAGAAAATTAGATTGTGGGGCAATATTGGTGCTGCTGATGGACCAGAAGTATCTTTCATCAAAATGGTTGACGGGGGGAATCACCGAAACATACCCGGATTCTGACGGCCTAGTTCGAGCTGCCACCATGAAATTCCAAGATAATCCATTGAGACGTCCTGCGATAAAATTAGGCCTATTACCGATCAATGACGACTTCGCATGAAAGCTAAAGGCTGTTAAACGTTTAGGTGGGCCATTAATGTTTGTGCTACATTGTGTACGGCCCGATCCCAAATTGCAAGTTCATCACTACGATCTCCATGTGTTGATCACTATAGCTTGGAGAAGGAAATAAGTGGGTTCAGCGCATTGTTGGTGTTGGGTACTTTCAACAAGTCAGCAGTTATACAAATCCCGTTGTTATTTTTGACAACAACAGTAGGTGCTGCTAAGGTTAACACTTTCAAGCAACTCGTTACTCAAATAAGTTGCAGGGCGCTGACGGCATAAGGGTTCATGCGCACATTGTCGCATACAATTGCAATTGATTCCTGGTACTGGGTAAAGGTCGACATCCCCAAGAATCCGCCCCCCCCCCCCCCCCAATTGTTTTTCATATGATTATGCGGACTGATTCGTTTCGAGTTGTAATTTAATGTTGGGATTTGCATGTAGTTAGTGACTATGATTGAATTGAAAAACTCCCTCTTCACTTGCTGTTTGCAAATCAAATACACACGTCTGTTCTTCTTCAAACTGTTATTGCGATTAAACATTTTTTCTTTTTCTCTTGAATTTGACATAATTAAATGCATTCGGTTAGCTTATAGTAATCAATCCCCATCGATAGATGGCATTAGTAATATTAAGAAGGAACAATATTTTTAACAATGATTGAGAACCACAGGTGGCATTAATAAATAATACATAATATAATTAAATTTCACAATATAATTTCAAATAATATTCGTTGGTTTATGTTCATTGCGATGGCCGTAACATTTGCCGTTCCATCTTTGATGGCAGCGATCTGCTGATTGGCAATACTCTTTGTGTGGTATATAACGAATACTTTCGGCTCAGTTGAAGTTTTGATCTCGCCTTTTGATACTGTTTCAAGTTATTCCATAAAATGATCCATCGGATTGTAATTTTATTCAGCACTGTTTCTTTGATCTGGCTGCAAACTATAGATTGCTGATTGAAGGCAAATTTGTTGTTGAACCCATCCACCAAAAGTAGACTGAATGGCATTGGCAAATAGATGCAGTGTAACAACCATATAATTATAAGTGCTGACTGCAGTAGTGTATCAGCACCACTCTGGTGACCTCGTTTCTGGCCATCCCATTACCCGTATTGGTTCAATTTTGATGGCTTCGGGAATTTATAACTTGATTACATTCAAGATCCAACCAATACTGCTTTAATCCGATCGATTGATATTCATTTCAGGGTTATTCGGACTGGTCAGTCCGAATGGACACTTGGACAGCTATGAAAAATGTGCTAGAAGCATACAGTACTGAGGCCTATTAGCATCTATTCAGCACAGTCGATCAAACTATTAAAATATTGTGTGGCTGATTTGCTGTGAACTTCAAATTTGTGGTTCGAATATGTCGAATATTTCTGCTATAACATAAGTCCATAACATCCGCTACTATTATTGTTAAAATCAATCCGCATGCGATAAAAATTTATGACATTAGTCGGTAAGCCGGAAAAAATTGTTAATTAGACGTAAAGTAATTAAATTAATAATAAAAAACATTTTATCATATATTTGGCGAGATAATCGCGCTTGTGACAATTGTATAAAAACTGCGTAATTCGATCAATTCAGCATCAGTTGCAATTTGTACATTACAATCTGAATTAAAATTAACATATTTTCCTAAATCAAAATGAAATTTCTACCAATTTTGTGTATTGTACTTTGTTTAGTTGTGGTAAATGTATTGCACAACATTATTCGATTTTTATCTAAATTTTTACAAAATATTTCGCTACGGACTGTAGGCTACCCTCGCAACATCATCTGCTGATCATTCAAATGACCGTGTTGAAAGGTCACCACAACTTACGGATATGGGTCCAATGTTGGATAAGAGTAAGGATATTTTAAAACGTATGGATGACAAATTTAAGGCAGTGGCTGCGTTGCCCGGTATTTCGGATGCATTGGGTGGAAATCAAAGCATGCCCCAGGTATAGATAATAGATTCACGTATTGATGTATTGTAATGAAATGATTATATGTATGGTATTCAACTTAAATAAATTTGAAATGCTTTATTAAATATAGTATGTATGATTTTTATTTTGTACTCTCGATTACGCTATATATTTGTAGCATCAGTTGTGTTTTGACTCAGTTAGGCGAATGCCTCCAACCTTAAATCATGTTTAACCAAATTTTATTCGGTTTAATATTATTTGTTATATTAATTCAAATATTGGTAAGTTTGGTAAGTTGGTTCTAAATTCGTATACTATGGCTGCGGTCGAATTCTCGAGTAAATCCGCAAAATTCGGTAAATGCATTTACCTTTTTTTGCTGGAGAGTAAGGGAAATAAAAAATGGTAAATCTTTTACGTTTAGATAGTTTATTCTTTATTGCTATAAGAATTGAACGAGTAAAAAATAGAAAAAAATGCGTAATTTAACAGAAAACGAACATTAAAAATCTAAATTTACCGCAGTAAATGATTTACCCGAGAATTCGACCGCAGCCTATTAATGTAATATCATTTCCAGGAGATCGAGTGTTTCGCACTCGGTTCGAATCAACAAAATCAAATAATGGAGACATTAAATGAGGGATGGAAGAATATAGAAGAAATAGGAAATAAATTGGCGATAAAAGCAAGCAAGTTTTTCTTGGACATTGCAAAACTGTTGAATAATAACAGCACCATATCACCAGTTTCATAAATAAAAATGTTTACTGTCGCGATACTATCACGATAGTCAAACGCCTGAATATATACTAGGCACTACTTTTGCGTGTTATTAATATCATTTAGACGTGGTCAAAAATAAAAATTTTGCTCGTTTGATTAAAACTTTTATTAAATAAATGAAATTATTAAAGAAAAAATATAATCACGACGCATCGATCCGTACCTTTTCAATCTTTTTAATCACCCTCGCACCACTCCACACTTTCACGTTATCCAAATCAATCGAACCTGCTATGCGATCGTCCAGATTTTAATATGCATTGTCCGACAAATAATCGGTATTCTTTATAGCTCCTTCGGGTCCGGTACATTTGACCACATTCAGCGGTGGCTTCTGTAATTTTGTTTTGGTGGCTTCTCATTACATGTACCTACAAGAAGTTTTATCTGTAAATGCTGATTTGAATGAATGATATTTTGAGCATCTAAAAGTCTGCAACATCATACAATAAAATTATCAAATATAGAATCGTATCTCAGCAAACTTTACCTGCTCCATTTTGTAGAATCTGCGTTCAACCAATTTTAACACCTAATAATAGCAATAAACGGAACAATGAAGCGAATATTAGCTATAAATTACTTATATTACTTTGACTTCAGTGTTTGTATTTTGGATAAATGGTTCACTTAATTGATTTTCACTAGTAGTTAAGCATCATACGTAAGATAATATTAAATCACACCCTTTTGAAGCAAAACTCTATACTAAACCGACAAAGTGACAACCAACTTCGAAACAAATGAAAATTAAAAAAAAGCCGATTTCACAAAATTTCTACGCATGTAATGAAGAATATTTCTCGTAGAAGATGAAAATGAATAAAAAGAGGAACATTATAGATCATGTTTAAATGTCAAATTTTCTACAACCGCAAGAGCTACCATCTTTCGGGAAACTCCGAAAACATAAGCAACTTTCACATAATGTCACTAGGTGTCACTAAATATTTGTTGTCAAAAATTGTATGACATCCCAGCAAATTTTTTGTCTTTGGTAACAAGTCTTTTGCTTGTCTGGGATAGAGAAAATAATATGAAATGACGCTAGTCAAAAAGAGACAAATTTCTTAGGCAACATGTCTTGCGGTTGTCTTCAGTATGTTACTAGAGACACAAACGTTATGTAGTTTAAAGTGCTCCTATCGGTGGGAATTAGAAGGAATGTTCTGGTTGCAACGCACAAAAAGCATAATATTTCGCCATTTTTCGTAGTTTTTATTATTATTTTTGTGCGGATGGTGATGTGTTCAATTTTTTTTGTAGGTTAAATAAATATTATTTAATTTAAATATAAAAAATATTTTTCTTATAAAATATTTTAAATTCAATACAATATTTATTTGTGAAAAAATAAAACAAAAAGTGTTAACAAACCCAGCAAACGTGTCTTAAGTAACACATGCAAGACAAACTCAAGACTTGTTATGGTAACAAACCCAAGTCAGTCAAAAGACAACTCCATGTATTTGGGACGAAGAGTCTTCAAAGACATGTCTTGTGGTCGTTATTGGTAACATGTATACAAGATGTCTTGGGTAACATATCTCAAGGTCTTCATAGGTAACATGTCTGGTGGTCGTTATTGGTAACATGTCTGGATGTTGACTTTTGTATTATGTTTGGTGGTCGTATTAAGTACTTTTCATACCACGCTTTTCATACAAAATGCAATTATAAAATATTATGTTGTCGAAAACATTTTTTCATATTTAATCAGACAAATTTTAAACTTCGTAATTATTCGTGTGGGCATGATACACACACAAATGAGATTTCTGCTTGGGTTTTTTGATTTTGAGTTAGTGAATATAATTCGCTAAGTCAATACACTCTGGTTATATACTTAATGTATTTAGCGAGAGCTGGATTTTTGTAGTTTGGTCGTAGAATTAGCGACACAAAAATCTCAAAGAGGTTCTCATGTCGATACATTTTGTATTGACTTTGAGGTAAAGAAAGGGGGAGGGGAATAATATTTTCTACTTTTGCTGGGTAGGACTGCTTCAAACATGTTACCTAAGACGGTCGTCACGTCATACATCTTGCTAAAGACAAACCCGAAACATGTTATCAATGAACAACGCAAGACATGTTGCCCAATACGACGGGGTTCTGGTCTAATGAGTATCTGTTATGTCTTCAACAACGTTCAAAATGGCTAAAGATGAAAGTTAAGTTGATTGTCGGGCAATATCGGTGCTGCTGAATGACAAGAAGTGCTCTTCATCAAAGTGGTTGACGGGAAAAATCACCGAAACACACACCCGAGTTCTGACGGCCTAATTCGAGCTGCCATCGTGAATTTTCAAGATAACACGGTGAGACGTCCTGTGGTAAAATTATGCATTTTACCGTTCAACTACGATTTTGTATGACAGCTAAAGGTTTTTAAACGTGTAGGTGGATCGGTAATCTTTGTGCTACATTGTGTACGACCCGATCAACGGCGAATTATCTAAAGTAATGTGTTCATGACTATGATCTCTATCTATTGTTCACCAAGCGATGGTGGCATTCTCGTCGAGCTTCAACTCTAGGAACTGGGTATTAGTTCAGCGCATTGATGCGTACTTTGTTTCGAGTAGTCAGCAGTTACAAAAATTTAGGCGCTGCTGAGGTTATCATCTTCAAGCATCTAAATATTCAGATAACGTACAGCTTGCTGACGTCATAATGGTTTACCGCTCAGAAGCTGAGAGTTCAGAGCTAGGTTTTGGATGTAGATCACTACCAAAAAAGCGGCTAAATACGAAGTTATAACTTGAATACATTCAACCAATAATGCTTTAATAATTCTTATGGGACGCTTACTTTATTTAATTTTGTCACATGATATAAGGATGGTGTGGTTTTATGAGGAAGATAAAACTGAATCGAATTGGCGATCGATTTTCAACCCAGGCCTCTTCGGATTGGTCATTCGTTTAGTCTTCTGATAAAAAATTGGCCTTGTTGTAAGTTGATCGACCACCATTAATGTATTGCTGGATCGTTGTAGCAGGTTAGAAATTATTGTCTGTTCTTTCTACCTTAGATGGACTAAGGCCTATTAACATCTATTATTAAACACAATCGATCAAACTATTAAAATATTCTGAAGCTAATTTGCTGTGACATCAAATTTGTGGATATTCGAAAGGTGTTTGACGTCCGCGGGATGACAACGCAGTGCGATGTTGTGTGTTGCCAAGAAAAATTATGTCGAATATTTTTGCTATCACGTAACCATTACATGCGCTAGATAACTTCCGCTTTATTTCCGCATCTACTCTAATTGATAAAATCAATTCGCGTGCGATGAAAATTTATGACATTGGTCGGTAAGCCAGAAAAAATTGTTAATTAAACGTAAACTAATTAAATTAATAGTTTTTAATCACAATGCAATTGTTACAAAAAAAAATAAAAATATTTTATCATATATTTGGAGAGATAATCGCACCTGCGACAAGTGTATAAAAACTGCGTAATCCGATCAATTCAGCAACAGTTGCAATTTGTACGTTTACAATTTGAATTAAAATTAGAATTTTCCTAAATCTAAATGAAATTTCTACCAATTTTGTGTATTGTACTTGTTTTAGTTGTGGTAAGTGTATTGCACAACATTATTCGATTTTTATCTAAATTTTTGCAAAATGTTTCGTTACGGACTGTAGGCTGCCCTCGCAACATCATCTACTGATTATTCAAATGACCGTGTTGAAAGATCACCACAATTTGCGGAAATGGGTGCACTTTTTGATAAGGGCAAGGATATTATAAAAGGTGTTGCAAACAAAATAAAGGGACGAATAGCGGATAAAATGGGAAAGGTGGCCGGTCAAGGTGGTATGGGAGGAGTAGGTGCAGGAGCAGCATTGCCCGGTATTTCGAGTGCAATGGGTGGATTGCGAAACACGCGTGAGGTATAGATAATAGCTTCGCGGATTGATGTAATGTAATGAAATAATTATATGCTTATGGTGTTCAACTTAAATAAATTTGAAATGCTTTATTAAATATTGTATGTGTGATTTTTATTTTATACTCTCGATTACGCTATATATTTGTAGCATCAGTTGTGTTTTGACTCAGTTAGGCGAATGCCTCCAACCTTAAATCATGTTTAACCAAATTTTATTCGGTTTAATACTATTTGTTATATTAATTCAAATATTGGTAAGTTTGGTAAGTTGGTTCTAAATTCGTATACTATTCATGTAATATCATTTCCAGGAGAGCGAGTGTTTCGCGTTCGGTCCAAATCAACAAAATATAATAATGGACACATTAAATGAGGGATGGAAGAATATACGTGAAATAGCAAATAAATTGGCGATAAAAGTAAGCAACTTTTTCTTGGACATTGCAAAACAGTTAAATAATAACGGCGTGACAGTTAAATAATAACCCAATAATTCTTCAGTTTCAAAAATAAAAATGTTTACTGTCACGAAGCTGTCGCGATAGTCAAACTCCTGAATGTCTACTACGCACTAAATTTGTCTATTTTTAATGTCAATTAGAAGTGGCCAAAAATAAAAATTTCGCTCATTTGATTAAAACTTTTATTAAATAAATGAAATTATTATAGAAAAAATATGGTCACGACGCATCGATTTTCTTCCGCTCCTTTTCAATCTTATGAATCGCCCTCGCACCACTCCACACTTTCTCGTTATCCAGATCAATTGAACCTGTTATGCGATCGCCCAGCTTTTGATATGCAACGTCCGACAAAAAATCGGTATTGGGTATTTTTATTTTCGCCTCCTCGATCTTTATAGCTTCTTCGGGTACCTTATCTTTGACCACACTCAGCGGTGGCTTCTTTATTTTTGGTTTTGGTGGTTGCTGATTACATGCACGAGAAGTTTTATCTATACGACGATAATCTCGCCTCCTTGGAAACAGAAACATCATATGCTTTTTACCTGACTCCGAATTGTATAAGCTTCGGGTTGGACATTTTACTGCCCCTTGGCTTGAAGTGTCTGGATTTTGCACGTTATTTACTTGGGTTTCCGTATCATTGTCATTTGAATCGGACGCACAGTTAAAAGTGGTTGGTTCCGGAACTAGTGCCATTGTTTGTTTTGTTATCGCCAGTTTATCAGGGGTTGAATCTGCTTTGTCATCTTTGATGCATAACTGGAAAGCCTCTTCAGATGGCTCTTTCATATCTCTGTTGATTTTTCGGAATAATTTCTCAAAAAATTTATAATTGTAAATGTCCTTCGCATCAATTTCTATTTGCTTGTTCGTATTTGCCGCACGGCCACGACGACAATTTACTTTTTTACATTCATCCACGCAAAGTTGCTTGTTTAGCGGTTTTAGCCCTTCGGCATTTACACAATCTTGTTCCGAAGTTAGCACATCGGTCTCGTCCCAGCGAGGTGATAATTTAGCACACCAGACGCTACGAAATTGTGCGCCCGGATGATGTTTACATCCGGAACATGGTGCCCAGTCGCCGGTATGCCACCTGAAAATATAAATCAACGTTAAAATTTAGTTTATATACACTTAGTTCAAAAAGTATTCTAATTTCTACTTACGATGCTTTACATTCATCTCTATTGCAAACTTTTGTTTTTGTTTCCGGTTTAGCCACCAGTTTCAGACAAAACTGATCGTTTACCTCACCACCACCCGAAGTACAGATACATTTTGATTCACTTTTAGATTCGCCTCCGTCACATCTAGCACTACACTTAGACCATTCAACATTTTCCCAGTGATAGTCACTCGTATCCTCGGCCTCGTCTTCTTCCTCTTCTTTCCCCTCCAAATCCATTTTGCCACCTTTTTCCGATTGATCAGTGAAAACATAATACTTGTACTGGTACCCAACATTATCATCATCGTTGAAATAAACAAAAAATGTTAGATCCTCATTTGTTGGCCCCGGTATATACAATAATTCTTTTTTCGGCTCAACATGCTCGTATAGTGCTAAATTCCCGTCCAAATCTTTTTCACCATCCGATTCTCCTCCTTTATCTGGCTGACCATTCAAAATAAATTCACCTTGCTCATTTTTGACCGCAATAAAATTTATGGACGGCTCCATTTCAGCGAATTCAATTTTACGTGCACCTTTTGGAATTTTTATGGCTTTTGTATATTCTGCGAATTAAAAAAAATAAATCGAACATTAACATTTAACATTATTTTTGCACATACATACGGGATTCATTAAAATCGTTGGCGACCTAAAAAAAATAAAAAAATAATTTTTGATTTTTTCCACATCATAGAGATCGATATATGTACGCACGTAAAAATACATTTTCATTGGAATTTCGTTTGATTTTTCTTCATCATAATTTATGTAGAATTTGGAAAAATTCTTGTGCGCCGCCGAACAAAACAAAATTTGTGTTTTGATCATTTTTTAAGTTTTTTTGTTTTTTGTTAACCCTGAACTGTCTTGTTTGGGATCCGATTAAACTATAGGACAAGTCGAACACTAAAATTAATTGCACAACTAATCAACGCATATATCGAGGTATTCAATCAAAAAATCAACAGAACGATTTCGAACCGCCATCATAACATCTCATTAGCGCAAATTATGTTTCTTAATCGCCTAATTTAATAAGATTAGTTTTCGAATTAGGATTTTCATGACTAATTAAGAACCAAACTACAAATTAGCCAATTAGTCAGGATGCACTACTTAATAACCAATATTTAGTCGATACTTGGGTTAACATTTATTTTTAAGGTAAATCAAACCGAAAAAATCGAATTTCAGAGATCTACAGCATGTCTGCGATAAAATGTAAATCAATTTTGAATATTCGATATCATGGATCAAATATAAGATTACAGATACTACTCGTATTCGGAAAAAAAGTTAGACAAAGAAATTTAAAGGTTTGAGAAATCGAGAGTTGAAAGGTATATCAAATGTCTATATGGCCGGGGTTTAAATCGTTCAAATGGAATGATGTAACGCCGGTTGGGATCCTGGAAGACCAAATATTTGATCATGTCGATTTTTAAGATCGTGTTTTGATTTCGCCAAGCATACCTTTTCGAGATTAGAACCGACTTAAGCAAATTTTACATACACAATGATACAAGAATACGGTCAAAAGCAACACGTTTAATACAATATTGTCTCGCCTCGACAGTTGATATACATATTTCGAAATTTGTGCAGTTGTTTTGCGAACAATCTTCGAGACATATCCAGTAATCCCAAATCTCCTGAAGCAATTGGTTGATTGAACCTGGTCTTCTGGGCGTCTTATATTTCCCGGCCAAATTTAATTCGCTCAAATTTCCCAATATTATCGTCACTATTCTGTGGACGAGCATCATCTCATATTGAGTCATCATTGAACGAGATAGCTTAGCGTGTGTTCGGGAAGTTAATATGATACTCTCAGTTTTGTCGCAGCGGAAATGAGCCTAGATATTTAGAATGTGAAGAAGCAGCAGTCTATGATGCATTCGATGATTCAACACAACCCGTCGTATAATGCAGATGGATGTCGTTCAGTCTGTAGAATAATCGATGGTAATCACCATGAAACGTTTTCTGATTTTGGCAAAGAGACTGGACAAATCGTTGAAGTATGACGAATGAAATTATTCATTTCCAGTATACAAAGTTAAGTGTCGATTTCGACATTTCATCTGACAAATTCCATCTAATTTTGGTTGATAGGTTGAAGGTTTGTGGATTTAGCAGATTTAAAGTTGTTTCAAAGAATAATCAAACGTAAAGCAATTCAGCTTAACTTGAATTACCATACGCCGCAATAGAATACTTTCCGAGTATAATCCTAGAATCTAGGCTAATTTTATTGTCGATCATGAAAAGTAAATTTTTCATATGATGATTTATGAGCTGTATACGAAGTTGGGCCAAATTGGTTCGATTTTGTGAGTGATACTTTGAACCACTTTCGACTGCACTTCTTTTACTGATTTTAGTTTGGTGTCAAACCGGGCTTTAAATAAGTGCCCTATTAAGATTCAAATCATAGAAGTTTTCTGTCCCCTTCAAATTAACGCCAAATTGGTTGATACGACCTGTGAGGCCTCTTGAGAGGCATTAGACATGGCCATATACTCTACATCTGTGATATATAGAGCAATGGTGGGCTATTTTATGAGCCCCAGTAAATCGTTCCTTCATGTTGTTTAAACACATATCCGGTTGTTGACCGCCTATTTATTGATTCAGCTGTCCAATCAGAATTACAATATGCTTGCAATTAACTTTCACCATTCTTATGATACGCTAACTTGTATTGAATAGTCCCCATCAGGTTCAAGATGTGCTTTACTGCGAGCCAATGTGGCTTTCCGCGTATTTGGTTAATTTACAGCATATTGAGTATCTGGTTGACACAGTTGGGCTGCAAATAAAATAGAACCCACAGCTTCTTGAGATGGGATTTTTCCATCTTCTTTCGGGACTCGTCGTTATTGGGGTATATTTGCCGCTGCCATCCCAAATCTATTCAAAATTTCGTAGTAGGGGCTCTGATTGATTTATATGGATCGTGTCGTTTCATTTCGAGTAATCTCCATACCGAGAACGAACTTGGTTACTCCGATATCATTCATCTTGAAAATAACGCGGAAGGTCCACCTTTGTCCACCGAGTTGACTTCCTGCAACAACTTCCTTTTGATTTCGAACGAAATTTTGACACCTGAACAAAGTATTAGTACCGATCCACTTGTTGCATCAATAGTGATTCCAGCTCTTTTTAATTGGTCCACAGTAATAGTGATTCTGTTCACGTATTACTCAATTGGGCCACTGCTTCTAAGTGAAGTTTTGATTCAGTTTCGTAACAAACCAACTCGATTCAGTAATCCGGAATCATCGAATGCGATTTTAAGTGAGTCCAATTCTTTAGCTGAAGTCGCATTTTGTATGTTTGTATAATATCAATTTCGCCTTGCCATCGTGTCATTCTGTTTTTGTTTATCTGGCATAAGTTTTCTCGGCCGTACCGTCAACATAATCCCAAAAATTTTCCAATTCCATGAAAACATGAACCACAAATTTTCACGTTTCATAGTTCTCGCACCCCTTCAACTTTTCAATAAAGATAATGTACTCGAGGATGAAATATTTTTCATAAAACTTTATTTACCCAACAATCTGAAAATTACAGGCTATTATCTAGGTTCATAACCTGATGCAAAGTAAGCTATTTTGCAGCAGATGATTGCAGATATTTTTTATTAAGATACAAACACGTTGATGCAGGTTTTAAAGAAAATTTTTTCGTGCGATGTTGAAAGGCCGAATGTCGAAAGGCCGAATGGGTCGAAAGGCCGAATGTGTCGAAAGGCCGAATGGGTCAAAAGGCCGACATACATTTGTGGTAGATCTATCAGTAGAAGCGATATGAGCGTTACGATTCCTTTGATCTGTGTCTGCAAGGTTGACGAAGCAATTTCCACTATCATAAATATTAAGAACTTTACGGAAAACGTCAAATTCGATAGACATTTTATAAATTTTAATTTTAATTTGGTCCGCACTTTGATAATTGTGTTTCTGGTTTTTTTTTCTCGGGATTTTCAGTTTCTGTATTATTTTTTTCTAGATAAGGTAGCCAACTCAAAAAAAATTATTTATTTTTCTTCTTTTATTATAATTAATTAATTTTTTATTATATGACAAAGAAAAACGTAAGAAAATTTTAATATTTAAGGCGATTTACTATTAAACATTTTTATACAAAAATTTTGATAAAAATATAAATTTACATTTTCATAAAAATATAAATTTTGAAAATTTTCATTCATAAAAAGATGAAAAATTAAAATCAATTTCGACACAAACGGCCTTTCGACATTCGGCCTTTCGGTGTTCGGCCTTTCAACTTTCGGTATTCGGCCTTTCAACTCCGTCTTTCGGCCCTATTCCCAAATTTTTACATTGTTTGTTCTAATTCAGAATTCTAAAAATTATTTTACGATAGGTCCTACAATTTCTATCGAACATAATATTAAGAACTTTTTTAACCGGTTAAAAATAGCAATTGCTGTCAAGTTTCACTTCAGAAATTTATCAAAAAATCAATATGGAATGCTATTTCCATGAAACATGTAGAGTTCCACCTAAATTGAGAAATATCCGCTCTTTAGCAAATTTTACAAGATACCATTTGGAAAGTTTGGAGGAGTATCAACCCAAAGCTTTAATAACTTTTTAGAAAATGATATTTTGTTAACTTTTGGCCAATATTTATTTAATTATGACAAAAAAAAAATGTATGTGAAAGGCCTAAGATTTATAAACAACAAGCCAAAGAGTGATTAGAAATGCTTAAATTATTTTATGAAAATAAATCTTCGGTTCTTTCCACTCAATGAGCATTTCATCAAAATATCGTTGGGTAAAAGCGCCGAATGGGAGAACACAGACGTTTTCTGCAGCATTTCTTCAGGGTGGTCTGGTTACTCAGTGAAGTAGTGTGCGTGAAGGTGTGAGTGAAAACCCAAGATATCAACAAGAAAGCGTGCATTGCAATTGGATTACAGTCGCACCAATTTTGCGTGGAATTTTAAAGTTTGATCTGAATATATAATTAACGTCCAACGCCCTTTACTTTTGACGGGCTGGTGCCACATGTCAAACAGCTGGTCAAACAATGACTATTTTACGTCAAATGTTTCGAGGACGCGTCATATACCACATGCCCATCTAGATCGCGCGATATGACACCACTAGACTTTTTCTTGTGAAGCTATCTGCAAAAGTACATCAATCGCAAACTGTTTGTTGCCGACTTGAAAATTAACATTCGATAATAAATTGCCAACATTTTGACCGAAACACTGCACCTCGTCATAAAAAGCGCACAGAAACGAACCGAAGTTTGCATCAATGCCGAAAGTGGCCATTTATTGTTTATCGTAATTTTGAAGTTTTTTTAATAAATATTGAAGATTGGAATAGTTTAGAAAGCGATACCTATCGATAATAAAACAAACTGTAGAATCCATGACATTCAATATAAATGTATGGAAAGTGCAACTATTGCAAATAAAATAAATCCTACTCTACTATCTGCCAGCAAAATCATCACAGTCTAATCGTCAATTGTGTTGATTATTAATAAAATTAAATTTAAAAATTATTGTAAGGCGAAATTAATAATTTAATGAATCAAACTAACGAACTTTGTTAACTTAATGTTGGAATTATATTTTCAAAAGTCACTCATTTAGTTGTGATTTTATTTTTGTCTAAATCGATACTTTTAAAAAGGATGTAGTCAATAACTTACTCAGGCACAATTGGTTTTCTAACCCTAGGGCCATTTATGGATGCACACTATGAACCAACAAGATATTTTCGTCGAAAAAATCGACATAAGGCACACAACATTAGAATACAAAACACAATGATCAATATGCCGTTTTTAAACGTTCTACATGCAAACGAAACTTGGCGTTTTTTCGGCAGTTAAAAACGCGAATCACAAAATTAAACGAAATTTTCTATTCTAACTGAAGAAAACTGTTTTTTCGTTTACAAGGCAAATAAGTAATTTAGTAAAAAATTATACATTTTGTAATTAAAACTAATATAATTTGTTTGCCGTTTAGTTTTAGAATTTAATAGTTAATTTAAAAATGAGTTTGTGAGCAGAAAAGAGTGTGCGGTTACATTGGATAAGAATTCGCTTGAAAATTTCTCAGCACGAATTCGTACGAAATCGGTTTATACGAATATGTAAAAGAAACTGGTTATACTGGTTCATATTTATCGTAGTCGGTGTTCGAATATCTATGATCCTATGTCGTTGTTTCCCAGTACCGATTATGTTTTAATAAGGAAGATGATTCAAACGGTGCTGCCTCCATTTTCCTCGATGATCAGGGTACAATAACAAAATTACTTAAGATTTTAATTTTTTTTTTTGTATTTTGATTTATACCTAATACATAGTATTAAAAACGTGTTACAATTAAAAATCAACAGAACCTATACTTCATTCATTTACTGCGTTCATTTTCAATTTTAGTTTTTTTATACGAATGTTATACAAATTTAATTTTTTAACTTTTCTAACCGACAAATCACAACATGGAAATAGCTTTCAAAATAATTTGAGGTTAGGTAATTTTTGCCGTATGAAAAATTGAACAATATTCAATTTTAAAATTTTGCCTTAAAGACATTTTAAGATGGCCGACATTTAACCAATCAACGCGCAGAATTGTTTTACCTTAAAGACAAAAATTGAACATGTATCACACTGCCTTAACAGTAATGCCTATTACTGCCAACATCGACATTTTGGGTCTTGGTTTATTTTTTTTTAACCGTAGTTTATTTAGTTCGTCTCTTAAAACTAGGCAATTAATATTTTTGTAATTTCTACTGTACAAAACAATATCTTATGAAAATGGGTTAAGAAAATGATTAAACATTTTTTATATTTCTTATAGAGGATACCGTAATGATTTTTTAGTAGAAGCAAATTACTATCTAAATAGCACATCTAGGTTTCGAACTAGCTGCGGCCAAAGTCAAACAAATGTTAGACATTTCTCCAATAATTTTCAATTTTGGTCATTTAAAAATTACCGGTTATATTTTCATTGCTTCCGCAATTTCCCTCCATAAATGTTTATTTAATTCTCTGTTATGATATTGTTTACATTTTTCGTCCCACAAAGAACGCATTTCTTCCACAAGAACAATTAATTTTTCATAACCCATGTTGTTTATTAAAATTCGTATGAACAACTGACCAAAACACAAAATATTTTGTTCGTATTCAAATAACGTAAGAATTCGTACGAAATATGCGTAAGTACTATAACCACCCAAATAAACTTGCTTGGATTTGTTTACTTCTGATGATTTCATATGAACTTGTACGAATTCGTACGAACAAATTTTCATGCGAATTCTTATCCAATGTAACCGTAGCCTAAGTGGCGCGAGCAGAAATAAGCAATCAGTGGAATAGAGGAAATGCTATGGTAATTTGAAGTAAATAGACATCATTATTGTCTTATTACCAAATAATAAGAGCACCGTTTGGCCAATCTGGCAATGTTATTATTACTACATTGTTATTATTTGTTATATTCGATGAAACCATCTACACTTATTGGACAATATAATTTACAATTGTTGTTTACTGTTAAAATCGTTCTCAAATGACAAATTTATTCTAAATCCAATGGTTTACTATGCAAACTAAAGCAATTTTTCAATGTTCCGTGTTTCTTATGTTTTGTTCAATGCTTTCTAAAGAAAATCAAAGCAAAAATATATTTATTTGACAGAACATTTCATTTTTCTGTTTTCCAGTATTCTATGTTTTTTCGATGTTCGTGAACGTTTTTTTTATCGGAATTGACACTAGTGAAAGTTTATAGATCGATAATTTGACAGCTAAAATATGTCAGATTTTTTTGAGTGTTAAGGAAAACAAACAGCAGTTTATATGGAGCTATTTTAAAATGTTGTGTCAAACGGCTACTAAACCTAAAGAATACGAATTTTCCTTCTTTTTATGTTTTAATTTTTCACTCGATTTTCACAAAAAAAATTACCGGCTTAGCATAAAATGACATAAAATGAATACATTTCAATTAATTTTTTCTGTAATAATAGTAATAAAATTGCATCTGTGCCACTTCATACAAAAGATATGAACAATATTTTGACGTTTAATTTGTTTTCCTTAACACAAAGAATCACAATGAAGTTGTCTAGCATTCAATCTATTGTAAGACATCATTTTTCATCGCTGCCAAATCTTATTTAAAATTAAAGAATAAAAGAATATTTAAATATTTTTATTAAAAAATGTTTTCTTCAAACTTAATAGTAATTGCACTGAAGAATTAACTGTCACATTTTGTCTTATAAAACACTTTCGAAAATATAATCAGAGATGGCACTGTAATCACTTTACCTAGTGTCAATAGGAATTTCACAAAAAAGAACGTTCACGTTAAAGAACATCGTTAGAAGTTCCAAATTGGATTGTTGAATTGTGTTTTATTATGCTATTTTAGTTCACGATAAATTTATGTAGCACAACTCGGCAACCATAATATGGGGAATGGTGATTGAGCCCCATACACCTCTTCCGCGGCCTTGGGCTTGAATCTGGTAAAGTTTCAGAAAATCTAAGAGTTTTGCTTAATTGATTCTAAAATAAATAAAGAATTATTTATGTAAACGGATTGGATTTTTATCATTTATCCGACAGAATTTGTAAGTTTTGGCTTTGTGAAGACTTTAGATATTAAGATTTGCTAAATTGGAACTATTTCCCTAATTAATAAAATAAACAGCATATATGGTTAAATCGCTACAACAAAAGCATGATTATAACCGTTTGACGTCAATACAAATAATTCGCGATTACTTTATACAATAAACCGCCTACGCACGCGCCACATCGCAAGTAAATCGCAAAATCAGCGCACAGCACACAATAACAAATCAATAATTTCCTTTTTTTAATTTTTGTTTGTAAAATAATCATAATTTGATTGCCAAAATAGCGCGCGCGAGCGCGCTCCCTCACACACACGCAAGATAAAAACACCGAGAAATAGGTGTGTCTTTCATCAAAAAGAACCTCGTTTTGGTTGCTTAATAAAATAGCAGCAATAATTATTGTGGTGTCTTATTAAACACAAAATCGACGACGACTATTTGTGAATGAAAAGGTTAACTTCTTTTTATTCACACCATTAATTGTGTTATGTGTGATTTTTTATTTTTGCTGGTGCGCTATATAGATCGAGAGCCAATTTTTTAATTTTTTTTATTTTTTATAATCTTGATTTGATCGTGAAGTGTATTTGATATGTTCCACCGTTATCAAATAAAATGACGGAAGCATGTTATAAATACATAAACCGCTTGGATTATAACATGAGTCGGATTAGTAAAATAAAAATCCGATTTATGATTGACACTTACGTATATATTATATATAGTAGTTAAGATCAGGATTTTCTGTCCAATAAAAAGCTGCTCCCATAAAATATATATACCGCACAACAATAATGTGTAAGATTATAAATAATAAATTTAATGTGCGCGTCCAAGATGTAGGTAATAATATAAAATAGAAGATCGCTCACAAAGTCACAAATCACCGGCACAAAACGATGCGATAATAAAAAACACTTTGCATATAGAGCACATTGATGGGTATATCATAAAAATGAGATTAAACCGTGCGGCACGGCGCGAAATTTAATAATCGCGAATCATATATAACAAACGCGAATATAATATAAAAATTAATTTTTATGACGGATTAATTGATAATTATAAATCGTTTTGTGTTTGGTGATTTGGAGTTTCTTCTTCCATGGCGCCATTTGGCAATTGCGGTGCTTTGTTATATGATGTGCGGTTAATTTGATATGCGAGAGCCGAGTGTGATTTTAGGTTTAACATTTTTTATTTTATTTTTTTGAAAAACATTTTTTTTTGTTGCTTTCCTTTTGATTTTAATTTTACGATCGGTAATTAAAAATTCGGACTGTTAAATACACACAGCACAAAAATTAATAACAATAATAATACGAGATTAAAAATGGCGAAATGATTGCTCTGTGGTGATATTCAGTTTGTGTTTTAACATTTTATTGCTCTTGGTTTGTTTTATGGTTGGAGACGACACGACTAATTTAATGGGGAATTATTATTTTATTTGATGTTTTTGTTTTAATTTTTATCGAGATTATACTGTCTAGCCATGTCTATACGGTACGTGTGCAGGCATATGCCATATTAATGCAAGTATGTGCAAAATGGAATTTTTTTCATTTTTATTGCGAGAGATTTCATAACCGCGATTCAGCCTTGACGTGATAATACTATGTACTTTTGATCAATACATGCTTCTCGGGATCAATGAGATGCGGCATATAAATTTGGCAATTGTTTGGCAATGATGACAAATGATTGATCGGGTTCTGAGACCATCTGATTGGTCGAACATTTTATGACAACATGATATTTGGGCAAATCTGATAAGGTATGGTAAGTATCAAGAAATTAAATTTTGATTTATACCAAAATAATCGAAAATAAGTCTAATTTCATTGTACCATTATTTTCAAATTTCATTGCCATATTCACATAGTTCTGTATACGAGTTAAATGGTGACATCTAATCAAACACACATAATTATTTAGGGTAAGTATATAACATCAAAATACATCGATCAAAGCGTAAAATCAAAGCTAGGTATTCTAAAGTTCCCACATGTATGTATCTTTATTAAGAAGTATGCCATAATAGGCACCAGAAAGCTTTGTACTAAAAGCAGTCTCAGTCTTACAAAGCTGTAAAGGGCTGAAACCTCACGAGGTGAACTCATCTCAATTCAACCAAATCTATCCTCCAAATCAACTCTCAAATCAACCTCTAACTGAACTCCTTAAACCCTTACTCGATCCAAACTCAATCTCTAACTCAACCTCCGACTCAATCTCTAACACAACCTCCAGCTCGATCCAACGTAATCCCCAACGCAACCATCAAATTAATCCCCACCATCTGAAAACTGCATGTGTTAAAGGGCTCAATCTTGAACTTAACCTTACATAACCCCAATTTCAACGCTCAATCAAATCCTAAAATCAATCCTCTTCGGAAACGCTGACTCAACCTTAACTCAAATGCCCAGCTCAACCCTCAAATCAAACTGGTCTGAAAAACGACATGGGTTCAAGAACTCATCTCAAATCAAGTGTAGCTAATTCTAACTCAACCCCTATTCAAACCCCAAATAAATGATAAACTAAACTACTCATTTAATCCTAGTTCCAAATCAACCTCAATTCAACACGTAAATTGACCCCCAACTCAACCCCAAACTCAATGTTCAATGCAATCTTCAATTCAAACCACTATATACAAAAATTTAGTCAATGTGGATCGCAAAACCTCGTGGTAAACCCGTGGTAAACCCGCCTTGACGATAGAAATACAATAGATTGACAAAAAAAAATCAAAATCGGACTAGCCGTTCTCGAGATAGGTACAGACTTCCATTCAGACGGACGAACCTTTTTTTGTTTTTGCTTTTTCGAACTCAATAACCTTCAAAATGTCGAGGTACGTAATTTTTAGGGTGAGCAAGTGAGAACCAACCAAAATTCATCAATTGAATTTACAATATTTATCAGATATAATCAGCTTGCTAATTATAATTTCATAAATCAAGGCAACCGCTAATCAATAAAAACGTCTGAAACGTGTGAAATGTCTTAAATTTAAAAACAGTAATTAACTACCAAAATTCAAAACTCTGAAATTTATAATATTTTAATCCTCAACATTTTAATTTATTGGAATTTACCAATTTGCGAAACAACAATCGGATGCTAATTATCCCAAAGTTCTCTGAAAATTTAGGAAGGCTACGAATTTTGAAAATTTAAAAGATTTCGATTCAAATTTAATTCTGAAATATTTAAAATTTACATTATCTGTCAAAAATTCAAAATTTGAATTTTCAAAAATTAAATCTCAATAATAATTTAATTGCGCAATATTCTTGTGTGACGTCAGTACATTGCATAATTCTACTCAAATTTTATTGAACAGTTTTGAAGTTTATTGTGCAATATTTATGTCACACAATTATACTGTGCAATTATAGCCTGGAGTAGCTGAAAGCTCAAATTTCTATAGGTATACCATAGACATTCATACTAGATTTCTCATTTCATAGTAACTAAAGGAAAAAAACAAAAACTTCTGATAATTCCAATGTATCGTTGTGTTGTGTATTTTATAAGGCAATGATTTTAGAATGCGTTGCAAATATAATACGTATATGCAATACACCGATAATATTTGAATGGAAAATTTTTGTTTTTATTTTCTGTTTTTAGTCAAATGAGAGATCTAGGGTATACTATGCAGCTACAGCAGTATTCTGGAATGAAATCTCTCAAATGAAATAATGAAGACGAAGCTGAAGATGGCCAATACACAACTTTGAGGAACTTTTACGGACGACGAATTTTGAGAAACTTATTAATCAAATTTCTTTCAATTTTAATTTTTAATTTTGTTCTTCGTAGTTTTACTGTAAATCTTATATTTTTTTTTGAGATATTTGCAAAATAAATTTTCACAGGGACCTGAAACTTCCGGATATGCCAATTTTCACAAAAATTCAATGGGTCCTCCTGATTTATGGAAAAAACTTAAATATAAGTTTCAGTTCGACTGGTTGGTACTGTGAGGAAACACAGACAGACCGACAGACAGACCAACAAACAGACCGACGGACAGATCAACAGAGAGGCCGCAGATAGACCGCCAGATCAACATTACATACCGATAGACACCACTTCGAAACCTAATTTTTCTGACTCAGGGGATCCCCGTAACATACTGTTATGTTTTTGCCTTGTCAATCAAGGTTCGTATCACTGGACTGTGAATAAAACACTTCAATTCATCACCAACAAATTTATTTATTTACATCAAAAATCAACACAACAATTTATTAACAAAAATTCACAAAATCACTTATTATAATTTTTGCACAATTTTACCGTTCACTTCTAACTTTTATATCGCACTAAAACACCATTTAAATCACTTTTTAATTCCTTTTTAATCTTCACTCTATCGCTTATCAAATACTAATGTTCCAATTCGAACTGGTTCGCTCCTTACATATATACTCAAACCAAAACTTCTAGGAAGTCTAGAAACATTTAAAACAGTTTCATCATGGAAAATTCCATTTTAGTACAGTAAACTTTGCGCTATTAAATAACTTATTCTACTCCAATCCAATAGATACATGTCGCTTTGGGTAACCTTAAATCATCTAAATCAATTATTTTTTCGGCAGATGGTGGTGCATATGACCGAGGAGAGAGAGAAAGGTGTCGATTAATTTTGTTTTGTGACGATTCCCAATTTTTTAGTCGGTGTCAAACTTGTATTTTCGACGTGTTAAGTTGTGTTCCTTCTTTGAAAATATTTTTGTGTTATTTGTTTGAGTGATGAACTAGAAATTTATTTATTATTTTTAATTAAATTTATCAATAAAACAATAAGATTTTGCGAAAATGGGTAAAGAAAGACACTTTCAGGGGGCGAGAAAGCAAAGATCGAAGTTTTGAAGGAAGCGCAGGATTCTCAAATCGGCAAATAGCGGAAATTGGTAGAGGGAAAACCGTTACTGGATAATTTGTCAATAATATTGAAAATTATGGTAAAAATAGAAAAGGACGCATTACAGAGGCTACAACGCCCACGGATAAGCGGGCGATTATTACGATCAGCTTCAAATTCATGCTTATCAGCGTCAAAAATTAATGTAAAAACCGGAGTCACAGCTAGCTTATCAACGGTTTGACGTGTGAAAAACTCCAGAAGAAACCTCCTTTGAAGCAAGAATAGAACCGGGTTGCATTTTCGGACGAAAAATAATTTAATTTGGATGGTCCTGACGAGCATATAAAATAACACTAATTGTGGCACCTCCAAACAACAGCGCGTAGCAATAGTATATAAATAGTTTCAAAATAAATTATGTAATAGTAGTAAAAAAGAAACCGAAGAAGAGATTATTCTCGAAATCGATATTTTTAAAAAAGTTAATAAATTGTCACAATAAGAAAGAAATAAAAACTACAATATAAAATAAAAAAGAAAAAGTAAAATGAAGTGAAAATCGGTTTGTGAAATCTGGTGAAATATGGATAGATGCTTTAAACTCAATTGCTTTTGGACTAGCACAATTGGATTCAGCGTTTTACCTCCTGAGTGCCCAGCTTGTTACAAAAAAAAAACTCAGCGATTCAAGCAGAGTGTAATTTTTTAACAGAAGGCATTTTCACAACACAAATTAAAAATTTTCAAACTGCGAGACAATCGGCAAAACAATATGCATATGCATATGTCAAAAATTCATCAAGGTTGATATTTTTCGTATAGGTTTAACCAAAAACAAGAATTTCCCTGTCGATTATTTAACAGTGTATATTTTTATTTTCGATCGAATTCAAAAATACCAGAACCGCTAATTTTGAATAATTATATTGGGCCTATTTTTTTATTCACACCGAGCAGTGTAGTGTACAATTTTTCCTTGTTTCTCTAATAGAAAACAATCAAAGCAGACAAGGAAAAATAATGAATTGCACTGCACCGGGTGAATAAAAAAATAGGCCCATTGAGTAGATTATTGAACCCGCGCAACATGCTCTAAAGATTTTTTTGAAGGTTTTTAAATTATTTCATAAATAGAAGCTGCGCTAATAAAACAACAAAAAATGTACTATGCACAAGGTTAATTGTGCTCATCCGGTTACCCAATGCATTTCCTCAATTGTAAAAAAAACAGAAAATCGATCATAAAAATCGCGCGACTTTTATTTAATGAAAATACAGAAACTACAAATAATAAAAAAAAAACTATGAATAGACGCCAACACACCGATTTTATACACAAAAAAAAAAAACTAAACAACTATCATATATGCAGAGATCGACACGTATTGTAGCGATTGGATGTTACGTTTTAATGTTGATAATAAAAATGTGCGAGATGTTTGATTGTAGGATGATAAACTATCAGAAGAGTTTTTAGTTTGTTTATATTTACTGTAAATTATTTGAATAACACATGTGGTGCGGTGCGATGATACTTATTGATGAGCAGTGACCCTTTTATTATACGTAAATGATAATTTTTTTTGCGCGCGACCACCCACTCTCGGTTTTATGTACCACCACCACCACCATCGCTCTCTCTCTCTCTCTCTAAAACAACTATTTTCTATCCAAGAGTGCTCATCTAATTTAAGTCAACCCATATGCAATATCGTTCCAGTTTTAGCACATTCACCTCTCTCTCTGGTTATCTGATAGTTTTTTTATGAGATTTCTATTTTACGATGGCTCAATTTAAATAGACGCGAGTGGTACCGATTGCATGAATGAATATAAAAAAAAAAAAATCGCGAAGACAAAATAAAAATTAAAAAAAAATTTATAATTTTTTTGCAAGAGAAATGATGAAAATTAATTAAAAAATTTTAATTTTAACATTTACAATGCGCGCTAATAGTTTTTGTAGCCGTTGTATACATTCATTCATCAATGCGATAAGGCGATATACGATTTTTGTCGAATGATCGTAAATCATGAATGTACTGTATAGCTGAGAAAACATGCGTTGGCTGATCTTACTATCCGTATACTATGAACGTAGTATTGATTAATTGTTACTGATTGCAGTGTGACATTTAGCTTAAGATGATTTACAATCTATGTGTCTTGTCGTCTATATCTTTGTATGCAAATGAAGGTAAAACGTTTTTTTTTTTGCATTGTATGCTCGATGTGTGGGTGGAACTATAATTTATATACTTTCACGGTGGTAAAACTTGTGTGCGCGGATTTGTGTGCGATTGTGCGAGGCGAGATGCGCGCTGATGTTTATGGTTGAATGATTTATTTGATAGCCAATTTGTTTGGCAACAATTTCTTCAGTTCATTCACTTAAATTGACGCCTTGGCGATGATTTGTAGTATAGAATGTAGTCAGCTTCCTTTCACTTTGGAAGTAACTGTGTTTATGCGATTATTTCCAAACAAAGTGTCGATGAATTTCTTATGCAATTTTTTCTCCAACAAAAAATTTATAATTTGAATCTCATGAACCTACTTTTACGTTGTCAAAATAGTGTAATTTATAGAGTGTATCTACACTTTACTTAGGGATAGTTTAGTACAGATAATGGATAATTGGTAAAAGCTTCCGTTTTTTCAGAAAAAAAAAATTCGGTTACACCTTACACTGTTTGATCAAAATTTACACCAAACATTGAGTTTTCAGCATGAAATGGTTTATGTTGACTCTCTTAATAATGATGATCGCTGACAAATTCGACACTCTTGCTTCTTTATGAAACTATACATATTTCACTAAAAATAAACTTAATCGAGGAAGATTTTGTTGCTCAAAAATCGGTATAAACACGCTTAAAAATGTAAACTCCGTTTTATTTTGAATGACAAATTAAGATCCATTCCTGATGTTAAATCCTTTAGATTATATACTATAAGAGCTAAGAGCTAACAGATATCAACCGCACTTGTTTCAATATATCATAATCTACGATGTAAAATGTAAACGTGTGAAATAGCACAAAATATGGTTTAAAGCTGATGTCACGAAACATCGGTAAATCTGTTTATTCTGCGTCATTCCTAACGCCTTTAGAATTAGCAATTAGTTTTGTTTATTGGTTTGCGTACAATCAACCATTTAATTACCTTAGACATTGCACAGATTATGCTTATCTTTGAAATTCAATTGTTTTAAGTTTAACTAACCGCGTATATTGTCAGACGTCACATATTTTATTCTATCGTCATATTTTGAAAACGACGTGCACCAAAGCACAGCCTCAGGAAGCAGAAAAGTACGTTTATGGTGTAAACTATCAATTGGTATTTTGTGTGGAAATATGAGTGTCCGAATTCATCTTCTTAAGGTGAATTTAAAACTTCGTTATTAATTATTATTAAAGCGAGACAACTTTAAGCTGCACCGATGCAATATAAGCAACACACCCGTTGACTCGATAAACACAACAAACAAATATTTGTTGGTAAAAATGTCAAAGTGTGGATATCTCCCAGTAAAATTGTACCAATAGCACATGTTCCTAATCTTAATTGACGCGGGATATGAAAAAAATATTTCCCTTCGTTTTTAGGACCAATTCATGTCATGTTATGTTACTTCTCAAATGACATGATGGAGGTCGTTGAATTTATATTTTTGTGCATAGTAATATCGCACGTGTTAAATTTAAGTAGTAATTAATTGTGATTCTTAGGGCCCTTCCTATTCCCTTATACCCTAGACCAGTGTTCGCAAGTAGTTGATTATTGGCGTGCCAATACAATTATTTCTTTAAAATTGATTTTTTATTATTTGTTTTTTTATAATATGTGAGTTAACCTTTGAGGTGGCAAAAATTGACCACATTAGCTGTGTATGGAAAACCGAAATTAGCATTAGTACGAGTAACGCTCCAAAATATTTTTTGCCGTTGGGTCGTGTTTTAATTTATAAATTCGGATCTCAATCCAACCTTAGCGCCGAAAAAATCATTCAGACCATGTAATAATAGATATTTGGTACTATTTTTAATGACAAAAAAATATATCAGACATAAAATTTCACTAAAATCCGTCAACAAATGAGCTTGTTCCATTTGATGCAAGATTTAATAATTTTTGATTTAAGATATCGACTAAAGCATGATGATATGGCCGAAGGAATTCTTCAGAGCCGGAATTTTTTTAATTTTATATTTGGAACTACTTAAAGAATCGACTTTACATATCAAATCTCAATGTAAAATTTTATTAAAGTATATCCACAAACTTGCCACCTAGTTCGGTCCTAGATTGGTTGTTCATGTCAAAAAATATTAATGGTACCATAATATCAGTATAGCTAATCAGATATAACCCCAGAAATTCTGCAGAGCGTGAATATTTCGATTTTACAGAATCGGCTTAATAACGTAGATATAATATTTCACTAAAATTTATTGACAAACGTGCGTATTCCATTTGGAGCTGAAAGTGTAGAAAAGGCCTGGATTGGTCATGTATTTAAAAAACAAGATTCTCTTTAGCAAATTTTTTTTTTGATTTATGGCTTGTATTTATGTACCAAAGTATTATTAGCAATATGTTGGAATATTTGTTGAATTCTGGCCATATTTTATTTAAGAAACTCTATTCCTCCAAAACGGAACTTTTGCAATTGTGCACCAATTTGATTGTAATTTGGTATCTGACTTAACCAACAAATTTGGTGATAAATGAATTAGTTCAGCACATCCAAATGATGAATCAAGGTGGCGGCTTTTGAAATTTTTCTAGAAGAAATTTAACTACAAATCTGTTTTCTGACTGGTGGATGGTCGTCTCCACCAAACCAATTTTTGTTTTTTTTTATCAAATACATAACAAAATTCGAGACTTTAAAACTGCCCTAGTTTTTTTAAGTCAACATTTTCGACTTTTTCAAATTTGTTCAGATTTTGTTCTAGTTTAGTTGTTTTTGGCCGGTTCATCCTAGTGACAACTGCCATTAGCTATTCTTTTCTTGTAACTAATACCAACGCATACCTCGAACTTAAACTAAATAAGTCAATGAAGAAAATATTAATAAAAATGTATCGCAATAAAAATTTGCGATGGGTTATTGTGGTTGCTCGGTTTGAAACATTTCGGCATCTAACAAAATTAATTTCAAATGAGTTTCAGGCATGAAACGTGTGACAGTAAAACTACCTCCAAAATTGTTGGTCAGGGAAAGTGTGCCAACACAACCAAAAAGTAATTGTGGTAATTGGACTTAAACAACCTGCAAAATTGTAAAATTTGACGATTTTTTGTTCAAGCCATGTATTTTATCACCAAGTAATTTTCTTTCGGACTTTCCGTGTTTGTCAAAAATATTTGATATTCATTCCAAAGGTGGTTATATAACCAAATTGCTTTCACGGGTTCCCATTTCCCAGCATTTCAATATGTATTTGGGCTTTATCAAAATTCTACAAACGTCTTTTCCATTTTTTGTAAGAATAACTCCAAAAATGGTCGTTTTTTTTAAATTCTAAATTTTTTGATGTACCGGAAAAATTTTAAACGTGCCAAGTTTGGCAAACGTATTTGCGATCACTGCCCTAGACAGACTGCGGTTTAATAAATCCGATTTAGCTAAACTCGTTCAAGTACTCTATGCAAAATAAAGCGATTAGCTAAAATTGAGGTTGACATGCTGCGACTAAATTCGAAAAATTCAGTAAATAGAATTTATTAAACCGCAGTCTTTCTAGACTCTAGGGTATTAGTCGTATCGCTTGTCACGCCAACAATCCAGTTTTAATATTTTTTCTGTAAGGCTGCTTTGAGGAACATCGCATTGCACTGATTTTTTACGACAGCGTATTTACTTGAGACATTTAGGCCGTGTGTCAGTATTTGGTAAAATCATTTCCCTATTTTGTTATCTATTTTCTTACTTTATAAAATGTATAATTTATCAAATAAAGCTCTATTAAGAAAATACAGAAGGAAACACATCATGCTTATGTATCAACTGAACCAATATTAAAATACGAGGTTATGTATTTTTAACTCGTCAACATTTATATACCGTCTCTACCATGATTAGGGCATCCAATTTTTGTTTAAAAAATAATTCCGGAATTAATTTTATTTAAATAATGTATTAAAAAAAATTAAAAATCAAAATTTCTTTTATGTCGTTTAAAATATTAGATATTTTTATAATAATTGCTAATATGTACGAACGATACTAAATCGCAGTTACAATTAGGATATACACAATTTTTAAAATTAAAGGACTTATACACAATTTAAAAAATTTTAAAAAATATAGAATTTATAAAGTTTATAGAATTTGTAGTAATTATGTATATAAATTCTGAAAATTTTAAATTCTTTAAACGCAATAAATTATATCAATGAATTTAGTAATTCTACAAATTCTATAAAGTCTAAGAATCCAACAAGTTATTCTATAAATCCTATAAATTCTTCTCTCTCTTCAAACGTCTTAATATGTCTTTGAACTCTTTACATTTTTAAATTTTATGAATTTTATTAATTCCATAAAATCTACAAATTCTTTAAAGTTTATAAATTTTATCAATAATACAATTCCTTTAAATTTTGTAGATTTTTGTGCCCTATTAATTGTTTTAAGTGTGTCTGTTTTATAAATTCTACAAACTCAAATTAATTATAAATAAAAATAAAAATTCGAAAAATCCTATAAATTTTAACAATTCTGTAAATTCAATAATTTCTATAAATTTTATAAGTTCTATAAATTCTATGAATAGTTCTATAATTCTATAAATACTATTCATAAAGTTTTAAAATTCAGTAAGTCTTTTACATTCTGCAAATCTCATAAATTCTTCAATTTTTATAAATTCTGTAAATTCGATAAATTCTATAAATCTTAAAAGTTCAATAAACTCTATAAATTTTAAGTCTGTAAATATTATAAGTTCTAATATGTTTTTAAAATCTATTATTATAGATTCTATGGGTTTTATATATTATTCAGGTCTGTCAGTTTTATAAACTCTACAAACTCAAATTTGGCTTATTTACATTCTACATGTTTCTAAAAAAATTTTAATTTTTAAAAATTTTATAAATTTAATAAATTCTTTGAATTCTATAAATTCAGTAAATTCTGTAAATCCTATAAATTCTATAAATTCTAAAAATCCAATAAATTTTTTAAAATTCTATAAATTCTGTAAATTTGATAAATCCAATCAATTCTACAAATTTTATAAAATTTATAAATTCTATAAATTTTATCAATAATATAAATTCTTTAAATTTTGCAGATTCTATAGAATTGTTAATTTTTTTATTTTATTCAATTAACTTATAATTTCATGAATTTTATTTATTTATTTTATTTTTGTGAAATGTTATTTATTATTTTAATTTACTCTAATGGAACATATTAATTAATTTTTTATTTATGAACAAATTTATTAAATGCATTAATTATTTTGTGCACCACCATTTTATGTATTAATGTTATAGGTTACAAAACCGAGCACGCGTGTGCTCAACTGCTCAACGCCAAATCCGAGACGAGACTGTTCACTGATGTCGTGTTTGATTATTGATTTTTTATTTTGTTTGTTTGTATTTTATTTTGTCGTTCAGTTGGTATAACTGAGTCAGTAATAGGTGTATTGTCTTTTTGAATGTATGTTCGCGTTGGAACTGGTTTTGTGGTGGCGAACGCATAATTTTAGGCGCACGACAAAATGCGTGAACCGCCACAATTCTTTGTGTCCTATTAAATGTTTCAAGTGTGTCTGTTTTATAAATTCTCAAACTTTAATTTATTTTGTAAATACAAAAATTTTGAAACATCCTATAAACTTGAACAATTCTGTAAATTTAATAATTTCGTTAAAAATTTATAAGTTCTATGAATAAAGATTAAAAATTCAGTAAGCCCTTTAAATTCTACAAATCTTTTTCTTTCTTGTAAATTCTGTAAATTCCATAAATTATATAAATTCTCTAAATTCTACAAGTCTATAAATGTTATAAATTCTAATATATTTATACACTCTATAAATTTTATGAATTTGATAAATAAATTTAAAGAATCCTATAAATTACATATTCGAGTTCATATTTTTATCTCCGAAAAAAAAATTCAGATTGTTGTTTGGCAGACATTTATTTTAAATAAAAAGATCATATTTATTTGCAATCTTAAACTGACGTTTAATTTCTTCGACACTAACAAAACTATCATTTATTTTTCACGAATACATCAGAGAAAATATTTATCGGATTTCTTCTATATATTTGGCCAGATACTCGAATTCGCAAATCGGTAAATATGGCGGATTTGCGAATCGTAAATTTATTTGCGTATTATGATCAATAAATATTTCCACAAACATTTACGTAGATGCGCATACTTTACAACGATCGCAAATTCTCTACGATTTGCTTGCTTGCTAACCAAGAAAAAATATCGTGTTTACCAATTTTTGGTTTGCTAAATTATCGTGTATGACATTTCTAGCAAATCCGCAAAAAATAACTGCTTATCAGCTTATCTGAGTATAGAGTATCTAGCCCAATATCTATCTGTTCTCTCTTATTTTTCCGACAAAAACACGCCCATCATACATTTTTTAAATTTTTTACACTTTCTGCCGTAGGCACTTGGCGAAACACACTTAATACACACATTTTTAAATTTTTTTTAAAAAACTTGTTAAATATTTTGCAAAATTACAAAAGGTTTAAAAAATCACTCGATCGATTTCGGCTTGTTAGGCCATCATCAGGAGTGTCTGTATCTACAGTTTAGTAGATACTCCTGATGATGGCTATAAATTTTATAAATCCTTTAAATGTTTTAGTTTCTATGGGTTCTTTAAATTATTTAAGTTTGTCAGTTCTATAAATTCAAACAATTCTAATGGTTCTAAAAAATTTTTAATTTTTATAAATTTTATAATAATAATATTAATAAATTCTGTAAAGCCTAAAAATTCAATGAGTTATTGGAACCATTTATCTCGCAGTTTAAGTGCTGCGATCCGACTCCCCAGACTAACTGACAATACTAAATCGCAGTTACAATTAAATGATTGTTCAACAATTTATTTTCCTACTCACTCCTTATAAAATGAATGTGGAAAAAAAATTCGGAAAAATTTTTAAACACAGATTTAATTGCTACTGCGAGTTAGTACCGTTCTTACAATTGGCAATGATTAAAATCAAGTGTTTCCTATTTTTATGGTTTCTCTCATTAAACTTGACATATCGAGGCTTGTGCCATTTAGGCTAGAATTTTGATGGCGATATTTCCCGCTGCTAAATACGCTCTTTTAGGCTCGTAGAGCACTACCATCGTCCCAAAATTAAAGTCCTTCTCGAAACTTTAATTATTATATACATTATAATACAATAACGCAAAAATGTATACTAGGGTTTTTGATATTTTTCAGCTAATGAACTAACAAAATTAAAGGTTTTCTGAATTTGTTTCTTTGTTACTTTATACGGGGCTGTATAGTTATTGTGTACTAAATACCTTTCTTCAGTTTATAAACTAAGAAATAACACAACACATACTTGGTAGGTGTATTTTAGAGACGAATTAAATTAAAAATGTACATGCATCAGGTAATTTTCAGGAACGAGCATTTATTGTTCTGTAATCCGTTTATTAGGTGTCATATCATGATGAACGGAAAAGAGAAATACTCTAAAACTTCCAAAAGTAGCCTCTCTATATTTTGACCTGCTCCCTAAATTGACCACTTTTTGCCACTCTGAAATATTACGTATAATTTTTTGGTACAATTGAAGTAAATTTTTCTTTTTAGTCTGACTTTGAATTTTCAAATTTTTAGGTTGTTTTATTCCTTAAATTAACTACTTTCATAGATTGACCAACATTTCTTAGAGCCTGTGACTTTAGAGAAGTTTCCCTATATATATTTTTTTTAGTTTCTACAAGACAGACTATAATTACACAAAATTATGTTGAATTTACTTAAATTTGTGTGAAAAATAGAAATTCATTAATTCCGGAATAATCGAAATCAAGATATCGGCCAGTATTCCGGAATACCGGAATTTCGAATTCCAGAATTAGATGCCCTAACCGTGATACAGTTTTTTATGCTTTTTTGTAAGTACATTTTTTTATTTTAACTTTTATATAAACATTTTAATTTTTAACTGGTTTTTAACTTCGGCTTTATAACAACAATTGCACTAAATAATCTCTTAGAGGAGTTAAATAATCCCAAATTTTAATTGGGATTTTTTAAATCTTATACCATTTTTTTAGTTTTCGTACTTAGCGATAGACGCCACCAGATGTCATAATACATGTTAAATTTATATTTTATTTCGAAAGGTTGGCTTTTGCCAATTAAATCAAATTGGCTATTTTCTTGGGGAAAGAATAAACCCAACATAATTCGAATTAAATTTTACCAACAAAATATACTTAATAGTTGTTTCAAATTACTTTTCTTGTCATAACGTATTTTTAAATGAGGAGTAATAGCCAGTCTCCACTAGTCGCGACGAACTAAAATTGTCATGATATCATGACAAAATTGGTATAGGTACTTATTATACTTACAACTACTAACATAACAAAAAATTATATTTACAAAGTCATTTTCGATAGTGAGACATTGTTTCATTTCATGAAACCAGCTATCCAGATCAAATCACATTTTACATGCAAACCATAGACGCACATTTTGATCCAAATTTGTTTTTGGATCCAAGTTTGTATGTAAAATGTGATTTGGTCCGGATAGCTTGGTGACAAGAAATGCAGCTAATAAAATATACCAAATCTTTTAGGATTTTTATTTTATATAAGTAAATTAAATTCGTGCGGACAGAATGCATATTACAACTCATTTTATTTAATTATTAAAATAACAATAAAACTCATACTACTTTACTATTGTATAAAGTAATACGAGTCAAAAATGCGGCTATTCTAAATATCTCCAAAATAGAATGTAAAACGCCATTTATTTAATGTTAAATTAACAGCCGATTAATTAAATTTACAACAGCGCGCCAATTAAATTATCATCGTACCAACCCACAAATTTTCTATTAAGTACTAAACTATATGTTTTTATGAACTTCGCAGTTCTATTTGAAAATAGTACCACCACTTGGTCAATCCAATTAAAAAAAAAAAAAAAACACAAAACTAGCGATAAACCAAGAGAACAACAACAACAACACTAACAGAAAACGTAATAAAAAAATCGTTAAAAACGCAAACACGTTTTTATTTGGCAATAAAATCACTGTCATGTAATCTAAACAGACACACAAAATTCCGTGAGATTTTTCTAAAATAAATTTTACGAATTTATCTTAAGATTATCGCGTACATTATTTATTTATTTATTCTCATGTGTCTAACCTATCTCTTCTATATATGTAGCTACATATCACATATGTATTCTAAGACGACGAATATATTCATACGGTATAACTAAAAAAAATTTTTTTTTTATTAATGAATTTAATTTATTTATTATTGCTATCGGTTATTTTGCGTTTTATATAAGAAATATAATTTATGTAAAAGAAATGAAGTAAGAAAACAAAACAACAAAAACTATATTTTCATTCATAAAAATGAAATCAAATTTAAATTATTTATTTATATTTGCGTGGGTACAGTATGGGACGTTCAATTCATGACTTTTGGTGTGTAGTTATTTAATGCTTTTGGTTTATGTAGCTAACAAATAGTCAAGTTTTAAGTACAACTTATTGGTATCTATTGGGGGAGCTAATAGTGGTCGTTTGCAGGCGATATATTGTACAGATTAGGCAATATTAGAGAGAGAGAGAGAGAGAGTTTAAAATAATACTACGCGGGATAGTACAACACTAAGTCTGACACTTGGAAAATTTTACGGATTATACAATTATTGAAAAAATGGGTAAAATCATATCAAAAAATAAAATTTTTAGAAAATGCCAGTATTATACGATTTGTTACCATGTTCTTACATTTTTACAATTTTACTCAAATTAAAGCAAGAAATTATTCCTGTTGCTATTAAATATTTTCTTCTCGGTTCTGACTCCATAGAAGTAAAAATTCCTTTAGGTTCTGACCGATATTTAAATTTAGAAGAAAATTAGCAAAATTCGTTTGAAATCAAAACTCAAAGCATCAAACGACAACAATTTTAGTGTTTGCCGCGTTGATTTATTTGTATATTATACGTTTTGCGTAACTCCAAGTTTACCCCTTTTGCATTTAAAATTCAAAGTTTTACAAATCAAATTGAGCTTTTACTCAAGCTAGTTCATCCTTTTGCAAACAAGTTTTGATTAGAAAATATTGAATTTGATTTGAAAAAGGGAGCTTATATAGTAATCTGCTGGTGTTAGCAGCTTGTGATGTACTCGTATCATTTTGATGTTCATAAAACTCAAGAAGAAAGCAGAAAAACACATAACCGCAATTGAAAATAAATTTTTGTTTCCCTCACTTGAGTCAAAACAGTCAGTCTCTATGATGAATTATAGTTTCTATATTTAGCGGATCTATTGATTATCAGCAAACCGTAAATAAAAATTAAATTTACCGGTTTATTTTGCAAACACTATTTTATGTATATTAGGCCTGTATTAGACTATAAAAGATCTTTGACAAAGATATTTTATAAAATATATTTGTCAAAGACTTTTGATAGTGTAATATGCATATTTTATAAATTATTTTGTTTTATCAAATTTCTTTTATTATATTTAGCTTCTTGCGGCTAAATATGATAAAAGATTTTGACGTTGTATAATTAATATTGTTTTTAAAAAATTGCATTTTATTGTAAAAATGGCGGAAAATAAATTTAATTGGAGTGATTCAATAACCAATTATTTAATAAGTGAATATGATGCAAATGCATGTTTATATAATACATACAAAAAGCCTAGAGTATCAAAATAGGAGAATTTCCACTTTTTTCCGTCAAATTTCATGAAAAAATGATAAAATCTTTGACGTAGTGTAATATAGCAAAATATTTGTTAAAAGTTCATTTATAAAATAAAATGCATGAAAATGTTTTATCAAAGATATTTGTCAAAGATGTTTTATAGATCTTTTATAGTCTAATACAGGCCTAAGGAAAATGCAAATGCCAACTTAATTTTGCAACTAGTGCTGGTGTTTTTTTTGGTTGTTTTTGGTGGAGTTTTCCTGATTTTGGAAATTCTTGCTTCGCGATGCGTGACGTTTGAGACTTAATTGGTGATTCAGTATTATGAAACTGTCAGGTTCAAGAATTTTAAAGCCTATTCAAAGAATACGATTGTTCGATATTTAAAAAATTCCCCGATAAGATCCGAGGGTTCTATTCTTCTTACATATTGTTTTTTTGAACTTATCCCTAGATTGATTAGTAGTACATATTAGTAACTTTAAGTTACTTGACAAATATTTATTTTCGTAGGTTTTCTAGATTTTTACAGCCTTCCCGATACTATTCATTAATATCCAGATTTTTCTGTATTATTTAAATTATTCGAAATCAATCAACATTCACATAATTATAGAGATTTTTCGAATTTTTCTGGGTAATCGAAATTATTCGCGGTTTATTCTAGATTTAAGCTCATTGAAAACAAAAACTCTAAATTAATCCCAAAATACAATCTTCTTTTATAATAACAAATTTAAAAGTCAACATTGAGCACAAATATACTAAATCCTACCCAATGTTTTATGAAATTTCGAAGTAAAATGGTTTGTTTAAAAAGATTCAATAAATGAAGGCTCTTAAAACTAAAGCTCTTGACAATTTTTTCAAATACATAATTTATGCTAGTAAATTTTTTTTAAAAACCAGAAATTATTAAAAAGCTCAAAAATGTTAAGTTCAAACCCAAAAAGTATGAATTAATTGTCAAGCTTAAAGCTTATTGAAAACAAATATTCTAAATTTATTCCATTTATTCCAGGTGGGATACATTCTTTTAAACTATCATATTTCAGAATAAAAAGTAAATGATTTGGGTTAAAAAGCTTCGATACATGAAAGCTCCTAGAACTAAAAGTTTGACATTTTTTGCAAACACAAAATAAAACATTTTAACAAAATCCTCAAATTATGAAAAGGCTTAAAAATGTTAAGTTCAAACCCAAAAGGTATAAATTAATTATCAAACTTAAAGATGAAAACAAATATTCTACATTTATCTGAAAATACCACTTTCCTTTATAATATCAAGTTTCGTTGTAAAATTGTTTAGTTTGAAAACTTTTTAAAACAAAAAGCTTTTGATGAATGTTGATTAACTTTAAGATCAAATATTCTAAATTTTAGCCAAAATTCTGCTACTAAAATCATACTTCTGAGGAAAATGGTTTGGCTAGAAAAGCTTTGATAATTGAAAGCTTATAAAATTAAAAGTTCTTGATTTTTTGCAAATACATAAAACATTTTAGCAAAAACCTAAAAGAATAAAAAGGCCCAACATTAAAGGTTAAGTTAAAACCCAAACTTATTTAAATTAATTATCAAACTTAAAACTTATTGACAATTTTTTGCAAATACATATTTTATGCTTATAGGATTTTTAACAAAACTTACGGATAATCCGATATTTGAGAACTTTCAAGAATATTCAACATACTTCGAAAATTCGACATTTTCAAATTATGTATATTCGAAATTTGTGATGCTTTATCGATATATTTAGAAATCGTCAAAACATTGAGTTGAAAGATGTTTCGTATCATCTACTCTCGAAATCAGATACTTTTAATTAATGCGGGACTAGACAATAGGAAAAATTAAGTTTTTCACTTAAAGCTTTACTTGTTCTTAGGTACAATAAGCATTTTTAGGGGCCCAAAAAAATTTTGCGGGGGGGGGGGGGGGGCGAAATTTGTAGTTACGCCACTGGAAAACGCCACTGGAATATCAACTATTTTAATTATTTTCGAAACGTTTAGACTTGTTTATTTAAAAAAATCATATTTCTCAACATACATGTAACTTAAGCCTGATGTGAAATCACCAGATCACCTAACAGAAATGCTCAGGCCACTTTATTGTGCCAGCATTCATTTGATACGGGATACCAATTTTAGTTCAGACGAAAAATTAGCCGTTGTTTTATTTTACATATAGATTTCCTAGAAAAGTGGATACGAAAAAACAGTGAATAAAGGTTTTGAATAAAAGTACAATTAGGCGCTCGGAAAGAATTTGTTCTGACCATTTTGAGCAGAAATTCGTTAATTTGAATGGGATTTGCAAACAATTAAAAGCATATACTATTCCAACTATTTTTCCATCGACGTCACCCTCAGTAAAACGATCACATTTAATGAACTTGGATATAAATTTCCCGAACTTAATTGGAGGCGATAAAGAAGCTAACGTGCCAAGCCATAAAAACACTAATAATCCGTTGTTGGAAAATGAAGAGGAATTCAGTTTCAGCTCTTCATCAAATTCAACTGAGGTTATTTCAGAGACTGAGCTGGATGAAGATGAAACTACTGAAACAAAAAATATGTCAAAAGATATCAGATCAGAAGATACATCACCTGCTATAGAGAATATGGACCAGGTATATTCAGATCGTCGTAAAATTATTAGCTGATGCTGTAATAACGTTTTTCTTTTCAGCTGAAAAAAGTTACTTTGACAAGTTCATTAAAAAGACCTCAACGTCGGGTGATTCATCGTCACCGAAACAAAAAGATGCGACGAAAAATTAAACTAAACTTGTTAAGATCATCATACAAGGAACTTAAAAAAAGGCAACATAGCTTGGAACAAAAAATTTCTCTCCGTAACAGTAAAATCGATAGTTTGGAAACAGTCTACAAGATCTTCGAAGCCAAAATCTCTTACAAGAAGAGCAACTTATAAATCTGCTGTCGATGTCAGAGCCCATAAAGGAAACTTTAAAAAGGCAGCTTCGTAAATCTAAAGGATTATCATTTATCACTACCGAAAAAATATCCACTTGAAATTCGAAAGTTCGCTATGAACCTCAATTTTTATTCTCCAAAAGGATATGACTACGTTCGGAAAATCTTTAGTTTTTTGTTGCCTCATCCCAAAACTATTGGAGAATGGCATGAGATTTCCAGAGGAATCTTTCCGTACGTTGCGACTACTTGTAGATAGAGATCAGATAAATAATCAACAGGTTTTTGTAATGTTGTATTTGACGAAATGGGTGTTCGTAGTCAAGTAGAATAGGATGGTAAACAGAAAGTGAGCAGGTAGCTACACAGATTCTTGTGTTTATGGCTGTAGGGATCAATAAAAAACGGAAGTTACCCCTAAGATATTTTCCTATATAGGGTATTTAAATAGCGAACAAAAGCATAATTTATTGTCTCTGTGCCTTCACAATCTTTACGCTACGGGCGTTAAAATAATTGGGGTAACATTTGATGGTCGTCCTGTAAACTTATCAGTAGCAAATCTTTTAGGATGTAAAACAATTTTAAGAAAAGATACGAATTTAGAAAGTTGAGATCCCAAATTTTTCTTCAACATTGATTCTGTCATTGAAAATTTGGTTGTATTGCCCGACCCATGCCTTATGCTTAAAATAATTCGCAACACATTAGCTGAGAAAGGCCCTTTAGTTGATGAAAATGGTGAAGACATTTCTTGGCTTTATTTAGAAAGATTGTTGAAGTTACAAGAAACCGAGCAACTACATTTGGGTAATAAATTACGGCTGGCTCACGTTTATTTCAAAAATCAAAAAATGAATTTAAGACTCGCCACTCAAGCTCTAAGTAATTCCGTTGCGGATGCTCTAGAGTTTTGTATGAACCAACTAAAACTACCAAAATTTCAGGGATGCTTTGCAACAGTCCGATTTATTTATTTATTTGTTTATTTACATAAATTTTATGACACCCCATTTTGAGCCTGGGCTCATTTTCAATGGGTTGTCAAAACGAAATAAGGAGTCGAATTGCATATTTAAAAATCCTTTATGGTTTTCTTGAACAACGTATACAAATTTTCCATTATATGCTGAGATTCGACTATTTTAGATTATCCTCCATAACTCCTATCCTTGCACACTGGTCCTTTTCCATACACAAGATTCACATGCTTAGATATATGGCGAATATTAAATTATATAATATAAAATATAAAATAATTTACGTTTTAAGAAAAAAAAAAAAAAAAAAAAAAAAAAAAACGATTTATTAAACTAATCAATAATATATTTGATATTTTAAATTCTAAAAATATAGCTCAAAGAGGATTTAAGCAACCTATTAGTACAGCAAACATAGAGGAACTAACAAAGGTGGTTAGTTATGCTATAAATTATATAGGATCTCTTAAAATCATGGTACGCGACAATTTTCAACACGTTATTATGTCACCTCGTAAAACTGGCTTTATAGGTATTATTCTGAGTTTAAAGAGTATTAATTTCATTTTTAATTTATACGTTAAAACCAATCTTCTTTAGTTGTACCATTTTATAAATTTAACTATGATTATCTTGAGCTTTTTTTTTTTCGATAGCATAAGATCCCGTTTAGGATCTAATAATAATTCAACAGTACGACAGTTCTCTGCGGCATACAAAAGGCTCTCAAGTATAGTGAAATAACAAAAATGGTGAATTGAATTAAATTACTTTCAAGTGACTGAATTTATATGCGAATTAATAAAATTATTGCAATGGGGCATGCAAAAAGAGTTTATTTCTGTTTTCGCACATCAGATATATAAAAATTCTTTGTGTTATTAAATTCACCATGCAGTTTCGATACAAAACACTAACGCCTTTTGACATTCTAACCTGTACCGAGGGTGCTGCATTTAAAAACAGCGGCAAATATTGTTACTATAAGCATGCCCCATCAAAGTCCAATATCGTTTTCGATTCGTTTTTAACGCCTCTCTGAAAAATCAATCTCCAATGCTCTGTGAACCGAACAAGAAAATTGAAGAAATATATTGTTGAACTTGTCCTATCAAATATATTTTTTCAGTTTATAAATTACAATTAAAAAAATAACGCAGAACCAAAACCTGCGAGAATTCTCTCTTATTGTGTTTTATGTTTATATAAAAAAATTGTGTTCCGAATTTTCACATTTCTCGACGAATTAGGTAACCAGTACTCCAAAACATTGATTACAAAAATGTCGTGTCCGTCCTTTCAACCATTCATTTTTGATATTTTTGCTTTGCCTCCTTTTCTCCAAAATCCAAAATATTGATAGTTTTGGTCGAAATTTTGTAGGTGAACCACCTCTTCTCCTTGCCCCATATTAAAGTCCAAGGCCCATTGCCATGCACGGGAATTGAAGTTTCTTCCAGCAAGTGCAGCTAAAAATCATTTCAGAGCCGTTTATGCAATAAACAGGATATTTAAAACTTTAGACTAATTAGAAGATTCTCTGAATATTATTGTAAAATTCACTTTATTATATTAGAACAGTATTATCCCCGTTCAAAAGACACCAAAACACGAAAAGATTTTATGGTCTTAAAATATTCAATAAATTTGCCATAGCTCATGTAAATTTATATTTTCAAAATGAGCAGATTAATAAGCTTTGTATCCGCAACTTTGCAACAAAACAATTTCACTGTTGATTTAAGAAAAAAAAACGTTTTGACCACTTTCTAATTTTTTCATTCAATTTCACAGCAAAACAATCAACCAGTCGTAACAAAATTCCGAATTAATATATGAATATGAAATTGGCTTACCTGTTCCACGATCAGTAAATAATCCAGACATTGGTTGACAATCTTTGCCATCACCATTGCACACACCACAATTATCTTCGGTTGCAGACGAGTCTAATTTCCAGTCACACCCTACTTTCTACAACAAAAGACGTAAAAAAGAAGGTAAGATGATTATTAGAGATTATAAATTGTCGTATACATGGATTTTTTTTTTACTTACATGACAAGTTCCAGTAACACACATGTCAAGAGCCCCCTTTGTGCAGGGTGTCCCGTCTTTAGCGCGTGGAGCTAATTTAGAAAATGTTCCATTGACTCGTTTACAAAACAATACGCATGTATCTTCGGACACTGATTTTGCAGGTGTATACGGTAGCCATGTGTAAAATTTTCCAGCAACAGGCTTTTTATCGAATTCCGAACACTGAATTGCACGAAACGATTTAGTACCAATGCCACACGGTTCGGTATTGCACACTTGATATTGTCTGTGTTCGCCCTGGCAATATAATCCACCATTTTTGGGTGGTGGATTGTCACAATTTCTTTCCGCAAATTGTATTCCGCCACTGCACGTTCGAGAGCAATCGCTCCAATTACCAAAGGCACTCCAACCACCCTCTACACCATTTGGTCGTTTCCCAATAGGTACACATTCTCGCCGATAGCACCATTTATCGTGGCCACATTTTGTTCCATCTGCTGGTGGGTCACCGAATGAGCGACATTTGTTACTGCCTGATCGGCAAAATAATTTCTGTGCGAATCGAGAAGAAACTGCGGTTAAAAATAATTTACCAAATCTCTCCCCTCAAATTATATGCAAAGTATACCTCACACAATTTATCGCCATCGATTGGACATACGGTTGCGTTTGGAGAAATTAAAAATCGGCATTGATAGTCGGCATCGTATACACTTCCTGGTAACATTTCAGAAAACTTGAATGCCGATTCAGCTGGTTCATCCATTAAACAGTCGCCAAGTCCATTTTTGAATAGTTCATGAAAATATTTGCCCGAACACTTTGACCACTTGTACGCTGACATTTTAACCATTGGGCTCATTATATGAAACGTATCATCACCTGCTTCTGCTTTACATCCAGAGTTTTCTAGCGTATCATGATCAGCTCCTAAACTAAAAAAATTGTACCGTAATTTTACCTCAAGCCATAATTTAGTTACTTACATATGCCCAATTTCATGTGCCACCACCACGCCTAACAACAAACCCGAATCTTCATTAATCGAACACGATTTCGATGGATTACAGGCCTCGGTAAAATAAGCTAAACCTAAAAGTTGACAAGCATCTGATTCAGTACCTTCACAAATATCTTGCCGCGTCAGCAGCACAGCTATATCATGATGCTGCGGATGTTCCACTTCGGGGTTCACCTCCTTTTGCCAACGACAAAATGCCTCAAGAGATTTACTCGCATCTGGCGTAATTTCTATATCGATTGAAGCGGAATATTGTTCCATGTAAATAATTCGTACGACAGCCAATTCGATTACTTCACCAATTGAACTGTCATGAAATAAATTCGATGCCATATTCATAATCGTAAGTATATAATTCTCATAATCCTTATCACGATGATAGTCGAGAAATTTTTTATCGACCACCACTAAAATTTCCAAATAATATATTTCCGCCGGTTTTGGTTTTTTATTCGGGGATTCTGTTTTCGGGGGTGCATTCATTTTTTGTCGATAACGAAATGCATCTTCCCATCCTAAGCGCCAATTTTTTGCACCACAATTACGTTTTTGTCGCGTTTCATGATCATGATCCATTGAATGCATGTGGATTAGATGCAGATGGTGGCCATCTTCGTTTGGTCCATATTTGGAGGCTGGTTCGATAAAGTAGACTAGATCGTCTAGTTGAATGTAGCCGGTCTGAAATTCACGCACGAAAGTGATTAAAAGTTATAAAAAAGTATGGCTATTACGAATTTTATTCGATAATACGATTTTTTGGGAGTTTCCTTAATTTTTACAGTCAAAACCAACATTTATTTTTTGCCAAGCTTAATAATAGTATAAATTTATTATTCTCAAAATTGAATACGGGCATTTGAAGAAATTCGTATTAACCGATATTTGATGGCGTTTTGTTTCGAGCTTATAGAAATTGTTTATATTGGTGTCGATGTCCTGTTAACAATATTTATTGATATTTTTATAAACTAATTTTTTCAGTGAGCTAAAAAAATTCATTATAACGAGAGATTTATTACATTTACTTATGCATATTCTTATACAAGGCAACTTTCAGGACAAACTTCCAGCCGTATATACTTCGTTTAGATTTTTTCAGATTTTTAAAGGTTGTTTAAAAATTTAAAAAATTCATATTAACCGATATTTTATTTTGCTCCCTTTAAAATAATCAAATTTAGTAGATACCTTGCTGTTTTGGTTTGGGAAATGAGGATTATTTATTAAAAAAAATTAGTTTGTGTGTTTAGGGAAATCATTACTCATTAATATGAAGTTTTCAGAGCCAAATCAGAGATTTATTGAACATTGAAAAATACATAACATCAGATATTTTAGAATATTTTATAGTTCCAAGTTCCAACAAACAATATATCTGGGGAAGTTCACTCGATAGTTAAAAATTCATATTAACCGATATTTTTAAAAATTAAATCCTTAAATTTGTCCAACGAACAGTAAGTTTCGAAGACTTTTTATGTTAAAAATGAAAAATTGCAGCATTTACTCGTAATGTTCGATATAACGTAGTTTTACTCAGTTTTTTAGTAATAAAATCGAATTATCACTAATTATGGTAAATAGATTTAATCGGATGATGCTACATCTATATCGCATTACAATTATGCGTGTCACACCACAGAAATGTTTACTATTGATATACTACAGTCAAGCCAGCGAATTTTTTCGAAAGAAAAAACAATCTGGAAGACAATAAAATGCGCTGTTTAGGCAACATTTTACGCGATTCGATTTGTATATAATTTAAATATCTATCTGCTGTTCATATACAAATCTGACATTCATTAATATAATTTTTTATTTTTTTATTTTAAAACATAATAAACCTTGAAATTAATATTTGATTCTTTATCGCGTTTATCTCTAAGATTATCAAACAAACAAAATCTTAAAAAAATAAATAAAAAAAATATAAATTGCCCGATAAGATTCAACCTATTAAATATTGGCATTTTTTTTATATGTTATCCGCGCATTACAACAATGTGTGTTAACGTTTCACCAATTTCGATAATAAATTTCCAAACTGATTAATAACTGACCGCTAAAATTATCCGCATGTCGTTAAATATACTCGTAGTATTTGCATAAAAAACCTGTTCATCTTACATAAATGTGTATATATAAAAATCCTCAAGCCAATTAAACAGATTTTTATTAGCAAATCTACCATCGCTTTTCGAATGATTGATATTTAAAATAAGCACCACGCAAATACTAAAACAAATAAAAAAGTTCTAAAAATAAAATTTTTTATTTTGGGTTTTACGATCGCGATTATAGCGATTGATTAGAACAAGATTTTTTCTTTCATCAACCAACTGTCTCTAACTCCCATAATTATGAAGTTCACAGATGTGTAATACAAATTGCCAAGGTGACCGGTAAATAGACATATTTTATTGAAGGGGTCATATATGAAGGTGTCCCAATTTGTATTCGCAAAAAAATTGGAAATTTCTCATTTTATGAATTTGCTACTGCTGCTGCTCCGGCACCAAAAAACTCTACTACATTCTGTCAATAGATCGGATCGTTTTCATGAATAAATTTTAAGAATGAAATTGAAATCAAAAAGTATAACAACACACAATTTAGAGTTTACCGTGATGCGATTGTGATCTCGTTTTAAAATCTGTATACATATATTTAAACCAGTTAGTTGACTGTCATTTTTTTGTTGTTGTATATACAGCTCAAAAACCAAAATAATAATAAAAATAAATGATCTTTTAATCAGTTTAACTCTTTTATATTAAGCTACATATCTAAAAAAACAAAAACCAAACAAAAAAAAATTGAAGACAAAGAAATCGCTTAATAGATATGCCGAGAGATACAGAGGTGCGAGTGAACAAATCGTGAATTTGTTGTTTGTCAAATTATATTTACAAATACGTAATATATATTATAGTTGACATTTGGAGGTGGGAGGTGTGGAGTAATTTTGAGATAAAAATCGCAGAAATTTAAATTGACTACATAGGTAACTATAATTTTTGCATTATTAATTGTTTGGGAGTGCGTAAATAAAAAGTACGTATTAACGAATAATTGATCAACATTTTCTAAATATTTTTATAGCCGTGATTAAATTGCGTAAACAAATTGGAAAGAAATTCTTTAATGAAGAAAATACGGATTAACGAATATTTGTTCAGACGAATAACTTGTGGAATGTATCAAAATATGAAGAGGATTTATTACTAAGTAGAATGCATAATTCAATAAAATTTGAGTTAATTAAATTATTAAAATTCGTATTAACGAATATTTATAAAATCATTTTGTCATGGGGTCATGGGGATGGTATTCTCTCTTCAGTTCATTCAGCCATTGTCATTAATTCATTGGTTTATTCCCCACAGGGCCTTGCTATTTATATCCGTAAGGACCTTATTTCCTTCCCAGTTTTTATGGTCAAATTCCGAACGATGATTTCATCTATTTAGTGGCTTGGAATTCAAATCTCGAAAATACTCTCCGTTGTCCTTTGTGGCACCAGAATTCTGTTTAATTTGACACTTTGCGTATTACATCCACCTTACTCTTTATAGATCAACATATTATTTGATAACTATTCGTTAATAAGAATTTTATATAAAATAAGAGGTTGTACAAAATTCGTAACGTTCGTAACATTTCGTCTATACGGGACAAACTGGTTAAACTTCGCATTAAGCGGTATTGCTCATATTACTTGGAAAAAAAAATTTTGCTCAACATTTTGAATTTACGTGGTTACCTAAAATGTTAACGTGAGTTAAAACTAATTGTTAGTCTTTGTTATCCGTTACTCGATAATATGAATATTTTAAGTTGATGGTTAATGTGAAAATCTGAAAATTTAGCCGTTATCAGCCAGATAACCTGGATAAACATTTATAACAACATAGTTCAGATAAATTAATATTCGTTAATATGCATTATCTGTTAATTTAACCGTTATGTATTGCTCCGTTACGTAATAATGGGATTATTTAAAATTATGACCTTTCAAATGGAAAAAACCAGTACTTTCCAATAATTTTCTGGCACATGTACTAATTTTAAGACTAAAAATGGTTACGTATTATACTACCTCGATTCCATGATGTTTTTTATGAAACGATTGATTGAAGATTCATTTCTAACATATCAGGAAATGTTGAACTTACCCAACCAAAATGCGCTATTAAATTTAAGACAGTTGTTTGCTACCGAAGCAGAGACATAAGGCAGGTACAGAGAATTTCGTCAGATACAAATAATTTTGTCAGATACAAATAATATTGTCAGATGCAGAGAATTTAGTAAGCAGCATACTATTCTGTCAGATCTAGATGATAGAATCAGATGCAAGGAGTTTCATCAGTTGTTGAGAGTTTTGTTAATAAATGTAGAAAAGTTAATCAGATGCCATGTTAAATCTAGGTAATAGGAAGAATGCAGTCAGATGGAAATAATTAAATCAGATTTGTATAATTTAGTCAAATAATTCTTGATCGTTAAGATGTACAAATGTACAAATTTATCTACGGAGAATTTCGACTTAAGCAGCAAACGTAGTGCCAAGCAAATAACTTAGTCAGACATAGAACATTATTTTAGTAGAATGGACAAATTTTATCAGAATCAAAGAATTTAAGAAAATTTAGTAGAATGGAAAAATTTTGTCAGAATCAAAGAATTTAACCAGAATTAAAGGATTTTATCAGAATACTGAGATTTTACATTACTTAGTGTCGGTTACGTAGAATTTCGTCGGAACCACAAACTTTAACCAAATGAAAATAATTTAGTCACATGCATAGAATTTTGCCAGATGCAGAAAATTTACTCAGATTCCAATAATTTATTCAATCACAGATAATTTAGTAATATGCCGAGAATTTAGTATTTCATCAGTGGCAGAAAATGGTAGTCAGGTAAAACAAATATTGTCAGAAGCACATAATTTAGTGAGACGTAAATAATTTTGTCACATGTAGAAAATTTCGTCATATGAAACATGTAATTAGATAAAATGTATTTAATTAGCCTGGTTTAATTAGAGGATTAAGTCAGACGCAGAGAATTATCGATAATTTAGTCAGATGCCGATAATTTAGGCAGAAAAAAAATAATTTCGTTACTTGTAAAGAATTTAGTAAGGAAGCAGAGACGTTGGGCAGGTACAGAGAATTTCGTCAGAAGCAAATAATTTTGCCATATACAAATAATTTTGTAAGAAGCATTCTATTCCGTCAGATGTAGAGGATTTCCTAAGATGTCGAGAATTTTGTTAATAAATGTAGAGATAAGTAAGATAAATAAAAAGAGATAATTCTTGATCGTCAAGATGCATAGATGTTAATCATCTACGGAGAATTTCAACATAAGCCGATAATTTAGTCTCAAGCAAATAAATCGAAACATAAAATTTAGTAAAATGGAGGGATTTAGCATATTCAAAGAATTTTATCAGAATGCAGAGATTTTACGTAGTAGAGGTACGGGAAATTTACTCCGAAGCAGATACTTTGTCAGGTGCAGAAAATTTAGTCAGGCGCAGATAATTTAGCAATGTGCCGAGAATTTAGCATCTCGTTAGTCGTAGATAATGTGTCTGAATGGAGAGATGCAAAGAATCTTGTCAGGATCGTCGGGATGCAGAAATGGTAGTCAGGTTCAAAGAATTTCTTCAGAAGCAGATAATTTATTCAGCAGCAAGTAATTTAGTCAGATGCAGAGAATTTATTAATATGCATTTAATTTTGTAACATGTAGAGAATTTAGTTAGATGAAAAGAATTCAGATAGTAGTTTGATGAATATAATTTTGTCAGATTCGTATAATTTTGTGAGTAAGATGCCGGGAATTGGGTCCAAAGCAAACAATTTTCAGATGCAGATATTTTAGTCAGATGCAGATTAATTTCTCATATTCAGAGTAAAAATTATTCACAATAAATTTAGTTAGATGCAAATTACTTAAGGAGCCCTCTATAATGGTGTCTGTGCTTACTCGTAGTTATTTGACGCGAGTCTGATATATATAATTGACTAAGATTTAAAGAATTATTCACAATAAATTTAGTTAGATGCAAATTACTTAAGGAGGCCTTTATAATGGTGTCTGTGCTTACCCGTAGTTATTTGACGTGAGTCTGATATATATAATTGACTAAGATTTAAAGAATATTGTCAGAAGTAATTTAGTTAGATGCCGAGAATTTAGTCAGGTAATGTAGTTAGATGTAATAAATGTAGTCAGAATCGTCAGATTAATTCATAAAATATTTTTCATACGCAGATAATTTAGACGAAAGTTAATAATTTAGTCAGATGCAGGGAATTTAGTTAGTAGCAAATAATTTAGTGAATTGCAGAGAATTTTTTAAGATGCATACAACTTTGTTATATATAGCGAATTAAGTCAGATGTAAAAAATCTAGTCAGATGCAAATAATTTCATACTTTGTCTCATTCAATAGTGATGTACTAAACTTTTTGGTTCTGTTTGGTTAGACACAAAAATTTAATTACATGCAAATAACTTAGAGACGCCCATAAAATAGTTCTTGTTTAAAGCAGTAATAGTTTGACAGTTGAGTCAGATGCATAAAATTTTATCAAATTCAGATAACGGAGTCAGTAAAAAATATAGTCAGCTATAGATAATTTAGTTAGACGCAAATAATGTAGTCAGATGGAAACAAATTTCAAGATACAGAGATTTAGTCGGATGCAAAGAATTTTGTCAGAAGCAAATAATTTTGTCAGATGCAATGAATTTTGTCAGAGGCAGATTATGTGCAAAGAATCGACAAGATGAAGAAATGTTAGTCAGGTACAAAGAATTTTGTACGATGTTAAGTATGAAGATAATGCATAGGGAAGCGCGTGGAATAGTTTCTGTTCCTATATCTGAAGTTATTGCACTTGAGTCGGATACATAGAATTATGAAGACTTAAAAAATTGAGTAGGAAGCAGATAGTTAATGAGATGCCGCGTGAGATGTTAGAATTTATTAGGTGCAGATTATGTAGTCAAATGCAAAGAATGTCTTTGTTAGGATGCAGAGATGTTAGTCAGGTCAAAAGTAGATAGCAATTTTGTCAGAATTAGAGAGTATATTCAAAAGAAAATAATTTAGTGAGAAGTGAGGATGCTGTCAGATGCATACAATTTTGTCACATCTATCAGATGTAAAGAACTTTATCAGATGCAGATAATTACGTCAGGCATAGATTAATTTATCTTCTTCAGGGTAAAAATCAGAAACAAAAATTTAGTTAGATGCACATAACTTAGTGAGACGCTTAGAACAGTTTTTGTTCATAATTTTTCAAATGTAGATAGTTTAGTAAGACGCAGATACAGATGCAATAAATTTTCAGGATGCAGAGATGTTTGTCACATGCAATAAATTTTAGTTTTAGAAGCAAATAATTTAGTCAGATGCAGAAAATTTTGTCAGAAGCAAATAATTTAGTCAGATGCAGAGAATTTAGTCAGATGCAAATAATTTAGTGAAACACGGAAAATTTTGTAAGAAGCTTACAATTTTGTATAATTTAGAAAATCTAGTAAGATGCAAAGAATTTTGACAGTTGCAGATATTTTCGTCAGATGCAAACTAATTTGGCACATTCAGTAGTGATGTGCTAAATCAATCTTTTGTTCTGTTTTGTTTATTTTCTCATATGCTTTTTAACAAAAAAGATCGATTTAGCCCATGAATATGAGCGTTCACGATCTAAACTAAAAGTTTGCTGAGAACTTCATTCGAGCTGATTCGTTATTCGTAGTACGAATTTAAGATCGAAAAGCTTATTTGAATTAAGCTGAAAATTTTAAAAATTAGGGTCGTTGTAGGTTATAATTCCATATTCAACTCTATCGATTGGTCGAGTAATCCATGAAAATTTTCTTCTTATTTCTAAAGAGGTTTGCTAAACGAAACAGATTATGAGGTACCCGGATTTTTTAAAGGAAAACACTCGAATATTAGCCACCACTAACCTCCAATACAAAATAAATCTAAATAAGCGCAGTTCTTTTGTTTTCAATCAATTAGAGAAGAAACAAATAATAATTTAAGCGCATCATATAAAAGCTGCACAAAAAAAAAAAATATATATTTTATTGACGAAACCGCAACAACAAAATTGCACCAACCAAAAGTCAAACAAAAAAAAAAAATTAAAAATTGAAATATTAAATTTGACAAAATTTGGTCGATTACCTTGAAAAAAATTTACAAAGAAAAAATCGCGAATAAAAAACTGAAGAAACCAAAAAGACAATAAAAGCTCTCTATAATATATTATACTATAAAACGTATAAGTATTCAAATCTAAAGCATCTAAAAAAAAATTAGCATTAAATTAGAATTCAATATGCGCACACACACACATGCAACACAACACAAAGAGAGTTTTGAAAAAATATTAACTTTTTGTTGGCTTTTACAAATTTTGGCAATATATTTCTGTATGTATGTGTGTACTATAATTGTGACGCGACATAAATTACAGATTATTGGCGACAACCATTGAGAAGAGACTATACCTCGATTTGAAACAAAGGCGTATCTTTACCTAAAACCGCATGAGTTATAGTATTTTGTGATTAGAAAATGATTAGAAAATTAGTGAGCATTGTTGTGATGTGATCATTAAAAATGATCGCAAGAGGTTAACGTAAATAAAGATAGATTAAAACTGTCACTTGGATTTGGATGTATCATCACTCCAATAATATTTTGACTATAACAAACACTTTGATCTCGTCGAACCTATTGGCTTGGCAAAATGATAAAAAATTGTATTTTTTTGGTTTGCTTGATATTATTTTGGTTTAATGCACTCTTTGGCGCAAGATGATTGTACAATAAATTTGCATAACATATGTACGTTTATGATATTGCGGGCGTGGGTGAACTTTTTGATTGGTTTTTAAATTTTTTCTTTGCATATTGCATGAATCTTGTGAAATCGGCTAGTTATATAAGATATATACTTATTACAATCATTTATTATTTTTTTTGAAATGAATTATTAATGGTATTGTTCAGTTTGAAATGTTCATGTGTATTATGTGTGCAGAATTCACGGCCCGACCTACCTTTCAGGTCAATAATATATAAACTGGTATGAAGCAATACAATGTGCAGGTGTTCTACACAAAAGATGTAGTAGGCATATAGCCATTCGTTCACGTTAAAACCGAACTACCAAAGAATTGGAAGTGCCTTGAGCTCAAGAAAAATTTAGAAAGATACGGATTACAAACAAAGACACAAACAATTGATATTGATTGCGACTTACCACTTAAAGGAGTTTGATTTATTTTCAAGTGGTAATGTCTACTTTTAGGGGAATGTATGCGAAGTACATCATAAAAAATCATCTAGCAAAACTAAAATCACATTAATAAGATTCTTTCGGCTTTTTGTAGACAAAATATATTGACAATAATGGCATTCATAACATTTTTCGATTTGTTAATTAGAAAAAATCCTAATCAAAATCCCCCCGTACTTTAACCCAAGACTCATACAAAGCGTATCGACCCCAAAAAATGAAAGCCTTTCTTGAGTTTTCTATGTGGTAATTTGGTTTCGTACAGAAAAGTTCAGTCTACTCTTCAGGTAGCTACGACCAAACTTCAAAATACAATTCTATAACTTCATTCATGAAGTATGAGACAAGAACTTACTGACCTAGCGAATTATATTCAACTAAATCAAAAACTCATTGAAAAGCCTCATTTCTGTGTGTTTTATGCCCATACAAATAATAGAAAGAGAAGTTTGCCTGTATTAAAATCAAGTGACAAACTTCTCTTTCTAAAATCAATTTTCTTAGAGAATTTTATTAAGTTATTGAAAGGGTTAGTGGCGAAATATTATTTAAAACATTTTTCCAAAATTTATGTGATTTAGTAATTATTCACATACTGAAAGATGAAGGGTAGGTACCAATAAATTGTGTAGCATCCTTTTGTTTTCATAATGTACTTCATAAAAGCTTCGTGGGGTTTTTCTTGTTTTTTCTTATTTCTTTTAACTTTTACTTTAGTATGTTTGGGGGATTTTTATTTTTGTCAATAAGCTCGGTTCCCCAATAGGAGTAGTTATCCAATGTTAAGCGACTTTTGAGGAGTCTTATTAATTTTATTATGTGAACTAAAAACACAAATTTTTGGAAAATGTTGTAATTTTAATGAACGGTGGAATTTAAATAAATCGTGAAACCGAGGGTTTGGATCGGCAGCCCTCATGTTCTAAGGACTTCTAAGGAATTAAAATACTATAACAAAAATTTGCTATGTTAAAAAACTTGATTTTTGCGACTATTATTTTGCGGGACTTTTTTTTGGATCGCCATCAACCATTTCTCGACGTTTTGGTTGACTGGATATCTAGAATTCTGGGTATCGGTGACTTTTCCGAATAGGATTTTTCCATCAATCTGTTTCTATGGTAAAGGCGGAGATTTGAAAATATTTTTAACCTGCACCTCTAATAGGGTACATATCATAAGAATTGACCAAAAACCACATGGTTTTTAACACGTGGTATTACCACGTGGTTGTCGATCCAAGTCGAGGCTTTTTAACATGCCAGCTACAAAAAAATGGTTAAGACAAAAATAGTCAAGGACGTTGGGAGTCATTTAATTGTATTATATCCTTGACCTTCAGGTCAATTTTTAAGGTCATTTGAAGATCAAGGTAATTTTTTAAATGGAATCTCCTATTTTTGATACCAGATTCGAAAAGAGTGGGAATTTTACTTTCGAAATGATATATTTCAGTTTGTTATTGTGACCTTGAGAATGTCAAATCAAGGCTAAATGTTTAAAAAGCATTCAGAAGCTGTTGATTCGAATTTGAGGGGTTTCCTGGGCATAATAAACATTTGAAGCATTTTTAACAGATACCTAGATAGGGTGCAAAAGTGCTAATGACCTTGACTTTTAAGCCAATTTTCAAGGTCATTTAAAAGTCAAAGTGATTTTTTAAACAGAAAGCCCTATTTTGACACGGGATTTGAAAAGAGCAAGAATTTTCACGAAACAAATTATATTACGAAGTTTATTGTGACCTTTAGAAGGTCAAATCAAGGTTAAATATTTAAAAAGTACTTAGATACTTTTCATTTAGATTTATGAGCTTTTTACGCATGATAAGTGTTTGAGGCACTTCGAATAGTTGAGAAGCTGCAAAGCAAATTCTGTTTCCTCTGGAGTGCTTTTAAATCATGGGTCTTCTTGCCTCTTATACTATAATTATCGGCGAATTAGCTGTCTTAAGTTGCCTCCGTTTGCTTCTTGTTATTCTTATTTTGGGCGGCTTTTGGTGTCAAACATTTATTGAAGATTTACATAATCATTCGAGCTATTACTTTGCCATAAAATTTTTGATAAATCGAATGCATTCAGAAAACGCTTGTTAATTTTAGTCAAAATGTTTAGAGCAGTTTGGCCGACCTGACATAGTTGGAACAGTTTGGTGGACATCTCTTCTTTTCTATTTGAAATCCTTTAGAGTTGAGAATGCTTCCATTGTATTAATCTTCCTTCAACTGCATCACTATACACGGAGTTCGTTTGCAACCTTAAAAAACATTTGGTAATTATTCGGATTATTGGAACTCGAATATTTCTTAATTCATTTCGAATAACTTCTTAACCAAGTTTCGAAATCATAGATAATTTTAAACAATGGGATACTGAACCTTGCAGTAATATTTAGCTAGAGTTGATTTGACTTGAGTTCATGAACGCGTGAAGTTCGGGATCAGTTGGAGTTTATTTGGGGTTGAGTTGGGGTTGGATTAGAGCTGCGTTAGTGTCGAATTGGAGTTGAGTTGAAGTTGACTCGGGGGTTCAGTTGGGAATTTATTTGGGCATCTACAGAAAATTACTAGAGGAAAATCTAGAGGTATCAAGAACTGCAATCGGAACACAATTACAGAATTTGGATCTTTTGGCTCAGTATTTGCTGAATAAAGTTACTGACAACAATTAAAAGGCCCGACACCTATCTTTACAGGTAACAAGAATCGCATTCGGAGTACAATTGCAGATCTAGAATTTTTTTGGCTAGCGAGAACTTAATTAGAAGCCATTTTCTGAAATTTATGACTTGGAGACCTCGTAACTGTATGTTCGTCATTTCATTGAACTAAAGAGTTCCAAATTTTGAGTGTCGCACGTATATATTTCGAGTACTCTCGAAATGTGTTGATTTTGAAGACAAATAAAGATAAAACCTTCGCCAACTCATTTTTTAATTCCCAATGACTAATTCAAGATATATTTACATAGAACTCAATTCCACCCACTCATTCACACTTATTCGCGGAAGAGCCAAACCGTAACACAATATATTCAAATAAGATGATCGCGGCGACCACCTAATACCTTTCGTATATTGTTTTGATTACAATAAAATATATATTCACGGTCAAAATCAAAATATATAGACATTGGCCCGCGCATACGCACTTAATCCACTTAAGCAAAACGCCCATATACTAAATCATATCTTTTAAGCCTGTCCATATATATTTAGACTTAGTTTCCAAAATAATTTAATTAAACCGCGCGTGCACCACATACTTTAGTTGTTTAGTACATCAAACCTTAAATGTAAATGCACAACAATGACAAGTTTTAAGACAAATATTTTTTAAGATGGATCATCATCAAATTTATAAAAAATTTGAATTCGAATGGTTGAAATTTAAGACAATCGCACATACACATAGTCATCAAATAGATGAGACAACTTTATTAATTGAACATAAATTAAAAATTAGATAGAATCGATCGATTTGACGGTGAATGGTGATTATAATTATGATGATCAAAATCATTAAGGCGATGATGAAGTTCATGACCATATACAAATACATATTGTCTTATTGTATTTTAAATTTTTTATTGCTAGTTTTTGACTAAGCTCTGAATAGTTACAAGAATTATTCAGAGATTGGCTATAAATCTTCGTACGTATAACGAGCGCAGACAATAAAAATGATGACATAATCGTATATTGTGATTCGTTCGCGTTTCTATATTCATATCTGAATGTGTTGTTGTCTATATGGGTAGAAGATCTTAGTGAGACATTCTGTCTCCAAAATACACATCCATTATTAATAATTTTTGCTTTGCGCGTGTCTGATTGTGTGTGTGTGTGCGCGAGGTAGTTCTTGTGCGGTTTGCTAATTGAATATTTAGATGTTTCATTAAAAGATTAGAGTTCAAGATTTGTATTCTGTCACACAAAATTATTGTTCTCGGTCGTTTAGTTTTATTTCGTTGGAATAATGATTTATGATCTTCGCACAGCAGTCAAATATTAAATTACGCGACATGATAAATTGAAACACTGCGATGATTACTTTATGCTAAGATAATTTATTTGTTTTGATATCTAGAGTATTTAAGATTTATACATAAACAAATCCTCTGTAGATCGTAAAGCTAGCACGATTAAATAAATACATTTGATTTTGTTTTGTTTTATACGAACCAGATGTCTCATCTTGTGTTTTATATACGAGTACATAAATCTGTGTGACATAAATTCCACTAAACATATAAACAAAACAAACAGATAAACGCAATAAAAAAAAAAAAAAATATGATGCGCGCAAGTCAGTCGTCGATGCGCATATTAGAAAAAATATGTTCAAGGTTATGCAAAATATATACATACTGTGGTTATTTAGCATGGTTATGATAAAACTTACCAAACCGTCGCAACAGGATACTGCTGCACTAGATGAACGGGCATTACGTACTTTACCGGTGTAATGACATTGAAGTGGATTGATTTTTCTCATTTGTCGGGCAGAAACTGATATATCAGAGCCGGGATAGTGTCGCTCGGTTATCTGAAAATAAAATTGGTATTATTTTAGTAAAAACGTTGGTCTCGCGAGAGATTTTTAGTTTTTCGAAGTTGCGATTTAAAAAACAAAAATCTTCATGGAATTATTTACTCCTTAGAGTTTTAAGTTTTTGTATGTATTTTATAACTAATTAAAGCTAAAATACCTTATTGTTTTCAAACTTTGAAGATCATGAGAATTTTATTTTGAAATCAATTTTATCGTTGCAATTATTTATCGTCATTTCAACGATCGTTTTACCTACATAAATATTAATTCTTAAAGTTGCAATAATAAATTTAAGGTATACAAAAATCATGCCTAATATTAATAATTTAAAAGCCAAGTGAAAAGTCATGTCTAAAGACAAGTCACAAGTCAATCCAACAGTCACGTCACAAGTCTAGTCACAGTCAAGTCAGAAGTCAACTCACATGTTAAAACAAAAGTGAAATCAAAAGTTAAGTCAAAGTCAAGTTAAAAGTTAAGTGAACAGTGAAATCAAAAGTGAACTCAAAAGTCAAGTAAAATGTAAAATCAAAAGCCAAATCACATGTTCACGTTAAAAATTAAGTCAAAATAGATGTCAAAATTAAATTCAATAGGCAAACCAGAAGTTAAGTCAAAAGTCAAGAGAAAAATTAAGTCAAAAGTCAAGTCAAAAGCCAAGGCAAAATTCAAGTCAACAATTAAGTCAAAAGTCAAGTTAAAGTTAAGTCAAAAGTCAAATCAAAATTCAAACCAAAAGTAATTTTAAAGGTCCATTAAACAGCCATATTAAAATTGAACCCTAAACTCAAGTAAAAAAGGAATTTAACTGTCAAGTCAGAAATTAAGTTAAGTCAGCAATTAAGCCAAAAGTCAATTCAAAAATCAAGTCCAAAGTCAAGTCAAAAATCAAATCAAAAGTTAAGTCAAAAGTCAAATCAATAGTGAAGCCAAAATTCAAACCAAAATTGAAATCAAAAGTAAATTTAAAAATCAAGCAAGCCAAAAGTGAATTCAAAAGTTAAGTCAAAAGTCAAGTCAAAAGATAATTCAAAAGTCAAGTTAAAAACAAAGTTAAGTCAAAATTTAAGCCACAAGTGAAGTTAAAGTCATGCCACAATTAAGGTCAAAAGTCAAGCCAAAAGTCAATTCAAAAGTGAAATCAAAAGTCAAGTCAAAAGTCTCATCAAAAGTCAAATGGAAGCAGCAAGTCTCCTATCGAGCACGTTCCCAGGTGACATATAGGGTGAACCTCCGCCCCCCCCCCCCACTTGGAAGAATTTTTCATTTTTCAGTTTGCCAAGCGATCGTTTTTTTTTTTTTTTTGAAAGAAAACAATTTAATAATTTAAAACGATAAAAAATAATAATAAGTTGTACAATACTAATATTTTGTATGTTGTTAATACTAGCTACATTTCTTGACGCATAGTGATCCGGATCAGATCAAAATTTATATGTGAGCAAAAAAAACATTTGATCCAACATTGATTTTGGATCACAAATGGTGATCTAAAAATTAGTTCAGCTATTAAAATGTAGTTGAACAATATTTTGTAAAGCGACAAAGAATATGAATACAGTACGAGTATGAAGAGGAAGATTCAAAACAAAACGAGACAGAAAATTGAAATTTGATGTTTGTTTGTTTTACGCATTTTGGTGTCGTTTCATGAGACATGATCTGATCTGGATCAGATCAAACGTCAAAAAATGCTGCTAATGTAACAATTTGGTTTTTAGTGTGTTCTTAGTTGTTGTTCTTTCCGCTCTTTGTGAGGTTACCAGCTTGTGAAGATCCCAGAAAGTGTAGTGCAAATAAATTGAATGTCTCCACAAAAACTGGAGGAAAAAAAGCGGTAAGGTCTTCAACTCTGTCAGTTGAAATGGGTGGGGTTTCTAAATTGGTAAATAATTCTGAAGACATTCAAAAATCTTCGAGTTGTGACAGAAATTTTGTTAATGCAGTATCATCCAATTCTGTTGCGCCTGTAATTGGTGAATTTCAATCAAAACATGGCGGTACCAAACCGATTTGTGGTACTAAATATTTTCTGGATAATTTTGGAATGAAGAGTGGCTACACCTATCAAAATTTGATCCTAACTCAACTGTTGATGATATTTCATCGATGGCAAGGACTTGTTTGGAGATTAACAGCTGTAAAATATTTAAATTAGTTCCAAAACAATATAATCTGGAATCTTTAGAGTTTGTCTGTTACAAATTGAGAATTAAAGATGTTTTACGGGCTAAGGCCTTAGATCCCAATATTTGGCCGACTGGAGTACACATTAGCGAATTTAAAAATAAAAATTTTCGGATAAGAGTGCCTCTACGGGTTAAGCTTCGGACAACTCCCGCAGCAATTTAAATTATAAAAACTTATTTATTAGTAAATCTGTTCCAAGTGGTAATCCGCAAGTAAATGTTGATTCATGTTTAAAGTTTGGCCATTTAAATGTTCGTAGTTTAGTAAAACATTTAATGAGATTACAAGCAAAGCAAACATTAACATCGAGTAACTTATCAACCCATCACAACGGGGAAATCAAACTAAACAGAGAAGAAATAGCCTCCACCAAAACATAGCTAATATCTAAGACTATCCGACTGTCAAAGCTCTGACAAAGTCTTCAAGCTGATAACAGTAAATAACGAATTCTGCACCTGAATTCCGGTTCGATGATAAATGAAAATGAGGAATGACTTGATTTTTTATTTCGACTAATTGAAATAAAAAATCAAGTCATTTCTCATTATCATTTGTCATTGAACCGGAATTCGGGCCCTGGAAGGCAAATATCTCAGAAAGTTCAGTGGAATACTTATGAAGACAAGCAAAAAAGAACAATTAAGGTTATGGCTAGAGGATTAACCCAACATACGAGAGTAACGACAGAATTGCAGAATTGCAGAATAAATGTCTAGAGACATTAAGGAGATCTATAAATGATAAAGACAACCCCGTCCTCACAAAATGAAGTCTAACGTTTGGCAATGGGAAATATCCAGAAAATCCAAGAAATTCGATCAATTCAAAATATGAAAGTCAGAATTGAATCAGTGAGGAAAAAATCACTGCTGATGGTTCAGTGCAAGAATTGTTAAGGCCTCAATCATACTAAAAGATACTGTGGGCATGTGACAGGATGCGTCAAATACGCTGGAAACCACCGTACGAGTACGATCACATTAGATATGGAGTAGGTAGCAAAATGCATTAATTTCAAGGGGCAACATCCAGAAAATTACCGTGGATGTGAAGTGGCTAAAGAACTGCAAAATATAAAGAATCGTGCAAGCAAATCTGACCTAAATCGCAGAGATCTTGTTGCGACTAATCGACAGATAAATCAGGGATCATATAATCTGCGAAGGAAACAATCTAAGTGACTCAATGTCAGGAGGCAAAAACAAAAGATAACAACGACGGCCAAATTTTAAGAGATGTCTTGAAATGCATAGAGGCTGTAAATAAAACAGAATGATGAGCAGTCTGAGATAAATATACTTATTTTTGATCACTTGAAAAACCTGGCGTCATCGTTCCCTAAAGCGTCTAGAAAACAAAAAAAAATGTACAAACACTTATAATAGTAATTTGGAACGCGAATGGGCTGATCTAACATATCGCCGAGCTAGAAATATTTTTATAATCATAAAAAATTGGCATATATGCTTAATCTCTGAAACTCATTTCACTAGGTCCTCATATGCCAAAATACATCGTTACAGATTTTACCACGCCATCCATTCATCAGAAAGAGCAAGAGGTGGTTCTGCTATAATTTAAAACACAATGAAAAATTAAAAGTTGAAATTGAATCTATGCAAGTTAGAACTATCAAAATTCAAACAAAGCACAAAGAAGTAAATATATCAGCAATTTACTGCCCACCATAACATAACTTGAAAAGGGAAGATCATGAAGAGCTGTTTAACAGTATGGGGCAATGTTTCATCATTAACGAGACTTCAATGCAAAAAATACCTACTGGGGTTCCGAGCTACAACACCAAAAAGGAGAGAGAGAGAGAGAGAGAGCTGTTCGAGGCAAGAATGATATTTAAGTACGACTTTTATTCTGGTGGCTCACCAACTTACTGGCCAACAGATTTAAACAAAACACCAGATCTTATAGATTTTTATGTAACAAACACTCTCCTATTATTAAGACAGCCAGTAAAATAATAATTAAAAAAGAAATCCCTGCAAGGCTCTCTAATAAGAATAATAAATGAAACATTTTTCGTGAACTGTTAGAGCAAAATATCGATCTTCAGGTACCAGTTATGTGAAAAGCATCAGTAGTAAAAATTATCCACTTGAAGTAAGAGTGCTTTTGGCCAATAAATGAAAAGCACGAAAGTCTTGGCAAATAAATCGAAATACTATCGAATCTTATTCCTGTCCACCAGTTTGGTTTCAGAGAAAACCACTTGACTGGGTACCAAATTCACAGATATTATATAATGTACCCTGGAAACAAAAAAGACATATTCAAGTTTTTCTGGATGTAGCGCAAACATTTGATCAAGTTTGGAATAAAGGATTGGAGTACAAGCTAAAACGGGACCTTTCCAAACAATATTATGAAACTCTGAGATCCTACCTAACTGACAGGCACTTCCGTGTTAGATATAAGATACAAAGAAGAGAACTCGGACCTGAAGAACGGTCCCATCTTGTACCTTCTGTATACTCGATACATACCACCAATGGGAGATTCAACCATAGCAACTTATGCTGATGATACTGCAGTTTTGCCAGCAGGGAACAATTTAGTAGAAGCTACAAATAAATTTCAAACAACGATTAATTCAGTCAGAAACTGGATGAAAAAATGGAGAATCAAACTTAACGAATCCAAATCTGTGCATGCGGTTCTAAATTATTTTGTTTATGTTTATCATTTTAGCTCGCTGATTAAAAGATTCTTGGATTCTTGCTTCCACGATTAATTCGATTACAAATTGGATTAGATTTCTCATAAAATCTGATCTGAAGTGATCTAGATGAGCAAATATTCTACTGAAGACTAGCGCAAACTAATTAAATGTGCCGAGCTAAGAGAATATCCAAAATCTTGTTCAGTCAATAAAAAACCATTCCCCGCGCCAAAGAAGTGTATGGAAGAGCAAGATGTTTTCAATTGACTGGCTTCTGATAGAGCTAGATTCCAAATCTAGTAAAGCTGCTCATAATTTAGAAATATACGCTTTATATACTGTCCTTAATACTTCAATGTTGAGAGTTACAAGACTGACGTTTAATGTATATTACGTTCACTTTTAACTGTATTTTCGGATATACATATATACATTTAAAAACTTACCGCCTCGGGCGCCAAAAATTCATAATTCGGATACAGCTCCAAATGGTGATCATCCCCATTAAAAAATAACTTATAGTGTACCGCTGGATCCGAACTATAATCCCTTTTCTTACGCCTCATGGTAAAATCATGTTCATAATAGTGTGGCAAATTGAATGACACAAATTCGCCATCATAATTGATTTTGTGAGGTACCAGCAATTGATAGTCGTCTACTTTTTCGGTGAAGCGTCCTAAAAACACAAAAACACACACACAAAAAAAACCAAAATACACAATCGATTCGATTATTGAAATTTGAATGCCCGCACACGGTTTACCTTTAAAATTTCGTTGTTGTTCGTTACACATCGTAAAAATTGGTAGCAAAAATATAAACAATAGAAAATAGTTTAATTTATTAGTAATTGAAAACATTAATTAATAAAATAAAAATGGTTTTAAAACTTTTTTAGCTCGTCTAAAATATAAATAAAATAAATAAAAGTTGGCTTTTCGGTGCGTTTAGACATATCGCTGTGTGTCAAAGTGAGCGTGGGCTACTTTGATCGGATGGAATTTTCGTTTTTTTTATTTTTTTCGTATGCGCATTGCGCAGGTGCTATTCAGTAATCCAAAACAAAAACATGGCAGATCGCGTTCAAACATGACACAAATTGAAAATAACTACCCACACATTATATTATTGTAGAATAGAACGATGCCATGCAATCATACATGCATCGCTGCGCTGTAACTTACTTCTTGTGTTCAAAAGTCAAATCTATTAAATTACCGCGATTTACGAATTTTTTTTTTTGCTTTGTTTGGTGCAGAAGAAATTCAAGTTTGGTATGGATATTTTTAATTTTTTAGAAAATCATAAATTTTCGATTAAATTTGAAAGTTTTTTTGTTTTTTTTAATTTTTTTTTCAGCGATACAAAGTCACCAAATAACAAGATGTCACACGTGTAACCGTATACGGTAGAAATCTTGTTTTTTGGTTGGTTGGTTAGTTGGTTGTTTGTTTGTTTTATGTGTGCGATTCGTAAATGTTGTTTTATGCGCGCTTATAGTTCACGGTAGACTTATTGGTGACAATATTCGCTGATCGTCCCATACTATTAAATGAATAGGAATAACAATGGTTATGGTAATAAAATGAGAAGAAGATTTTTTTTTTCAAATATTATTTTACGACATTTTGATTTCCTTGATAGTTTAGTGCGACTCTTTGTTTGTTTTATAGTTTTTTGTTTGTTTAAGAAGATATACGGTTAAATTGTTAACACGTGTTACAGATGCGCAAGCTTTAATAATGACATTCGTTTATGGTATAATTTATGAAGTTAAGCGATCTCCTGCTGGGCGTTGATTATGTATTAGTAAATTAGTCTTAATTTTTTGTTCGTTTCTCCAAGCTATTATAGATTTTGTTGACACAATAGTAACAATATTTGAAAATGCCAAAGGTGATGCAATAGTAATTTGGAACGTGTGTTTGTTAGATTTGGTATAGTCATCTTTACTTTATTGGAATTTTGCATGTTTTAAGTTTAAGGTGCGGGTTAAATTTGTGTTTTTTCAGGGGCACTTCAGGAAAGTTGTCTTATTTGTAAGCCCACACATTATATTCTAGTCGCAATTCTGTGAGGAATCCTAAACAATTATTCAAATAAATCTACGAGTGGAAATCGCTTCAGACAGGACATGAAACAACCTCATGGTGGAATAAGTATAAGACCATAAGACGAATAGTCGCTATAGGAGTATGTTTGAAAACAATTTTCAAACAGAATTTCGCTATAATGGGCCAGAATATTTGACTTCAGTCGTTCTGATACAGAGTCGTGTATACCGGTTGAATCATTAATTATTCTGAAGAAAAGGATCCAGAAAATATCGCGATCAACAAAGCTCTTCATGACATCAGCTCATTTCTTAAGATGGATTATCATGTGGAACTCTTGGCTTGCTAATACCAAGAGGACACGCTGATGTTGACGATGCTCAAACCATTGACATTTTGGTAGAGGGCCGCGATGCTGATGAAATATTAGTAAAACTCAATGTGAAACAATTTGACGCATTTAATCGAATCATCAGAGCAATTCACGATCCAAATTTAAGAACTCTACGTTTTTATATCGACGGTCTTGGTGGCTTTGGAAAAACTTCTCTACGAAACAATTTTAGCATTTATTCGAGGTCGATTTGCAGCAAATATCAATGCAAGAACTTTCAAATCGAATCATTGTCGCGTGATTCTCAAATCTACTATAGCGCCGATTCTGTTGTGGTTGTCAGTGAAGATCCAAATGACTCTCTCAATTTTCCTTTTGAATTTCTCAATGAAAAAACTCCATCCGGCATGCCATCTCATGTGTTACTGCTTGAGAAAGGTGTCATCGTCATTGAGAAACTTGAACCCTAAAAAAGGACTTGGTAACGGTACTCGATTGATTGTATGGAAGAGCCAGGGTGAAATTTGATAAAAGCAAGAGTTACTTTAACATGTAATCACATAATGGTATAGTTCTCATTCCCAGAATTGATCTCGCTCCAACTGAAACAGCATTACCTTTTATATTAAAACGCCGCCAATTTCCGATAATTCCTGCGTACGCTATTACAATAAACAAGGCTCAAGGCCAGTCATTTGATCACGTTGGCATTAATTTGGAGACCGATCAAGAGTTGTAAGTCAAGTGAAGATGTTTATTGAACCGAATCCACAGCAAGGAAGATTATTGAATGCCCAGAGGCAATTCACTCGCAATGTAATTTGTATGAAAGATGTGGAAACGTATAAAGAGCATACACATACAAATTTTCATTTTTATTAGTATTGATAGACGAACAATTTGTGTATCCCTCTCCTATCGCAACAATGTACTATTTCCAAAATTTGCGCCAATGGAGTGAATTTTAAAGTCACAACTAATCTGCAACTCATCACGCACTAACATCCGGTAGCGATAAGATAGAAGAACTTTTTTTGATATAAGTAATGCGAGGATGTGTTCCAGAAAAATAGATTTGCAGACTGCATTTAAGAGTAGACTTCGGAATATCTAATTTCTCCAAGATGGCTCGGAACATCCGGTGTAATTGCATCAAATCGAGAACAAACGTTTGTCTACACCATTTCTAACTAATCACTGACCATAAATCGCTCACAACAATTTGAATCCCAATTCAAACTGACAGAGAAGACAATTCGCCAATTGGAATGTAAAATAACAGCAGAAAAATATAAAGGGTTAAAACCTCACGAGGGGTTAGAACCTCATCTTGAAAATTAACTCAACACCCAAATCAATCCCTAACTGAGCCTCTTAACTCAACTTTCAGCGCAACCTCCAACTCAATCGCAACGCAATCCTCCAATCCAACCCTTAATTTAATTACCAATTCAACCCATTCAACCCATAAATAAATCAACAACCGAGCCCCCAGCTTCAGCTCAAAGCCTATTCAACCCTTCAACTGTAACTCAACCCGCCACCCAATCCTAAACTCAATCATAACTTAACCCTAACTGTACCTTCAACTCAACCCCAAATTAAAAGTTCGACTAAAACCCTAAGTCAACAGTCAACAGGTTTCGAAAACTACATGCGAACATGAACTCAACTTAATATAATCTTCACCCCAACCCTCGACTCAACCCTAAACTCAATCCGTAAACCAACATGGTTAGAAAACTGCATATATAATTGTATATTTACAACACAACTCCAATTAAATGTCAACTCACTGCAACTTAACCTTAACTGGACCTGCAACTCGGACCTTAAATCAACCCTAAACTCACGTCCAACTCAAACCCTAAATCAACATGATCTTAAAAACTACATGGGTGAACTCAATAACTCTATTTCAACTAGCTAGCCTTACCTTTGGAACACAAGATTCGCAATTGAGAAAGTCAAACTTGCTAGGAAATGCGATTTTGCAAGCATTCTCGAAACTCGAAATGTACACAATCGTGTTTTCGAAAAAATTCTCAAAACTCAATTTTGCACTTTTCTTCTAAGTTAAATAAAGCCTTCTTGAACATCTGAAATTTCATACAAACCAACCAATAATATCAGAGGCCTCACTAACTGTGATTAAATTGTATAACATATTGAAAACAACTCTTTGATAATTTCTAAACATCTCGAAACTTTGAATATTTTTACAAATCTCTATAATTTCGAAACAACCTTAAAAATCGTCAGAATTTTAAGTACATAATTTGAAAATTGCGGAAACTTATGAATCTCGCGAATAAACTTCAAAATCTATTAAATTCATAGCAACTACAAAAACTAGAAAATTTAGAATAAATTCGATTAATCAAGATTACCCCAGACAAACTCGAATAATCTCGAACCATTTCAATAATATCGAAAAATCTGGATATAATTGAATACTTTTGAAACTCTGCGAGACTGTGCGGTAACAAAAATCTTAAATGTGAAAATCATCGAATATTATTTGTGAATGTCGGAAACTTCAATCAAGTCAGCTTTAGTCTTACATTTTTTCGGAATTTCGAAAATATCGAACAATCCAATTCGATTTAGTTCTAAAATTCTTGAGTAAAAATAAACAAATACCGAATCGAATACCTGCAACTGAAAATGTCAAACATACTGAAAAATTAGGCAATATTTTTAGGGGGATTTTTGAGAATATGAAGAATATTCGTGTTGCAATTTGTTCGCGATAAATGGTTTTCTTTAAAGTCATATGGAGGAGGGGTTTATAGGGAAGCAAATACTCCTCTCCTCCCTTCCATACGGTGAACATAAATAATGCGATAAATAAAAGCGAGGCTTTATAGGCCTACGAAGCGATCTTACGAGCCCATAGGATTTAATGTTCCTTTTATGTAGTAGTCTCAGTCAAGGTTATTCTGAAGGTTAAATAATTGTAATATGTGGATACTTGGATTGAGGCCTTGTCTCTATAGTCATAACAATATTAACGGAACAGTCCACCAAGTGTGCTTAATGTTTTTTTTAAAGGCTGCAATCCGTAAACAGAACAATTGGCTTCCATTAATTTTTTTGCTATTTTGTGTAAATTAAAAATGAAAATGGCACACAAAAGTTTTAACTGATGAATTATTTCGTGGAAGTGCGTCAAACTTTAAGTCTGCCAGATGGGACCAAAATAATATTTGTGAAAAATATTAATTAGTCACCTGATGTTTAAATAACTTTTGCAAATACAAACTTACTAGTAAAAATTTACGAAAAACAAAGAAGAGTTTAAGAGTTTAATTGGATGTTAATTGCGTGGGCACGCTTTACCTTCGGCTGATGGAAAAAATTGATTATGTACATACTGTTAGTCTTTTAACTGAAAAGCATGATTCAGCAATCAATGGTTTTTTGCTCGCTGTCCTCATTTATGGTAATTAAATATTGTTATCTACACTATGACCGATGCTCCTAATCAGCAGTTGAGCCAGATGGTTCATTATAGTCGCCATTCTTCTTCGTCTAGCCTATTTCATATGGTACAATAAATTAAGTGATGTGCGACAAATTTAGTTGTATATTATATGTAGATTATAAGACGCCGGTCACCTAAAAAGCCTATCAAACATAGATACATGATATTTTTGGTAAACATATTAACGCCAATTTATCTTCAACACCTTCTTCTTCATCGTTGCCGCCGACTTATAAATACAAAAAAATTATCTAAATATTGATTTTATTAATTATGATTGCACACAAATCTACCATAGGTTACTTTTGTTGTAAGGTGGTTTATCTAAACTTTCTCATTTATTCTTTAATAAAATATTTATTTATTTATCTAAGATCGCATTATTTATATTTGTACAACATCATGCAAACAAACAAGCACACACACACACTCATAGTATATACAAATAACGTTTCATTTGTAAAGAGAGACAAACCAATTAATAAATCATCAAAATATAATTAAAAGTCAATAAATAACAAAAGTCGTTAAATCTTAACACCTTGCCGCTCGATTGGCACATTTAAGATGGTTTGTAAATATAATAATAATTTTTAAAAGTATGTACAAATAATTACTTAGGCGCGCGCATTAAGTAGCCTCTAACGGAATTTTTCAACTTCCTTGAGACGCCTTTCAAGCAATATATGAGACGACGACCACGATATATTTTGTTGCATTTCGTTTACCGTGTGTGTGTGTGTTCTCTGTGCGGGGTATTTTAAGGTGCGATCGATCGATCGCGAACACAAATTGATATATGTAAAGCCGTAGAAGAATTTATTGATTTTATACGTCAATCGCGACACATGGGAAAAACTCGATACTTAATTGCATGTAAATTTTCCAGTTCGATGCATGCAGACAAATTATGACTGCACGATTTTTTTGACATGTATAAAATGTATTTGCAATTCATTATTGCGGCTTAAATCCGATTAAATAATTTACATTTTATTATTGAGCGCCCATTGTGCGGAATGGAATAAAATGTGCGAAATGGAAATTTTTTTGAAACAAAAACCAGATTCCAAGAGTTTTGTTTAGCAGCTTTTTACATACTGTATACAAAAATTAAACGATCAATTGATTTGGTGGCGCCTATTTTTCCATTTACTTGATCATTTTTCATTTTGTGTTGTTTGATCGACATGAATGAATTTGCTATATCGCGCGTATAATAAAAAGACGCGCAATTTTATTTTTTTATTATATAAAATTAATTCAAGCTGATTGCATTTTGTGTATATACAATGGAATTAAATTGAATTTAATAAGAAAATCAATAAAAAACGAGGTGATCCATGTTTTATTATGCATTTTTATGTTTTCGCGATATTATAAAATTGCGCGTGTAATTTGAATTTATTCCAGATATGGAAATAAATTGAAAATCATTTAATTGGGGTTAGCGCCTTATTCGATCGATCTTTTGTTAAAATGAAAAATTGGTCAATCTTTCGTTTTTATTTTATACGTACAATATATCAATAATCACGCAAAGTTATACTTAACGTTTCAGATATACTATACTCAAGTTTAATCAAATCCGTGGTGAAAGCAGTAACCATTCTTGATAAAATAATCGCTTTCATTCCAAATCCCCAATGAGAGAGACACAAAAAATCATCCAAAAGCTGCTGGCTTTCTTACATTTCCTTTAGTATCCCTAAGTTCTGTGACCTCATATGTTGTTGTACTGCTGAACATTTCATGAGTACAGGCAAATGAAGAAAGTTTTACTCACAGCTGAAACCGCTTTTTGAGATAGTAACTGTAAGGTTGCGTTCTGTTAAAGCTCCCTAAAGTATTTTAAGATCCCGTTTAACTATTTAACTTCAAGTTTAAAAATGGTTGACTGCCGTAATCCCAAGTGTTTTCCCAGAATAACTGGATTTTAGGGCAACTAGTGCTATTGAGTGACTATAGTGCTAATTTACAATTTCTACTTCTGTTTTAATAACAAAGACAACCTCATGTCAATAATAGTTGTACCGATCTCTCACTTTTTCTTTACATCCATAAACCATTTTTGTAGATTATCTCTAAACCACACAGGACTGCGGTTCGATGCCAAATGATTTTTATTTTTACGAGTAACCTTTGTTTTATTGCATTTGGGCACTCAAGCAGGTCATCACAATCATAATAAAGTGACGGTCCATTTTCGGAATTTGACCTATTAGATTACCTTCCCTAAGAAAATATTTTATTGTTGTAAGCATCATTGGTTATTCGAGGCCACAATTCTAGAACAGTTAGAAATTTTCCGGATTATTCGAGATTTTTACTTGATGTTCCAGGGTTAATAGATTTTTAAGCTTAATCGAGATTATTGTGTGGCATTGGGTTTCATGGCATTGATATTATTTGAGAATTTATTTGTTTTTCGAGATTTTCGAGATTATTCAAGTAGAGATTTTCTCCACGTTATTCGAGGATTTTCGAGACTATTGAAGATTGTTCGAGATTACTTTAGTGATTATTAGCGTTGATTTGCTGCTTTTTGTTGAGTTGCTTGTTGTTGTGAAATTGTATGTGATAATTTCACATTTTTCGTAAGATTATTCGAATCAAAACAAACTCAATTAAATTGAGATGCCGAATGTTACCATCTTCCGTTTTCAATACAATTACAGTATAGGTGACCGCGCAATGTAATTCACCAACTTTAACACGAGTTCCATTTAAATTATTGTTCGCTTCAGCCAGTGCGTTCAGTGCATATCTCATGTCTTGATAATAGGGGCACCAAGATTTGTAGGTAGCAACCAAATAATTGTTGGTTGATAGTTCAGTAAAAATTTGGTCTTTTCGAGATTTTTTAAAGCCTGCATCTAGTCCATTTTGAACCAAATTGAATTTTCTCCAGAATGTGTAGAAATAAATAGACGATCCAAATGCAAGTTGAAACAACAATTACAGGTGCTTAAATTTGATTTTTTTTCTCAAAAAATTCTGTAGACTATAGCCCAGTTGATTTTCACCTAAATTAAATTTTTTCCGGAATTTGTTGAAATAATCGTAAGATCCAAATGAAAGCAGGAACGGCAATTACCATTCTGTGCATTGGCTTCAACCAGTTGATTTTAAACAAAATTTAATTTTCTCAGGAATTTATGGCAATAATTGGGCGATCGAAATTTAAATCGACTAGCAACTACCGAAACGGTTTCCGAAATATTTACTGCCCAAAAATTCTGTAGGCTTATAGCCCGCGGTTGATTTTCAAATAAATTGATTTTTTGCCGAAATTTGTATAAATAATTAGACGATTCAAATGCAAGCATGCACGAAAATTACGGATTCTGAAATTTTTAATTTTTGGCCTAAAATTCTGTGGGCTACTCTACTATAGCCCAGTTAATTTTGAACCAAATTGAATTTTTTTCAGAATGTGTAGAAATAATTGAACGATCCAAATGCAAGTTGGCAAGCAATTAAGGCTAAAGCCCAGTTGATTTTAAACAAAAATTTTATATTCTCTGGAATTTGTGGAAATAATCATCATCATTTGCTACATCCGGATGCACTACGGCATCCTTGTGCAATATCAAGAAGGATTGCCACTCCGGCATAGCAGAATCCCTAACCGATGGGCATCACCGAAAATGTACCCGAGATCCAACTCATCTCAGTGTGTGTACCGCCACAAACAAAACAGTATACAATCGTCGGTTAGCTGCAAAAATAATTTCAACATTACACTCCATAATTAACCGAACCCCTAAATCACGCGATATAGTTCTGCTCAGGGATTTCTATGCCCATATTGGATCTAAAGTCACTCGGTAGGGGAAAAACATTGGCTCCAATTTGATCCATGGCACTTCAAACGAGAATGTAATCTAGAGCTGCTAACCCAACTGGCACCTTGAAAAATTCGATCTTACTCTCAAGTGGACACAATCATCAAATCTATGTCAAATCTTTAAAAGGTGACGTGTTCCATAAAGAAATAAGTGATCACAGTTTATTATGGATTGGCTGCATCCGATTATAGAGTGAAGCAAGGAGGCCAATCTCCCCTCGATTATTCAATTTCATACCCAACGAAGTATTAATGATGGTTTCTGATCAGTTTCCAGAACTAATATTGGAACAGCGACAGAACGTACAATTACCACTAATTCTTGCTTATGCCAATGACATCGCCCTTATAGTACGTAACATCAATAATATCGAACCCATTAGGTGAACCTGGACATTGCTGGATTAGAAATTAATCCACAGAAATGTACAGTACTCATCAGAGACTCCTACTGCAAATCCGACCCCACCACCAGTTCAGTTCTAGCAGGCATCACATTCCGCCACGTCAACACTAGGCGGTATCCAGGCACCCAGTTGACCGCAGAACTAATTTGACCTCTCACCATACGGGCTAGATGCTATCAAGTACTTGGACTCGTCAAGCAGATGCAGCTCTTCATACGTAAAAACAAAATAACATTCCAAACTGCTTTCACGATGTACAATACAACAATAGTTCCCATGATAACTTATGGATTATGAACTACAGCTCTCACTTCCGCAAATCATCGCCGATTGAGGCAAAATGAGCTATTCTTCTTGAAGAAATTGACGGAGTTCAGTACACATAAACCACAGGCTCCGAAATTTTTAATTGTTGCACCAAAATTCCGTGGGGCCCAGTTGATTTTAAACAAAACTTGATATTCTCTGGAATATGTGGAAATAATCGGACGATCCAAATGCAAGTAGGCATAATAACAATTACAGGTTCAAACATTTTTAATTTTTGCCCCTAAATTCTATAAGCACGGCAATTATGGATTCCGAAATTTTTAATTTTTGGCCTAAAATTCTGTGGGGTATATTTGTATCCAAATTGAATGTTCTATAGAATGTATAGAGATAATTGGACGATCCAAATGCAAGTTGGCAAAGCAATTGCAGGTTCCGAAATTATTAATTTTTTCCCAAAATTCCAGTTGATTTTTAATAAAATTGAATTTTGTCCGGAATTGGCTGATGAATGTAATAAATTATTTATGAAAGTTTCCCAATAACTAAATTTAAAATTCAAATTTAAAAATAGTCACTGTTTCAACTGACCTGCTGTCACGTTTGTACCCACGCTCCTCTAATGAACTCAGCTCAAAACAAATCAACTTAACTCTCAACACAACCCTAAATAAATTCTTAACTAAACCGTTTAATTCCAACTCAATTCCAACTGAACCTCAACTCAACCCTAGCCCAATCCCATCTCAACCTCAACTCGAACTACAATCCAGATCCTTAACCAACCCTAACTCTAATTCTACTTTCTATTCAACCACAAATAAATTCCCAACAGCTCAAATAACCCTACCCCAACTCCAACTCAACTTCAACTCAACCCTTACTCAAACGGCAAATGGGACCTAACTCAACCTTCAATAACACAACCGTAAACTCAACGTATGGTTTTGGATCAATACGTATGGCAGGTAACCGACCTCCTGGACGTACAGGTTCCAAAAACTTTGACCATATAAACTGATTGGCGAGCAAAAATTCCAAATCGGATAACACGTTCTCGAGGAGGTATCTAGGGTACGGATAGACATTCAGATATCCGGGTTTTTAGTTTTCTCAGATAATTTCAAATTCTAGTAGAGTTAAGCTTAAGCGGTTCCAAAAATCGAGGTCAACTTTTTGACGGTTAACATTTGTTTCTAAAACACGTGCGTCTTTAAATAAAATATATGGCGCCTTCTTTAGAACGTCAACATTGTTTAGACGTGGAAAATTTTGTAAATCTAGGAGCCACTCAATGCCACTATAAACCTATTTCTCAACATGTTTTCTATTGATTGTTGTTGTCGTCTATTATTTTTTTTTTTTTTTAATGTTTAAGCTTCAGGGTGACCTTTTATGTATATTATTATTATAAATAGACTCGTACATAAAAGCTAAATTATACAATTAAATGAATTTTGCGCTAAAAACGCAGAAGAAATAGCTAGCGAACAACAAAAAAAAAAGTTGGCGCCATTGTATTTACCCCAAGCGAATACAAAATGACATGAGTTTCCCATAAAATTAATTCAAATCTGTGTTTAAATTTGAGTACATTACAATTCAATTCCAAAAATCAATAAACTGAATTGTTCTGGTTGTGTATGCCTGTGTCGTATTATAGCGCCTTTCTGCTTGTACATTTATATTAAGTGTAAACACGCGGATATACACACAAGAAATTATTGTACCCTTGATATTTGTTGTTGTGGCACTTTAAAATCTACATAATACACCAAAAAAAAAAAAAAATTATTGACAAAAACAACAACCACCGCGCGCACATAAATCTCATTTTAACTAAGTAAATTAACAGGCTGCCGCGCAATCATTGCGTATATAATTTATCCAAAATACAAAAAAAAAGTGTCACGTACACTCCGATTTAGAGGTAAATTCCCACCGAAAATATTGTTTACCCAAAAAATACACAAAATTCATTTAAATTCGAGAGCAAGAGACTTTTCTTACAAAACACAATTATTAATTACGATTTGAGGTTGTTTATGTTTTTTTTTTGTATATTATCGTACTCGTGTACTCATCATATATAATAAAGATAGTGTGCCCGAGCTCGTATATATTTTAAGAAGAAGAACAAACAACAACAAAAAAAAATGTAAGATAATTTCAAAAAGTAAATGATTATCGAAGGTCATTAAATGGCGCCTACAACAAAATCACATAATCGCACCGAAATAATAAAAATAAAAATAAATTTATTTAAATAGATGAAATTATTTTTAGTTGTTATTGTTGTTGGTTTTAATCTCGCGATTTCACGTTGTATAGTAATAATTTAACAGCTTATAAAAAATTCTATTGCTGCTTGTATTTTCTTATATACTATATGTACGTATACGGTGAGGGAAATATTCGGGTCACAATTTTTTCGAAGAGAGTGGGGTGGATCTAACTTTCTCTTACTATTTGTCTGCAACCAAAATGAACAAAACTTCAAACTCTTTAATTTCTTGATGACAAAACTTCAGCAAAAATTAACAAAAAGACAATACCATTAAAATTGAACAGTTGCTGGTTGAGATACAAAATAATAACATCTTGACATTCGTTATACAATCATTTTTGGCCAACGTGGCAACAATTTGCATTCTCATAAACTTTGGAAATTTTGGTAGGAATAATTATTTATGGAGAAAAATGCGTGAAATCACAAATCATTTATATGGGACCGGAAGTCATGTTTTAATTTTATGATTTTTATGTTTTGAATGCGTAGCACTGAGTAAAACAAACAATTTATGCAACCTGTAGGTCTACTATGTATTCCGATCTGAAAGTAATTTTTCCTGAATTCAGAAATTTTGTATAAAGAAAAAAAGAAATTCAAATTTATTTCATAGTCAAAATGAACTTTCAGATCGGTTTTATTTTCAGATCGGAATACATAGTAGAACTACTGATTTTTGTTTTTGTTTTTGTTTTTAAGGTATAGGGTGTCAAATATTTAAAAAATTCATGCACGTGTTGTGGTATTTATTGCTATAAAAGATAAATGAATAAGAATTATAAAAGGTACCGTCCTTAATTTTTTCATTTTCAAAATGGCTGCCGAAACGTTCTTTTTAAATTTTCTCCCATGTTCCTTTTAGACATACAAATCAGCACCACATCTGGTTTCGTTTTCTTGCAAAATACCTTTAAGTATGACAATCTATCATACAATTTTTTTGTATCACAAAATGTAATTTAAAACAAAAATTATTGATAATATTTTATTACAAAATAGAGACAAAAATTTGAAAATGTTCACATATTCATATGCATGTTTATTTATCTTTAAAATAAGCCCAATTTTATAATTTTCGGACAATTAGTTTTTTTTCTACAGCAATAAATACAACACAAAGTGCATGAACTTTTTAATTATATGGCACTATGTACCTTAAAAAACAACAACAAAAAAATCATGTCCAATATTTTTTTTTTAAATTAATGCCACACATTGTAAACATAAAAATCATAAAATTAAAACATGACTTCCAAAAAAATGTGATTTGACGTATTTTTCACCTTAGTTAAGTAATTGGTGAATTGAAACAACATATTTGATATTTTTCTTGCCCGATATGTTAATGCTAACGGTAGAAAATATTGCAAGTGGAGGGCTGATGAATAATTAAAAATTATTTTCTCAATATACTTTCCATATTCTAATCAAGTAGTCCAATGTTTGATCGAAGCAGTGTTTTTTAATTGCAAAATCCGGACGAACTCAGAAAGCCCAGTTCGTAACAATATGAACCCTTATTTTTGACTCCAGAAATAGAAAGAGCTCAAAAATATTACATTCGAATATGTATTATAGGGGTTATCCAAGGTTATCTGAAAACAGTATAAGGCCATTTAACTACTAGCAGCCCATTTAATAGCTGGAACGGTGTATACATTGGGGATAAAGGCTTGAGTGCGTCACTTGCTTTCCATAGCTGAAATCTCAAATATGCATTTCTAATAAGGAAGGAACTTCACTTTATAATGTCCTTGACACAATATTTTCCCTTCTAACCTGAATTGTCCCCGTGTTGCCATATGGCAATAAAAATCAATAAAGTTAAAAACGTTTTGCCGTTAGGTCTGTTTTGTAAAGGAACAACAGTTACTTGGCTAGAAATATTATTTCACCAGGTAGATCACCTGTTTTTGTGCCTATTGCCATACGGCAACACAGGGGGCATTCGCAGAGATTTTTCCTCATTTTATGAATTTGCGCTTATTCAATGCGGCTTTGGGTTTTAATTTTATTGTTCACTATGTTTTGTTGTTGTGGTAATTTTGTATTAAATTATATATATTATCCGGTTTACAATTATTTAAACTATTTTCGCGTTTTCCAAGGAAACTTACGTTGAAAGAGGCTCTTGATTACGTCGAAGAATTCAAAGGTTTAGATGTTAGCGATACGGACGAGGTTCATACTGTTTTTATTTAGCCTCCGGGAAATGGTGGATTCATAGGCGGGGAGAACGATAGCGAAGATGAGTTAGGTGGGGTTCCCGATGATGTCTGCCCTGGTCAGCTGAAATCTAATTGCGAAATATTATTGAGAAGTGGTCACCGAATTACAACTTTGAATGATGAAAATGACTCCAATTTTGAATTGGATGTGGAATATGCACCGTGTGCTGATGTACACGAGCCTAGTTCTCCAACATCAAACGAACCATCGACTTCTGCTTCAATCGAACAGCGGAAGCGGAAATTGAAATCTAATAAAAAAAATCCTGCAAAACGTAACCAATCGAACGTCATGACTCCAATACTTTCTGAAGGGAATTATGAAGATTGCCGAAATTTTAAGCCGCATGAGCAGTTAGAAAATTTTTTTGGCGACGAATTGATGCAAATTATATCAGACGAATCTTCCAAATATGTTGTGTTTCGTGAGAAAGGCAATCCTCAAATTACTATTGCTGAACTACGAACATTCATAGGAATTCTTCTTACCAGTGGTTATAATTATTACACCGGTTTTCGGTGTATATGTGGAGCAACGATGATGATTTGTAATACTATCTTGTGTTCAACAGCATGCGAAGAAACCGATTCAACGAAATTTTGCAATTTCTCCACTTTGAAGATAGCTATCATGCTGGCTCAATTTAAAACCCGAACCCAGACAAAATGTGGAAGCTTTGTCCAATTACGGACCGCTTAAAATCCAAAATGTTGCTACATTTTCATCCGCAGAACCAAATTTGTCATATGATGAAAGTATGATAGGCTATTTTGGAAGACAACGGATGTAAGCAATTTATTAAAGGAAAGCCATTGCGGTTCGGCTACAAAGTCTGGTCATTATGCACTCCGTCTGGATATATGGTGAATTTCGAAGTGTATCAAGGATGAAATCCTCGTTCAAATGTAGACTACGAAGAAAATAACGGCAAGTGTGCTGAGCGACTCATTAGCATGATCGACGAATTGCCTGAGGCTACCATAAACTTGCCATTTGCATTTTACTTCGACAACCTATTTATTGGCTTGCCTCTTTTAGAACATTTAAAATTACGCGGACATACAGTGGCAGTGGAACAATTCGCGAAAACTGTATACCTAAATCATGTCCACTTCCATTGAAAAAACAAATGAAGAAGGAGAAACGCGGCCAATGCAAATGAGCAACAATAAATGACAGTGAAGTTCGTCTAACAAAATAGATCGATAATAGCTTAGTTTGTATGGCTTTAACCACATTTGGAACATATCCATATTCTAACACGTTTCGCTACTCGAAAGAACTAGAGAGCAAATTTGTTCCTCGCCCTTGTGTTGTGACGGAATACAACAAATATATGTGCGGGTCGAACGTTTAGATCAAAATGTGGCTCTTTATCGTATTGCCTACAAAGGCAAAAAGTAGTGGAGTTCAATTTTTATCTGGCTGGTGGATGCTTCTGTACAGAATGTATGGTAAGTACATCGTTTGGGTCAATCGCAAATGTCGCAGCTCGAGTTCAGAAGACAAATCGCGAAATACTATTGTCAACATTATGGTAAGAAGCCAAAGCGACCAGGTCCATCAGTCATTCCGAAGCGTCAAGTTAACGAAAACTTTGTAGAAACAACAATCCGTGTCGATGTAATTGACCACTTATTGTAGTTATTGCCATAACGAATAAAAGACGCTGCGCTGGTAACTTTCGCAAATCTATTGGACGTACTGCTTGCGTCAAATGTAACGCTTTGTGTGAAATGTTAATAATTACAAGAAATTAACATAAAAATTATCTTTCATTTCGAATGTATATTTATTTATATATGGAAATCATTTTGTTGAAAAAATTCTCTATGTGTGTCCCTTTGTTGCCATATAAACTACAAATGGGGTCGATGGCCCAAAGATATTTTCCATTGTTTTAGGCCCTAAATATTTGGGGTTCAAACCAAACAAATCGTTAAAAAAATTCTGGGACAATTCGGGCTAAGTTTACAGTTTCATTTAAAAAAATGGAGGTGTGGCCAACACACGACTTTCTTTTACGAACAGCGAATTTTGAAAAACTTTTATAATTCAAATTTCCCGCAAACTTAATTAAGATTGTTTTTATTATTTCATGTTTTCTGTAAATTGTATATTTTTGAAATATTTGCAAAATAAATTTTCTGTTTTACGGAATCTGGGAGCTGGGAACTGGGACCCCAAAATTTATGTAAAAAGTTTAAACATGAAGTTGCAGTTTGATTGCTTAAACCATTTGGACTACAAATTGACAGTCATATGTATATACCAACAGACACCACTTCAAAACTCAATTTTTTGAACTCATTAGTACACACGTAAAAGAAATAAAAGGTGATATTTATGAATTTAAATTTTTTCTTTTAATTTTTTGGAATTTGTATTAGTGATTTTTTGTAAATCTTATACTTTTTAAAATATGTGCAAAACACATTTTCGGGCCGAGAGTGGCCACTTCCGGTTGACCGATTTGGCAATTTAACATACATGTAGGCTAAATATTTTTATAACATACAGTACGTCACTGAAGTGTGCAAATTAATTATAATTAGCATAATTGGGCTAATACACACAATAATTAAAATGACAAATGCAAGAACTGCTGTAACTCCCTGTAAAAAAGTGTGGGGGGGGGGGCAGGAGTTGCGAAATATTTTTGCAATTATAAAACGATATATATACTTAAGTATTACAAGCCCTAATAAGTCGTTAAAAAGTTAAGAAACATGAAAAAATGATCCACATTCAATTATGTAATATTTGCATTAAAAACCGGAAGTATGTCACTGTAGTGTGCAAATTAATTATAATTAGCATAATTAGGCTATATATACACATATATTTATGTGTTGGCAAAACAATATTTAATTTTTTTTTATAAAATTTTTAAATTTTTTTTAAATTTTTTTTTTTAATTTTTAATTTGTTTATTTTGATTTTTTTTTTGATTTTTGGAAACATTTTGTATTAGTAATTTTTTGTAAACCTTATACTTTTTAAGATATTTGCAAAACAAATTTTCTGGCCCAAGGGAGTGGCCACTTCCGGTGGACCGATTTGAAGTAAAATTCACTGGGACCTCCCAATTTATCCAAAAAGCTTAAATCTGAAGTTTCAGTTCGATTGGTTAAGCCATCTGGGCTGTAGAGTGAACACAGACTGACAGACAGACAGACGGACAGACAGACGGACAGACAGACGGACTGACAGACAGACATCATTTCGAAACCCACTTTTTCGGACTCAGGGGACCTCAAAACAGATAAATCTTCAATAATCTCAAGGTCGAAAATTTTCATGATTACTATACTTTATTTTACTTACGTAAAAGAAAGTAAAATGATGCAAACTACCTTTTATTTGAATGCTTTTCTCAAAAAAACGGTTTTGACCTTCTGGTGACCTTGGGGCTGTTGTTGGAAAAATTCGTCTATCTTTTGGAAGAAGCGATTCTTGATCTTCAGATGACCTTGGGAGGTGGAAAATACATATTTGGGCGTACAATTTTACCCTCGTTATATTTCCGGAGTCAAAAAATATGGTTTCCATTTTAAAAAAAAATGACTTGACCTCTAAATGACTCTGATCCTGTACCTTGAGGTTAAGGTCATTAATCGATGTGTCCCGTTCGATGGGGCACATCGAATTAACTTTATGTACAAAACATTTTTTCGGATAAGACTTTCCTGAAGAGTTATTTCCGTGGATGGATACAAATGGGCCACCCTGAATATTTCTGTGGCAATAAGACATAGTAGCTTATGTCAACTTAAGATAAAATTAAATTTTCAATATTCAACATTTTCTATCTCTCCTGTAACTCCATCAAATTTGACTTAAGTCATGACGTATTGTGACTACATCCTTTGGTCACAAGGCTAGCGTACTTAAGTCAAATTTGGTGAAGTTACAGGATAGATATAAAATGGTGAATATTGATACCTCAATTTTTTTTTAAGTTGAAATAAGCTACTATGTCTTATTGCCATAGATATATATGGCTCTGTTTTGTATTGATTTATTTCGTTTTTATGAAATCTATAAGATCTAGAAAATATCATTGTGATGGAAAGATTCAACTCTTACAAATTTGCCCCAAGACTACGTAAACACAGTATCGTTCTATAAAATAATCTTTAAGCATCTCAAAATTAAATTTCGAATAGCTTCGATGCCTACATCGATTGAATAATTCATTAAATCAACATTTTAATCAAAAATTCTACTTTATCTTTGGAAGATCATATAACTCAGCGATATGCCTAATTCAACTCATGCTAAACTAGGGGTAACATTACGTTGCATAAATTGTGTTTACTCAGTGACAATCAAAATATAAAAATCATAAAATTAAAACATGACTTCCTATAAAATCATAAAATTAAAACATGACTTTTGATATAAAGAATTCGTGATTTCACGAATTTTTCCTTATTTATAATTCTGTTTTAATGTTAAATCCCTAATACACTATCAGCGATATGCTTAATTCAACTCAAGCGAAACTGGGGTAATATCACCAATTTTGTAATATTTCGTAATTACATCGCTTCGCAAATTTAGGGTAATATGCTAATATTGAGAACTCGCATAGACTCGAATAATCTCAAATTATTTTAGAATTCTAGAACAATTTTGATATTTTCAAAAAAATTCGAATCTTTCCGAAAATCTCGAATATACTTAGCTCATCTAATTCAACCCAAGCTAAACTCGAATAATCTCGAAAAATCTTGTATACTACTTTTATACGAGAAATATGACTACTCGATGAATTTTTCCAAGCGAATTTTTTGTCAAGTTCTATTGAACGAAAAAAACTAAACCTGGATCAGAAAAATTTGTTTTCGAAAGTACCCAAATCGATTTGTGAATAATTTAACATTAGCAAAAAAATTAATTCGATATTTCCTTACGCGAAAATTTAAATTATCCATCTGTATGTTTACTTTTGTTTGTATAGGCATTGTTTCATTTTTGCTTAAAAACTGCCACCGAAAAAAGGATTTATTGGACAAGATACGGCAAAATCGAAGAAGATTAAAACTACAAGAGTGGCTGAAACACCTGAACAACGTAAAATTCATCGTGAAGCAAATCATTTGCAAAACCGTGAATTACGAGCAGCTGACACTCTTGATCAACTTGAAATTGGTGTTAATGTACATCGTTCGAGAATGTTCGATGAAGAGAAAGATTCAGAGCCAGTTTAAAGTTGGAAGGATTCAATTACGATGAAAATTGAACGAAGATGATTATAGCATGCACCCCAACATTTTAATTGGGTAAATGGATAATATTTGTTTGAATTGTCATGCTTTAAAGTTTCACAATGAATCGCCTGAAATATGTTGTTCGAATGAGAAAGTGAATATCCCACCTCTGGATGAGCCCCTCTTCTATCCTACGCCTTTTGAACTATACTGAGTCATTCAAACACTTTCTACAAAACGATAGAGGTTTCGCGCCACATGGGTAACGGAGTGACGGAGACCATTCAAAGTTGTGCTATTAGTCTCGGAACAAAACTTGAAATTATTTCAAGTTTACAGAATTTATTCCACAAAAGCAATTATATGGTGAATTTATTCAAAATCGTATTGAAGCAAATGCCATCGGATAATCACAGAGTAATTCGGTCAGACAAAACAGCCTCCATAGAATGTCGTCCATTAAATACAATTATTTTTGACACAGTTGTAAATGAGAATCAGGCTGTCAATTACCCAAAAGAATTTTTAGTTCTTTGGAGCCACCTGGAATACCATCGCACATGTACTATTTTGGAAAGTTGGCTTACTAATAATGCTTCTTTGTAATTTAGATTTACTGAAATTCTGCAATGGTGTGAAAAAAAATGAATGTGATTGAAGCAACGTTTGGGTTCATATTTAGTGACACTCTGGGATTTTACTTAATAATATTTTGCTGACGAAGGTAGTTCCTTCGAGCTTCTAAAGGTGCTCAAAGACATAAGTAGAAATTTGCGACCCGGTTATCACTCAAAATCAATATAATAATTCTTATCTCCTGACATAGTGTCTAAATCAAGACTCGGTGGAAATATTTTTTGGAATTATTAGAGCGAAAGGATGCCTTTATGATCATCCAACCTGCTTTACAATTTCAATATCATGTGCGAAACTTTCTATTGGAGCTCGCCCCATCTCGATGCCATTCCGCCAGATTTCTTATTACTGAAACGAGATGCCGATCGCCTCTAAATCGAGCAAACACGATTTTATTTTTATTTCACATATACTTATACGTCCGATACTAAGTAAATGATTTAATTTTAAACGTTGGCTGTTTAGTCTTTCGTTGCGATGCGCGCACTATATTTAGCGCCAATTTTATATAACTACTACCTGACCCGGCGAACTTCGTCCCGCCCCAAATTACTTCGTTTCGAGCAAATACTTTTGTCCTTCACGAAAATTGATTTTGATGATAGAAAAAATCAAACAACTCAACTCTATTCTCAATAGATGATTGAGTTGAGTGGACATTCCATTCCATTTTCATCGAATTCAACACTAATGTATTGAAAACTGAATGAAATGTCGATTCAAACTCAGGCGTCTTTCGAAAATTGAGTTGTGTTTTGGATTTTTTCTCTCATTGAGGAAATGAATTGGAGTCAGTTGGAATTCAAAAGAATTCAATGTATTTTATTCGAGTGGAATTAAATCGAATACAGACGCAAATCAATACAATGCATTGTGGTAAACAATATTTCTAGTTCTGTTTCCGGCGCATAAATGAACAACGATGATGGTTTGCCAACTCTCGAACACGCGACGTACAACTGGCCATGAGAAAAACACGGAAATTCTAGATTTATTCCGCACACTTCCAACGATTGACCTTGCGATTTGTTAATCGTCATAGCAAACGCCAAACGAATGGGGAACTGAATGCGCTTGAAGTCGAACGGTGTGTCAGTTGGAATCATAGGAATTCTCGGAATTAGAACATCTTCTCCTTTGAATTTGCCCGTGATGATCGTCGCTTGAATCACGTTGTTCATCAGTTTATTCACACTCAATCGCGTTCTGTTACACAATTTCGGATTGTTCAGATTGCGCACCATGATTATTACAGATTCAACCTTGAGCATCAAGTTATGCGGTGGTCCGACTTTTCCGAAGGCTTTTCCCAAAATTTTTTTTCGTAAGAACCATCTCCTGGCAATTTCAAACACAATAGAAAAAGATTGAGCCTAATTGAGCCTAATCCGTCATCAAAACATACAAAAAATTCAAAAATTCATTGAAAAAAAAATCAATTTTCTTCGGGTTTTTCCGGCAGTTTCCGAGTTTTCCACTTCGTTTTCCCAATTTTTCTCTTCTAAAAGACAATCTGGTTTGGTTGCGCGCCAAATCTCGTACAAAAACATAATTTTTTGATTTGCTGAATTTTCCGACTTTTCCAAAGGATTTTCCCAAAATTTTCTTTTGTAAGAACCATCTCCTGGCAATTTCAAATACAATTAAAAAAGATTAAGCCCAATAGGTCATCAAAACATACAAAATATTCAAAATTTCATTGAAAAAAAAAATTCAATTTTCTTCGGATTTTTTCCGGAAGTTTCCGTGTTTTCCACTCAGATTTTCCAATTTTTCTCTTCTAAAAGACCATCTGGTTTGGATACTCGCCAAATCCCGTACAAAAACATAATTTTTCGATTTTCCGAATTTTCCGACTTTTCCGAAGGATTTTCCCAAAATTTTCTTTTGTAAGAACCATCTCCTGGCAATTTCAAACACAATAAAAAAAGATTAAGCCCAATCGGTCATCAAAACATACAAAAAATTGAAAATTTCATTGAAAAAAAAAATTCAATTTTCTTCGGGTTTTTCCGGGAGTTTCCGAGTTTTCCACTCAGATTTTCCAATTTTTCTCTTCTACAAAACATCTGGTTTATACCATCTGGTTGGCTACGCGCCAAATCCTATACAAAAACATAATTTTTCGATTTTCCGAATTTTCCGACTTTTCCGAAGGATTTTCCCAAAATTTTCTTTCGTAAGAACGATCTTCTGGCAATTTCAAACACAATAGAAAAAGATTGAGCCTAATTGGGCCTAATCCGTCATCAAAACATACAAAAAATTCAAAAATTCATTGAAAATAATTCAATTTTCTTCGGGTTTTTCCGGAAGTTTCCGAATTTTCCACTTCGTTTTCCCAATTTTTCTCTTTTAAAAGACAATCTGGTTTGGTTGCGCGCCAAATCTCGTACAAAAACATAATTTTTTGATTTGCTGAATTTGACTTTTCCAAAGGATTTTCCAAAAATTTTCTTTTGTAAGAACCATCTCAAAATTTCATTGAAAAAAAAAATTCAATTTTCTTCGCGTTTTTCCGGGAGTTTCCGAGTTTTCCACTCAGATTTTCTAATTTTTCTCTTCTACAAAACATCTGGTTTTTACCATCTGGTTGGCTACGCGCCAAATCCTATACAAAAACATAATTTTTCGATTTTCCGAATTTTCCGACTTTTCCGAAGGATTTTCCCAAAATTTTCTTTCGTAAGAACCATCTCCTGGGAATTTCAAACATAATAGAAAAAGATTGAGCCAAATCGGTTCAGCCGTTCTCAACTGATGTGCGCACATACATTTTTTACACCATTTTTATATATATAGATATAGAGATATATAGAAAATTTTTTATTTTTTGATTTTTTTAGCTGAACTTGGGGGTTTTTCAAATTTTTTTTTTCTAAACCATCCCTGAACTATAGCAAACAAAACAAAAAAAAAAAATTTTGAAAATCGGTCCAGCCGTTTTTGAGTTTTAGCGAGACTAACGCACAGCAATTCTTCATTTTTATATATAGAGATATATTTCATTGTGTTATACAATGCGTGCACTAAAAAAGATCACCCTGAAGTTTTTTTTTTACAAAAATGGTCTAATTGAATTGGACTTAAAACAATAATAACAATAACATGTTTTGAAATATATATACATATAGTATTAGTTTGATATGTGCAAGATGTATCTGTCATTGTAACGAGGCGACGATTCGCCCAACAATAAAAAAATATAAAAAATTCCGCATCAAAACAACTTTGACGCAAGCCAAATTTCTGGGTAAACTAAATTACACAAGTCACGCGTTATTTTTCCCATACTATATACATAGACCAAAACACACACGCGAGATTATAGATTGAGTAATAAACAAATTAAAGTTATTAAACGTTGAAATAATTCGCATATCTAAATCACTGTCATAATCTTTCCATAATTATACTAGTCGCATTACAAGTGGTTTAATATACTCATACGAGTTTATGTATGTATATTGTGTTGAGATATCCGGTTGAACCGATTAGCATATTTTATTATTTGTCTCAATTGATTTTTCGAAAATTTTTATTAAGACGTCAACTTTTCATTGTACATATTTTAATGAAGATCTACTTTGCGCTCTAATACGCTTACAAAAATATAATAATAATTGATCTACTTAAACCGTTTCTACTTCTGGTTAAACCAAACAGCAAACAACAACAATAACAACAACGAAAATTAACTACATCGATGCCGCCAATAATAATAAAAAAAGCTTATCATAATTAAAAATCAACTTTTCTACTGAAATACGGTGGTGACACAACAACAACAAAATCTTCTTAACTGGTTACGATTTTGTCAAATCTAAATGATGTTTGTTTGTATATAAGTACGTATAAATACAAAGTGGGTTGCATTCACTCGATTGAGCCGCGATCGATTGTTATTATATATATCTCGATCCTATATGTATACATACATGTATAATACGCAAATTTAAAAAGATTAAAAACATATTTTTCATACTTAAGCTGTTGACAATAAAAATGATACAAAACAAAAAAAAAATTGTAAAGCTTTTTTTATTACCACAATGCCACGACCGTAAACACAAAATACCGCATTAACGGACGATTTTAGAGGTAAATACAAAAAAAAAAAATTTGTTGTTGAGTCTCTTGAGATCGATAGATTTATTGATATAGCGACCCATTGATCAATAAAATATTAGTCCAGAAAACAATTATATATATAGATGTTCTATAGATTGTGCCCTAGGATGGTTTAAGTTGTCCCACCTAAATATTTTTTGTTGGTGAGAAAATGGGAGAAAATTCAAAGAGAACGTTTCGGCGGCCATTTTGGAAAAAAAATTCCAGGGTGGTACTATTTTAAAAATTATTTAATAATCCTTATTCATTTGTCTTTAAAATGAGCCTAATTTTCTATAGCAATAAATACAAATCCAATTGCTTAAAATGTTTAAATATTTGACACCTTGTATCTTAAAAAAAACAACAATAATAAAAAAATCACGTTGCATAAATTGTGTTTACTCAGTGACAATCAAAATATAAAAATCATAAAATTAAAACATGACTTTCTATAAAATCATAAAATTAAAACATGACTTTTGATATAAAGAATTTGTGATGTCACGAATTTTTTTTTACTAATTCAAATATCCTCCTCCGCAACCTGAAGTTTTCTGATCTAAAATATTACGAAAATCGTCATAATAATTTCTTAACGTCCTATTTATCTAACTTTAAATGGAAACCAGTGAGAATTTTTTTCACTTAAACTGCTTAGGCTTTTGTAAGAAAAATTCTGTCAAGACACACCACCCAATCAACTTGCCATGGATTGATTGTTTTTACTGTAACTTTTCGGTTACTCTCACACATATTGCTTTTGCTAGGTTAACAAACATAATTCCAGGAAACTAGGAACGTAAAATGATCTTATTTGTCCAAACCTAAAAAAATATAATTCTGCTAAGCAAACACGGAGCCACACAAAATCGTTAAACGCCATTTTAAATTGCAATAAATTATTTTGTTACAAGTCGTATTAAATCTCACTAAAGTCAAAACGACTAGCAAAATCTTTAATTTATTGCTTTTACTTAAGAAGGAAGTAATCTACATTAAAACAAAAAAAAAAAATACTTCGACGAAGAGGAAAAGAAGAAGAAGAAGAGATATGAATATGTGTACTCTGCCTACCTACTTACCGGCTGTATAGGCATATACGATATACTCGCATCACTTAACCTTTCTTGCATATGTAAACAACAAATTGCATTACAACAACAAAACAGTCACGGCACATCTTTGGTTCGATCTTCAATATGCAAAATAAATCGATTTTAATTGGATACCTATATGGTTGCACGATCACTTCCGTTCTCTTTATTCATATCAATGATCTTATTAATTTTCCTTTGTTTTTTTCCTATATAGACACAAAATGCAAAACTCAAAATTTTAACTCGACCCCGCGAGACTAAATAAAGTACAAACCTATTTGCAAGACGGAAAATATGTTAATCGCACGATCATCCTCATCATCTTGAACTTCAATAAGACACACCAACATTAAAAGTAAAATAACAAAAATCTTCCATATAACAAGAAGAAGAAAGCCCATCAATGAAATAAATAAAAAAGAAACGTTAAAAAGGCAAAAAAAAAAAAAAAATTGTAAGAATAACAAATCGCCCCACTCATCATCACGATCACGCAATAAGATCTTGTTTTGTATTTTTATTTTTATTTTTTAGTTTTGTAGAATAAATGAATGAATGAATGAGTCATCCTGCGGTATATTATGTTGCAGATTTTTGTTTTGTTTTCAAACTCATTGAAGAAAAAGAATAAAAACATTGTAATGACATCTTTAGGTACAGGGGGGACATACGCGCCATTTATTGGGCACATTGAACTTCATACAAACAAAAACGCGAGACACCCGCAGCTGTATGTTTGTATGTTCGCGCGCTATGCAAATCAATTAATTAAATTATATCCATAATTCGCGTGAAATTGCGATCGTCCATCATTCCGGAAAAGATTACAAATTTGATTGGAATTTCCATGTTTTATAATTTGTATGTGCAATATGGTTTCCGAATTATTTATTTGTATTAAATTGGTGGCGCCTAAGTGAGCGGATTATTAATTGAATTTCCTGTGAACTCAATAATATTTGTTGCAAGCGACTATAAAACACAGATCGCACAGTGTTTTCCGTTGTTTGTTTTATGTGTTTTTTTTTTGCTGTTGTATATAAATTAGAAGAAAATTTCGCAAGTCCCAAGAATTACCGGTCGCCGTATAAAATTTATTAATATTTATAATTCGTAGAATATATTATTCCAATAATTCGGCCGATTTTGAACCAACCAGTTATTCCGTTATAAATATAACCGAACTGAACACATTGACATAATATAGTGTGAATATTGTCTAAATAAATCAAATCTAATTGGCTAATAACCATCTCTTTATTCAAAAGGCGTGCGAAACCGATTAGATGATCGCTAACGAGTTTAACACTTAAGCGGAAGAATAAATATTTGTACTCACATAGCTGTACACATAAATAATATTTGGCGACAACAATTAAGATGATCGCGGCGGAGACATATATCGTGATCTACAAATCTGTGTCTAAGATCACGACGCAATCACAGTGCTGCCATATATATATACATTTATTTATATTAATTAAATTAAATTAACGTTCTTATGAATATTTTGAATGATCGCAAGTTGTAAGAACATTATAGTTGTCGGCGTCGCGTCTAAATCTATTAAGTCTCCGCATCAAAATTAACAAAATGAAATAATTTTAAATTTTTGGCGACATACAATTTATCAGAGACAATTTTTTGTTGTTTCTCGTTTTTATTATTGTTAATCGAGCGCACATCTTTTTTGTTTGTTTTTGTTTTTTTGTTCAATTTAAATTGGATTAACCTCAAAAAGAAACGGCAAGCACGCATGCAATCATTTATAAAATGAAATCAGTTTTGCGCAATTTAATTGTTGTGATTTGTTGCGAATTAGTCTAATTGAATACAGTTGAAGTACACATATTAAACGATTTGATTTACCGGAGGAATGGTTTCGTTCCTTAAATCCGACTTCTGGCTCTATAAGATCGTAAATTTGGATTTAAAGAAGTTCGGTTTATCGCTTGGGGGAAATCTCCGATTTAAATATAATTCAATAAAATATTTAACCGAAGTGGCATATCCAATGTTAATCCTGTTTGGAAAAGCGAATTCTTCTGAAGTGGAACTGCCGAAACCTGATTAGTCTGTCTGGAAAATTAATCTCAAGTCAACTCAATTTCACCTCCAACTAATCTCCCAAATCAATCCCTAACTGAACTTCTTAGTCCTTTACTCAACCCCAACTCAATCTCCAACTAAATCTCAATCGCAATACAAAGCGAAGTCATACTGGCCAAAAATACTTTTAACCAGGCTGAATGTCAATCATGATACAGTTCGATGGTAGATTTTCAATAAATATTTAATCAAGCCGCGGATTCATTTTTGCTTCTACTATACTAACCACTCCGCTCATCTTTTATCATCCTTGCAACAATTTCTTTTGCAGCCGATTACTCTATGCTTCATTGTTTTTCAACTTTTCCTACTTTTTTGAATGACGCCGGTTTCAGAAAAAAGTGTGGTCTTGCCGTGGGCGATCTGCCTGGAGCTGTTTACGATTTCATCGCGGTTGCTTGAATTGATTGAAAATAGTGTCTAAAATTTACTCGCAGAAACCATTCAGTTCAAATTTACTCTTTGTTAGCAAAACTACTTAGAAAAACAAAAAACGCGTTACAACTGCCTGATACAAAAACATTTTCTTGGACAGTTTTTTTGATAAATTTGGCTTGGGTCAGAGGGATGCCAAATAAATTAAACGTTTGTTGCGAACAGGATCGTCGAAATTCAATCTAATGGAATTATGTAAAATCACAGGACAATCTGGTAGTGTGCCTATTAAGGGGCTTCAATGCTTCAAAGTTCCTAAATAACCAACCGTCGTGGAATGGCCTAACCTGGCTTAAGCATCAAGCATCAGCAAAAATAGGGTAGGGAATGGGTTACTGCGAATAGGCGGATGACTAACTAACGCCGGGATTGCTTTCAATTCTCAACAGCCAATAATACTGCCTATAAGAATCACTTAACATGACTCCTAATAGATTACGCACATAAGATGACCTTACACAGAGGAAAGACACTTACAGACACTGGCTTTTATTCGGCAAAGGTACAGGATAAATAAAAGCCCATTAGCAACAACGCGCGCAAACTTTAAATTCATAATTGTGCCAAAGGCTTCTCGATATTACAAACAACTGCTCTAAACCGCCAATAGAACAATTTTGTGTTTTATGAGAAACAATATTTTGGGCTAATACCCCTTATTTGATTTAAGGAAATTTTCGTATGACTGAAGTTTCGGTGTCAATTTTTATGACGTGTCATTTGAGGTCCGACAATTGTAGACGATAAACGAAACCGTTAAATTATAATAAGAAATAAGTAAGTACCTGACATTGCAAGTGCCCATCCTGTCCTTTCATTAAATAATTTGGAAGCACCAGTGATGTAGATGGGTATTTAAGGAACATTACCTGGTAATCTAGATGATACTGACCTCTACATAGGTTTATCTGAGTCAACAAATCATAAGGGATGATGCGAGTCAATTAACGCGAGTTTGCATGGTTACGCTCGGCTCCTAGAGAACATTCGTAATTGTCTATTGAATCATTTAGGTTATCTAGGGCTGATGTTGACGTAATTTTAAGTATTTAGAACAATAAGAAAAAAAAGTGTTCAGATTATTTGAAGGGGAATTCTCTTATACTGTTAAGTCACTCATCCGTAATCTTAAAATTGTGCCAAAATTACATTTCTATCGTTTTATATAAGTAAAGAAAAAATTCCCTTAATAAATCAATTATACAGGCGTCATCTAGCTAAACATACATCGCAACGCATCAAATGTAATATTGCTTTGAGTCCTTACTATTCACACTAATATTGATTTGAGTCCTCACTATTCATTCGGTTGGTCTCTTAGCTATGTATAAATTTTTTGTCGTGCTGTTTAGTTAGCGCGCAGAAACACAAAATGAACAAGCAATATTTTAATTCGATTATTAAAGAATATTGCTGAAGAGACATAAGAGCTTTTAGTAACGGTTTTTAACGATGCTAAAATCACATGAGTGATGTCTGACGACTAACGAAATACCTTTGTTGATTTTTTGAGATCACGATTTTCACCGAATCTTCATTTTTTACATGAAACTGAGGATGATTCTGTCCTTTGCAAACTGTAAAAATCTATCGGAGTTAACATACGATAATTCCTACAGAAGTTACATTTACACTTAACTCCGCCACTGGTTATACGCTGTTTTAACAGGTCGATTCCATATGTGTTGCATCTGTATGTCCTATAGCTTCAGACACTTTTTCAATTTTAATATCTTTAAACAACAATAATTTGGAGGGGATCAGTCGTTCATGCTCGAAGAGGAAAGACGTGTTTTTGTCGTCTTATTCGAGAATTTAATTTAATTTTATTTCTATAATTTTTGATATCACTGGACATAACAAAATTGTTATTTTGATGAATTATACAAACACATATATTATGTGTTCCTGGTCTTCCTGCTAATATATGTTACATTCTTTTGGTCGAAGTTCTGCAATTTTAGAGAATCCTATGGATTCAGCTGGATGCTTTACAAAAAAATTGTTATATGCCTCAGATAAACGGCATAAAACAAGTAGTTTCTGCTTATGAATTCGCACACCATTTGCATCACGAATGCTAACGTAATCATTAGCCCCAGCAAGCTGTCGGCTGATATGTGTACATCTATAGAACTCCTCGACTAAATTAATTGTTTCGACAGAAATTCTCGGTCTCATTTGTCTTGGGCCTGGAAAGCTACCATATCCATTCTGTTTTGCTAAATTATTTGCTTTTACTACCAGATATTATGTAGCTTTGAATTGATTCATAATTCTGACTGTTGACCAATTCTTTATTACTTTTTCCACCTGCTTTTTACAATAAATAAATATAAATATCTGACAGTCTGTTTTTCTTTATAGGTGATCCTCCCAATTGTACACAAGCTTCTGATAATTGTTATTGTAATGCTTTTTCAATAATTTCTGATGGTGGCGACATTCTCTCTGACTTTCCTGGAGAGATATCAGATGATACAGATGATGTTGCATCAATCCAAATATCCAAATATTTGTAAGTGCTATGTAGTTGAATAAGACGAGTACGCACACAAAATACTAACAAGTAAAACTATGTTTGGACATAGATTGGAAACACTTTTGATAAAATGCATTGACAAAATATAAAATTTTAAGTTTGGGATTTGTAATTTGGAGTTTTTGGGTTTGGGGTTTGGAGTTTGAAGTTTGGAATTTGAAATTTGGAATTTGGAGTTTGGAATTTGAAATTTGGAAATTGGAATGTGGGATTTGAAGTTTTAAATTTGGAATTTGAAGTTTGAAATTTGGAATTTGAAGATTGGAATTTGAAGATTGGAATTTTGAATTTGGAATTTGAAGTTGAAATTTGGAATTTGGATTTTCTTAATTTGAAGTTTGAAATTTGAAATGAAAATTTAAAATTGGGAATTTGAATTTTGAAGTTTGGAATTGGTAATTGGGAATTTGGGATTTGGCGTTTTAAGTTTGGAACTTCAAATTTGAAATTTGGAATTTAAAGTTTGATATTTAGAATTGGATATTTGAGGTTTGGAATTTGAAATTTGGAATTTACAATTTGAAATTAAAACTTGAAGTTTTAATAAGTTTGGAATTTGGAATTTGAAATTTGGAGTTTGGAATTTGAAATTTGGAATATGAAATTTTGGATTTTGAAATTTGGGATTTGGAATTTAAAATCTGAAATTTTGAATTGGAATGTGTTATTTGAAGTTTGAAATTTGGAGTTTGAAGTTTGAAATTTGGAATTTGAAGTTTGGAATTTTGAATTTAGAATTTGAAGTTGAAATTTGGAATTTCGAGTTTTTTATTTGTAGTTTGAAATTTGAAATGAAACTTAAAAATTGGGAATTTGGAATTTTTAATTTGAAATTTGAATTTTGAAGTATGGAATTTGGAATTTGAAGTTTGGAATTTGGAATTGGAAATCGGGAATTTGGGATTTGGAGTTTGAAGTTTGGAATTTGAAATTTGGAGTTTGAAATTTGGGATTTGAGGTTTTGGAATTTGGAATTTTAAATTTTGAGTTTGGAATTTGAAATTTGGAATATGTAATATAGGATTGTGGAATTTGGGATTTGGAATTTGGAATTTTAAATCTCAAATTTGGAAATTGGAATGTGGGATTTGAAGTTTGGAATTTGGGATTTGGAATTTGGAATCTGAAGTTGAAATTTGGAGTTTTTTAATTTGAATTTGAAAATTTGAAATTAAAATTTAAAATTGGAAATTTGAAATTTGGAATTTGAAATTTAAGATTTGAAATTTGGAATGGGAAATTTGGAATTTTAAGTTTGGAATTTGGAATTTCAAATTTGAAATTTGGAATTTGGAAGTTAAAGTTTGATATTTAGAATTGGATATTTGAGGTTTGAAATTTGAAATTTGGAATATACAATTTGAAATTAAAACTTGAAGGTTGAAGTTTGGAATTTTGAATTTGGAATTTGAAATTTGGAATTTGGAGTTTGGAATATGAAATTTGGAATATACAATTTTGGATTTTGAAATTTGGGATTTGGAATTTAAAATCTGAAATTTGTAATTGGAATGTGGGATTTGAAGCTTGAAATTTGGAATTTGAAGTTTGGAATTTTGAATTTGGAATTTAGAATTTGATGTTGAAATTTGGAATTTGGAGTTTTTTAATTTGAAGTTTGAAATTTGAAATGAAACTTGAGAATTTGAAATTTGTAATTTGAAATTTGAATTTTGAAGTTTGGAATTTGGAATTTGAAGTTTGGAATTTGGAATTGGAAATCGAGAATTTGGGATTTGGAGTTTGAAGTTTGGAATTTGAAATTTGGAATGAAAAATTTGGAATTTGAAGTTTGAAATTTGGAGTTTGAGGTTTGGAATTTGAAATTTGAAGTTTAAAATTTGGGATTTGAGGTTTTGGAATTTTAAATTTTGAGTTTGCAATTTGAAATTTGGAATATGTAATATAGGATTGTGGAATTTGGGTTTTAGAATTTGGAATTTTAAATCTCAAATTTGGAAATTGGAATGTGGGATTTGAAGTTTAGAATTGGGGATTTGGAATTTGAAATCTGAAGTTGAAATTTGTAATTTGGAGTTTTTTAATTTGAAGTTTGAAATTTGAAATTAAAATTGGGAATTTGAAATTTGGAATTTGAAATTTAAGATTTAAGATTTTGAAATTTGAATTTGGAATTTTCAATTTGAAATTTGTAATTTGGAATTTGAAATTTGAAGTTTGAAATTTGGAATTTGGGATTTGAAGTTTGGAATTTGGAATTGGAAATTGAGAATTTGGGATTTGGAGTTTGAAGTTGGAAATTTGGAATTTGACATTTAAAATTTAAAATTTTTGAAGAACCTGAAACAGCTTTCCATTAACTTAAGCAGTAAATGAACTTGAAATTGTATTGTCTTATGCTAAATAATTGACTAAAAATATACTTTACTAATACTAATTTATTAATACTATCAACTAGTTAGGTGTTTGGAACCGGGTTGATTCTTTGTTACTAACATACCTTTGATTTCCTTCGGTTTTGTTATGTGTAAACATTCAATATTAATTTTGAATCTCAAGAAAATTACGACGTATTACATGTTGTGGGTTTTAATAAAACAGCCAGACTTCATCTTTATAAACCAATCTGTCTGTTGTCTTACGTTTTACACTTCCTTATTTAGGTAACATCAAGACACTGTTAATTTTTTTTAATCCCCTAATTTTGGACGTTTCAAAAAGGATCCATTAGGTTTTCGAAATATCTCTGGTTAGAGGATAGTATAAAATCATAAATCGACAAAAATTAAAAAATGAACAGAAACAAGGATATTCATTTCCGACGTATTTTTCGATGCAGCATCCGAATCTGGCCGCAGAATTGCCCTATCGCGGCACGATTTTGATATATCCTAACCTAAAAGTTCAAAAAGGCTGTTTTTATGGGTTGTCAATATTTTACCGTATTGTATTTTAGATATTTAGACGTTTAAAATTGGATTGAGAGGCGATGAATGGTAGTTTACGGTGGTACCATTGGTTTTTACTTCTACTGTTTCGTTGTCGGTCTGTGAGAAATTTTAAGTAGCCAAAAAATCAATTAGAAGAGTATTAGACCTTTAAAATGTATGCGCAAGGCGAACCAATTTTTGTAAATTACAATTTCACCACATCTTTCACCGACTGTACCTAAGCTAAAATAATTGCGTAGGAAGAGGTGAGATCAAATTTGTTTGCTTATTAAATAAAGAGGAGGAACAACTTCATGGAGTTCTAATATAAATATACTGTTTATTCCATAACACGCTTTATGGTAGAAAAATAATTATTTTGTATTTATCTTCATAAAAAAAAATAGAAAAAAATAAATAAATAAATATCGCGCACAGTGGAGGTTTCAATTACACAGCTTACAAACAAATAACAGGTTTAAAATAATAATAAAAAAAACAATTTTTTTACGACGAGAGGTTATGAATGAACTTCCGATTTGTGTTAAAAATTATTATTTTTATTAATTTATTGTAAATAAATAAATGGATTAAATACACAACGCATCCTACGTACCCTTGCGTGAAATCTTCAATCGCACCCACACTTATTTGCGTATACGATATAATTTTTAGAGTGCGATATATTTCATTCGGCTCGTGCACACATCATACACACAAAAACATCTTTATAGAAACTCTAGAAGAAAAGAGAGAAACGCGCACGACAACTTTTTTATATTTTTAACTACACACATGACTAATCCATTGATTAAAAAAATAAAACGCGAACAAAATGTGTGTGTAATTTCATTCAACAACAGGTGATTAGGTACGAGTATCGATGTACTGGATATATAAACACATTTACAAAACACTATTATTGGTATAAAAAAAAAGCACGAAGACAACTTTTTGTGTGGTGCGGAGGAGGAAAATAAATAAAAACGAAGAAAACGAGTAAAACGGTACGAAATTGAAAGAAGAGTCTTAATCTTAAATTTTATGTCTTATCTTCTTACGACGTACATATACGTATGTATGTCCAGCAGTTTGTCGTTTTTTTTTTTTACTTTGCGCGATTTGTAAACACTTTGCTAAACACTTCCACTATACTTATGTATAGTTTTTAGTTTCTTACTTCCATATGTAAATACAACGTTATACTCGTTTATTTGAAAATCCCACCAATTTTTTTTTGTTTGTTTTTTTATGGGGTAAGTTGTTAGCTTATATAAACACATTGATAAAAAAAAATCTTAAGAGTTAAGAAAATAAATAAGAAGAAAACACTACGGTTTTTTATTTATTCAAATAATTGTGACACCAAAGATTGGTGCTTTTATTAGTTGTGTATTTAGTGTGTGTGCCGGCACAATAACAGAAAAATTGACACAAATTTAGCCAGTTTCAGAGTTTTCTAAAAATAAGCTTGTCGCTATGGTGTCAGATTGTTTTCGTGTTTTTTTTTTAGTTTTATTTAAAAGCGCGAATTTATTGTTAGAAGATATATATTAGACTTTTAAAATTTAAATTATTTAAATAAACAAATTTTACAAATTATTAAAATTTTTTGAAATTTCGAATTTCAAAAAAAATTTCCCGTTCATTTGCTCTAGATATTTGAAAATTTTTTAATTTTGAAACTGAAATTAAAAAAAAAAATTAATTTAGTCACTATTATTTGAAATTTATCGCCAAATTTAATTGTCGAGTTTTAAAATAATGTCCTTTGTGACAGTTAATTTCAGCATTAAAAGTTTCGTTTAAATTTTTCGCTAGAGTTAATTTAACATAATGAATTTTGAAATTGTTTTAAACTTTCGAATATGCGCAACTTGACAAGACGCGATTGCAATCGAATTTCCAAGATTATTTGAAACGTAAATTTATTTTTAAATTCTAGAATTTAAGACAAAATTTTCTCGGCCTAAAATTCGGAATTTCGAAATTAATTGTCCAGTCTTAAATTTTCGTTTTACTATAACCAAATAAGCAATATTGCATTTTGAAAATTGAGTTGGAAATTTTGAATTTTATAAATAAATTTGTTGAATTCTGAATTTTGAAATTTTAGTGGTTACGTACTTGGATTAGAAAATTAAAAATTACTTATCTACCCAAAAATTATGGTATTCCGTCACCTGTATATCAATTAACAAATATGGTCTTTTATTTTATCTAATATCTAACGTAAGCAGATTGTCAAATTTTCAGTTTCAAGTTGGATGTCATCAAATTTCGAAAACATCAGAATTTTTTTTCAATTTTGTTAAAATTTCGAGAATTTTTGATGTTCAAATGAAATTTATGTGGGATTGGTAAGACCGATAATCGGTCCCAGTAAATTCTCAATTTCCTTACTCTCCAAATTCTAAAGAACCTAGTTTATATTATGAGATTTTGTTTAGCAAATTTGAATGAATTCCCAAATTCGTAGAACTACTTTACTTCAAATTCCGCTTTTTCGATAATAAATTTTACTATAATTGTTGAAAGTTTTGAATATTTAAATTTTTAAGCTCTCAAATTACCAAATTGGTAACTTTCATTACCGATAACGTAAAGTTGTTTTAAAATTCTAAAATTTAAGACGGAATTTTCTCGGTCTAAAATTCGGAATTCCGAAAATAATTGTCTAGTCTCAAATTTTCGCTTTACGTATTCTTTTTTTGTTGAATTCTAACTATAAATTTTGTGTGAACTACTCGAACTTTTTATGAAATTTCGAATTTAAGACACCAACATTTACATAACCAAATAGAACATTGGAATTTTATAATTGAATTTGTTGAATTCTGAATTTTCAAATTTTAGTGGTTAGATACTTGAATTAGAAAATTGAATAATGACTTAATCTGACGATTATGAACGATTATGCGTCTTGTTAATCCTGGATTACAGAATTTTTGGCATTTGAATTTTTTTTTGTTGCTAAATTCGAATTTTCTATAGACAAAAATAAATATATAATCCAAGCAGATTTTGAGTTTCAAGTTTGAAGCTATCAAATTTCGAAAACTTCAGAATTTTTTTCTTAAATTTCGAGAATTTTTGTTATTGAAAAAATTGATCAATTCTCAAGTTCGTTACCCTCCAAATTCTGAAGATCCGAAATTGCAGCTTACAATTCGAATTCCTGTTTCCCAAAATTGAATGAAGGTGATGAATTCCTAAATTCCTAAAATAATGAAACATACTTTTTTTAAAATTATCATAACCTCAAATAACAAGTTTTGTTGAATCATTTTCAATTTCCAATTTAAGTACAAAATTTTGCAAATTCTCTAACTCTAAATTTTATTCGACAATTTTTGGAATCTTTGGATCTGAATTTCTAAATCTCTTACTAGCTCCTTTTATGTGTCTAATTTTATCTAATTAGAATCTTCGCTGCGAAATTTTTTCATTCAATCATAGAAGTCACTAATTCTAAAGGTTTAAACTTTCAAAAATTCAAAACTTTAAAAATATTTGAGAATTTGTTACTTAAAATTTGGTATCGAAATCAATCGCAATATTCATTGACATATTAAGCGTCCAAAATTGTCACATAAATTTTGAGAATTTATGAATCAATTTCAATAAAATCTAGACAATAGGAATGTGGAAAATGTATTGAGACCCATATACTCGTATATAGGTTTTACCAACATAAAATTCAGATATATTCGCGACATAAGTTTTCGATATTCAAAGAAGTATCTGACGTCAAATGTATACAACTTGAACTACGAAAGTATGTGATCTCGTCTATGGAAAATTCGAAGCTTTAAAAAATTCTGTAATCCAAGAACAAGACTCATTAATTGTAAATGCAAAATGCTATTTAGAAATCCAGAATATAAATGCCGCAATAACCTAACTTCGGGGCAGAATAGACAATTTATTATTTGCATAATCACTAAAATTTGTAAATTTAGATTTCAATAAATTTAATTATTAAGCTCAAAAATTCAAATTTTCAAAATACAAAATTTTTTATTTGATTAACCAGATTTTTGTATTGAAAATTCTAAATTTTATAATTTAGCCACACAAAAATTTAGAACTTTGCAATGTTCAAAACTGGCAAGTTGTGATTATTTTTAATTTCAGAGTCAAATTCTGAAATGTGAGCAAATAGGACTGAAAAATATTTATCTAGACCTGGGGCTCGCCCTCACTAATCCTATCTTGGATCACCAAACAAATAATTCTTATAAAAATTCAGAATTGACGTAATTTTGTAAAATTGAAAATTAACTTCGGTAATCAAAATTCTAAATTTCATAATATGCTTTGCTGTTCGGTATTTCAACAAAACTAATAATTCCAAAATTGGTTTGAACAGTTTTTGATTCAAAATTATATTTAGAGGTAGACTGGTACCTCTTATGACGACTGTATTAAGCTGGTGGTATGGTCGTACTGTTGGGTTCAAAATGGCCAACAAAAAAATCAACAAGGTAACTTATGATCAGGCGAACGGAAAACCTTATAGCGACTTAGGAATTAGCGACTAGGTCAGGACTCAGTTGTACATTAAGCGTTACTGTTTTATAATTTTTAGCAAAATCTTGTCGGGAGCTATAAATATAATTTTCATTTTACGGATCGTTTTCGGTATCTAGTATTTTTCAAGCCTCAATTGAAAATCAAGATTTAATCGGCATTTTCAAATTAAATATGATTTACATCTCACACTCTCAATTGAAAGCTCTACGGAAAGTTCATGAAATAAAAACTTTTACCAGGTTTACCACATAAAGCAAAGATTAATGCTGAAATCGAACTTTAGTTAGTATAATAAATCCTGTAATTTATCAAATTATCTGTTTGCGGGATCCCGGGTGTTCAACATTAAGCTTGTTGTCTTTTGCCATCAATCCATAGTGACGAAGTATCCGCTAACCTGTAAATTGCAATTCTCAGAGAAAATTGAGTCGAACATTTACCGTTCGGGATATCCACAGGACCGATAAAATTTGCCGATCGGCTAGGAAGGGCGATTTGCCAAGGAACATGGAAAATTCGGGCTGACACCTTCTGTTGGATTCACCAAAAGAAGCCTCATCCACTTTTCTTTCACCAAAAGAAGCCTCATCCACCAGAATTTTGCTTGAAGGGCGCGCGATGAATAAGGTTGTTAAAATCTTCATTACGGAGCTGATGGAATAAATGCAAGCTTGTCACTTGCAATTGAGAAGAAACTTGAAGGAGTCCGGGAATATTTAAACAATAACTACTAATATAAAAATAAAGCGCGATGAGGTAAAAAACAAATTTTTCATTCGAATATCAACAACTTTATCAATTTAGTTATCGCGAATCGGTGGATAAGTCTTGAACAATCCAACGATATTAGTTGTTTCACTTTAATTAAACAGCAACATTCTTAAGACGTAAATATTTTGTTTACTTTCACTTAAAATTGGTTGCTGTGCGATTATCTTGATTCATGAAGTATAGCACAATCAAAACTACTTAAATTTTCAAAAGCAGTTTGATAACCAGACAATCTACCAAATCGCACATTATATCAATGAAACCATGCCGAAAATGACCAAACAATTTGTGTGTTCAAACTCATTTTTCTCGCCGTTTTGTTGGTCCGTAAAAGTCCGTAAAAGCAAAAAATATATAGAGGTCTGAAACCTTACAAGGTTAAGTGCATACGTGAATATCTCAAGTTAACTCAATCTAACTGGCAAGGCAACTCTCAAATCAATTGCTTATTGAGCCCTTAACCCGTTAATGAACCCTAACTTTAACTCCAACTCAACCTTCAACTCAACCTTCACCTCAACCTTCAGATCAACCTTCACGATCAACTCAACCAACAATGCAACCTCACTCAACTCAACCCATAATAACTTAACCCAAAACTCAACGCCAAACCCAATCCCCGAATGAACATGGTCCGAAAAACTAGATGTGTAAATGAACTTAACTCAATTTAACTTCAACTCATCTTTTAAATAATTTCACAACAAAACTCTTGACTCAACCCAAACTCAACTCACACTCAACCCGAAACTTAATGCCCAACTAAATCATTAAATCAGCACATCCCTAAATCTCTAAAACTCAACCCCTAAATAAATCCCCAACTGATTCCCTTGATCATCAGATGATTTAAATTGCCGGTGTTAACAACTAAGACTATTGAATTGCATTCTGTTATTCCTCAGAGTTCTCACCTGGGGCCTGTGTTGTTTAATATATTCATTAACGATATTGTGTGTCTTTGTTCCAGAACTGTGACTGTGAGTTACACGCGGACGATTTGGGGATAACAAAAACTGTAGGTTCTCTGTAAAAGTGTTTAAAAATGTAGAGTGATCTTGATTTTCTGTACGGTCGCTTTTAAATAAATTACCCTTATATTTGGGGCAAGTTTTAAGGCGGAATAATGGTTGTTCCAACGAGAAAGGAACACGAATGAAAAATAACGTCATTTTCAAGGTATACGATTGATTAAAAAAAAATAGACCTAAGGAACGAAGGCAACCATGAATCCGCCTTAAGACTATGAGTTTCTTCAGGTAAAAGGATGTTATTGTTTATCTATGTCATATTGGCGATCATCAGCTTGAACGAGTAATGACATTTAAGTATTTGGGAGTTGTCTTGGATCATCAATTGAATTTTCGTTAAAAGCTTGTACTGTTCTGTCGTTCTGTCTGGTTTGCAATATGCGTCGATTATTTGGCATCCAGCGTGCAAATATATTGATCGAATTGAAAGAATACAGAAGCAATTTATTATTTATTATCTTCATAGATTGAATTGGCCTTTTGATCCCAATATTTCAATGTGATTGCATAAAAAGAATTTGCCACCCTTAAGCGACTAGTCCGGCTATTTGTCGACGTTTTAATGTAATCGATTTTCATTTGTCTAAATGTCTTTTAAAAAACCAAATTAAGAATTAGAATAAAAATGGTTTAAAATCTGTAATAGTTAACGTTCATTTCAAATTCAAATATAATCATTTCTATCTTGACTCTTGATCTGTGCTGCCACCACTTTGTCGGTGTTTGGTACTGTAAGAATAACGTGAAGAGAAAAATGTGTGAGGAACCCATAATTCAATAAATCCCAGGTTAGCTCGATTTTTCAAACCACGTGTTCGTGACGTCATGCAATTCCGATAAATATGTAAGTTATTCTTTTTTTACTTTTCGGTTTTTTATTTGTTGTCGTAATTTATACGTAAAAGAATTGGGTGACGTCAAAAAAAAAAGATGACCATTTGTTTACATATTTCGAGCTAACCTGGGTTTTTTATTGAATCATGTGAAGAACCATTATTAGAACGGCAGTGAAGAGGAAAGGAACGTAATAAATAAAATGGAATATAGAAATTTTGTGTGGAAAACAGTTAAAATAAATTCTTGAAAGTGTATTATAATTCATTGTAATCAAAAAAAGAATTATCCTGTTGGTGATCTGATAATAATAAAATAAAATATTAAATAAGAAAAACGTACAAATTGACCCCAAAGTCCCAAACCCTTAGTTACTAACATACAAATGGTTTTTGATGAGGGTTTCAGAATTGTTTAGCGTTCATTTTGGGGCTGAAGTGGGGTCGGTTTGCAGGTTGAGTTGGGGTTGAATTGGAGTAGTGCTGGGGTTGGGTTAGAATTGGCGTGCAATTGCCCTCAAAAAAGTTTTGTGATGGTAGTGGGATCTTTGGACAGATTTGTTTAGGTACTGAGCCTGACACGCAGTTTTGATCTGGGAATATTCAAAGCAACAGAAATACCAACAAAATGCGAGTCATTGAGGTTTGCTATGATCATCAGCAACTCTAATTGGTTTGCTGGTTTTTTATTTAAAAAAAAACTGTTCACAAGATTTGGCATTTCGGTAATGATAAACAAACCTGGTAGGGATCCAAGAATAGACAACGGTAAAAAGCTGAAGTCGAATTCGATTGGGGCCAGATAATAAACGTTACTGTTTGCAACATCACTATTTTTAAATTAAGACCTAATTTCAAACCATCGTGTATCCCCTATCTTACAGGAATGACATCTATATTACAGTAGAACTATTTGAAAATAATATACCCCATGAATCATGATTTATATTTTTGGGATTCCCCTTTTATGAAATTTAGTGTCAGCGGAATTTAGTCCGCATGGTGATTTTTTTTATTGCTCCGAAAAATTGTAAAGAAGTTAATAAATAAATAAAATAATTATTTTATTAAATTTGTGAATTGGTGAAACTCGAAAGCTACTCGAGAAGGATTTAATTAAAAGTAAGTGGGAAAGAGGTTTATTATTCCATATTTTAACCTGTGATTATTTTGTGTCCTAAAATAGAACAACCGTAGTAACTAATTATTTTTTCTAGATGACCTACAAATTTTACACGTTTGCCGAAGCTGTGGCTGAAATGAAGAAATGGCAGGATGAAAATGAGAACGAACCCGGGGTGCCGGATATTGCTATTTTGCCTCCTGCTGATTTCGGAGGAATAAGTGACGAAGAGTTTCTGGATGAAGACGTCCAGGACGTGAATAATATAAACGAAGAATTCCCGCATGATATTGCAAGTACGATGGAAATAATTTTGGATGAGATAATTTTAGATGCTGATGCTATTTGGGACGAAGATGATTTAGTCCCATTGAGCCAAATATTACTCCGTAAAACTATACCCATATACAACAGTAAGTAGGTGGACTTTGCCTCAATAAAAAAAGCGAATTTTTGAAAAAACCAAAAAATATTGAATTCGAGAGAACAGAACATTTAAAAAACCTGGTAGCTGAAAAATCGCCAATTGAATTATTTGATGAGTTTTTTTATGAATCCGTATACAAGAAAGTAACATATATGCTAGCCAAAAGAATGTTAGCAACTTCAGCTTAACTCTTCCATATTTAAAACGCTTCCTCAAGAACACCCATTGCTGGGCTTAAAAGGATTAAAAAAAAGGGGAGAGGATTTTAGCAAGGAGCTTTTTGATGATTATAATCAATGTATCGGACTAAGATGGAACGATAATTCTGTTGTAACGTTTCTTTCAAACTGCGATACGATAAAACCCGTTGCCCATGCTAAAAGGTTTTCGCAGAAACAAAAACGCTATATTCAAATACCTTGCCCTGAAATTGTTAAAGCTTACAGTAAAGGTATGGGTGGAGTCGATTTATTTTCCAATATCTCATCAAAATTAAAGGGAAGAAATGGTGGTGGCCATTATTTGTGAATTGTTTAGATGAAACGCGTTTTAAGGATGGCATTACATGAGGGGTCAAAAGCAACATTTAAAAAAGCTGCAAACTTTCTAAATTTTAAAGCGTTGAAAATAAACCCGAAAGTAACTACAAGAGATCTTTACATGTTGCATAAATGCTGCATGCACACAAATTTTCTTCTACACAATTTAAAAATCTTTGGAACGTACTCACAATCAAAGAAAATAAAATAATTTTTTTTCTCCTTCACAAAAAAAAAAAAAAAAAATTAAAAAACAAAAACAAAAAATAAAAATAAAAAAAAAATTTATAATAAATATTCTTTTTTTTAATTCTTCAATCTTCAGTCAGTGTTTATTCTCGAAAGTGGTTAGACATTAGATAAAATTTTGTAAAATAAAAAAAAGAAAATCGTTTATTTAAAATAAATACAAATTTTTTTTGCAATAATTAAAAATTGATATATCAATAAATTCGCGATCACATTTATATCAATCATTTTTTTTCCGCCGTTAAATTTACAAAACCAAACCGACACGATCATCTCGAGATCAAAAGACTTAATTTATTTAATATTTTTATAAAAAAAAAAACAAAATTTGCAAATATCCGTTTTTTTTTTGTTTTTCCTCCCAAAAAAATAATACAGTTTGATCTAGTTTTCATTTCGATTATGTATTTTAAAAACTAGTATATAGCGATCACTCACTCTCGATCATATTTTTGTTTAGTGAAATATCAGTGTGAAAAAATTTAAAAAAATAATTAAATAAGAAAATGATGAAAATTAATTATTTAAAAAAATAAAAAAAGAAAAAAAAAATGTTGTGATTGTTTATTTATTTTTATTTTTATTTTAGTGAAATTAAAAAAAAGAATTAAAAAATTAAAAATATTTAAAAAAAAAAAATGTGATCATTTCTAATTAAAATATATATCTAGATAAATATATAAATATTTGCGTATAAACACAGAAGAGCAGCCACATATTGAACATCTCAACAAAAAAAAAAAATCAAATCAACATAGTCGTCATCTTTAAGATCTTGTGTTTTTAACAACAACAACAAATGTAATTATCGATATAAATTATTTTAAATTTTGTTTTTTTTCTTCTTCTTCTTAGGTGATTGTGATCTCAAATTTTGTTTTTGTTTTTACAATTTACATACATATTATATTTAAGATCGTGTATCTTTCATACTTTCTGTATTTTATATACTTAAGTTGACGTAATTTTATTCTTATATACTTCTTTTGTTTTGTATACATACGTTTGAAAAGTTTTTTTTTTTGACAAAAATGCAAATTAGAACCGCGATTTATATGTTACTTCTTATTAATATACAAACGTAGATACGTTTTGTGTGTTTGTAAAATACAGATATTTATATAAAACAAAAAACAGATCAGTTGTGATCGCGATTTAAAAAACAAAAAAAAAATGATCATGATCTTTTGGGAGAAGATTTGATTTATTTTTGTAATATTTTCGTTTGTTTTTGTTTTGTTGGGTTTTTTTCTTATATAGATATGATAATATGATAACTGTCGTTAACGGTAACGATCGCTTTTTTTTAACAGTTAAAACTTCAAAAGGGATCTGCGATTTTTTTTTGCGCAGACTACTTATTTGAAATTCGCGATCGTATGTTTAGAGGTTTTGAGATTGTTTCGATATGATTTCTGGTTTGTTGGTTGATGAGGGCATTCGTATGAAAACGTTAAGTATGAAAAGTCGAAATATTTCGTTTTGTTTAGCCGACGGTTTTAAAGCTTTAAACTTAATATTTTTAAATTGTCTTCTCACATAAGGCCTAGTCTGATTTTTAAATACCTTATAGCATGTCTTGTAGCATTATGTTTTTAAAGTTTACGCGGAAGTCAATTTATTTTTGGAAAGTCCCCTTCGGTCGTTACTAAATTAATTTCACTTATTCAGATAGCAAAACAAAATCTTTTATTTAAATTGAATTTTTAATTAGCGTAATACAATATACAACTTGCTAATTATGTATTCTAGTATTGCAAGACTTTGTCATACCGTCGGCTTGTGAACAATTTTTTAATAGTGAACAATTCAAAACTAAAGTAAGGCCACCGTGAATACCGAATTTTTTACAAAAATTGTCTAGAGAGCATTAAGTTCTGAATTTTATTTATGGAAGTTCTAAATACGATAAAAATATAAATTTTCGAATTTTACCGAAATATTCAAATTAGAAAATTTTAAAATATTTTTTCTGAAATATTTAAAATTTTATATTTAAATTTTTTGATGTGTAACTGGTGTTTCCCAAGTAATCGACAATCGAGAATCCCGAAAAACGTAGATCAACTTAATCAAAAACTGATTTTGTATTTGACCTTCATTTGTACCAAAAATATTAAAACTTTTGAAATCTTCAAATAAGAAAAAAAACGAAAACCCTAGATGAATCATTGTGACATTAAAACGTTTTCTGGTAATTTGTCCTCTGTTCGAGAGGTCGTGTAATACAAATGGGCAAATAATTCAGTTCAAATTTTCAAAAATCACTTTAACAGGACATTTCGAAATACTTACCCATTAGATTTTCTATAATTTGGGGATCTTCTTAAAATTGAGGATGAATTTGTATTGAAAAAATAACGAACACAAACAAAACGAGTTACCTCTCAGAGTTGCGGACTGCGATATCAAAGTCGTTAGTAAAGTAGTTTGACTGTTAAATTAAGTTATAGTTTTATACTACTAGTAGTCTATTAAATTTCTTGGATGTTTGTTCGGATTTAATCGACACCTCCTTACAACTGCTCAAACATATATTTCAACGACAGCTACCATAAATATTACTTGTTGTCTTTAGAGCTGTATTCCCACCACTCGAATTTAGAGCTAATTTGTCAAAACAATTATCTGTTTGGCAGGTTAAAAGCTGTTCAAGGATTACAATACCTATTACGGAGTTATCCCCAGTTATGTTTAAGTGAGTCTTTTTTAAACCAAAAATCGGGCCCGCCAAGTTCAAATTTCTTTGTACAAATTTTCAAAATTTTCTTATTGAAATACTTCAAATTTTTTTAGCTCATAAAATTCCGAACGCAACATTTTAACAATTTTAAAATTAAACTTATAAATTTTAACACGGTAAAATACTTTATAATAAATTCAAAATCTCGGTTCCAAAATTACAAAATTCAATTTACAAATTTTTTACGTAATGAACATTGAGGTATTTCGAAATTTTAAAATACGAGTAAAATTCACATTCTCATTGAATTTTAAAAATTCATGGGTTCAAAATTGTATAAGGTTTAATTTTAATATAAGATTCGTATTTGATTTAGATAAGAAACGAACGAATCTGATTCAATTCAAAGACTCACATACGTTCGAATCGAATTCACAAATATTCCCCAAAAAGTTCAAGTTTTGGAAAATTTTATTCTAATAGCTGAAAGTATACAAATATCGGTAATGCAGATAGTGTCTTAGCTATCTCTATGCCTAAAGTTACCAGCCGATATAGTTCAGATTCAGACGAAACATATTTCATAAAAAATGAAAAATTGTCAAAATAACCTAAAAATTGGTATTCCCATAATTTTATGCTGGATATAGGCTCATTTTGGTTTGTTACTGCTTACGATAGGAATTACACGATTAGTTTGATGACAGACATAACATAAAATTTAAAAATTTGTTCGAATTCAATGGGGTGTTATGAAATATCCCTGATATTCACGGCGACGGGAATTTTATTCCTGCATGAAGGTTAGATCATGTATATGAACGTCTGCTAAATACTCCCTCACAATAGTTCTGCAATGTGAGGCTTGCATTTTTATGCATGAAATAAAAAATCATCGGAAGACTTTTGGTCATCGATTTGAAGAATAAAGTGACAATCTCGACTAGTCCGTGAACAAAAGGCCTTCCTAATTATCGAGTTCAATGCACATGCTCTCTAACGAATACCAATTCGCTCTCTTCGATGTTCTATGCTGTTGCTGGTATTATATGATACAAGTTGTGTTCTGCATCTTCTTATTGTATCCGAGCTTACTTGATGATTGTGTACAACCCTAAGTTGCATTTGAAATTTTCTATCACTTGTGAATTGCTCTCTTAATGTAATCATTTTTATAAAACGATCCTGTGTCCATTGCGACTCGATGCCTGTCTCACCCAGGCCGTCCGTAACGAAATTGTTGTTTGTGAAACATTTACACACAACAATATGGTGGGACCATTCTTCTTCAGCCAGAATAACCTCTGTTAAACATTCATTGCGGCTTAAATTTCTCATTCATTGCGGCTTAAATTTCTTGTCGTTCGTTCCATTCTAAACTAGAGAGTGGGGCAAAATGAAATTGAGTAGAAAATATTCAAAACTTCAAATTTTCCAGACATAACACTTTAATGGTTGAATTTAATATACAAATGTTTACATTATATTTGGCTCTTTTCATGAAAATTAACGTATAGTTCGTATGGTAAGCAGTGACAAACCAAAATGAGCCGTAAAATGACCTTGAAAATTTAGTTTATATTTTGTTTTGTTAATTTTTCATTTTATTTAAAATATGTTTTTGGCTGAAATAGCCAAGACACTATCTGCATTACCGATATTTTTACTTTCGGCTAACTTTATTAGTAGTCTGTGTCTGAAAACCAAACATGAGTGAGTTAACAACTTGTTTAAGAATAAATTCGCACATTTTTATACCACTGACATCAGACTAGGATTAGTGAATTTTTCGAGATTAGCTAATCATTTTTTATTTCAAGATTAGCGATTAAGCGTAATTTGTGAACTAATCTCTCAATATTTTGAAATTGACCACTTTTTATTGAGTTTAGTGAAAGTAGAAGTGGCGCCATTATATGTAAATGTTAAAATGAAATTGCAAATATAAGTTGCGCTATTTTAATACAGATGGAACTACCACTGATATTTTAAAAGTAGGTACAAGCAATTTGTGGTACAAATAAAACTAAAAAATTAAATATTTGAATTAATTTTAATTAGAGTATTTAAATTGTAATTTATTTTATTAAAGTTTTTGTTGCTTTTTTAATTTGATTTAAAAAAAGAAATAAATCAAAAATCAGCTATATCAAGACTGATGACATTTGTATTAATATCGATACCACAAACTCGTGGCGCTACTATATAAACCTTAGTTGGTCAATGCAATTAGATTACCATTGACAGACTAGGGATTAGCTAAGCGCGGTTAGCTAAACCCGTTTAGCTAATCAATTACTAATCTAAATGCATTGACAGAGAGGTTTAGTAAGTGGCGCCACGAGTTTATGGTATCGGTATTAATACAATATCATCACTCTTGTTTAAGCTGATTTTCTTGATTTTGTTCAATAATTAAATTAAAATAAAAACAACATAGACATTATAAAATAAATTATAATTAAAATTTTAATAATTAATTAAACTTTTCAATCTTTTTTATTTATATCAACCACAAATTTTTTGTAATATTAAAAATATTAATAATAGTTCCATCTATATTAAAATAGCGCAACTTGTATTTACAATTTTATTTTAATATTTACATACAATGGCGCCACTTGTACTTTCACTAAACTCATTAAAAAGAGGTAAAGTTCAAATTATTGAGAGACCCTTGACCATTGCTGAAAGATGAACAAACGATTTCATTCGTCATTTTTATCAAAACCTTTAGATGAGGTGCTAATAAGTCTGCGGTCAATGACCTTAAAATTTAATCCAAACACCAATCCTGACCTATAATGATGACCAAACATTTATTCAAAATCCTTAGATGGGTTGCTAAAAAGTCAGAGGTGAATCGAATTCAAGAATAGCCCTGCAGTTTTCCAATACAACAGCCTATATACTGGCCGAGAAAATTCTCTATCCTACAAATTGCTAGCAGTAGCAGCTGAAATATAAGGAATAAACCTGTAACTGCCGTGGGCGGACTAACACTTCCTAACTTTCAAAGACTGATTCAGCTACCTACTTTTTATTTACTTTTTAATGTGGGCTTACTTAAGGTGACCAGATTTTGTGATAAATAAAAGAGAAATGAGACCTTAAATTTACCTAAAAAAATCCCTATGAGAACAGAATTAGACTGGTTTAGGGTGATTGTATAGGGCGATTTAAGATTCAGTAAAAGCAAGCTTCAGAGCGTGATTCTGTATTTGAAACTGATAGGATGAAGTTTGCTTGAGCTTTACAACGAAGTTAAACATCATACAACCTGCTTTCATCGTGAGAACCTACTTCTTCATTGTTCTCAGCTCTTGTAAAAAAAGGATTAGATTTACAAAAGAAAAGTTTAATACTAAACCTCGAATTTAATTGATTTGTATCATCCATTTTGTGTGGCTATCAGTAATCGCTTAAATTTAGAAATTGAATAATATCAATACTGTTTAGATCATAACAGTATTACAGTTACTTCGTAATATTTGTCTGGTTTGCCCTTCTTTTATGTCTGGTGTGTCTTTAAAGTTGACTCTTTTTCTTGCCGGAAGTGGATCCGTTTTTGTCTAACATACAACTAGTTGGAACACTTCAGAGTCTATTAGAATGCTACTTGCCGTTAATAAATTTGAAGATTTTTCAAAATAAAATAAAAGAGAACGATCAAAAAAAGGGGACACCCTCCTATAAAAGCTGATGAGGTTTAATAAAATACATTTTTCAAGTATGATGTGATGAATTAATAGACATTCACCTAGTAATTAAGTAAATACTGTTTTTTTTAACTAGTTAATACTAATAAGTAAAAGTATAACTATTCATACCGATTTAAGCAAATACTTATTTTAGTAAGTAAATGCTTTTACTTATTACTTATACTTAAAGTAAATACTTAATATGTCTTTGTTCAACTTAATCTGTACAACGTTGCAAATGTGGCCATGTTTCAATAGCTTCCCGATTTTCTTGATGTATTGGAATGCGTTTTTTCCATTTTGACGCCAAATCCAAAGTTTATTCACAGAAACGATGGCCGACATCATCGTTGAATCCGCGGTTGAGGCGAAATAATTTTTTTTTTTTTATACATAAAGCGTATAACAGTAAATACAAAAGAAAATTCCTCAGCTGTCACTTAGTATTCAAGGAGCAAGTTTCTTTAAGAGTGCCTTCGTAACTCTTTGAATTTGAAGTCACAAAAAAAAAAAAATCAGCGAAATTTTGCAAACTTCGAAAATAAATCTAAAGAGTTTTCATCCAAAGACCTGAACCATCGATTTTGGTCGTAAAACGAGAATTGATAGTTAGTTAGTCGTTCTTGTTACATTTGTATCATTTGCAAATACGTAGTTTGGGTTACTGGTAGCATACTTGCAGGCGAATTTAATCAATAAATGTAACCGGAAGGCGTAATATTTAGTCCACGTGCTCTTTGATTACTTTATTATCGCCGTCCAATAAACATGCATACAAGTTTGTATATCGCAATACACGATAAAATGTATTAGAAAATTAATAATTAAGATATTATTACCCTCTTTACGTGAGATCATGTTTTACGTTTTCTTTTTCTTTAGTTTTGCGGTTTTTGAAAAGCACAATCAACCGTGCCCGATCAACGATCATTCGCTGCTGCTTTCATACAAAAAAAAAAAATATTCACAAACAAAATATTTCTCTGATCGTGTATTTTATATATTTTGTCGTGTATGTGTATGTGTACGGTGCTGTGTACGGTTGTTATATGGCGTCTGTCTGCTATCAGACGACATACTTTTCTTATTAGTTGATTTTGGATTATTATACTAAGACACAGATTTTTGTTGTTTATTTGTTTTTTTTTTGTGTTTTTGACAAAATCTCGTCATGACTGTCATTTTATGGTCTGGTAAATTAGTAGACGTTAACAGACACACAAAATTATTTTTGTTTTGAATTTTTATTTGCTTGGATTTTCGCGCGGCGGCGTTGATTTATCAGGAAATTGTTATTTAACACGTTGTTGTTGTTGTCTACCGGTCTGTCGCGAATATTTTTTTTATTATTATTTTAAAGTTAATATGCAGAAAATGTACGATCGGTGTGTTTGTGTGTGTGTATGTGTATATAGATATCGCGATCAAATAAATTAATTTTATTCACGCGACACAACGAGCCGAGCAGAAGAATTTTTATATGCTTGTTGTAGCGATAGTTTATTGTTTAGTTGTTATCTTTAATTTTTAATTTTATGAATGAGAATGTTTTCATTCTACTTAGTTATAGTTGTGCTTTTCAATTAATCAATGTGATATGTTAATTTTTAAATACACAAAGACAACTTTTTGTATATACCCATAAATCAACAGCACCTATCATATATACACTCTCTATACTAGATATAAACACACATTTATCGTGAGTATGTTTTTAATTAAACATTTTATTTATTTATTTATGAAGTATTCATATAAAAATTTAGATTTAATTAATTAATTATAAATAAATAAATAGAAAATAGTTGATACGATAATAAAAAAAAACTTGCTTACGCGCGCAATGACAACTTAAACTATTTTTTGTGATCTTGAATAAAATATATGTTGCATGCAACATGTACGGTGTTGCACGATTTTATTTTTAAATTTGGTCGTTGCAATTATAGATGGCTGGGGTACACTGCATTAAAACCTGGCTTATTCTGGATTTCAATAATTTAAACTTGTGTTACGTTAGAGATCTGCACCACGACTTTAAAATTTGCAAAATGTTAAGGACGAGTAGATTCAAAATTGCGTTCCGAAATTACTCAAACTAGTTTTATTTCGCTGTCCACAACTGAATTTAATGAATACGTCTCCGGTAGAGCGAAGATTTATAATAAAGTTTTTTTCGGGTCAAGCAAACCAAAATTTATTAAGAATTATATCGCTCATGATTTCATTGGCAAAATGTCACAGCTAGACAATGTCTTGGGCCCTTTATAGTTTACGGTAATGCTAGGCTAACGCCTATTGCTGTTTTTTTATAAGTCTCGATAGATCTCTATGAATTACCTCTAGACTTTCTCCAGTGACGTAACTACAAATTTCGAGCCCCTCCCTCGTAACCTTTTTTTTGGGCCCCTAAAAATGCTTCTTGTACCTATGAACAAGTAAAGCTTTAAGTGAAAAACGTATTTCTTCCTATTGTCTAGTCTCGCATTTATTAAAAGTATCTGATTTCGAAGGTAAAGCATCACAAATTTCGAATCAAGAATTTCCAAATAATCTCAAAATGATCGAATTTTTAAAGTATCTTGAATATTCTTGAAAGTTCTCAATTATCGAATTATCCGTAAGTTTTGTAAAAAAATGGTATAAGCATAAAATATGAATTTGCAAAAAATGTCAATTAATTTTAAGTTTGAAAATTAATTTAAACAAGTTTGGGTTTTAACTTAGCTGTAACCGTTTAGCCTTATTCATACTTTTAGGTTTTTGCTAAAATGTTTTATGTATTTGCAAAAAATCAATCATTTTTAATTTTTTAAGCTTTCAATTATTAAAGCTATTTTAACCAAACCATTTTACTCGGAAATATGGTTTTACAAATGGTAGCGGAATTTAGGCTAAAATTTAGAATATTTGATCTCAAAGTTAATCATCAATCATTAAAAGCTCTTTGTTTTAAGGGGTTTTCAAACCAAACCATTTTACTACGAAACTTGATATTATAAACGAAAAGTGGTATTTTAGAATAAATTTAGAATATTTGTTTTCAATGAGCTTTAAGCTTGTTAATTAATTTATTCCTTTTGGGTTTTAATTTAACATTTGTGAGCCTTTTCAAAATTTCAGATTATTGTTAAAATGATTAATGAGAAAAGATTATGTTTTGCAAAAATTGTAAAGAACTTTTAGTTTTAAGAGCTTTCAATTAGAAAATCTTTTTAAACCAGAACATTTTACTTAGAAATTCGATTTTAAAAAGGTTTAACGGAATTTATATTTGTTCTCAATATAAATTATAAAGAGCTTTCAGTCAAATCAATTTTACTAGGAAACTTGGTAATAAAATATAAGCTTTCGTGTATCGAAGGTTTCTGAATCAAATCATTTTACTCCACAATTTGGTACTCAAAAGGGCGACGGAATTTTGGGATAAATTTAGAATGTTTTTAACAATGAGCTTTATGCTGGATAATTATTTTATACTGTTTGGGTTTAAACTTAATATTTCTGAGCCTTTTGCTTATATTTGCAAAAAGTTTCAAGAGCTTTTAGTTTTAAAAGCTTTCACTGATCAAAACTTTTTAAATAATGTATCCCAAAATTTCGTTTAAGATTGCTAGTTAATTTATACTTTTTGGGGTTTGAACTTAACATTTTTGAGCTTTTTCATAATGTGAGGTTTTTGTTAAAATGTTTTATTTCCAAAAAATGTTGATCTTTTAGTTTTAGGAGCTTCCACGTATCGAAGCTTTTTAACCCAAATCATTTACTTTTTATTCTGAAATTTGATAGTTTAAAGTTAGTTTAGTCATTTGAAAAAATGTTCAAGAGCTTTATTTTTAAGAGCTTTCATTTATTGAATCCTTTTAAATAAATCATTTTACTTCGAAATTTGATATAACAACTGATGACGTAATTTTGGGTAGGATTTAGTTGTGCTTAATATAAATTATTATGAGCTTTTAGTTTTTAAAGCTTCTCAAACCGAACCATTTGACTTTTAAGTTTGATATTATAAAGGAAGGTTGTATTTTCGGATTAATTAAGAATTTTTGTTTTCAATGAGCTTTAAGCTTGATAATTTATTTATACTTTCTCGGTAATTTTTGTGCCTTTCCAAAAATTCTGTCTTTCGTTAAAATGTTTTATGATCAAAATTCATGTATTTGCATTATATGTCAAGAACTTTTAGTTTTAAGAGTCAGAATATTTTTTCCAATGTAAATATCCTTCATCCAAACTGGTTTCAATTTTCGAGCGTTCCATGTGTAAGAAAACCAATTGGTTTACTCAGATTTAATTTTGTGGACATATTCGGACCACCGGTCAAAAGTACAGTAGTTCATTAACATACTAAATTGAGAAATGAAATGTTTGTTTAATATTTTAATGTGTCAGCTATTTGTACTTGAGAAACTATGGTTTGGATAATTTGGTTGTTCGAAAGCATACAAATTGATGTTCTTCGACTCTGCCCGAAGAAAGACACATTTTGATATAGAGGTGAGATATGTCTCGTTTAATTTTAATTTGCTTTTTGTTATTTCACAATGAATCACTCTACCCCAGACAAAAATAATAAAAAATGATAGCACATTCTTGTGCGCGGCTAAACAATCAAGATAATTTGAGATGGTCATAAATTGTACCCAATGTCATGATTCTTTCACCCCGCGCACAAGCAAATAAATATTCGCATTTACCCTTTTATGTACATATGTGTATATAGAGACACATTCCAGAAATTCCAAAATAACATCAACAAAAATACAAAACCGATTAACAATCATGAAAATTAATGAAGCGATTGTCGCCTTGTTTTTATAGCGGCGCGTTATAGATACAAATTTTTGTATCTTTACGTTTTGTACCTACTCCGTGTATATAGTATGTAAGAGAAAATTAAGAATCGCACCAAAAACATGCACCAAAGTGGATGAAAACCAGTTCGCACGCTTTATGCTTTGTATATATACAATAATAGTGATTACACGGTGATAATCGTGACGATTGTACATTATAAAGACAATGATCTTTTTTTTTTCGTGGGCAAATACATATTTAAAGTCGAGTTGCGCGTCATTGAAATAATATCGACGCACGTCTAATTATTATTATGCGCCGCGATCTTGTTAATTTGTAATATATACACTTATTATATCGTCAACCTCTATAATATACGTTATAATAAATACACACACCTCAAACCGCGTATTTAAATCGTATCGCATTTCAAGTATTCACGACTTTTTTAAGTATGTATACATAACAAGTAATTAAACTCGCGCACTCTACAGTCATAATAATTAGTTGTTAGATTTTTTTATGACTCCGATATTTTTTTTTTATAATTATTATGTTTTATTAGGACATTAGACAATGTCTCTTGGCATGTTGTGTATATGATTAGATTTTGGTTTTAGTGCAAAAAACAAACAAAGTCGTGTGTGTTTGTATAATTGATCACATGTCGCGCACTCAATAAAAAACGAAAAAATGTTTTTTTAATGAGACGGCGACGGCGTCTATACATATTATGTATGTACACATTACATTGAGTAAGTTCAAAATCCGGAAATAACTAACCCATTGTGCCATGGGTGGTTTTGTTTTAAAAGAAAATAACAAAATTAAAATGGGAAATCGCACACCCAATCCCTTGAACCATTTCTGACTAAAACACGAGTATATATACAATAATAAAAAGACAACAATATGATAACACCGCGTTTTACTATTATTACTCAGCTTTGTAAAAAAATAGAAAAAGAAAGTGCACGTTCAAAATCTCACATAGGCCAACCGTAGCATTACGTAAATAAATATACAAAAACAAAATATCCAGACTGATAACGCGCGATGTAGAAATCCCGCGCGGAATTTGAAAGATATCGAGCGCAATTTTTCTTAATTAATTGTGTACGCGAATATAAATACGAGTCTGTATATGTGAGCAATAATGTTGTTATTGAATTAAGCAAAAGTAAAAAAGAAAATTAATAATAAATTAAAATTTATTGCAATAAATTATAATTTACAAAATCTTGTTGTTGTTGTTGTTGTTGTTGGTGCATGTTTTATATTTGATTTGATTTTAATTTATTATTCCGTGTAATTTAAATTAGTATTACAAATAATAATAAATGTAGTGATAGAAAAACCTATTAAAACAGAAACAATAGATTATTTTGTATGACAGATTAATTTGTTTGAATTAGTATAGTTAGGGATGGATAATCATCAACTTATGTTTATTTCTATATTTGCAAAGATGAAATTAATATTGTTTGTACGAATGCCTAAACTAAATTTTAATTTTACAAATTTATATGATGCTAGAAGCATGGTATGCCCATCATAATTAATTAATTTTTATATGACAAAATAAACGTAAAAGATTTTAATGTTTAATACGGTTTACTATTAAACATTTGTATACGAAAATTTTGATAAAAATATAAATTTTGAAAATTTTCATTCATAAAAAGATGAAATATTAAAATCAATTTCGACACAAACGGCCTTTCAACATTCGGCCTTTCAACACAACTGACCTCTCGACATTCGGCCTTTCGACCTATTCGGCCTTTCGACCTATTCGGCCTTTCGACCTTTCGATCTATTCGGCCTTTCGACACATTCGGCCTTTCAACACATTCGGCGTTTCGACATTCAGCCGTTCCACACATTCGCCTTTCGATATTTGGCCTTTCGGCGTTCGGCCTTTCGACATTGGCCTTTCGACACTTTCAGCCCTTCGACACATTCGGCCTTTCGATATTCGGCTTTTCGGCGTTCGGCCTTTCGACATTCGGACCTCCGACCCTATTCTGATGAAATAATACATACGAAGAATAAAGTTGATCTGACTTGTAAGATGGTAGAATATAAAAGGGAGCGACATGACAGTCGTCAATTTTGGTTGTGTCAAAGATACTGACATGATTATTATACACACTCAATAATGTGATGTGAGTACACATTTCATAAAGAGCGACGAATCCATACAACAATTTTATGCTGTTAATTTTTATCATTTAATTTTAATGTCTGTACCAGACATACGGGCCTACTTGTCAACAAAGTTGACACAATTAATTTCTAATGACGAGAGTGTAGGACATTGATGAAAGTTGGGAGATATAGTGCTCCAACTCACTTTCCTGCTACGATGGTGCCTACATCTGCATCAACAGTGTTAATTGGTAGTGGGCAAATTTTCGAAATTGGTCGTTTTATGCTTTAGATTTAATCTTGAGTGTTACGACTCTTGTGAATCCGTCAGATTCTGTATGCTTCTCAAGAATTTTTGCCAATGGCCATTTCGATGGAGGAAATTTCTCCTATTTCAGGTGTTTTAATGTGTTGTAAGTTCCTGGTGCAGCATTTGATCTCTTCGTGAAAATTAATATGCATTGCTCCTGTTTTAGCCAAAACTGTAGAGCTGATTTGAGTTCGTCTGTAGATAGAAACCCAAATAATTTTCCTACGTTATGCACAAAACGTAGTACATATTATGCAGTAATTCGAATCAATTTCGAAGTGCTTGAATATTTGTGACTGCCTCGATCGAATCTGCACCAGATATTACGTCATCAACATACATCTCATACTGAACACTTTTAGATGCTAATTGGCTAAAGATCAGTAATTGGTTCATAAGGAGTTGACCGCCAAACAATTCGTTGAAAATCGGTGTCATCAATGTTCACCTTAATTTGCCGGTACATTTGTTTAATGTCTGCCGTGAATGCAACCATATAGGTGCGCCAATTCATTAGTATGGAAATCAGTTCTGGTTGAACGGTTGGCCTCGTCATGAATTTTTGACTTACGAGAGGCATCAAATACCACCCGAAGTTTAGTAGTGGTACTGCTCTGCTTGAACACAGAATGATGTGGCATGTAGAACGATCGATTAATGTTAGTTTGTGGATTTTTGATGATTTCCATGTGCTGTTGCTCTAAATAATCCTTCATGAAATTGGTGTATTCATCACGAAGCTGATTGTTTTGACTAAAACGTTTTACCAGCGACAATAGTGTGACAATCGCTCCATTTCGAGAATTGCCAAAAGTGGTATCATTGGGTCTAGAATTAACAAATGGAAGATTAACGATATATTTACCTTCAGGTGATCTTTTGTGTGTTCTTGAATAAAATTCTTCACATGCTTGGTCATCTACTGACTGAACTCTACTTAGTCACTAATTCCTCAATCTCTTAAAATGATTTCAATTGATTTGATATATCGATGCACGAGTGAAAGTTCATGATGCTAGTAGTTGGACCGTTATTCACTTGAAGAATTTCCCCCGATAATGTCCAATCCAGTATTGTATTTTGTGTTGTGGACGAACCATTGTGACTTTTGATATGCCCATCAAGTAGCAATTCCCCAATTACATCCACGCGAGAATGGATCGGCGAGTTGTAGGTTTGAGATATGAGGCCATGTTGATGTTGAATTGTTGATACCATTTGCGAGGGAAGTTGTGCAGTTATTGTTTTAAGCACAAGCGCGTTCGTTGATAACTTACAGCCAGAGTTGAAACTAGATTGAATATCGAGCTTCACCACAGAATTTGCCTTGCCAGTATTTACAGAACCAACTCCAATAATAGGAATCTTAATCGGTGTTCTTTTAAGATCTCACTTATTCACAGCACCAAATGTCGACTGTTCTTTGATAAGTACTGTTGCCAATAAAATTTGTGTATCGGTAGATGTAACGTGAGCACTCATTAAATTGACAATTGGAGTAGTAGGTAACCTCTTTACTTTGTTGTCGTTCGTTTGCAGCTCGGTTAACTTCACTCATTAAATCATAGTCATATCTCACTATTTAAATATTTACCCTATATTTGATGGTCACTCTATCGCGATCAACTTACTAATCGTGCAACTCAAGTCTCAACTTCTTGTCTTTTTATATACCCAGAGCACCGTTCGAGATTTAATCGCTGTTTGTCTAATAGGAATATTCGAGTACAACAAAAATACGCCTAAATGACATTTGAATGTACAACAAATTTTAGCCAGGACAATCTCTTAGTAATCACAATTATAATACTCGAACCTAGGTGTCACCGTAACAATATTTTCGGTAACATTTCCTAGTAAAATCTGAAGACGAAAATGATTTCAAAATTTTAACAAAACATTTTTTTTTTGTTTTTACCTTTAAGGTATTAAATATTGTTACAATGACATCTAGGTTTGAGAATTATTACTAATATATTATAACTTGTAGTAGATAAAATAGTAAAATAGTGTCATAACTAAAATTGTTCAACATTTAGGCGAATGATTTGAATGCTCGAATATTCGCAATGAGAACAGTCTAGGTTGTTATTGAACGACTATTTTGGTATAAATACAGGGCATTTGACGTTAAACGACGATTAGTGTTTGGTATGCGATTCGGTTACGATTTAATAGTGAGATTTATAAGATGAATTTTAATGATTTAGTGAATTAATTTTGAAATGTATATTTGAGTGTAACATCTTCTTTTCCAAGAATGTTAATAAAAGCAGTTCTGCTAGTAAATAGCTTCTTATGATCGCAACATTCCTTAATTCTACCAAAAATCCAAACTTGTCATACTGGGGAATCTTTTTGTTTTTATGATCATTGAATATCATATCTCAAGTGTACTTATTAATCCATTCACCTTGAACCTCCTAAACCTAAACAAAGTTAATGACTTTATCTAAATCGGTTTAATTTCAAATATGAATATAATTTTGTCACCAATTTGTTATGCTGTTCCAAAACTCCTATATAATATCTCAATATACATAATCGTATAACAGTTTTGTCTGTGTATAAATAAAAATATCCAATAAAACGTGAAACTCATTAATTACCACCAAGACGTCAACATCGTCGATTTGCCACAAATATTTTCTTACATTTACATTATTTGTATCTCTTAATTACAGTGTTTTAAATCGCGCGCGCTTTTTATATCTATCTATCTATATACATATGTGTGCACCTTGGTTTGTTGATTGGTTGGGTGTGCACACTCGCTGCGCCATGTGTTATATTGAAAAATGTTGTTGGTTATATTGTGGCGATTTGATGTCACTGCATTTGGCACAGAATGACTTATGTATATGCGAATGCGGTAAAATATAAAACTACTGATTGTTTATTACTAAATTATAGTGTGGTTTTTATTTTTTAATATATGTACGTACAATGTACATACATATATCGCGCAAATAAATTGGTTGTCATTTATGTGCAGAGCTTGATAAATTGGATATTTTGTGTATGTTCATTTGTACAACCTTTTCCACATCACTGCACATTTTGGTATACAAGACAATTCATGTCCGTATGTATCTATCTAGTCGATTAATATAGTAAAAGTTGTATATACTCGAGTTTTTAAGATCAGATCATATCTTGAGGATAAAATATTTTGGTGTTTACAAACATATAGCTATAGTTCAACGACGACGATTTATTATGACATCTCGATAATAAATCGTTTTTGGTCAATGGACTTTTTGTTGACAAGTTGTGTGTGGTACTGTGTGCTATATATATGACGATCTTGAAATACTAATATGCTTACTTAACGAAATTAATCAACCATTACCTAATAAATTGCATAATATTTACATTTCTAGAATTATTTTTGCTTGTGCACACATCCGTTTGCTGCTGTTTATTGTTTGAGGCTGATTGAGCGATTTGTATACTACATACACAATAAAAATACAGTTTGACAAATTCAGGTGTGATTTTATTTTAATTTTTTATACGTGACTTGTTTAGTACACACCGCAATCGATCAACTACATAATATACTCTTGACCTTTAACCCTTTTGCGGCCTCCCATTGATTAAATCATTAACAGATTACTGTATAATTAAAATCAATTACAAGTATTATAATTATCAAGTTAATTAATTTCAATTAAATATGCAAATGAATTAAATTATATTGTTGTTTTATATTAGTTTACAATTTTACGATGTTTTATAGTTGCGCGGTTATTGGAAAATCCTTTTTTATCACTACAAAAAAAAATTAGGTCGGTACTAAAGTTTTTTTTATATTTAATTTACATAATATTAGCCGCATATCGATGTGATCATCAACCGTAAATAACCGTGGATCATGTCATCGTTTAAATTAAAAATGTATTACACCTCATTGGTTTTGTGCTGTATCACGATGAACGTAAGCAGGATTTCGCATGCACGATGATCGTAAAGTACAGGGCACACTCTAATATTAAACGTAGTTCAAACTCCAAGAAAAAAAAAAAAGAATTTTATTTGCATGATCGAGAAATTACTGCAGCTAATCAGCGAAAATAACATCTGAGTCATATTGGTTTTACAAGTAGTAAAAAGCTGACCACCGGACTTATACCACTTCAAAACCTAATATAACTGTACTTTTCAATACCACACAAGACCACGAACGTATAAACCAACTGCGTAAGTTTAGATAAAAGCTTTAAGACTACTTACATAGAATTAATAATGAGTGTTTGATACTCAGTTGTTGAGATATGTAGTTAAATCCTAATTTTAAATTATTTAAATACTAAAATTGTATAAGTACCAAAGATGCATAAATTCTATAAATTCCAAAATTCTATAAAACCTAAAAAATAATTAAATTCTATAAATTAATTAAATCTAAGTTTTATAAGTTCTACAAATTCTATAAACTCTATTCAATAAACGATTCTAAGACATCTTTAAATTCCATGAACTCCGCATAGTGTTTTATTCGTCGAAAATTTTATAAATGCTTTAAATTGTGCCAATTTTACGAATTCCTTGATGTTTTTAAGTTTCTAAAATTCCATTAATTTGATAAATTCTGAAAATTCTATAAAATTTTGAATTTTTTGAATGGTGTAAATACTATAAATTCTCCAAATCCTCAGGAATCTTAAAATTTTATGAATTCTCTAAATTCTGTAAATTCTATTTTTGTTTAATATGTGTCACATAAATTCCAAAAATTCTATAAAATCTAAAAACTAATTAGATTCTGTGAACGAATTAAATTCAAATTTTAAAAAAATTACAAATTACAAAATTCTATAAATTCAGTATATTTTACAAATTTCACGAATTCCGTAAATTCTAAAAGTTTCTTTCTGAATTGTATAAATTCCACAAATTTTATAAAACCTATTTTAAATCTAAATTCTGATTTACAGAAATTAAATTTAAACTTTATGAAATCTTCAAATTCTAGCAATCCTTAAAATTCTCTAAATTTTTAGCAATCTCTAAATTCTATAAATTTTATAAATTCTGCCAATTTTACAAAATTCTCAAATCCCATAATTTCTATATGTTTCAAAAATTTTACATATTACGTAAAATTTTATAATTTTTGAAATTCTTAAAATTCTGAAGATTACACAAGAAGTAGAATAGCATTTTGAGAGAGAGAGAGAGAGAGAGAGAAAGCACGAACGCGATCAAGTACAGGGCGGCCATCTGTTGGTCCCTTTTCTATTTGTAAATAATAAAAGACACATTTTGGTAGAAAAGTCAAATTTTTTTATTGACAATGAAAGGTGGCCATGGTGGTCTATGCCATTTATGTATGAACAACAATATCGTTAATATGCTCACCACGGCTTCGCCTACAGGTCTGCATCCGAACATCAAAATTTTCGATGACTTTTTCCAATAAAAGCTGATCAATGACCTCAATTTCAGCTCGAATGTTGTTTTAAGTTGTTGAATTGTTTGTAGATAAATAGCATAAACCTTACCCTTCAAATAACCCCACCAAAAATAATCAAGTGGTGTTAAATCCGGGCTTCATGGTGGCCAAAGTACTTCACAATTTCTTGACGATTTAAATGGTCTGGTGGCCTCAATTTTTGAGTTAGTTTGAATTTTGTATGAATGCAATTGAAGATCAACATGCAAAATGCGTCGTAATATGGTTCGTTGCCTGGTTAATGTGTTTAGTTTATTACGAACACTTTCACTAGCTGCCGCTGCATCAGGAGTACGAACTGGATGAACATGTTGATACAGTCTACGACCTTCCACTGAACCAGTTTCTTCAAAACGGTCAATAATTTTCATGTAATTTACGAAATGTTGTTGTGATTATGTTGAGCGATTATTTTCATAATAAATTTGGACAATCAAAATGCGTTGTTGTGTTGTTAGCGGCTCCATGATGATAAATGGCATATTTTTGAATTTTCATATATCAAAGAATTTTTTAGAACAGATAGCATTAAGTACTAAAATTCATTGATTGAAAAAGGACCAACAGATGGCCCACTCTGTACAAATGGAAGCATCGAAAGATGATTCTACACATTTTTTATTCTACCAACATTTCGCAAATTCTGTGAATTTTGCAAATTTCTCGAATTTTATAATTTCTAAAAGTTTCTTCATGAATTGTATAAATCCTATAAAATCCAAAAATTCCATAAAACCTATAACCTATAAAATCTACAAATTCTCTAAATCCTCAGCAACCTTTAAGTTCTATGAATTCTATAAATTTCATAAATTTTGCTAATTCTGGAATTTTTTTAATTGTACCTAAACTTTGTAAATTCTGGCAATTTTACAAATTTCATGAATTCTATAATGTCTGTAGGTTTCTATTACTTAAATTCTGCAAATTCTATAAAATTTTTGAGATCCTGTAAATTCCAAAAATTCCTTAAACTCGATAAGATAATTAAATTCTGAAGATTAATGAAATCTAAATTTTATAAGATCTACAAATTTTAAAGATTCTGTAAATTCTTTAAATCCTCAGCAATGTTTAAATTCCATAAATTCTGCAATTTTTTTTTTGAATTCTACCAAAGTTCTGTAAATTGTATAAGATAAATAAATCGGAATTTTATAAACTCTAAAAATTCTTTAAATTCCCTAAACCATAAGAAATCTTTAAATTTTACAAATTCACTAAATCTGAAATGAATTGTGTTTTATTTAATAATAAAGTATTATTCTGTAAATCAATTAAATTTAAATTCTATAAAATCCAGAAATTTTATAAATTCTCTAAATCCTCAGCAATTTTTAAATTCTATGAATTTTTTAAATTCCATAAATTTTAGAATTTTCTTTAATTCTACCAAAATTCTGTAAATTAAGTAAATCCACATTTTGTGAAGTTTACAAATTTTATGAATTTTTTAAATTCTCTAAATCCTAGGAACCTTTAAATTCTAAGAATTCTCTAAATTCCATAAATCACGAATTCCGTAATTTTTAAAAGTTTCTTTCTAAATTGTATGAACCCTACAAATTTTATAAAACCTATTTTAAACCTAAATTCTGTAAATTAATTAAATTATAAAATCTTTGAATTCTAGCAATACTTAAAATTCTCTAAATTTTTAGCAATCTTTGAATAAATCTTCTATAAATTCTGTAAATTTTACAAAATTCTCAAACCCCATAATTCCTATATGTATGTTTCGGAATTTTTACTTATTACGTAAAATTCTATACATTTTTGAAATTCTTCAAATTCTGAAGATTGACCCTCAAGTTTTGGTGCTTATATGTCTGAAAACTCCAAAAATTCTTCAAATGGATAAAAATCGGAAGCTTGTAGAATAGGGTTTTGAGAGAGAGAGAGCACAAACACGAACAAGTACAAATGGAAACATCGAAAGGTGATTCTACACGTTTTTTATTCTACCAACATTTTGCAAATTCTGTGAATTTTAAAAATTTCTCATAAAACCTATAACCTAGCCTACAATTTCTATAAATTCTCTAAATCCTCAGTAACCTTTAAGTTCTATGAATTGTATAAATTCCATAAATTCTGTTAATTCTGGATTTTTTTTAAAATTGTACTTGTACCTAAACTATGTAAATTCTGTAAATTTTACAAATTTCATGAATTCTATAATGTCTATAAGTTTCTATTACTTTAATTCTGCAAATTCTATAAAATTTTTGAGATCCTGTAAATTCCAAAAATTCCTTAAAATATATACGATAATTAAATTCTGTAAATTAATTAAATCTAAATTTTATAAGATTTACAAATTCTGTAAATTCTTAATTCATAAATTGTGTAAATTCTGCAATTTTTTTTTTAATTCTACCAAATTTCTGTAAATTTTATAAGTTAAATAAATCGGAATTTTATAAATCTTAAAAATTCTTTAAAATCCCTAAACCATAAGAAATTTTTAAATTCTACAAATTCTCTAAACTCAAAATTCTGTAAATTCTATACTTTTCTTAATTCTATTTTAATTCTACTTAATCGAGATCCCAAAATTTAAGAAATAAATAAATAAAATAAGTGAATACCAAAATTGTGTAAACTCTGTAAATTTGACAAACTCCACGAACTCCATAACTTTTATTAGTTTCTTGCTGAATTGTGTAAATTCAATAAATTTCAAATATTCCATAAAACCAATAAAGTATTATTCTGTAAATTAATTAAATTTAAATTTTATAAAATCCAGAAATTTTATAAATTCTCAATTTTTAAATTCCATGAATTCTTTAAATTCTATAAATTCCGTAAATTTTAGAATTTTCTTTAATTCTAATTTAATTCTGTAAATTTCCACATTGGTGTTCCACAGTTGTATCCTCATTTTGTGAAGTCTACAAATTTTATAAATTCTTTAAATTATCTAAATCCTAGAAACATTTAAATTCTATGAATTCTCTAAATTCCATAAATTGTGCAAATTCTGCCAACATTCTGTAAATTCTGTAAAACCTTTAAATTTTACAATTTTTTTTTAATTCTTCTAAAATTTCGTAAATTGTGTAGATTTGACAAATTTCATGAATTCCCTAATATCTAAAAGCTTCTTTTTCAATTGTATAAATCCTACAAATTCCAAAAATTCCATAAAACTTCTAAACTATGTAGTTAAATTCTAACAAATAATTGAATCTAAATTTGACACAACCTATGAAATCTTTAAATTTCACGAATTGCATAATTTATAAAAGTTTCTTTCTGAATTGTATAACTCCTGTTAATTGTAAAAATTTCATAAATTAAATCCAAATTTTGTAAAATCTACATCTATGTAAACTCTCTAAATTCCTAGAAATCATTAAGTTTCATTAATTCTATAAATTCTACAATTTTTTTGTTTCTACCAAAATTTTGTAAGTTAATATAAATCTGAATTTTATAAGATCTAAAAATTCTATGAATTCTTTAAATTCTCTAATTCCTCAGCAAAGTTCCATGAATTATAGGATTTCCATAAATTTCTTTTTAATTCTACTAAAATTTTGTAAATTAGTTAAATCTGAATTTTACAAAATCTACAAATTCTTTAAATTCTCTGTACATCCTACAAATCCATTAAATTTTATGAATTATTTACATTTTATAAATTCGGTAAATTCTAGATTTTTTTTTTTTAATTCTAGCAAAATTCTCTAATTACTGTACATTTTACAAATTTCACAAATTGTATAATTTCTATAAGTTCCTAAAATTTAACAGATTACATAAATTTGTATAATTCTTTAAATTTTTGAAATCCCTAAAATTCTGAAAATTCCACATCTCACGAGCTGTGGGCCTTATACTATATATCTAAAAAATACGTAAATTCTTGAAAATAAACCATTAATTCATCAAATGAATTAAAATACGGAGCTTGCAGAATAGAGTTGGGCACCGAATTCGAGATATACCTACATATATTTAGGTTACCGCACGACGTCGAAGCGCATCTATGGTGGGGAAACGGATAGAGAGAGCTTAACCAAATACGGGAGAGCACAAACGCGATCAAGAACATATGGAAACATTGAAATATGATTCTACATATTTTAGTCTATTCTACCAAAATTCTGTAAATTCTGTAAATTTTACAAATTTCACGAATTTCATAATTCTTGAAGGTTTAAAACCTATAAAATAAATAAGTTCTTGTAAATTAATTATATCTGAATTTTACAAAATCTACGAATTCTATAAACTCCTTAAATTCTCTAAATTCTAAGGTAAGTATCTTTAAATTCTATGAATTATATAAATTCTGTAAATTTTACAATTTTCTCAAATTCCATGATTTTTATAAATTTCTAAATTTAATCTGTAGAAATTCTGAAAATCCTATAAATTTTTGAAATCCTGAAATTTCCACACGCCACCAGGCTCTAGAAATTCCAAAAATTCCTTAAAATTCTTTAAATTCTCAGCAATCATTAAATTCTATAAATTCCCCTAATTCTACCAGAATTCTGTAATAAAGTAATTAAATGTAATTCTTCAAAATCTACGGATTTCATATAGTTAAATTCTCTAAATCCTAAGAAACCTTTAAAGTCTATGAATTCTATAAATTCCTTAAATTTAGTAAATTTTACAAATTTCTCAAATTCCATGTTTTCTAAATGTTTCTAAATTGCTACAGATTACATATGTAAATTCTGAAAATTCCACACGCGACACGCCACAAGCTGTTGGGCTTGTATATCTAAAAAATCCAAAATTGGATAAAAATTGAGAGCTTGAAGAATATCAATTGAGGGAATATTTAAAATTATTACCAATTAAATTGTATTTTATTTGTAAAATTCAGTAATCGAATCAAAGAAAGTACACCATTCATAACAATAGATTCTGTTACAGGTTCTACAAATTTCATAAATTCCCCAAATTTCAGTTGTTAAGCCTACTGAACAGATATTTTTCCCCCCGAAAGACGTCAAATATTTAAATATTTGGCTAATTTATATCGGCAAGGCAAATCGATTATGTAGTTCCAAAATTTAAAATATTTGTACAATATTCCATAATTTCTAAAAATTCTAAAATTATCAACAAAACTAAAAATTTGTAAATTTGCAAAATTCGTTAATTATGAGAAATTTAAAATATCGCATATTTAAAAATTTAGAGTTTCTCAATCTCAGTAGGTACTTTCGAAATTCTATCACATTAAGAAAATTTGAAATGTTTACGCAAATCAGGAAATTCTGAAACGCAATAACAGAGAAATTTTGTTTATTACCTGTTGATAATAAAGAAATATGAAAATTCATAATTCTAAAATTTAAATACTGGACAATTTAAAATAAATTTTCTCAAAATTCCGAAAATCAAAAACTTAAAAATATTTAGAAAATTTATTCATAAAATGCTGAGCTAATTTCTTAAAAATTTTCGTATTTTATAAAATTTGACTACACACATAGTGAGTGCAAAACCAGAATTGGAAATTGTAAAACATACAGAAACAAGTTTTGGAAAATTTCAAAAATTTTAAAAATTCAGAAATTTTATTATGCTTTATAGATGTTAGTAAATATTGTAAATTAGTAATTCAGGAAATTCAGAAATTCTTCAAGTTTTTTTTTCAAGAAACTCAATTATTTTGAAGTTCAGGCCCAAGTAAGCAACCCACATTACTGACACTATGGGAGCAGCATATTTTTACAAATTTGAAAATCTCATAAAATCACTTTAAAAATATAGAATTTTAAGAAAAGTACCAATATTTAAAAAATTTAAGAAATGCTAGAATACAAGCATATATTTAAAAATCCGGAAAAACACAACCAAATAATGAAATAAATTTAAGCACCAGAAACGGACAAATAGAGCAAATCGAACAGTCAGCCAATAATCTGAAATGTTTCTACATTCGGCCCCAAAGAATTTGAGTAAAGGCTGAAATAAAATGTAAATTTTGTATGGATATGAATTATTTGTTTGAATTTAAAATTTAATTTGGTCTTGAACCGTGTAATCTACATCAAATTAATATTATTTGCAAAACTAAGTATTATGCTCATTTATTCTTAAACCCACACACAGTCAGTCTCCATAACAAAATGAGATGTACATAATACCGAATAAAATTACAAATCACAGTAAATTGGAAGTCGCCGCGTGTATTTTATAATAACGAATCAGTTTGACATATTTCTCTGTACATATAATAAACACACAGTACAGTATGTACAATAAACATTTAAAATACGATCGTAGATTATTTAATTTTCTAAACAACAATAAATTAAGAATATAAACATTTAACGAAATAAATAACAAGAATGTATATTGTACAATATATATATTCACATTCATTAAATAAATTACTACAGAGAATTATTATTGCATTTTAAATGCAGGTCATCTGGCGCCTGAACGAAACGAAAAACTAACTAAAATTAAAAAAAAAACGAAATGTCGAAAAATACTTAGATTACACTGTGTATGTAACGTACATACCTTTAAGACGGTTAAGTTAATAAACTAAAAAAAAAAACACAAAGCGATCTCTTGACTATACATACCCGTACATAACCCGTGACCTAGCGTCGTCCGTCGTTGAGTCGTCTCAGTTGTGTTTTCATTTTTTTTTATATTTTACAAAAAACATTAAAATTGAAAATAAAACAAAACAACAAAATTATTTATAAATTCTTCGATATCTTTAAGATCCATCTTTATGAGGTATGGAATGGCGCCAAAGACAATTCTTTCATATACTATATTCGTTATTCGTTCATTTCATTTTTCCAATCTCATTATTATTACGTGTGTATACATATTTTCTTACCTTCTTACATTTGATGTTGTTATTGTTGTTGTATAAAAAAATATTTTATTTCTTAATCTCATCTTTAAATACAAAAACAACAACAAACAATAATAATAGTAATTGATCATGCATACAAAATATTAATAATGATCATGGATGATCGTTGATGATGATGATGATTGTATTGTTGAACATGATAATATAAAATCATTGGCGCCTTTGTCGCCGCATCTTTTTTTATACCTACTTTTTATACTCCAGTGTACAGATGAGATGATCAGAAAGTAGAATACAACTGTACAATAACAACAACGGAATTATTGTTTTCATCGAGATCACGACAATGTTTAGCACTTTGATATCTCGTATAAATAATGGATTGAGACGTTTTTGCTTTTTTTATGTTGGCAAAATTTTATGTATGCTTAAGAAATTAAGACAACGTTCACATCCAACTTACTGAAACTTAATTAGTGCAAAAAACGGCCACCCATGATTTTCCATGGCTCACTCAAATATGCAGCAAAAATTCAAATATTTATTCTACAGTAAAATCAGAGCCGTCTAGATTATAAAATGACTAAAATATATTTTTCGAACTTTCATTTTGTAAGATACATCAAAGTAGGCTCGCTTACTGACGAAGTCCAATTTGTCAGTACTTTTCTCTATTTTGTTATCATTTGTTGAATTTGTTTTGTGCAGCTGATAATTTTTGGTTCGATTTTATATTTGGTATTTTGATGTCAAGTCTTCACCGTTTCAACTGGCTATATTAGAAGTTCCACTGAAATATGTCAAACTTAAGTTGTACTAAAATTCAGCTTAAATGTGGTATGAACATTAATTGAAAATCAACAAATATCTTGTCGTACTCAAACTGGAAAGGTAAAAAATTCATTCAAAAACTAACTTTCAAGACCAAAATCAAACCAAAGCTTTAAAACTACAGCTACAGTTACAAATAAGCAAGGATTAGCTGTACAGTTACAAATAAGCGAGGATTAGATTATGTGATTTTAGATTTTGGGTGCATGGTTTTAGGTTTAGGTAAATTTGACTAGACCCTTTAAGCTTACGATTATTACATCAAGGTTAGGCTAAAATTTTAGGTTGGTCTATTTTTCATTTTGTAATTTTCATTAAAAAACTCAAGTTTCGACTTTTTTGTTTAAATTGTGGGCTAAATAGCCGAACTAGTACTAAAGTATGTATTGGAAAATATTTAAGTTTTGGGTATAGTATTTTGCTTGTTTTGTTTCACTCAGCTAGTGTTAAGAAATTTAAAAACTGTACTAAACTCAGGCTTAATATTATTCTACAATCATTTTTTAAGCTTGACTTTAGTATTATGAAACATTCAAATGACTTAGTTTTGTAAAGCGAAAAGAATTTCTATTTGTTTCTTCGACCTGATTCAACTTTTATTTTGAACTTGAAAATTTTTGTTTATTTTCGTACATGAAATTTTGGAATCTAGATTTAGTAGTGTTGTTTGTCAATCATGTAAGCTTGGTTTTAGTATTCGGTGTCGTCTTTAATTGTTATCTCACTTTTGTGCTAAGACGTAGTAAACGCGAGACTTTAGTTTAGCATTAGATCGTTCTATTAACATTGGTCTAGTCTTACGCATAATTTTAGTCTTCATATTAGAAGTTTCGGGTAGTTTAGCTTAAAATTTAGGTTTGAGGCATAGTTTACTATTGTATATAAAGTCAAGCTTATTGTTTTAGTAGGATTAACTAGTACTAAAACTAAGCTTACAATTTATTTGTAATATTTAAATGCAGCTTAAACTATATCGAAACCATACTACAAACCAAGTCATTAAAATTAAAATTAAAAGTTCTAAAATCAAGCTTAAATAATAGAATTTCAATATTTAAATATTATGTACCACTAATACAACTTTTCCCAGTTAATCGATTGATCGTTGACGATCTTGTATACTTACAAATTTGCAAAAAAAAATGATCGCACCATATAAGGCGTGTCGTCAATTTTATTATACGAGGAGAAACAATTATTTTGCCCAAATTAGTCAAATCATTACGTATTATATGAGTTTAGTTATACGATGTGGTTAGGGGATAAACAAAATCTAAACATATCGATTAAGTGAATCACCCTCATCATATCACCACTTAAAAATGAATTCATAGAATGAAACAGATCTACTCTGGACTAAACCATTAAAAATGCTAATTTCACTCACTACACTTCAATCAAGTTTTTTGTTCGTTTATATTAGAGAGGATATCAATTCATAATATAAGTAAACATATTTCACCGCATCAAACAGCAAAAAAATACAAAAAAAACTTCGATACCGGTAACACAACTGAATCACATTCATATATCGCACTCGATACTCAGAATTTTGGCAATTTTGTTGTTTATTTTGTTTTATCCATAGTTCAGACATTAATTTTATGGTTAACTGGAAATGTATATACGAGACACGGGTAAGTGCCCGGAAATGATTTTTTTATTTTTATTTTTTGGTAGTATTTTACCAGTAGGTTTGAGTAAATAATTAACGACCGCCATAATAAGCGCAATAAAACAGTATGACGGGGGTATACCAAAAAATTTTTTTTTGTTGTTTGTTCCGATTTTCACCAATATTTCATTCAACAAAATCGCACACAGGTTGGAAAATTTATTTCCATTCATTCGGTTCATTAATTTTTAATTTATAGACAGGCAGCGTGAAAATGAAAATAAACTAATCGATTGGCGTTTATATATTTTCACAGATTCAGAGTAGAACAAAAAAAAATTCGTTTATTTATGTATGATTTACCGCGTTCGGATTGTGTGAAGGAAATTAAGGCACCTGTCTGTGATTATTTGTTGGCGTTCCGCGATGTTAATAAACGCGGATATATATTAATATTATATATAAACGTGGTTTATTAGTAAATTACGTGTGGTTATGAAGTGTTTGGACAAATGTTTTATCATTTAAATTATACTATGAGTCAAAATCGTATTTAATGGTTTACAATTTATTGGTGCTGGGATCAATGTGATGCGCGTTTTACTCGATTCTGGAGTTTATATTTATAGAGCACAATTTATGTTGACTTATACTTATTTGGTTTGAGTATAAATTTCGAGAACATCGTCACTAAATTATTATTATGCCTGAGATAAAGTTACTGCTCTGAAAAGATAATATACATGGGTCAAACATGATGATATCCAAAATTGCCTTCGAATTCCCGCAGAACTATATGCATTTCAATATTCCAGTCACCTAATACTCTTGTTTTTAAAGTGGCTTATTTGTAACTCCTGCTATTTTCATACCAGACACTTGTTAACTGAATGTTGATCAGAATAATTTTTAACACAAGTAAGGGTTAATTTGCTCAGCATGGTCCTAAAATTCTTATTTGAGCTAATTTTTTAAATTTTCCATGAATTCAATTTCGGATCGACGAAATATTGCGGCTAAGAGTAAATTTTAAGCTTGATTTTAGTACTCAATTTTATAATCTAAATCTAAGGTTAAGCCTAAACCATTTTAAAGAAATATAATTCAGAATTTTATGTTATAACGTTACATAAATTAGCATTCGACTCACCAAACAATGAGACAATAAACGTGTGTCGAAACGAAGTACTAAAAATAAGTTTTAATTAGATTAAAATAATAAATAAAAGCTTCAGAATTAAACTAACCGCAAGCCCTAATCTTGGCTTTTATTTGATTTTCGGCTCAAATTTAAGGAAACAATTCTGGATGGGTTACAAACCACAATTCCATTGAAAAGTTTTATTTTTGTACTAAAATCAAGCTTAACTGTTTAACTTAGGTCTGCTTAGATTTGGTTTTATTCCAGAGATGGCCCTGCTAACTCTGATCTGAGGTTAAAAGTAGGATTAGGTGGATTTAACTGAAATTGAGTACGATTAGTACTAAGATTCAGCTAAACCCAAACCTACTTTACTAAATACTTACATATATTAAGCGTAAGATTAAGCCAGAGTACCTAATTTTAATTTTAACAGAATACTCAATTTTTATAATTGTATTTTAAATGTACTAATTTAATTTTTAATATTAGTTCTTAAAAGCCTTAATTTAAACTTTATTTGGATAACACACCTAAATCGAAATAAAAGTGCTTTCAAAATCGAATTTAAAATTTTTCATAACTAAAGCTAAATTTAAACCAAAATGTAGAAATTAAAATTAAGTCCAAACCTAAGATGCCAATCGAGGCGATATCGAGTGCTAAAAGCAGGCTTAATGTAGTATCTTAATAGACTCCCGCCTTTCTTGTAAAACTGCTTAAGTAGAAGATGGAACAAAGCCTAAGAGCCTTGAGAGCTTCATTTGTATTATGTAGCTTGAGATTGAGTTTAGCTTTGTTTTTATTGTGACTTTCAATTTTCGTAATCTTAACATTAAAATAAAGACTTTCAATTTTTTTAATTAAGCGCAATTTTATTAGGATCTTTAAAGTAGTGATTTAGATTTGATTCCAAAAGGCCAAATTTTGGGTTTGCCGATTGGTTATAAAGTAGAAAAAAATATTTAAAATTAAAAATTAAAATTATTATTATAATAAATTGTAAGCCTAATTTTAGTACAATATCCCAATAATTTATGAGTAGTACCAGCACCTCCTTCTTCTAATTTGTTTTTGAATTTAATTTTGTTTACCCTAGTTGAGGTTTTAGAATTATTTCAACAGACCTTAACAAAAAATTGGAACAGGAATATGGATTCTATTACCTTAGCCGCCCTTAGTCGTTTTAAATTTAATTAGTACAATAGTCAAATTGAAATTTTCACTTGAAGTACAACTGAGCTATAGCGAAAACCAACTTACTTTAGAAGAGCCCGATTTTAGTCTGAAGAGACATACAAATGGCATCAATGCTTTGTGACAACACAAACAGTACTAAAATAAAGCTTCGCAACGTAATATTTATATGTTCTAGTTAACCTCTAGATAAACACACAATTACACCACCTATAAAAATTCAGAAGTAAATCCAGGCTTTAAATTTAGTACACAGTATTTAGTACAACATTTAATATTTAATTGTAAAAGTAAATATCAACGCTTAAACCATTTCTACAGCCGTTTAGTAAATATTTAGTGAAATATAACTTGTCCTAGAGGTTTTTAAAATTGTATTAAAAAAGCAACATTTTTAAAATTCACATGTTTGTATTTTTAGTTGCAAAATTTTCAAAATTGTATAACCCATATCGAATTTTGTGGATTGAAAACGTTCCAAATATAAAATTCAAGAATTTAAACCCACTACAATCAGTAAATGTCAAATCCAACAAAAAATTTCGAAACTCGATACTCTCTGTTAAATTCACACAAAAGATCAAAATTAATCAGATTTACTACAGTAGAATAATGAATTAGACCAGCTGTGAAATCTTGATTTGAATAAATCTTAAAATCTAAATTAAGTTCAAGACTAAATTGAAACCTTTGTGCCGAACTTAAAATTTATAAATTAATATTAAATTTCTATATTAGTACTAAATGTAAGACACAATTTTGAAGCAATGCCTACATTTAAAATGAAGTTAAGAGAAAACTCGGCTTTAAGTTCGATTAAGCTGTACATAGTCTTAGTTGTTAGGTACTTGCTTTATTTTCAAGTTTTTGACAAAGCTTTGAATTTAGTATAAAATTTAGATTAAAGTCTAAAATTTTAATGCTAAACTTTAAACCTTGTTTTGGTTTCTGAACTTAAACCTTAGGTTTCAGTATTTTAAAATAAACATATGTCGAAATGGAGTACTAAAACTAAGTTTAAGCCATTTTACAGCTAAAGAATTAAAACTATAAATGATAGCTTTAGAATTAAAGTAAACCAATTGCGAACTCTAAGCTTGATTTTTATTTGATTATATCGGCTCAAATTGAACACTAAAATTTTGGATCTAAACATACTTAATTTAAATATTTAAGCTTGATTTTAGTACAAAATTGAAACTTTTATTTAGATTCGGTGCGACAGCAAATTTTATTTTTAACTGATTACTAAATTTTTACAATTTTACGTTAAATGTACCTAACCTTGTTTTTAGTATAGTATCTTGAAAGCCCTAGTTTAAACTTTATTTTGATAACACACTTAAATAGTGCTTTCAAACCCGGATTTAAAATTTATCTTAAACAATGCTAAATTTAAACCAAAATGTCGAAATTAAAATGAAGCCCAAACATAAGATTACATTGGAGGCGATGCCGAGTACTAAAACTAGGCTTACTTTAATTCTAAATGTAGGATATTTCTTGTAAAACTACTTAAGAAAAACACTAAGCCTAAGCCAATTTTAACATGTACCAAAAATAAAAAGATGAATCGTGGATTTAAGGCCGATTAAACTCTATGCCAGAGCTTTAGTTGTTGATTGAATTTAACTTTGATTTTTCTAATGAATTTTAGCGAAAGTTATGACCGAGCGTGCCAAATTTAAAACATTTCTACATAATATTTTGTAATTTTAACACTAAAACCAAGACTAACGGGTCTTAGCTCGTTTCTCAAGTCGAACATTTTAAAAGCACAATAATAGTGTTCCCAAATTTCGTCTTTTTACGGTTAAATTAAATTTACAATACAACATAAGGTGATTTCAAATTAGGCTTAAAGCTGTTCGTGTTGTATTTTTCCTTAATTAAAGTTTATAATAAATGGTAAGCCTAATTTTAGTACAATGTCCCAATAACATACCCTTGCTTTTCTATTTTAATTTTGAATTTAATTTTATTTACCTTTGAATTCGATTCAAAGTTAAAATTTTAGAATCTGGTTCAACAGACCTTAATAAATAAATTGTATTCGATAATGAATTTTAAAATCGAAACTCATTCAAAATTCAACCTTAGAGCAATGCCCTAATTTGCTGCGATAACGTTCATTGCCTTAGATTTTTTTCGTTTTACATTTAATTAGTACAATATACAAATTGAACCACTTAAATTACAAATATGAAGAGCTAAACTAATTTTTTTGTATAATATAGCGGAAACCAATTTAGTTGAGAATAACATTTATATAGTCTGACTAGACATTTAGGCATATACGCTAAGATTAAATTGAAGCCCAAATTTCTAGTTACTATCAAAATTATTCTATGCTTCAAATAGCAACACAAATAATATTAAATGTAATATTTATATGTATATTCCACCGAAGCTCTAGAGGTCATGCAGTTTAGCGTCAGTTTATTAATAAAATAATAAATCACGGATTTCCACTACATTTTAAATTCAGTACTAAATCAAGTCTTTAAATTTAGTACACAGTATTTAGTACAGTGATTTAATATTTAATTGTAAGATTAAAAGTAGATACTATAATTTTGCTAATTTCCTGCTACCAATATCTAAAATCACGCTTAAAACATTTATTTTGTCTTTTAGAGGTTTCAAAATAGTGTTACTATTAAAATTTGAAAACCAAAATTAAAGTCCGGATATATATGCAATATACATAAGACTAAATTAGTACTAAACGTAATACTAAATTTTGAGGCAATACCTACATTTAAAATAAACTAAATCTAATTTAACGCTTTTTTGTGAAACTACTTAATAAAATGCTTCCAAGAAAGCAACAAAGCTTAAAGCCAATCTTAACATTTATCTAAGAGTCTTAAACCGTAGACAGACAGCGGTTTAATAAATCCGATTTAGCTAAACTCGTTCAAGTACCCTATGCAAAACAAACCGATTAGCTAAAATTGAGGTTGACATACTGCGACTAAACTCGAAAAATTCACTAAATCGGATTTATTAAACCGCAGTCTGTCAGACAGAGGTATGGGTTGTTAGGTAATTTGCTTTATTTTGAATTTAGTACACAATTTAGAATAAAATCTATTGAATGCGATACTTTAGACCTTGTCTTTGGCTTGGCTCGATTTTAGAACTTGTGTTTCAGTATTTTATTATATAGATATTGGTTTAGTTGCGGTGTTAAATCAAACTTAAGTCGAAAACGTGAGTTGTTGTACTAAAAGAAAATCTGAAACCATTTAGTACAAACTTTAGAATTACACCCTAAACACTTTCTCAGGTCTTGCTTGAAATAAAACCTAAGTACTTTCGACTAAAGTTTTCATTAAAACTTAAGCCTGATTTCAGAACAAAATTGGTTATTAACACATCTAGAATTAAATCAAACAGTTTCTTTTTCAAAATATATCTTGGTTCAGGTCTAACAGACCTAAAGTCACGTACCTAATTGCGTTCAAAAACCGACCTAAACAATTTTGTTTCCGATACCAACATACAAAACATATTTTGCTGTTGTGAGGTTTTTTTTGTTGCCAATTTTCATTCCCTCAGGCAACAGGCAGAATTTTATGTGATCGATCGAAATATTTAAAATGGATTCGACGTAACATAATGTTCACATCACAAACCTATTTTCGAATTCTATTTTGACTTTGAAATTCAAATTAAATTTTACTGTCACGTCACTTTTCATGACTAAAGTCATGTCAGATCAGTTTTTCGATTTTTTGTCATTTGTTGTGTCACAAGTCACTTTATACGATAGATGTCACTTGAGCAACGAAAACACGCAATTATTTTAAAATGTTGTTTTTTAAGTAATTTTGTACACGATTTTAAATGTATTGTTGTTTAAATTAATAATGTCGTTGTTAGAAAACGATTTCTACATAATTTGCTTGAAATATTTTTAGTTGCAGTCATGTCACTTGGTTCACCTTCAGTAATATCAATTTTCAAGTGATGTGACCTGACTAAAGTCACGTAAATAAGCTATGCTTTATTAAAATTGTAGGCGTGTTGTTTTAAGGGTTGTGTGGCGAAAATGTTCACAAATATATTAACGAATTATTTTTTTATTAACGATTTTCAGATTGCACACAATACACAAAAGCGACTAACTGTTATAGATTTATTCATCACTGTCTAAATCGCTCCATTCATAATCCTTAATGGTATGACAATAATAAAATGAAGAAAATTATTGATAATGGATAAATTACTCAAAGGAAACACTTAATCAAATCAATCATAGTGTGATAGTTTAATAAAACAAAAACTTTATAATTAAAAGTGACCTGGCAACAAAAAGTTTGCTACAAAAAAGTAAAGAAAGTGAAGTACTTAAGTGAAGTTATAGTAGTTAAAATAATAATAATAGTTAAAAATGCATCAAAAAATTGTGCTAATTTTAAAAATTGTGTTAATTTTTTATTTTATTAATCAAATTAATTGTTATTATAGTAATAATGATGATGTTAATAGAAATTTTGGTAAGTAAATTACATTTTATCGATCAATAATTTTTGATTCATTAAATTTCCAGATTATATCAATTTATTATATTTAGCCTGAAGGGTTTCCATTAGCTCCCGTTGCTCCTTTACTACCAGCTCCTAGTTGCATACCATTTTGGAATCCTTTTCCAGCACTCTCGCCCATACTACTTGCTACTTGTTTTACCATCTGCATTATCTTGCCCATATCTAAATCGGCAAACTGTGGTGAACGCTTCTCGCGAGCATTTGCTTGATCCTCTGGTGTAGCTAGGATAGCCTAAATATATATATATACAGACGTATAGCTATGTGTAACGAGAACAATTGTAATATTTTTTTTAAAATATTTACCATAACCAATCCAAGTGTAATACACAAAAATAGTAAAAATTTCATTTTTGATTTAGATTTTGTTGAACGCACTAATCGCAACTGAGCAGAATTTTATCGAGGTTTGCGATTTATATAAAATCGCAAATGAATAGATTTTGAGATTATACAATAATACAAAATGTTTTAATTATTCGTATAATTATTTTGTTATTATGCTTTATGGGTAATTAACAATTTGTGCTCGAAAATTAACGATTTATTAAATTGGATCGGTTTTTGTGTGTTAATGTCAATTAAGCTTCGATATGCATAAAATGGGAATGCGAAACTAAACTATAAAAATGTAGGTAGACTAATAGTATGCCAATTGAGCTTGTTCACATTACATTGTCAGTTGGAAAATTATTTTACTTCCCCTTGATATGGCTTGACTTGAATTTGGAAAAATTGGTAAGTCTCAAAAAATGATGAAATTTAAAATGGGCCTTGCAATGCAAACGTTGAGAGAATTCAAATTTGAAGTGAATTTGTGACATTGGCTGTCTATTTAGCGCTTCAAATGCGAGCCTTTAGACTGGCAGCATGGTAATATACGGTGATAATCTATATGGCCTCTTCTCATCCACTACCACATATTTAAGACAACAATTATGTTCAATTTGCGAATATTTATCCATCCCAAACATCGATATGTTGAATATTTATTGCTTATAAGACATGTAATTCTAAGCCTAATGCTGTGTGCCTTAATCGACAAAACTAACTAAACTAAAAAAATATGAAGCTTCTGCTATTGCCTCATAGGCGACAACCAAAAAGTAAATTTATGAGATATTTTTCAATGACTTTTTACTTTAAAATTGCATTGGTTAATGATAAATGCAAAATTATCAATTATTAAACAAACAAATGTATAGGTTTATGTGTTTTTGTTGTAGATTTTCGAACATTTTTATCATTTAGTTTAGTTTAGTTTAGTTCCTTTTGAGGCACAGTAAATGAGTTTTATACTAGTGCCATCTTTATATAAATTATATTAACTATCGTACTTTAGTTTAGTTAATTAATTTAATCGATTAAGGCACACAGCATTACCACTGACAGACTACTTAGGGATTAGCTAAGCCGATTAGCTAAGCCCGTTTAGCTAATCTACCACTAATCTAATTGCATTGACAGACTAAGGTTTAGTTAATGGCACCACGAGTTTATGGTATCGGTATTAATCCAATTATCATCACTCTTGTTTGAGTTGATTTTCTTGATTTTGTTCAATAATTAAATCAAAATTAAAACAACATAGACATTAAAAATAAATTATAGTTTAAACACTTTAATTATTAATTAACATTTTCAATCTTTTTTATTTATACATATACCATACATTTTTGTAGTTTCAAAAATGTTGATAGTAATTCCATCTATATTAAAATAGCGCAACTTGTATTTACAATTTTATTTTATCATTTACATATAATGGCGCCACTTGCACTCCCACTAAACTCATTAAAAGAGATAAACTTCAAAATGTTGAGAGATTAGCTCACTAATCGCGTTTTGTCACTAATCTCGAAATAATAGGCGTCTAGCTAATCTTGAACTTGACACACTTGAGCTAATCTCAAAAAATTCACTAATCGCGCTTACATAGCTAATCTAGTCTGTCTCCTAGTCTGTCAGTGATATTAGTTACTAATACTCTTGACCGAGTAGGGATTAGCTTAGCGCGATTAGTGAAAGAAGATTACCTACTCAACTACAATTCCATTTACGTTCACAGACTATAGGGATAGTTTCCTAGGCAGAGAAGTAAAATACTATGATGGTGATTCGCTAAAATATAGCTAGTAAATCAGCTGGACTCATTTTTTAATTCAATATTTCTAAGATTTATAAATTAAAACACACTAGATTTTTTTTTTTATAAACATAACCTCAAAATGTATTCAGCACAAATTGTTTAAGATGTCATTGATTTTGTATCGTAAACTCACGCCGCTTGCACTTTCAGCAATGTTGAAAGAATTATTTCGCATTGTAGCACCACTTGTACTATCACTAAATCCAATACAACGAGATAAACTTCAAAATTTTCAAAGATTAGTGCACTAATCTCGATACTCGATTAGTCAATAATTCTCAAATAAAACGAGATTAGCTTATCTTCAACTTGACACACTATTATTAATCAAATAAATTGTTATTATAGTTATAATAATGATGATGTTAATAGAAATTTTGGTAAGTAAATTACATTTTATCGATCAATAATCTTTTGATTCATTAAATTTCCAGATCATATCAATTTATTATATTTAGCCTGATGGGTTTCCATTAGCCCCCGCGGCTCCTTTATCACCAGCTCCTGGTTGTATACCATTTTGGAATCCTTTTGCCGCACTCTCGCCAATACTACCTGCTACTTGTTTTACCATATGCATTAACTTCTCCAAGTTCATATCGGCGAACTGTGGTGAACGCTTGTCACGAGCATTTGCTTGATATTCTGGTGTAGCTAGGATAGCCTAAATATATATAGACATATAGCTGTATGTAACAAGAACAATTGTAATATTTTTTTGAAATATTTACCACAACCAATCCAAGTGTAATACACAAAAATAGTAAAAATTTCATGTTTGATTTAGATTTTGTTGAACGCTCTAATCGCAACTGAGCAGAATTTTATCGAGGTTTGCGATTTATATAAAATCGCAAATGAATAGATTTTGAGATTATACAATAATAAAAAATGTTTTAATTATTCGTATAATTATTTTGTTATTATGCTTTATGGATAATTAACAATTTGTGCTCGAAAATTAACGATTTATTAAATTGGATCGGTGCAGCTGATTTTTGTGTTTTGATGATGTCAATTAAGCTTCGATATGCATAAGCTGGAAAAGCGAAACTAAACTAAAAATGTAGCTAAATTAATAGTATGCCAATTGAGCTTGTTCACATTACATTGTCAGTTGGAAAATTATTTTACTTCCCCTTGATATGATGGATTGACTTGAATTTGGAAAAATTGGTAAGTCTCAAAAAATGATGAAATTTAAAATGAGCCTTGCAATGCAAACGTTGAGAGAATTCAAATTTGAAGTGAGTTCGTGACAGTGGCTGTCTATTTAGCGCTTCAAATGCGAGCCTTTAGACTGACAGCATGGTAATATACGGTGATAATCTATATGGCCTCTTCTCATCCGCTACCACATATTTGAGGCAATAATTATGTTCAACTTGCGAATATCTATTCATCCCAATCATCGATAAATTGAATATTTATTGCTTATAAGACAAGTAATTGTAAGCCTAATACTCTGTGCCTTAATCGACTAAACTAACTAAACTAAAAAAATATGAAGCTTCTGCTAATGCCTCATAGGTGCCAACCAAAAAGTAAATTTATGAGATATTTTTGAATGACTTTTCATCTATTGTGAATTACTTTTGTTTCACATTTCAGTTTATTTTTTTGAAAAACTTTTTTATTTAAAATACTTTAAAATTGCATTGGCGAATGATAAATGCGATATTATCAATTATTAAACAAACAAATGTATAGGTTTATGTGTTTTTGTTGTAGTTTTTCGAACATTTTTAACATTTATTTTAGTTTAGTTTAGTTCCTTTTGAGGAACAGTAAATGAGTTTTATACTAGTGCCATCTTTATATAAATTATATTAACTATCGTACTTTAGTTTAGTTAATTATTTTAATCGATTAAGGCACACAGCATTACCACTGATAGACTAAGGATTAGCTAAGCGCGATTAGTGAATTTTTCAAGATTAGTTCATGTGTTTCAGGTTCAAAATTAGCTAAACGCATTTTATTTCGAGATTAGGGAAAAAGCGCGATTAGTGAGCTAATGTTAAAATAAAATTATAAATACAAGTTGCGCTATTTTAATATAGATGGAACTATTATCAACATTTTTATCTTGTGGAACAAACAATGAAAGTTTCGATATTTATTCAACAAAAATCAAAAGTGCCCAAGTGAAATGATTTTTCTCGAATGCCTATAATATGCACTAGATGCAAAAAATATCAAATGGCCGGTCTCTAGGGTCGGTCATATAAATAACAAGATATGTTTACATCAAATGTCGGACGAAGTTCCTTCGACGAAATTTGTTCAACACAAATCAAGAGTCGCCAAGTCCAATAATTTTAGTTTGCACTTGATGCAAAAATTATGAGTTTGCCGGTCCCTGTAGTCGGCCATATAAAAAACCTGTTTGACTTTGAGTCTTTTGATTTGTGTTGAACAAATTACGTCGGTGAAACTTCGTACAAAATTTGATGTAAAAATTGCTTGTTATTTATATGGCCGACCCCTGGGACTGGCCATTTGACAATTAACACCAAGTGCATACTACGGACCTGCGAAATAAATCTTGTTTCGTTACTTTTTTGAACAAAAATCGTCATTGAATTGTATTGTAAAAATTGCACTCTTTATCGACATTCAGGCGTGTTATTTGTATTACAACTACATATAAAAACGTATACGTATACGAGAAATTTGTTTTTCCAGGCATTGGACTTGATCAAATACAACTTGAAACACTACAGCTAACCTGGAAAAATTCATTAATTGCGCTGACTAATCCCCATAGTCTGTCAGTGGTATTATACAAACACACAAGACACATATAACAAATTATTGGCAATAATAGGTTGCTATAGCCAACCAGAAGCACAAACAAGGATCCGGTTAAAGTTATCCGAAGTTTCCAGATTTACGTGATAAGATTCTCAGCCGAAAATTAAAGAAATCTACTCGATCACTGCCGATAGTATTCAGCCGATAGTTATGAATGAATTGTATTGACAAATCACATATATCGAGAGAATATGGAGTTTTACCGCGTAGGACTATTCGAATTATACCTTTCAGCTTGGCGTTATTTCCTCCAATTTTTTAATAAATTACACAGCCACACAAAAAAAAAAGTCGTGACCCAGAGGGGAGACCCCACTACTCCTTACTATTCCCCCATTATTCGAGGTCACTGAGATCGAATATGACCATAAAAATGATTCAAATTGCCCATTTTCCCGATACCACCCTCTGTGGGTTGAAATTTCAATTTTCATGCGAAGCTGAGTTGGATGTATATTGCCACGTTTGTTGGGTCGCTCGAATCGAAATTGACTATAAAACACAAATTTGACCCTTCAATTACACCTTGCATCACGTCACAAACCCCTTAATTAGAATGGAGACACTCTTCTGTAGACCTGTGAAATTGATTCAGATTCTGACAGCGATGAAGCGAATGGTCGTTCCAAACGAGATAGACGTATAAAGCCATGGGATCAGAAAAAATTAAATGATATCGTGATGGGCTTGGAGTTAGCGAAAGATGCTGCAGAATATCTTGTATCATACATGAAGAAGACTGGACTTTTAACAAAAGGTATACATGTGTTAAGACTTTCCGAAATCGGGAGAAAGAGTTCCTCCCCTTTTTCCTGAAAGTTGAATCTCTCTGCTATTGTACTGATATCCAAGGCCTCATGAATTGTTTGAAACCAAACATTTACAGGGGTGAAGAAAGGAGGCTCTTCCACCCACAGTCTGAAAGTTGTACTCTTACACAATACCAATGAGTTAGCTTCGATACCGATAGCATATTCGGTAAATATGCCAGAAGAGTATAACTCATTGAAGCTTGTGCTTGAAAAATAAAGCATACGGAACACAACTGGCAAATTTGCGGCGACCTGAAGATACTAACAATCCTTCTGGGACAACAAAGTGGTTTCACAAGGCATCCGTGCTTCTTGTGTCTTTGGAATAGTCGAGATCGCGAGAAGCATTTTAAAAACCATAAATGGTCTGCTAGAGCCTCTTTAATCATTGACTCGGAGAATGTTCTCAACGATCCACTTGTACCCCCTGAAAAAGAATATAATGCTCGGGTTAATGAAGCAATTTGTGAAAGCATTAGACAAAGAGGGAGCCAGAGGAAAGTTCCAAACAAATCAGAAGCTAAGCTTAAAGAAGGAATTTTCGACGGGCCGAATTCGTCCAATCAATAAGTGTTAAAGAAAAAGCGCTTGGCTCAGCTTTAAAAGTGTGGTAGAAAATTTCCTAGGCAATCAAAAGAGTCCGAACTACAAGAGAGAAATAAAAAAATCGCAGGAGCAAGGTGAAAGGTTTCACCAGGATCTTAAAGAAATGGAACGACGCTGGGATTTGAAAAGGGACCTGCCAGAACATAGGTGAGCCAACAAGAGAAAACCTCTCAGAAGGTCCTTTGAAAGCAAGAGAGTTCGGTACCCCAGGAAGAGGTAAGCGCCCGAAATCGTGCGAGGCAAGGGGACTCACGTTGAACAAGCCCTCCGAATAGTGAGAGGCAAGGGGGGGGACTCACTTCAAATAAGCACCCCGAATCGTGAGCTGCACGTAAAACATAAAAATACACATACATCTCCATTTTGGAAGAAAATAGAAATTCCAACCCCCTCCAGGAGATAGTAAGGGGGTCCTAAGGGGTGATGGAGGGGTCAAATTTGCTTTTTGTTGTCGTTTTCGGTTCCAGCGACCCCAAAAACATAGAAATGTACATCCATCTCAATTTTGCATGGAAATTAAAATTTTGACCTCCACGGGGTTCGTCATATTCGGTTTCAGCGACCTCGAGAACGTAGGAATAGTGGGGTCTCCCTTCTGGGTCACGACTTTTTTTTTGTATGTCTGTGTTATTACAGCGACCATTTATTTTGGCCATTTAACTAAAAAGATAACAACAATTGAAAAAGCCACAGTAAAAAAATAATTTTTTCCAATAGATGGCACTATTTGAATGATTATTACAAAATTTGAGTACAACTACAAAACCATTTATGATCTAAAGTGGTGTAGTGAAAGAGAAAGCAGTCGCGTTAATTATGTAAATATGATAATGCTGCAAATACAGGTAACGCTATTAAAATGCAAATGTCACACCAACGTTGAAATTTTAAATGTGCATCAATTTCGAGATTTAAGTGAAAGAAAATTGAAAAATTTGATTTGTTTCAATTAAATTGATGATTGCTCCTGAGGTATTGCTAGTTACGTTTTTAACTGACTAAACTTTGGGCGGGACTCTGAACGAATTAGTCATTTATTTGGCTCGAGCAGAAGATTTTTCATAACCGAACCCATTTTGTTAATGATAATTCCAGGTGTCCAAAAGGTCTACCGTTGAATTAGGACCGGGAATAATCGGTACCACTGTATCTAAAGTTCTCCAAAATTATTAAACGTTTTCTATTCAACCTTATAAACGCCAAATTGCGCTTTAGACTTACTTTATTTTCTCATTAACACCCGCCAAAATCTGTCAACTTAGATTTGGAATTCAATTCGCAATGATCCTAAATGTATGCTACACAAAAATGCTCAAACAAATTAAACGATCGACCTAAATAAAAGAAAATCGAAAATACCATATTAAAAATATTTTCACTTTCTTTTACAAAAAAAAATCAAAACAAATGAAAAACCGACAAGATGATAATCAATGATAAAAAAAACTCTCAGAAAATGATCAAAAGAAGCGCACACGATCAGATATAAGAAAATTCAATTCCCTTTTATGATCAATATCGTTATGTACGCGGTGTACATATTTCTTAATTTTTCTTTTTTGCGTGTATCTTTTTTTTTGTAAACGATCGATCGTCTCTTCTGTACACATATCGTAAATTCGTAACTATACGATCATTAAACAGAGAAAAAATACAAAAAAACCAAGAAACGATCACTTGATCACTGCTAACAAACAAAATTATTATCCATCCCATAATTGGTTACAAATTATTTGTGATGTAATTTATACTGTTATTACATGTTAATTAAATTTTTTTTTTGTGTATGATATGATCGCGATCGATCGATTGATTTTTTTAAAATTTTTATTTTTGCATCGTGTGCTCTCAAATTATATGCGAATTTTGCATATATAGAGGCGCGCGATCAGAGTAACACAAGTCTGCGAAAATGATTTATGTGACAGTTTTTGTGATCATAATTCTTATGGGTATATGTATATACATAAAAGTTTTGATCATTTTGATCACGTATACGCGATATTTTCTTGTGTTGTATATCTACATATCTAATCGTTTTGATTGAATACCAATTAACTTTAATTTTCTGTTTTTTTTTATGCCTATCGGGAAAAATTAAATATCGATTGGTCGGATAAATTATCTAATAAAAAAAAATTAATCAACTATGTGTGTGTGTGTGGCGATTAATAATTATTTGTATGAAAAGTAAATTAAGTGGTCTAGTGCATTGTATACGGTACGCGAAATATTTGTTAAACTGATTTTATATAAATTCCGCGAATTATTGCTAACCTCTCACTTTTAATTTTTTTTACCAGATCTTATCGCAGAAACGACCATATGGTTTTTAAATGATCTGTTGTTGTGTGAGCGCCATATAAATTTCAATCAAATTAAATTCATTTTTGGAATTTTTGCAAACGTGTTGTTAAAACACTAAAAATGGTAATTCTTTTGAAAAGAAGGTAGATGCGAATACAATTTTAATGGGAAATTTTTGCGGTTAAAATCGAATACACGGACAAATGAAAAATGTTTCTGCGTTTTTTTATATAGAAATGGTGTGAAACCAATTTATAACGTCTACCTGAAACAGATCTTGTGGTTTAAAATATTTTATTGTGTGTGAATCATGTGTATACAATATTTAAATGTCAAAATGAACGAAAAGAGTGTCTGCAAACAAACAACTCTAAATTCATTCCAATTGTAATATTTACTTGTTACAGACGCACAGCCAAAAAAAAACGATTAATATTCATTTCACACAAAATCGTAATTAATCGTATTAATTGTCTTTCAATTTTCTTAAAATATTTACATTTTTATCACCACTTTTCGTTTTTCGTCTTCTTTCTATATGCGGTCGATGTCGTCGCGCGTCTTATTTGTCCGGTAGCAATAAATCACAAATGCGCATTTACCATACAAAATAAATGCAAAACGATCACAACAACAACAGTGATGTGATGCGCACGTGAAATATTTTGCAAAAAAAAAAAAAATCTCAATACTCTGGTGGAAAAATACAGTACAGAGTTTTTAATTGATGGGCAAAAATAGGAAGATAAATCTGACGTGAAAATTTAGTTTGACGAGTTTCGTAAATATTTTGGTGCGTATAACTTCATGCTGTCTCTGGCAACATATTTTATACAATAAAATTCACTTCGATAGTTGATTATCCTTAAAACGCAAAAACAAATAAAATTGTCAAAATTTATCTTCACATTTATCGTCCGGGAAGATAAAAATGAAATGAAAAATGTGTAGAGATAATATAGTGACATCTGTTTATTGTAATACGAAAACTCCCATTTCGGTAGCTAAACTGTGTACCGAAAACTGAAATTTTCAGTAATTTTATGATTTATATGTGTCATTCATACATGATTCAGCCTCGTTGTCACCGGTACAAAAATTTCAATAACTTGAAAGGATTGCTAAAGGGTGAGGCTGCCAGTCTTTTGCGACATTTTAGCATAATCGAAGCGAATTATATTGAAGCTTTGCAGAAGTTAAAACGACACACAATAAATGCGTTCAGTAGAACATTCATAGAGCAGCCATCAATTAGTTTGGCCAACCATAGTAACATTAAAAAATTACTTGACACTTCCGATGAGATTTCACGAGGCTTCAAGGCTATGGGATCCCAAGGTGAACAACGAGATCCGTGGCTAGTTTATATCCTAGTTATAATAAATTAGACGATGAATCAAGGGATCTATGGCCGCAAAAGGAGTGTCCGACAATCCAAAAATTTTTTGATTTCCTACTACGAAGAGATGATGCTTTAGAATTTTTAGGCAGCTCAACTAAACGCAGTTCAAATTCAGTTAATAAACTATCCTCAATGAAAAGCCACATATAGCAGTACACGATGGTAAATGTCCTATTTGTCAAGCTGACGGGCATTTAATATACCAATGTCCAGTGTTAAATGGAATGGACGTGCACAAACAGCGCGAATTCATTAAGAACAACAAACGTTGTTTTAATTGTTTAAGCGATAAGCAAGCTATATATCGGTGTTTATCAAAGCGAAGATGTCCAATGTGCAGAAATATGAGCCTACTACAAGCCCTGCTAACGCCGTTTTGTTATATAGTAATCAGAATAACGCAAGTCAATCCATTCTACCAACTGTTCTTGCAAAGGTCATGTGTTCTTTGGGCCAAGCTGTACATTGTCGTGCTCTTTTGAACTCAGGCTCACAGGCAAACTTTATCACTGAATCATGCCTGAGGAGTCTTAGACTGCCTCGTTATAATGGGAGAATTGCTGTCAAAGGACTTGGATAAGTCGAAGCAGATGTCACCAACGAAACTAAAACCATACGCATCCAACCACAATCAGGTCCATAACCGTGAAAGTATTTATTTTGAAGCAAATAACAAAACTTCCCCAAATTGACATTAGTTCCTCAAAGTTGAATAATTGGAAAAATGTACCATTAACTGATCCGGAATTTCACAAGTCCACCGAGGTAAACCGATAATATTTTCAACATTTTAGTCGATGTACAGAATAAGGGCTTTCACAGGATGGGTATCATTAAACGATTGTTTAGCAGTTGATCCTACTGTCCAATCGATACTCTATTCAATAATTTTGCGCTTTCGGGAACCTCGCCTAATTTGTTGTACCGACATTGAGAAGATGTATAGGCAAATTCTTATTCCTGAAGACGATATGAAATTTCAAAAAATTGTTTGGAGAGACGAGCTTCAAATTGTGTACGATAACGTATGGATTGGCCTCTGCTCCTTATTTAGCTACAAGAGTAATTAACCAAATCGCTCAAGGTTTAAAAGCTTCTGGTCCGATTGCAGCTAAAACGATCGAGAAAACATATACGTTGATGATCTCATGACAGGTGGTGACACGTTAGACGAAGTACAAAAGTTAAAAGATTCAATAAAAATAATTTTATCCAGCTATGATTTTAACTTGCGGAAGTGGGTATCCAATGACTCCGAAATTTTAAAGGATATTCCACTTGAAGATAGAGAACATCAAGCAAGACAGAATTTATTTTGCAAATATCTCAAAAAATACAAAATTTTCAGATAAACAGAAAAACTATTACGATATAAAATTCATGGCCTCGGCGCTGGTGATGTTATGCAGGTGACTAACAACGTCGTAGAGGTTATAGTAATGAAGACGTAGTCTAAGATTAAAGTGTCGTTGATGAATTCGCGGTGCAATACAACGGGTATGTCGGAGCTACCCTGACGTATGGCGGTGTATACTGACGATTATGCATGTACAGGACAAGAGTCTTGTATCGAGTATAAAAGTGAAATTGATTACGACAGTGGCAGCGGAACCTTTTTGAATGAGTTTGAATGGTATCCTCGTCGTCACTGATAATAAAATTCCCAGCTCGAAAAAGAAAGTTGTGTGTTGGCCACACCTCGTTTTTGAGTGACATTTAATAATTATCTAATCAGCAACAAAGTTCCACAAGTATTTTTGTTCTCGGAATGAAATTTCATTTTGAGCGGAGTTTTATTTTGAGTGAATCTTTGTTCAGGCGAAAAAATCATATCGAAGTGAAATTTTTGTTTTTTGACCTTTTTCCAAGAAAATTATATTTTCACTCAAAATATAATGCTTTTGAAACTCGTAGTATTTTTGGTATTTTCGTGAAAATAATTGGTAGAATCCAAATAAAGAAATTACACTCAAAAATCTAAAGACGAATTTTCGCAAATACTGTTAAAACTGCCTCTTAGTCGCGAGAGTCTTTCATCTTCCAAATTTATCTAAAATTCGATATTTGTTTTTTTGTCAAGTTTTGAAAGTTTAGAATCTCCAGGCCTGTGAAAAAATATTTTTATACAAAGAGTAAAATTGCGTTTTGAGTGAAATTTTATTTTGAGCGGAATGTTATTCTGTATGAAACAGCATTTTGGTAGTATACAGTTTACAGTTTATTACGTATCTGGACTTTTTAAGCCCCTCCCGCCATTTTACCCATAGCCCCAGCCGCCACTCCCATGCCTCCTTTGACAACATCCATGCCAGTCTTCGCCATCTGTCCTGCCGCTTCCATCATTCCGGTTGCACCACCCGCCGCCCCTCCGATTACTGATTTTCCAGCTTCCATAAGTTTTTCGATAAATGGTGAGCGCTTGTCACGATTAGCTGTATGGTTGGGCGCTGGTGTGGCCAAGGCACACTGAAAAATTCACGAATCAATTTAATTTATATAAACAACAAAACAACAACAGTTTATAGTGCCTTCAAAATACATACCACAACTAATGCAACAGCAATACACAAAATTGGTAAAAATTTCATTTTAATTTTTGGCAAATAATTTGACAGTTAGATAGTTTTGTATAGAATATGTTGAAACAACGAAATACAACTGATGCAGAAATGTATATACCCCAGTTTTATATAAAAGTTAATAGATTTCGCGATTACGATAAAATTAAAAAAAAATGTTTTAATTGTTCTGTTGTTATAATATGGAGTACAGATAATTAACAAACAATTTCCACCAGTATATCACAATTCACGTGGATCTACAAAAAAAAACCGAGCAAATTGATAAAACACAAGCAACTGATTTTTAAAGTGTGGAAGGTTATTTTTAGTATTTTTTACCTGAAAATGGTTCAAACATATAACGTCACTCAAACGAAAACTCATTTTTTTGTCATCATATAGTCACAATAAAAATTCACTAAAAACAAATATTATTTGTTCAGTAGATGGTGCAAGCAAGTCACATAATATTCACAATCGTAACAGATGTTCCAGAAAATTACAATTTTCACTCAAAAATAATATCACTCAAAATACCTGAATTATACTTTAAATGTAAAATATACTTATCTATGAGAATTTTTTTTTTGAGTGAAATTTTGTTCGGCAAGAAACATAATTTTAGTCAATTACAGTTTGCTCTATCCTCGTAACAAAAATATTTTGAGTGAAATTTGGTATTGAGTAAAAACATGAACACAACGGGAAAATTTTCGATATAAGAATTTATATGTAGTGAACGAAGCGGGAGAGGAAAATAGGGAGCATAAAACACCTTCAAAGTAGAGATAGTAAAACTGTCAACCATACCCATGCATAATGAATTTTGTTGGCATTCCATTGAAAAACCTAATCGCAACTCACGTTAAGATATAACGCAAAGAGAAAACAATTTGGCAGAATAAAATTCTGCTGCGTTACTCGGAGAAAAATTTCGGACGAAAATCGTTTGACCAATGTGGAACTTAGGTGGCCGGCTACGAAGATTGTATGGAGTATATGAGCTTTAGTTTGTGCTTTGGAAAAATTCGCACGTACCTTCTCGGATATTTGCAATAATTCATCGGGCTTATATTCGGGGAGCATATAATTGCCTGTGTATGAATATACCGTACGAAGTAATTCGTATATGGACCCGTGCATTATTGGATGTTGCCCAAAGACTAATAAATGGGGAGCAAAACCTGTTGATTCATGGATCGTTCCTCGTACAGCCTGTGTAACGGCGTCGAGATGATTGTCCCATGACTTGTGGTCCTCGTTAATATACGCTCCGAGGCATTACCTTGGGGAGAATATTTTGCCGTAAATATATGCGCTACTCCGTATTTGGCTAACAACCGTTTGATTACATTGGAAACAAATTGTCGCCCATTATCTGTCACGATAGTTTCGGAAACGCCAAATATCAAAAAGATGTCTTTTTCTAAAAATTTAGCCACCTCATCCGCTGTAGCTTGGCGTACCGGGCGCGTTATTACAAATTTGGAATAGTCATCCACTGCAATCAAAATAGACGTATTTCGAAGATATAATTCGGAGCTTTAACACATTTGCACGTTTCGCAGGATGCTATAAATTGTCGAAAATTATTTCGCATGTTTGGCCAGAAGAAATATCGTTTTAGCAGTTCCGTAGTTTTGTGAGTTCCTAAATGTGCCGACCTGGGAAGAGAATGTGCAGATTTCATTAAGTCTAATCGGAGAGGTTCTGGAACTAATAATTTCCAATCGGACATAAGCCAGGTAAGACTAGCGTGATCGGTTATAACCGTAAACGGCAGTCCCTAGACGTAACCTCTGAACTTATTAATGGCCAAAATTGCTGCTAAGCGCTCTAATTCAGTCACACTATAATGTCGTTGAGCCGAATTTAGTTTGTGCGACATGAATTCAATCGGTTTGTCTTCTCCATCATCTGTTTTCTGGAACAATACCGCGCCTACCCCAGTGGAACTCGCATCACATTGAATAAAACATCGTCTGTCAAAATCAGCCGTGTTCAACACTGGAGCAGTAGTGAGAGCGGATTTCAAATTTTCGAAGGCTTTTTGTGATTGTTCGGAACCAACGAATTTCTGGTTCTTTTTCAACAGATTGGTCAATGACGTCGATAAAGTGGAGTATTGATCAATGAACCGCCTGTACCAACCACAAATACCTATAAAAACCTCCTTACCTGACGTACCGTTTTTGGCGCTGGGTACTCTATGCAATGGCCCTCACCTTATCCGGATTGGGACGCAGAGTGCCCCCACCCACCACATGACCAAGATAATCGATTTCTAATAGTGAGACCTGCTGCAGTTAACCGAGATGCTACATCGGTCAAGAGAGACAAGTGCTCGTCGAAGGTCGAAGTTGTAATGAGCAGATCATCGAGATAAACGAAAACGCGATCGGTACGGGATCACTCTGTGCATCAACCGGCATAACGTTTGAGGGCATTGCAGAGACCAAACGGCATAACAGTAAAATGGTATAGCGGGCATCCTGGCACTGTAAACGCAGTTTTTCCATAGACTGAGGGTCTAATGGAATCTGCCAGAACGCATCCTTTATGTCAATGATCGACCGTCTTGAAAGCGATGAATAAATCCATGCTTCAGATTTTCCCACGAGCATCTTGGATTGCGTTCATGGTAATGAGTGATTTTGAGGTGGAAGCGAATAGTTTATGTTGGGTTGATAAACATTAGACGCCCAGGCCGCACTCACGTTTCTATTATGCAAAGGCAGACCTCTTATCTGATTGATTTCAGGTGGCTGTGATAAGGTTGTGAGTATTTTGCGCATGTTTCCAGTTATCAATGGGAATGAAGAACTTACAGATGGGTTATAGGGTATTGGTGATGAATTAAGTGTAGTCGGAAATGAAACTGGTGTGTATAAATTTGGTGGAAGCAGATTTAGTGGGGCGGCACTTTGAGATGCATTAGATAACGAATTAGCATAATCAGATTTAAATTGCGGAGGGGTAATGTTCTTTAACGGTGAACTCTCAGTTGGACTACTCTCCCTAAATTGTACCTGTTTATGGTTCCGTTCGCCCTGAGTAGTTTGTTTTATTTGAGCCGATTGGTGCGGGGTCTCCAAACCATCCTCAGTTTGTTCATCCTCTAGATGTTGCTCGTCTTGAAACTCCTCAATATTAAGAGCATTCCGGGTTTCTAATGACTCATCTAACGACTGGGCATCTTTTAATTTCGGTAAAAGGTCCAATAATGACTGGCAGGATGCAGTTAAACTTAAAACAGAAGTCTGTACGCTTTTAGAATTTGAAATTCGATCTAGCCGAAGTTGGACATGTCGTAATCGAGACGTTATGATTGTAATTAGCTCAGTATTTAGGCTGGCATCTGACTTTACATTGGCCTGTATAGTTGCATGCAACGATCTTAATTTATTCGTACAAATTTCTACCCCTTTTCAAGGAGCCTTTATTGCTCGATTTTGAGCCCGAACGGGTAATAAAGCTGGATTTGCAAACTCTTCATCAAATCGCAGTTGTAGTTCACTAACTAGCATCAGGATTGGCCCTTGTAAGTTCCTCACTTCACATTCAACATCGAATTCATCGGATTCTAAATCCTGACTTCAAATTAAAATTCCCATTTTCTAAAAAAAAATTATTAGCGATCGTTATTGAAAAAGAAAGCCAACTGAAATAAGCCCTCCGGTGATCAATGAGTACGTAATATTTAAGAGGGGGATAAAAATTAATATCTTGTAATATTCTTACTACTACTGTCGCACTCTTACAAGTATTAAACACAGATTTTGTTTAATATTATTTTAATTTACATAATTAGCTCACTGACTGAAAATGTTAATTGTGTAGCATGCCCATATCTACAAAATAAATTATGGGAAATTTAGTACCCAGCTGCACTAGATATGGATGGATAACTTTGGAGATATATTCAGAGAATATCTCCTTTGTCATCCATCCATCCATTTATCACACCCATGCCCCATCCTTTGGGTTTGGGCAACGATTTCCGAATTTCTTCTGGCACCCTTTTATAAGGGTAAATAACCATAGGCGGTGATACCGCTACTGCAGCCGAGAAAGTAAACATTACTGTTAAGTTGGCTTAGGCTAATCCCCTGTCAACTTCATAGACATTCCTAGACCCTTTTGCTGCCAAAACATTTTACGTTTTCGGGCATAATAAAAAATTGGTCTCATCACCGTTGAAAATTCGTGTGAGATCTTTCAAGCTATCAATATGATCCTGGTCGGTTAAAAACTTTTCGATAGCATCAAACCACAAATTGATGTCAGAAATTGCTACTGTAGCACTCGCCGAAGATACTGGGTCTAATGCGAATTTTTCATCATCCGCCGGGAATTGAACCCGGAACCTCCGGAGCTTAATTAAAGCAAGCATGCTAACCACTGTGCTACCGGGGCGGCATCTTTGTGTTTTACCACACTTAAATTTAGCACAAATTTCTTTGTAGAGTCCTTGTGTAGAGTAATTGCTTCATATTTTTCTTTTAAGGTTAGGTTGTGTATTTTAATTTTTTAACATTTACATATGTCGCCATTTTCTAAAACTAAAAAGTAACGTATTTTTGATTATGAACATAAAATAAATCATTAATTGATCCACTTACGACTTACCACAAGAAAATCACAAAAATTAAAGTTTAAAATTAAACTACACACTAGACACTACATACAAGATATCCCGCTTGAGTATTGAGTACACATTTATGATTTTGACGTTTCTTCATTTTGTACAACGTGATGTTCGTTGCATTTTGGTTTTTTCCGGTTTTTCCGGCTTTGTGGAGTTCTTTTAATAATTTTCGTACTGCGTACAGGCTTGCTTTCCGACCGGGACTAAGGCGTTTTCGGCTTATAGGTACACGGCTTAAATGGTCTAACTGGTGCGCTTAATTTTTTTTTTATGTTTTCATCGCAATTACTGTCTTATTCGTCATGTGCTAGAATTTTGCTTTGGCATTTTGAGTTTCGGATTCGTGTTCGTAGTTTATTCCATTCTTTTTTATGGGGTAGGTATTTCTAGAATTATTCGCCGATTGTTTTATAGGACTAGGATTCCACAAAAAGAGAAGGAAACTGTCTATGTGGATTTAAATACAGTTACGACTTTAGTAGTCTGGTGTAAGAAATTTTAATTGGCTCATGAAATTATGGCAAGAATCCCAGGGTGCTATTCAAACAGATCAAATAGAATCAATCGGTAAGAATACGTCAAATGGTTCAGCAGTATACAGTGGAAGTATCACATAAAATATTCCAGTTCAAATGGAAAGCCTCCGAATACTCGCTCAATATTTCGTTGATAAGGAGTTTCATAACCTTTATAAACATTTCATAAGTGAATATACTTGTCTCTTGGTCACATGAAAGAAATTCCATACGATACAATTAATGATGGCGATTTCTTTTTGCCGCACCATGGAGTCATAAAACAGGATGGGATATCATTAAACGATTATTTATAGCAGTTGGTCCTACTGTCCAATCGATACTCTATTCAATAATCTTGCGCTTTCGGGAACCTCGCCTAATTTGTTGTACCGACATTGAGAAGATGTATAGGCAAATTCTTATTCATGAAGACGATATGAAATTTAAAAAAATTGTTTGGAGAGACGAGCCCTCTCGTTCGCTTCGATATTTCAAATTGTGTACGGTAACGTATGGATTGGCCTCTGCTCCTTATTTGGCTACAAGAGCAGTTAACCAAACCGCTCAAGATTTAAAAGCTTCTGGTCCGATTGTAGCTAAAACGATCGAGAAAAACATATACGTTGATGATTTCATGACAGGTGGTGACACGTTAGACGAAGTACAAAAGTTAAAAGATTCGGAAGTGGGTATCCACTTGAAGATAGAGAACATCAAGCAAGACAGCATTTATTTTGCAAATATCTCAAAAACTATAAAGTTTTCAGATAATCAGAAAATCTATTACGATATAAAATGCAAGGCCTCGGCGCTGGTGATGTGCTTGACGAATGTGAGATCTATGCAAGTGACTAACAATGTCGTACAGGTTATAGTAATGGAGACGTAGTCTAAGATTAAGGTTTCGTTGATGAATTCGCGGTGGAATACAACGGGGATGTACTACCGGCCTCCACAAGTATTTTTGTTTACGGAATGAAATTTCGTTTTGAGCGGAGTTTTATTTTGAGTGGAACTTTTCCAGGCGAAAAAATCATGTCCAAGTGAAATTTTTGTTTTTTGACCTTTTCCCAAGAAAATTATAATTTTCACTCAAAATATAATGCTTTTGAAACTCGTAGTATTTTTGGTATTTTCGTGAAAATAATTGGTAGAACCCAAATAGAGAAATTACACTCAAAAATCTAAAAAAGAATTTTCGCAAATACTGTTAAAACTGCCTCTTAGTCGCGAGAGTCTTCCATCTTCCAAATTTATCTAAAATTCGATATTTTTTTTTTTGTAAAGTTTTGAAAGTTTAGAATCTCCAGGCCTGTGAAAAAATATTTTTATACAAAGAGTAAAATTGCGTTTTGAGTGAAATTTTATTTTGAGCGGAATGTTATTCTGTATGAAACAGCATTTTGGTAGTATACAGTTTACAGTTTATTACGTATCTGGACTTTTTATGCCCCTCCTGCCATTTTACCCATAGCTCCAGCCGCCACTCCCATGCCTCCTTTGACAGCATCCATGCCAGTCTTCGCCACCTGTCCTGCCGCTTCCATTACTCCGGTTGCACCACCCGCCGCCCCTCCGATTACTGATTTTCCAGCTTCCATAAGTTTATCGATAAATGGTGAGCGCTTGTCACGATTAGCTGTATGGTCGGGCGCTGGTGTGGCGAAGGCACACTGAAAAATTCACGAAGAAATTTAATTTGTATAAACAACAACAGTTTGTTTAGTATCTTCAAAATACATACCACAACTAATGCAACAGCAATACACAAAATTGGTAAAAATTTCATTTTAATTTTTGGCAAATAATTTGACAGTTAGATAGTTTTGTATAAAATATGTTGAAACAACAAAATACAACTGATGCAGAAATGTACAAATTTCGCTAGTTTTATACACAAATGCTGCGTTAGAAGATTTCGCGATTACGATAAAATTAAAAAAAAAAAACTTTTTAATTGTTCTGTTGTTGTAATATGGAGTATGGATAATTAACAAATAATTTCCACCAGTTTATCACATTATATACATAAATTCACGTGGATCTACAAAACGAGCAAATTGATGATGCACAAGCAACTGATTTGTAAAGTGTAGAAGGTTATTTTTAGTATTTGTTAATTTCACTCAAATAATGCGTTTATGTCGTCACAAAATTTCATTTTGATTTAAAATGGTTTTGTCACTCATAAAATAAGGATACTGGACAGCTGTCGCCCTAATCTTGAGTCGATAAGGTTTTGGCTTGTATCAAACGATGCCCCCTATCAAGTTCTATATCAGAATCACCGAAGTTCTTTGAAAATCTAAGATGTAACTACTTGTATGTAGGGCTCTGTGAAAATGATTTTGCTGAATTTTTCTGCTTTCTCAATATTGTGATTTTATCTTATTTGGGCCACTCTGAACGGTTCAATTCACTGAAGTTTACCTCGAGCTGTTTACTTATATTTGAACTAAGAATTGGCGGACAACAGGTGATTTTTGGGAAGCTATGGTTTGATTTCTTTCGACAAGGAATCAAGTTTCGTAAATTTTCTTAATTTTAAAATTACAAAAAATCGGAAATGTCATTACAAAATGTTTAATAAATTTTTTATAATTCAAAATTTGGAAAATTTGGAAAAAAACAGAAGAATTTCTCAAATTTCATCCAAATTCAATCTAACAAAGGCTTTGTTAGCAGGTTTTCCCAAAAAGATGAAAAATTAACTGGAAGGCGCAGATTATATAATCGTGTAAATTCTCTTGACAAGCGTTCAATTCGATTCGCTTTCATGATCCAAAATTCAATGTTAACCAGATTAGCTAACAGAAACATAGATCCAAGAGAGGCACCCCGATCAAAGCAAAGTTACCTTCTCATGTAAGCCCCGGCTCAAAATAATACAAATCTGTTTTGATTACCAAAAATAGCGTTGCTCGGATCTTTGCAGTATGCGACTCGAACACGAGAGAGTTATGATGAGAAAAGCTCAAAGCCAATAAAGCTCGCAGTTTTGACCATATTTTGAAGTGAATCCTATGGCTTATGTTCTTCGGTACACAATTTGGCCCAGAAGAACTGGCATCCTTAAGTTTAAATATTAAGAAAATTGTACCTCAAATTGTTTATCGCAGCTTCCTCGAAATCTGTTATGAATAATTTTGGCTCTAAACTAACAATATTTTGTAGAGCATAATTGGCAAATTCGAAAATTTTAAAATTATTGGGCCCAAAATGGGTCAATGAGGAACTCCAGCACGATCTACCCAATACGGTGAAATTGATAGAGTTAAATGCTTAAGACAAATCTAACAGAGTGCAGCTTATATTGCTCCTGCCAACACATTATCTCACAAAATCAGTTACGTTAGATAATAGTTCCATTGTCCTATTATGAGACCTGAGAAAACCAGGCTGGAAATCAGAGAGTAAGTAATTAGTCTGAAGGTGATATTTGATTTGGTCAGCTAGAACTCTCTCGATAATATTGGAAACTACAGAAAAAAGTGAGACAGGGCACACGTCTGATACCAATTTAGGTTCCTTACATTTCGGAATAACAATGACTTTACCAATTTTCCAGAGGTCTCGAAAACCACTCTGAAGTATGATGTAATTGAATATGTGAGTAAGAATTGGAAGAATCACTGGAACAGAAAATTTGAGAAATTTCAGCGGAATACCATCAGACCTGGATTAATTTGTAGTAAGTTGTGATTGATGGCTATTAGCAAATAAAATAGACTGGAAAACCCTCCCATTTCTTTATATAGGTTGCCTTTGCATTATGTAGTAGAATAGAAACCGGCACATTAGAGCTGCACTATCCTATATTCTATATCAAAGTTATATTGCATCGGGGGGACCATATTTTTGCCTCATAGTTTTGTACTGCATGAATCATCTTTGCTGTTAGGTAAGAAAATTTCACTCATTGAACAACAGTACTTGAATAATATCACACAAGTGCCTTTAAAAAGCCGAAACATGTAATTTCACTCAAAACAAAATAAAATTAAAAAAATTGGTTTCAAAATGACAGTGAGGCCGAATAATAAGTAAGTACATCGAAATCAAATAATTCACTCGTTAAATATTGACTCAAGGTGACTAAAGTTCTTTTCACTCAAAATAATTTTAGAGTGAATGTTAAAGAACACGTTATTGCATTCACAAACTCAACCAAAAAATTAAGAAAAAAAATCACTCAAAGAATGTCACTCAATAAACGAAATTTGTTATAGGATTACCACAGAATACCCAGAAACGATATAACGCGATTTTTATATGAAAAAACACCGACTCATCCTCCGTTTGGTGAGTTTCGGTGTTAAGTTGTTGTTCTACGCAATGTCCCTTCTGGTCGTTTGCTATTCTGTGGTATTACCACCAGATTGAACGTTATTAAAAATTAGACAAACCTCAATGTGTTGATTACTTTCGAATTAAGTTGGTCACAAATTATCTATGTATAATGATGATGATTTAAATGTCGTTCTATAGATAGTTTTCAATCGATTATCTTTTATTATCATTTAGAATTGTTTTGACTGGTTTCACTCAAAACAAACAAAATCAATTTAAATTAAACCTAATTCTTGTTTCATGTAAAACAAAATTCCACTCAAGTAAAATCTTTCAATGACCATATACTTTCACTCGTTAAGCTCATTTTTTCACTGAAAATAACAAAAAATTCACTCAAAATAAAACCCACTCAAAAAATCACTCAAAAAATTTCATTCAATAAGCAAATTTAATTATCGTATTAACTATCGTCAGATCGTAAGCGTTGCTAAAATAGACAAACCTCATATTTGGATTTTATTTGTAAAGAATATTCCGGCTAGGAAACTATGATTCGTCCTCTATATAGTGTTCAATCGATTTTCGTTTAGTGCTATTAGAAAAATGTTGGCTGTTTTCAAACCAATAATGAAAGAACAATGCTATAAAGAAAATTAATTTCACTCATTAAGCTATTATGTACATTACTCGAGTGATATCACACAACTGCCTCTAAAAAGCCGAAAAATACAATTTCACTCAAAACAAAATATTTTAAATTAAAAGAAAACCGTGCAAATCAAAATCCCACTCCAGTAAAATCTTTCAATGACTTTTGTTGAATTCAAGTGAAATTATACAGTTCACTCGTTAAATATTTAAGATGACTAAAATTTTTTCACTCAATCTAATTTTAGACCGAGGGGTAACTAAAACATACGCTATTGTATTCACAACAGATTAAACTCACTAAAATTCACTCAAAAAATTTCACTCAAAAATGTCAATCAAAAATGTCACTCAAAAAAATAGTTTTCCATCGAATATCTTTTAGTTAGTTAGAACAATTTTGACTGTCTAAATCAAATTAAAACAAAATTTTACTCATTGAACAACAAAGCTGCGATGGCGTTCTGCTACATTCGGTGCTATCATACACAATTACCAAACACTTAACTGAAAGATACAATTTTCAGTAAAATCTCATAATTCTCTTGATATATTGGGTATTTACACCATTTTGTTGTTGATGTTTCGTCTAAAAACGCCATCTATTGATTATCGCTATCAATCTCACACGATCTCACCTCTTTAATTTATTTAAATATATTATTATCGTTTTTGACATTCCAATAAATAAATCTTTTGTTTTTTTATTCTCTTTTAATTACAGGCCTGTACACAAATGAAATCATAAATAGTAATTTAATAATACCGCGTAAGGTGAACGAGAATGGCGATCATATATCACATAATTTAACACATTTTCATAATTATAAAAATGAAAAACAATTACATTATCATATTCCAATTGATAATGAAACAATTCATATTGAATTAAGGTAAGTGCAACAATGATAGCGACAGAGTGGCGGGAGTCAACTAAATTGATTAACATATTTTCCAATTCCACTAGACCAGCAAAATCATTTATGGCCCCATTGATGGTGGTGGAGAGGCGACGTCGGGACATTCATACAAGAAAAAAACCGACACAACAAAATTGCCATTATCAGGGGAGGGTGCGCGGCCATGATAATTCAAAAGTTGCAATATCCGCCTGCAATGGAATCGTACGTATTTACAATAATTAGACATTTCTGTTTTGACAGTTATTTTGATTTGTATATACACAATTTATTGTGTGACTGTCTCGCGCGCTGATTATTTGGTTTGTGTTGTGGTTTACGATATGCTAACACAATATTTTATTGTATATCAAAGACGCCATGTATATAAACAGGCGCGACCTGTTGTAAATTATTAGTAATTTATAGACATAAATCGTGACTTTGTTTTAATTTATGGGGATTTGATCATTTTTGATGTTTAAGATGAGTTCTTGGAATAAATTACTATTGCGATCGTCGATCTATAGACAATTATGTATACTATACTACACATGAAGTAGATCTTAATATAACTTGACTCCGGTGAATTTGCATATTAGATCGATCGATTAGAAAACTACTCACTTTATAAAATCGCCTACTTACCGCGTACGATCGCATTTAAATTTTAATCGATTAGCGTGGTGTGGACTTGGTTGAGTGATCTGTTTATAATTATATATAGCGGGCAACCAATGGTATGTGGTCTCACACCCTCTTATAAGATCGCGAATAGTCGTCAACATTTGTGCAATACTTATATTACGATCGACTGTATTTGAAGCGTTTCGACCTACGATCAATCAATTTATATATGACCGCGTTAATTTGATGTGGGACACATTTTAATGTAGTCATGAGTCGATCGCGCTTTATTCATTTTTGAATTATGATCGCTTGATTCAATATCAATTCGATCTTCACGTGATCTTTATATCATTTATTTGATATTCTTAGGCGCCATTAGGTCCAACCACTAATTCAATATTGTGTGTAGGACACTAAATATGTATGTAAATGGATCGAGACAGCATTTTAAAATAACAACCAAAATCGAAATGATCATTAAATTTGGAAGTGTTGCGCGCGATTAGGTACGGTTCAAAAAACTTTTTATTAAACAATTATTGTTTTCTGCAGGCTGGGTTCATCCGCACCAATCAAGGTGAATATTGGATCGAACCATCAAAACACAATAACATTCATTCAAATGAAATGAAAAAACATCATCATCATCATCATAATCATCGTGGTGGTGGTGGTGGACATGGCCATTCCCATGTTATATTCAAAAAATCAGATGTCAAAAATCATAAACACCAACAACAGGACGGTGCGCAGCAGAAACATCAAAATACCAGCGGTAATCACAACAACAAGAATAAAAAACGACGCCGAAAAAAGCGGGCGACCAGTAATTGTGGCACCAAAGAACCGAAACGAGCGATTGAGACGCGTATTGAATGGCAACCGCAGGGTAAAGTGATCGTACAAGGTGGTCGACGAGCTCGCAATCATAAAGATAGATCAAAACATTCGATACGTAAACGATCGATAAGTCGGCCGCGGCATGTTGAGACGCTACTAGTGGCGGATAGTTCGATGATCACATTCCATCAGGACGGTGATGTCGAAATGTATTTACTTGCGATCATGAATATGGTGTCATCGCTATATAAAGATGCAACGATCGGCAATTTAATACATATTGTCGTGGTGAAAATGATTCTGCTCGAGGATGTTGAGTCGGAAACAAATTTAAATGTGACCCATTTGGCAGAATCAAATTTATCGAATTTTTGTCGGTGAGTAAATTAAAATCAGGTTCGTCGTCTAATTGTTCCGGTTTTAATGAAATCTCTTGATTTTTTTTTTTATACAGTTGGCAACGAAAACTAAATCCACGTGATGAAACTGATCCGCATCATCATGACGTTGCAATTTTAATTACACGGAATGATATTTGCTCGAAAACTGGATGTCAAACACTTGGTGTGGCGAACGTTGGAGGCATGTGTCGCCCAGAACGATCGTGCAGTGTTAATGAAGATAATGGTATAACATTGGCGCATACGATTACACATGAAATGGGTCATAAGTAAGTGAAATTGACAATTTTTGTGTAGCACCCGTTGCCTAATTGATTTTTATTTGTGTGTCTTTCTAGTTTCGGTATGTATCACGATACCGACAAAATCGGATGTGAAGGTCGCTCGGGAAAAGTATTGCACGTAATGACACCTAGTTTTGAAGCGGATACACTTCAGGTGTCTTGGTCGAAATGTAGTCGCCGCGACGTAACCCAATTTTTGGATCAGGGTCTTGGAAAGTGTCTAGACGATAGACCAACTCAACATGAATTTACGTATCCTGAATTACCGCCAGGCGCTATATACAATGCCGATCTTCAATGCCGACTTCAATTCAATTCAACTGACGAAACAATTGAGTTATGCTCACACATGAATGAGATTTGTTCGCAGCTCTGGTGCTCAGTCGACAATAAATGTGTAACGTTATTACGACCTGCAGCACCAGGCACGCACTGTGGCCATCATAAATGGTGTCAAAATGAGGAATGTGTACCGATCGAAGATCTGCCGACACCGGTCGATGGCGGATGGGGAAATTGGAGTGATTTTAGTGAATGTTCGCGTTCATGTGGCGCTGGTGTATCGGTTCAAACGCGGCAATGTGATAATCCGCCACCAGCTAACGGTGGTTTATTCTGTGTAGGAGAACGATCGCGCTACAAAATTTGTAATATCGATTCGTGTCCTGAAAATGAATCATTTCGAGCGGTACAGTGTTCAAAATTTAATAATGAGACGTTCCGTGATCGGAAATACACGTGGTTACCGTTCTTCGATTCTCGTAAGTGTAACTTTTAGTTCGACTCTGAATTTTTCACAACTAATTTTTACCCTTTTCCAGACGAACCGTGCGAATTGTACTGCACTGATACAGACGATACTGTCATCGTGCCATGGGGAAATCATGTAATCGACGGGACACCCTGCAATATTGGAACCAATGATATGTGCATCTCTGGAATTTGCCGTAAAGTGGGTTGTGACTGGATCGTCGACTCTAATAAAACGGAGGACCATTGTGGTGTTTGTGGTGGCAAAGGATTAACCTGTGTCACCAATAAAGGAGAGTTTACGAAAACGTCATTCCTCAAAGATGGATATCACATGGTGCTAAGCTTCCCGAATGGTTCACGCCACGTTACGATTCAAGAGGTAAACAACTCGAAAAATTTCTTGGCCATATCGATTGAAAAGTCGGATAAATTTGTTTTAAATGGGGATCGTAAAATTTTCATGTCCGGCGAATATCAAATTGCTGGGACTATTGCCCTGTACTCGCGTGAAAATGAGCTAGAAGTTTTAAAAATCCCCGGCCCCATTTTAGAGAACATCTCGCTACAAATTTTGGTGCGGAACAAACAAAAAACGTATTCCGTGAAATATGAATACACTCAATCGTCGAATGCTACGGCGGCTCTGGAATACCATTGGAAATTGGGCGACTGGACGGCATGCTCGAAAACGTGCGGTGGCGGTCTACAGCGTCGTCAACCGATTTGTTACGAAATAAATCTCGGCACTGTCGATGACGAGCACTGTTGGTCGAACACGGATGAAAAGCGGCCGGATGAAATAGAACGGGTTTGTAATGAGGATCCGTGTCCAGCGCATTGGTGGATTGGACCATGGCAATTGTGTCAACAAACATGCAAGATAAAATTCAATCCAGACCCGGTGAAACGACGATCAATTATGTGTGTCGATTTTAAAAAATTAGCTTTACCCGATTCACATTGTAATCCGGAGGAAAAACCGCGTGATACAGAGCCATGCGGCACCATATTACCGTATTGTGATTCAACGGAAGAAACAAGTGATAATAATACATTATAATTTAGTTGTACGTGCTCGATAATAGATGTTCTCACTAAATCCAATACATAAACCATTATATACACACACAAAAACAAAAACACTGAATAAATTCTCTTCTCATCCTGACGGTGACATCTATTATCGATCACACAAAACTACAAATATTTTCTTTTATTAATTTTTAATTATTTGTAATTTATTTTTTTTATTAATTATTATGCATCTATTATTATTATTTTATTTTAAATCATAAAACAAAATTTAAATGTTATATTAACATAGAAAACCACATACTTATACACACACATATCTAGGAAACAAAACAACTCATACTGTTCGCAGCGCCTTAATTTTATGTTTTAATGTATTGTTAATTTTTTGTACTATATAATCGTACATACATATATACATGAATGTTGAGCTATTAAAAAAAAAATTAATTTAATTTAATTTTATATAAAATTTTTGACTGTCAAATCATTGAAATAAACCAAAAAACTATATATTGAATGAACAAATTTTTAAATTTACTACAAAATTTCGGTGTTTTATTCAATGGAAATGAAACAAGGTATAGGGTGAGGTCAAACATAAGTATGGGTCGTTGCTGAGATCGTGCCGACAAAACTATTTAGATGGGCATAAACTATTGGGTAATTATTGATGAACAATTATTTCCACTTCAGCAGCTACAACATGATGTTACATTATCGATACCGCAGGTCTGCTTTCTCGAATGATTCGAAATGCCGTCTCAGTCTTTCTTGACGTATATTCAATTCGGTAAACCTCCCTTATTCGATATTTCAGAAAATAAATGTTCCAGTGACTCACTATGTTGCTCTCTTAGAATATATAACCGTTCGTGATTCAACTGCATAAATTCTTTTCCTCATCAAACATTTCACAATCTTCCGTGTCCAGTTCTGGAGGTGCTTCATCGTCCATTTTGCTATTCTATAAAATTAAATTCAATATAAAAATTAGTGTTAGCCAGTCCTTTTACTGGACTTCTTTACTCATGATTCCAAGTCAGTTACATCTTTATAACTCAACTCTGCAATTAAACAACATCTTCCACCTTCAATTCGTTTAGGGAAATAATATTCAAAATATTCCTTTTTTCCTTTTTTTACTCTCAAGATAAAGTTTCTTTATTTAAACAAATATTTCATACAGTCTTTACTTATAATTATCATCGATCGAATAAGTCCCAAACCCAATAAAAATAATACAAAATATAAAACTACCAAGACCAATCAATCCTATTATCCTATCTACTTAATACCCCAATTCAGATGTGATCGTCTACTCGGATCACTGATTTACCATTTTATTTTTCCCACCGTCACCATCAGTTATTCTACTCAGTATTTCACATGTTAATGCAAGCTTAATTTTTTATTTCAATCGGTATTTATTCACTTTCAACTTAATGTGACATTTTTTAACACTGACACAAACGTGCAACCACTCAACTCATCGTGTGATTTCTTCAACTCGGAAAAATATCTTATCGTGAGATTTATCCAACATGGGAACAATATTCAACCGTTATAACTCAAATCATCGTGCGAAACATATAACACGAGAATAAATCTTCAACTCTTACAACTCATTCCCCAAAACTGCACGTGGAGTCAATCCGGCAGAGCGATCAAGCATGTGTGGCCACACAAGTGCAATTCATGAAACCCCCGATTGGCAATGGTACAATATTCTTCGGGCTCTACAGCCTTGCACTCTGACGATATCTATTTACCACGTATAATACAGCGCATCTCATTTTTACCTTTATTTCACGTTTCAATTTTTATACACTTCTACAAACTTCTCTAATTAATTACAATGTAATGCGCCCAAACTATTATTTATTATTTATTAATCGCCAATAAATTACTTCGCAATAATATCTCTTGTTCCATGCAATTAAATAAATCATTTTACCCTTTTTCTTTGTGATATCACTCTCATAACTCTACAACAGTGCTCGCGTTGCACCGCCATGCCCCAATACTCCTTTTCGTTTTATAAAAAATATATCTCTATACGAATATACCGCGCCTTTTCGTTTACAACTTTGCTTTTTACGTGAATTTACCAATTGGTTATTAGAGTGAATAATCACTGGTCTCCAATCGTTTCTCGGGTTTCTGGCACCAAATGTTTGCGCTTCAGCACAAAGAAATAAAACTCAATACGCACGTGTGTTCTTCTAGAAAACTGTATTACGATTAATTCTTTATATTTCTTTTTTGTTTCATTTGACATAAAATATTGCGTTCGGTATTCCCATCCATAGATGGCATTAGTAAATATTAAAAGGAAAACAGTATTTTTAGGAATAATTCAGAACCATAGATGGCGTTAACAAATACCTATAACATTAAATTTGACAAAATAAATTCAAATAATATCCGTTGGTTTACCTTCATTACAATGGCCGTAACAGCGAGCACACCACACCACTTTCGACAAGAAAGCCATCATTTTCCAGGCGAATTAAATATTTATTTACTACACCGCAAAATGCAGAAACCGAACAAACATTAACCAACATAACAATAATAATAATGAAACAGTAAAAAATATGGAATAGTGACGAAATGCCGAATGTCAAAATGCCGAATGTCGAAAGGCCGAATGTCGAAAGGCCGAATGGCAAACAATACGAAAATACACTAAAAATTCACAATAAATCAGTTTCCAATTGCCAATTCCCTGGGAAAACCAGAATAGTACCACTGGAATCTATTTATTTCTGTGAGTTATTGGGACTATTGAGCGTTGAAGAAAAAGAAAGTTTACTTCGAATTCTCAATTAGTATTCAGATAGCCGAATGATGGATCGAATGCAGAGTGGTTACAATTTCCAAAAAAGGATCGCGATGAATCTGGCAATAAACTATAGAGGAATAATGTTTTTATTAAAATGGTGAATGGGATGATGAACGGCAAAATGGCGAGTTCACCCTAGTGTGGCTTATATGCTTTGAAAAGCGCTAAGTAGTGTCTACAAAATTACGTATGGGATGTGGTTGTATAGTGACGGATCTATGATCGGGTTTGAGAAGATAATAAAAGTAGAGAAGGAATGCGCTAGAGTGGTATTGCGGGCAATTAATAAAATAAAAATGGGGCCTCAAATAAAAAAAATAAAGAGATTTCAATCAAAACATCGGTGTCATCGGCTATAGTGCTTGTTTTAGATGGATTTGGCACTTTGAATTTAATTCTCTGAAGAGTAGGGCTCGGCCAGCAAATTAGAATGTGTCTGACAGTTACGGGTACGTTGCATAATTCACACCTGTAGGTTCCTCTGTTCTCAGAATACGATGCACGTGCTTAGGATTAGTATGCTCTATTCTCAAACGGCAAACGGTGGTACTATTAAGTGATTGGGAGGATTCATTGACGTCCTTCGATTTATTTTGGTTCTCCAAATTGCAGTTAAAGCTAATTATGCTGAATCATTTTCGTTTGTGAAATTGAATTCGTTACTCGGTATTCCTACGTTCACCAACAGTGAAATATCCTTTGTCGAACCTAGCGATAAATCCCTGATTTCGCGTACTATTGGATTTTTGATCGTTTTAATACCATATCGGTGACAGCAATTCAGGCTCTTTTGTCCGATTCTGACCAGGAATTGCACTGTATGAATGAGCCAACGAGTAAACTTGCAAGAAATTTGAAGAATTCTGCTTTGTACACAGAAACAGGCGTATTAGCTTTAGAATATGTGCAAAGACTAGTATTATTAGGGGATATTAGGTGAAATGAGTTATGTACTTCTTAAGTTGAAAAGGGGAAAATGTATGGTTTTCTTAGTACGGTGAAACCAGTCTTGCTTTTTGTCTGATAAAAAATTTGAGAAAAGCTAGTTCTCGTCGCTATGGTAATTTTAGAAACCCTGCTTCGGCGAGTACGAATATTAAGGGATAAGTCTCAAGTTATCGTCCTTTATCAGAGCTAGATTGCCACAAAACAAAATGGTTGAGGCATTTGTCCATGATTTGCGTTTCTTGCCAAAATAATGTTGATGTATTTGTTGTACCAAATTCTTTATGGCATTGGCTAGAGATTAGCTCGAATAGTTGATGCAGCTAATTGTTGGTGCCAACAAAATTTGTAGCATTGTCGGACCATATGTGTTTACGGATACCTTTTCTGAAACAAAATGTGTCACGCTTTAGTTGGCTGAACTGATAATCTATCCGACAGGGATATTTGGCTAGCAAGATCTCTTGTCAATTGAACGATGTTCTTTGGATGAAGCATCGATTAGCAACCTTTTGTGAGAAGCTGCGAAGAGAGCTTTAGGATCTGTATTTAAATCATTAAATACAGATGGCATAGGAAAGGGTTGCATGAGATAAGCGGCCTCCAACACACATAATAACATTTTCGTCAAGAAAAGGTGACAGGGTTTTAAGAGAGTTCTTTTTCTATAACTGATAGTTCGGAGAGGAAACATCTATTCCACTTTGTATATTTTGAATTCGCCGCAAAATGAAAATAAAGCTAATTAATTGATTAGAGATGGATAGTTATGCTTGTATTTGATCTTATTGTAAAGGTTCGTAAATTCCGATATGCAAACATAGACGATTTTGGAATTTAACATTCCAGAAGTTCCATTTCTCTGGTGAACTTCAGACTGAGTAACTTGATTATACCTTGACTGCTCCAGAGGGCAGACGGAAGTTTCACTGAGAATCAGACAGAAACAATTAAGGTGCTTTTAGAGCCCCATTTTTCGGACTCTGAATTGACGGAATCTTCTTAAGGCTCTTACAACGATCAATGTGCACCATATACACAAAACGGTCTGGAGTCTTGCTGGAAGGATTTTTACTGTCGGTAAAGTGAGACACCCCTTGGTTCTTCTAATAGCCATTGAAGTCTACTGGAGAAGATGATATTTTCCTAGCCTTACTGCAAAAAGGTATTGAGGAAATTCTCTACATTAACAAATTAACTACATTCCAAAACTTTGGAGAAGAGTAAATGTGGTCTTTATACCAAAGGTTCCTCCCGGGCGTTTAGACACCCCAGCCCAAGTCATACTGCCAAATTAGCCTCACATAGTTTCTGCTGAAGACGATGAAAAAATTTTGGATCACCAATTCAGTGACTGCTTTATAGGAAATCCGCTTCATCGGTATCAATCAAACTGGTAAGTCTAGCAGTGGGGCTCTTAGCAGCCTAGTCACTTCGTGCCTTCTGAACATTGAGGGGCTTTTAATAATACCTCCTATGATTCAATACAGTGGGCAGCAATACCTCCTATGATTCAATAAATGGGATTCTGCCTCCCACAATTAGGTGGGTCCGTTCCATGCTGAACCATAGGAATTTTACAGCTTAATTAGGTAGTGACTCAGTAACCATTAGGGCTGTAAAGGGGTATCCCAAGGAGGCATTTTGATCCTTTATTATGGGTTATTGCTAGACTACTTATACTCTTCTGGAAATTTTATGAAGTCATATCCGACTTCATGCCAGACGCTCTCTGGAATTCACATAATTTTTTTTCACACACCCAGGTCACATATCCAGGAAGGACTTTGCGTCAATCCAAACAAAACGATTATTGCGCCTTTTACGAGCGAAACAAAGCTTGCGCTTAGAGCTCCCTCGTTAAACGAAACTACGGTTCAGTACTCGAAGGAAGTTAATTATCTGGGGGTTATCGTGGATTAAAAACTGATATGGAATCAAATTTACTTAAAGTTCAGAAAATAGCCATCAAAGCGAGATGTGTGAGAGCGCATCCTTAAATTGACGGCAAAGTTACTGGACGTTGATTTATCGTTGATGCCTCGGATAAACGAGTTCAGTAATAAAATGGGCCTAAGAGCCTGAATCGAATAAAGCTCTGCCCATGACAGATACACCATTTTTGTCGTACATGTTTACCAATGCAGTAAGGTCTAGATCAATCATGCACAAATGATTGATCATTAGGTTGAAGGTAACGGTCCTCAATCTATTTCGGAAACTCAAAAGGGCATTCAAACAGTCCAAATCCAAATGAAATACGTCTCAACTTCTTCTGTGTACTACCGTAATTTGGGTTTGTTTATGGTGCTCACTGTTATCAAATTTGTTCATATAAAATTAAACCGCCATTGCTTAAAAATATAAATTTATTCTTTGAATCTCACTCGACTATTTTAATACATTTAATTTACCTCATTTTTATAGTAACATTGATAAATTATATATTAACAAAAACAAAAATCACAACAATAAAACTTTAGAACCGTGTATCATCCGGCATCTTCATAAAATACGCCACCTTATTCTCAGCCACCCGATAATTATGTATCCATCGACTACCTTTACGTAACGACCCGTCGATACCATCTTTCCATACACCTTGCGGCAGGTATACTTCACGCTGGGTTTCACCTTTACGCAAAATTGGCGCAACAATAATGTCCTCGCCGACTGAGAATTCATCGCTGATGGTAAGGCAAGCCTGATCCATCGGGTCGAGCATCCAAAGTGGACGAATCAGTGGTAATGCTTCGTTCATAGCGTCAGAAAGATAATTTTTAAGAACTGGTGAAACAGTTTTTTGCCGTATCATTGCCAATTCTTTGGACACTTCGTTTACCAGCTCGGTGTCGTATTCCGATGGTAGGTGAGTAAATCGCAGTACCGGCAAAAATGTTGCCAATTGAAACCAACGAACGTATAATTCTTCGTCTGGAAGTGGTGGTGTCTCCAATGCGTAGAATGTTGCCATTTTTGTTTTGTTGACGGCCAGCAGATAATCACCACCGACTGGTCCGGGTAATATAAACGGATAACCAATCACACCGTACGACAAAACTGTGGTGATAATGCTTTGTAATCCCTCCCACGAAGAATTAACAGGCGGAAGACTAACGAATGCTGGTGGTTTGGGAACAGTTACACCACTTGATACGCCAATCATATTCAAATTCTCCTCGACTTGCTCGAAAAATATTTTTTTGTACTGGTCCGGGTTATCTAAACTTTTGCTACATTGATAGTAGTGAGGCATATTGTGCGCCGTTCCAATATCCAGGAAAAACGAATCTATTTCATACTCTTTAGCCACTTTCTCAACTTGTTTAATCAGCCACGGGATCGATGCATCATTTGTTACGTCCAGCACGCCAGCACTTTTTGTACTTTTAAACCGTGTTAGGGCTGGAATACTTCGCTCAGAAAGTCGCTCATAAATAAGCAGTTTGTTGGCCACTGCTTCACCAAAATTTTTACTCTCCGTACTGATAAATGGTTGAATTGATAAAGAAATACGGAAACCACGTCGATGCAGCATATTAACCGTCGACTGAAGTGTCTGAAATCTTTCCGTATCCATACTGTAGTCACCGATATGTTCCTGCCAAAATTCATTCACCAGCACATGTCCCAATTTCAAAAATCTCAACTCAATCACTTTTTCCGTGTAGTTATAAATCGCCGCTTCCGTCAGCTCATCATGATTCGAGGCAGGAATTTGCCAAATCGGTTCATCAAACAGTGATCGCACTATATTGACGTCCGCCTCCTTAATGCCATCCCATAAACTCTGTTGCGTCATTTTTTGGTGCATATCAAGCATATCATCACCAATACAAATTTTGTAGTCTAATTCCGGGCGCTCAGTTAACCGATTTACAAACGCAAACGCATCGTTTTGGGCCCGCAAGCAAAATTGTCCCGAACTGTTATAATTCATGCTGACGTACAGTGGAACTTTATCATCGATCGTAATTGCAACCGCTCTCGAATTTATAAAATATCGTTTTAGTACGTTACCCCATTGATGGATATTAGCATCGCCCGTTATAAATGGAGCAAAATCAAATGATGCCTTCTCAAGGGGCCATTCATTATTTTTCGTCATTCCACCGCCATACCAATATCCCATATCTTCGGATACGTCAAAACAATCTGTCGGCAATAAATCATCGTTCAGTGATTCCCATTTCACTGTGTAACACCGGATTTCATCCGAAATATCCTCGAAATGTAAATACACTCGTGCTTTATCGGTCCACTCCAAACAAACGCTACCATCATTTTTGGCCACATCACTCAAACATGTGAATGGGACACCACTTGGTATTGTGGTGCCTAATTTACCCTTTATCATAATTTGTCCCTTTTCATCGAATATCCTTATAGTACGCTCATCCTTGTTGAATTTAACGCGATCGAAATAGGATCGGGCTAATATTTGTTGATGATAGGCGATATAGGCATAGCCGACTAGAAACACTATGACTAGGAATAGCATCGTAACGAAGGCCTTGATTTTAAAATCGGTTGACGTTTTCTTCTTCTTCTTCATCATGGAGGGCAAGTACTGAAAATGGAAACAAGCAAAAATTTGATTTAGAAAATTAATTTTTCTTAAACTTAATGAATATCAAATTGGCGATTATGAAATGGTCCAAAAATTGTCTAAAATAATTATTTGGAGTTATGTACGCATATAACAATTTGCCTAAATGTTGTTAATTATACCAATTAATTTTTAGTCAAGACACTTAATATCTACGGCGCGGCGCTAAAATGGGTCTAATTATAAACATTTAGGCGAATTATTTATATGCCCGTATATTCACAAAAACAATATTCAGGATTTTTCTTAAACGATTATTTTGGTATATAAATAGCATTTGATGTGATTTAATGATTTGGTATACAGTACAGTTGAGTTGTATATGGCATAGGGATAGGGTTAACAAGTTCAACGCGGACAAAGTGAAGATTAAATAGTACGGTACCAAGTGTAAATGGTGTAAAAGTGTTTTAAATGAATTTTAATGGTTTGGTGAATTGTTGTGGAATACATACAAGTGTTTAGCGTTAGTTGTGTGGTTATTGCAGAAACTCCTATAAGTTAAACAAAGTATCCGATAAATGTGTTGAATATTAATTAACGTCGTTCATGATGGGGTTAATATTAAACCTCATAATTTTTTCCGAAGAAAATCGTAGTGACGGAGCAAACGATATATCAATCCCAGTTACACAACATCCGTTGATGTGGATAAGTCCAAGAAGAATGGAAAACAATTCATTTGATGTAGCTATCATATTCTCAACCATCGCCTAAAATCAATCGAAAAACATCATAGTAGTTGGCGACCTTAACGCTATAATTTGCGAAACACCTAACCTGTGTCGGAGTAATTTTTGACATCGAGTCGATGTGATAAACGTGTGGATCTAATTCCCGGCCAGAAGGAAACAAATCAGTTGTTGGAATCCCAATTTATTGATTCTTACGATTTAAGAATATCAGAAATACCCGGAAATTACCATGTTCTTGAATGGTTAGAACGTTATGATTGTACAGCTTGTGAGAAGGACTTTAAGTTCGGGGTATAAAGGATGATCCAAAAATTGAAATCGTTGCTATACGGTTTACAGAAAAACCAACGATATCAAGCACAAAGGTGACATCAGAATCAGGTAATATAACATCAGATATGACTATCGATAAATCAGTCGCTATAATTCTCTAACAAATCGTGTCCAAATCTTAAACGGAGGTCGACTGCGCTAGCAGGTCGTGGCTTCGACAACAATCGATTAGTTCAATCCCTGTTCATTAGTGGTATGCTAAATTTAGCGGCGATGGTTTGAAGATTTTCTAAGGGAAATTAAATTCATGGTTAGGACCGAAAAGGTAAACGATAGAGAACTACTTCGTTCAGAGACAATGAGACTTCACGGCTATTTGAGATGTCTATTAAGGATCCTAAAGAAATACCAACCTTAGAGAATTTTTTCAGTTTTCTAGAACATCGATTCCAAGCCTTAGGATCAAGCAAATCAAAAACCAAAGTTCGCAGTTCTGGGGCTCCCGCTCAACTGACAGCAAGGGTTAACGCATGTCACACACAAACAAAATAGGACTGTGCGTTATGTAAATATGGACATGGTTTAAAGGACTGTATGAAATTTCAACGAATGTCCACTTTATAGACCGATCCAAAATCATTGCTCACCATCACCTCAGATGTTTAGTGCGTAAGGAAATTCACAATACATTACTGCATTCCAATAATAAAACCTCAATGCACGATGCTCACCACAAAGATTGAAGACAGTCCAAAAATTGAGGCAGACGAAAAGTACATAATGGCAAATCATCGATTGAACCAATATGAGCGAGCAACTGGTAGATTATTAGCCAAGGCGATGATCCAAACCAAATACAGATTGGAAAACAACAGCCAAAACTGCTACGAGTACTAATATATAGAAAACACATGTAGAGATTTGGTGGCATAAATAATAGCGAAATCATAACCGCCACCAGATTAGTCACCTTCCGGATAGCAGCACGATTTTCGTCGAATTTCTCCATGGGAATGGAAGCCTTGATATGGCCAAATATGAACAACATTTCGACAGTAGAAAGTGGAATCATTTAAATAACTTAAGTTGACCACGTTTACTTATGGACTTAATGAACAAAGTGCGTGCAAGATATGAAGTTTGATGAACCACCAAAATATTGCCTTTAAATGTTGCCTTGTTAATCAAATTCGTCCAAGATCGAAAGTTGGGGACAAAGGAAATTACAGATGATGCATTTGGAATGAGCTCAAAATCCGGAATGGACTGTTTATGGTATCAGAAAGCAAAGATAGAAATAGAATTCAGTCAAAAGATGAGCTGAACGTGTACAGTCTATCTACATAATCAAACCAAACTATCGCACTGTGTACCTATGTAGGAACCACGAATTTTAAATTTCAAAAATTGACCTACTGATTTATTACGCCATTAAAAATTGGTGTTCAGATCAGATCAGTCAAAAAAATAATAAAAGCGCAATACCACCACACTACCTAATCAAGACGTTTGAGAATAATAAAAATTTGAAAGCCCAGATTATGAATATTAATTTTGAGCAAAACTAAGCCCGTATCGTGTTCTATATTATTATGTTTGTTAATGCGAATGTCAAAAATCTTAAAATTGAGCAACCAGTCCGACGTTCTATAGCGTCCTTAGCAAAGCCTGTTGTGTTATTCTTAAATGATGTTAAGTGCATTTTATTTGTCCAGGTGAGCCTACATGAGCTACATAGTTTTATGTAATTATTAAAAATTTCTTAGTAAACCTAGAATTTTGTTTGGTGTGGAAGATATCAAAATATAAAACTGAACAACATATTTATAAAATGAGCAACTTGTAAAAAATGCGGCTCTAAATTAGCAGCAATTTAGAACAAATTTACTTTAAATTAGAGTGATAAGACAATTGTACATATTCAACAGTTTGTTGTTAAGTACCTCGAACATTGCAGATTTTCGTTTAAACTACCTACTTATAAAAAAATTTGGAAGTACCTACGAATTAAGCAATATATTCTGCATGCGACCTCCTTCATTATCTTGAGTAATATTGTGAATTTGTATACCATTGTAGCGGCTCACTCATGTGAATTATTCAATTCACATTAGCTCACCACTACAATATAGGGTTATTACACAAAATATCTTTTGTACCGTGTCCTGACACCTAGCGAAAATTGTTTGGATCACAGAAGATATAATTGAACTCTAAATTATATTTCTGTTTTACTCCATATCGCTTTTAGTGTCTTTGCTCAATTCAATTTCGAATTGATTTTCTTCTGTTTCACTCCATCTCGTTTTCAATACATCAAGGACGATTTGACATTCGATTCTTCTCGTATGCCAATAGATCATGTTTAAATGTCAAATTTTCAGCAACCGCCGGAGCTACCATCTTTTGGAAAACTCCTAAAACACAACCAACTTTCACTTAATGCCACTAGGTGTCATTAAATATTTGTTGCCAAAAATTGTATGACATTTTTATGTATGCATTTTGTAAATATAAACAAAAATATTTTCGTGTCATAAAAGTGACTACTCTTAGTACGTGATAAATAAATTGATTTTGGCTGTCCCTTTTTGAAAAACGTCAGTAATATTTTTTTGATTGTGTAGTGGCATCTAGTGGCAAACGCTCTGTACTTATTTTTTGACTGTGCTGCCTCTTTCGGAAAACGCTCTGTACTTTTTCAACAATCGTGCTGCCTCTTTCGGAAAACATAATCTATACCAACAAATTGCAAGACAGAGGCAACGATATACAATTGATTTTGAGAGAATGATGATATAACATTCGCTCGGTGTAGCTTTATAGTGATTGACATCGTTTTTCGTGTACTTAAAAAGTTGGCGTCTCGTTTCTAAAAAATCGATAAATTAACTCTCGTGCATAATACAGCAGTGGTGATTAAGTTTTATTAATAAAAATAATATTTATATAATTAATTCAAATATTAATATGAAATCTAATTTTCCCAAATAAAATTAAAAGTGAATTTTGTTAAACATAATTTGAACGTGTTGTTATTTCCGGGGTGTCGTCATTTTCATCGACGCTATTCGATAGCGGGAATATTCTTGACGCCGTGTACCCCATTTACAATATAAGGGTGCTCCGCATACACACGACGAACACACTTTCAACACGTTATACCATTCAGTAAAATGAGTTATTTTCGATGATTATTTTAATCTTCAAGACATATAACCTAAAAATTGTTCAACATTGATTTAAGCAAAACTAATTAAGCTAAAAATTGCATAATTTTTTTTATCAATTTTGGAAACTAGCAATTAATTTTAGCCTCTAAAATTAGTGTGCTAAGTAGGTAACCACAGTTGTCAAAGGTCGCTTAACCTCAATAAATGTTTCACACATAATAACTGAGCAACCCTCGAAAGTAAATTTCTGATAATAAGTAAAGCTTGTTTTACTTTTCTTGACTTAACCTAGTACAATTAAAAGTAAACAAAAATTAAGCTACTTTGATTTAATAATTATTTACCATTCAGAACGAGTTTACCACTACTCTGCTGAAGCCTTGAGCAAAACTAATTAGGCTACAATGGTTTAAACCGTTTTAAAAAATTAGCTGCAAAATAGGGTCCCAAACTATAATATAATAGGGCCCAGTCTTTTAAAATAATTGAGCAACTATTTTTCTTGATGTCGCAACTATTTGTCTTGATGGGTGGTTACTTAAAAAATTTTATGTATGATATTGACTTAATAGAAAATCCAAATTTTGAGATATACCCTCCACGTAAAATAGCACATTCGATTAGAGATTAAGTCAAAAAGAAACTTGATAGCATGGAAAAAAGGAACGTTATTAAGGAAATAATAGAACCAACTCCAGTAGTATCGCTATTAGTAGTGGCCAAACAAAAAGGAAAACTCCGAATTTGTCTTGATCCATCTAATGTAAATACAAAATATATTAAGGAGGCACCATCCACTATACAAACATTAGAAGAGATCTCGTCAAGAATAAAACTCAAAATATTGTACACTTGATTGAACGTGGAATGCTCAATGGACGACATTTTAATTCACGCGGAGATAAAAGAACAATGTGAAGAGATAACGAAACAAGCAGTCCAACAAAATCTCGCTAATATTTTTGGAACACGTAATCTCGCAAAGAGGATTAGAATTGAATTAATCAAAAATATCGGCGATATTTGACTTAGAAACGCCAAAAACACCCAAACAGGTACAAAGATTAGTAGGCATTGTCACATATGTCTCAAAATTTAACTGATCCATTGAGGAAATTAATAAAGAAAGGGACAACGTTTATATGGGACTTCGAGCAAAAAGAAGCGTTAAATAAAATAAAGAAAGCTTTAACGGCAGCACCAGTACTGTCAAATTATCCGCTGATGCAAGCAAAAGAGCCTTCGGAGCAGTTTTGCTTCAAGGCGATCACCCAATAGGTTATGCATCAAAGTCATTGACCACAGTAGAGATCAACTATCCACAGATAGAGAAAGAAGCCACTGCTATTTAGTTCGCATGCAAAAAACTCCATCAATATGTATATGGAAAACGTCTAACAATTGAAACGGATCACAAACCACTTGAATACATATTCAAAAAACCACTCAGACTAGCTCCAGCTAGACCATATTCGCCTAATATAATATACAGGAAGGGTGCAGAAATTCTACTTGCCGATTCGCTAAGCCGAAGCATTATAAATATAGTCATACCATTCTCAGAAAACGCACTAGCTGAGCTAATTGAAGTTACACAAAATGACGTGGATTTACAAAAAACAAAGTTTCTACTGGAAAAATTTCGCAAGTGAAATACGAGAAGTAATAGAGAAATGCACCATTTGTCAACAAAGGCATAGAAGCAACATTAAAGAAGTAATTACTCCAAAGCTAATTCAAGATTTACCATTTCAGATTGTTGAGTCAGATTTATTCATGTTCAATGCCGACAGCTATCTGTTAGTTGCAGATAGTTACTCAGGGTTCATAGATTTTGAACAACTTACTGATGCCAGCTCCAGACAAATAATAGATCAATTTCAAAAATGGTTCTCAGTACACGGAATCCCGGGGGTAAGAGACCTATAATGGGCCTCATAATACTCATCGCATAGAGATTTGGACCATGGGCACAGTAATCAGAAAAGCAGATGTTCCGAAGTCAGTGTATGTGAAAACTAACTACACGATCAAGTCTTGAGAAGAAATACTCACCAATTAAGTAAACCAAAGTTAGTTTAGCCTACAAGAAAATCATTCTTGCCTGATATACCAGCATTGAATGAGGGTGGGATTGTTTTCACAAAAGCAGGGAAATGTAACAATATGTTAAGACATATGTTATGCTTTATGTTACGTAGCGTTAAGCAACGTACTCACTGTATTTTATATACCGAAATATACAGTCTTGATATGAAAACGTAATACAACGAACGTAGTATCATTACAATAGTGAGCTAAGTCAAATAATAATAAAATGAGTCATAGAGGCTTTAGAAGTTTATAAAATGGCAGAAATTCTGGTAGAATGATTATGATATATCTGTGATTTCATTCAAATCTCAACAATTTACTAAGCATCAAAAAACCAACAAGAGCTCGATTCGTTAAATTACAACCGGACGGTTTAGCACTTTTTGGTTATTTATGGTTTTGTTTAAAACCAAAATTGCATAAAATATACAAAAATCGGTGATTTAGAAACAATGAAATGAATCACAAATTGAATTAAATTAAAACCGAAATTATTGAACAAATTCTGGTTATTTCTGTGTATGTACACATTACTACATAATATGATTCAATTGAAATCCATTTTTTTTTTTAATCGACAACGCATAGAGCCACACACCACACACTCATATCTCGCGGCTGTCAACAAACCCCAAATTTATTGAAATGTTTATCTATAGTATAAGTACACACTAATAATAATACCTAATGTTAGAAATATTTTCAAGGTCACCAAATCAAAAATCACCTTACTGGCCCTTTGGACAATTTAATTGATAACACAACGTATATTTACTAAACAAAAAACACAGGTAACTAATAAAACTATAAATCAAATGTCTAAATTCTCTCTCTTTCTCTTGGATCGCGAGATCTCAAAACCATTTTTTTTTATCGTCTCAGATTTTCATTGCACTCGCGGTTATATAAACAAAAGCAAAAGTTGATAATTTATCCATTATTATTGTAAATTAAATTCAATTAGCATTAATAAAAAAAAAAACAGAAAAAAGATGGATGTCTGTATATCTAGATATGTTTACTTATATCGAGAGATTATCCGCGCAGCACAACAACACCGACAAAAAAAAATATTTATTAATACATACCGAACAAATATACCTACTGTATACACTGAATTTTATACGCGCAGGTCTTTTAAACAAACCGCGTGACATAAACAAATAAATATGTAAACAGAAATTATTATTAAACGTACCTGTAGTTTTTCCTTTAGTAGACTCGCCAACGAACTAACACTTGTAATCGAATTTTGATTACTAATAACACTTTGGCTGTCGAACTCATTCGCAATCATTTCCTTGTCGTTTAAACGTAACGAGGGCAGAGGTGCAAGCGATAATCGTCTTTTGCTTCGCAATGATTTTGGTACTCTGGAAATATATAGAAGAAAATCTGGATATTATCACGCTTATCTTTTCGTACTAGTTGATAACAAATTTAGTGATCGACTGATAATGAAATTAACGACTCAAAACTATATAGTTTTGTTTGTGTTTTATGTTTTGAGAGATTGATCTGATATAATGTACTATACTCTCTCATCATGTGTACATATTTACTTAAGATGATTTATTATTGTCGCGTTATAAATAAAATGAGATACAATAATTATGATGTTGTTACTTTGTTAGTCGATCATCATCATAGAAAATCAACAAACAAAAAAATGTACTAAGTGTAATATATGCTCATTGCTCACGCTCTCAAAACTGATCGAACACTAAAATATTGTTACTGAAACTAAATTACGTACAAATCGATAAAGAAAAATCAAATTTTATAGGTGTAAGTACATTATCATAATTTCCTATCTTATTGACAACCGATATTTACTTAAAAAATTTATATGAAACTTATACTAACTGCTGTACATAGTCGATACACAAATTTTTTGTTTAGTACGAATGATCGAATCTAGATGGCTGTTTACTTTATTTTTATATTTACAGTGAATTCAAAAAATATTTTAGAATGATTTAAAAAAAACAAAATCAACTGTTAGTAGACGGCAATTGTCAAGTGAAAATGTTATAAATCAGAAGCGTGAACATTGTTTTCCACACTTATGGTCGCGAGCCACTAAATGCTTGTTCACAAAATTATTAAGCTTTCGTTAATAAAATGTATAAAATCAGGGTTGAATGGTTTATTCTGTTTCATTATATAGGGTTGTATTTAAAGAACAGGGATGGGATTATGTAAGCATTACGATTTTTTAGTTTTTCGATATTGCGACAAAAATGCGTAGAAAGATTCTATGGCGACAGCACATCGTATGAATATACTGTGGCTAGACTGTAAAGGCCGGTATTCACGTACAATTAAATTGCGCAATATAATTGTGTGACGTGAGAACATTGCACAATATTCTCAAATTTTATTCAAGATTTTGGAATTTTATTGTCCAATATTGACGTCACACAATTATATTGCGCAATTTAATTGTACGTGAATACCGGCTTTTATAAGAAAAGTTAAATGAACGCACACAAAAATATAGTTTTTGCACGAATATTTTGCACACACACACACACACAATTGATGACCAGCGACGTGATTTAAAATATTTGTGTGGCATAATAATTAAATAGTGAAATATTTAAAGAAAATGTGATACGGAACAACATTTTTGTAATTACCATGGCATTAGACGAAGGAAATAAAGTCGTTCATAGAGTAGCAGTAAAACTACCACCATTTTGGAACGAAGTAGACATCTGGTTTCAACAGGTGGAAGCTCAATTCGTACACCGACAGCAGAAAAGTACGACAATTTAAAAAAAGTATTGATTGAACGATACGCAATTTCAGAGCATACGAAATTCAAAACTTTGGTCGAAGATAAAAAACCGTTAAACCTTCTCAACGAAATGCGCGCACTGGAGGAAACAAAATCACCGATGAGTTATTAAAACAAATGTAGTTACAATGGTTACCATCAAAGTTCGAATAGTTATGTCAACAAGCAACGATTTTATTGGCGACATAGCTAAGATGGCTGATAAATCGATCGGCAAACACTTCAAATTTGGCGTCATATATTACATCGCTAGAGAATCAAATACAAAGTTTGACGAAACGGATCAATAAAGTAGAGTTTTACAATCGCTCGCAATCCTAATCAAAAGGGCTATATTATGTTAAAAACACGACATCGGCTAGGAAACCAAAGTTTGAAAAGTGTTGGTGGCATCACAAATACGATATTTCAGCCAGAAAATGTCGTCCAACGTGTAATTTAGAGTAAAAAAACTAAACAATCAATCAATTGGGGAGGCGCAAGTGGTTAAACAAACTCTTATAAATCGATTGTACGTTTCCGATCGTTCGGCAAATGTAAGATATTTAATCGATACCGGCGCCGATGTGGCCGTTATGCCTCCTAACGGAAAAGAGAAGCTGCGATCGAATTCTTTAAAATTTTTGTATGCTGCAAATGGTTCCCCAATTAATACTTATGGAGAAAAAAGATTATCATTAAACTTCGGTCTTCGCAGACAATTTATATGAAACTTCATAATTGCAGACATAAACAAGCCAATCGTTGGTATAGATTTCATCTCACATTATAACTTACTGATTGACATGAGTGGTAACAAGTTAATAGATGGTGTGACAAAATTGTCCATTGAGGGCTTCACTTCATCTGATCAAACGTGAATGATCCTTTCGCAGATATCATTCAACAATATCAAGATATAACAGTGTTTCACGACAACTGAGAACCAGCAAAGACAAATATTACTCATCAGGACCACCAGTTTTTCTCAACTGAGAAGACTTCCACCAGATAAATGCAGAATTTTAGCATATAATGAAACAAGGCATATGCAGACACACTTCATATGGTCCGAAACCCCAATGTAGATTAGCGCCCATGCGACGACTACCGGCAACTTAAGTTAATTACCACACCTGACAGGTATCCCATACCGTTTATTCAGGACTTCGCATGTATTTTGCACGGTAAAACGATTTTTTCAACGATCGATTTGCAAAGAGCATTTCACCAAGGTGCGGTCGGGCCTACTGACATACCAAAGACAGCTATATATAACAACACCATTTGTTTTTTTTTGAATTTATGTATATGCCATTTGGTTTACGCAACGCTGCTAATGAGGTACTACAGGGGGGAGCGCCCCGAAATCTTGCATTACAAAATCTTGCAAGTACAAAATCTTGCATTTTTTAAAAATCATGCAAATCAAAATCTTGCCAACCCAAAATCTTGCAGTTACAAAATCTTGCAAGTACAAAATCTTGCAGTTACAAAATCTTGCAAGTACAAAATCTTGCAAGTACAAAATCTTGCAAATACAATATCTTACATTTAAAAAATTTTGAGTTTTAGTATCTGTAGCTGTCTTTAATATCTAACATAATATTTATTGCGTACTCATAAAAGTTCAATATAATTAAAAAAAATTGTGCAGATAGCGATCCGGATAACTATGCGTCAAGAAATACGGCTAATATTACAGTTAGAATGGAAATCTCCATTTTTCAAAATATTTCAACAAAATATTCTGGATAAGGAAGATTTAATCTTCATTTTCCAGAATTTAAATTTTCGTTTCTGATTCGGGAAATTGTTATGCAAGATTTTGTAATGCAAGATTTTGTAATGCAAGATTTTGTAATGCAAGATTAAAGGGCTAACCCACTACAGGGATTCAATTTTGTGTTCCCGTACATTGACGATATTGCGATCGCGTCAACATCTTTAAAAGAGTATACAAGCAGAACTTGTAAATCGTATTTCAACGTCTTCAAGAATTTCAACTGAGCATCAATGTCATGAAATGTAATTTCGGTAAAACAGAATAAACATTTTTGGGCAATCTCATCACAGCAAAGGGAATCATACCATTGCCAGAAAAAGTTGAATCTATTCGGAATTATCAACAGCCAAAAGTAGCTCAAGACTTAAAAAGATTTCTGGCGATGATAAATTTCTATCGTAGATTTATTCCACATGCGGTAGAGAATCAAATGATTCTTCAGAATTTAGTAGAAAAAAACATAAAACACTACCAAACGCCAATTAAGTGGTGCATCGGATGTAGCCATAGGAGATGTGATTCATCAAATAACTGAAAAGGAAGAGACTCTGGGATTTTTTTTCTAAAGCTCTCCCACCAACAAAACAACGTTACAGTGGAATTTGAAGCCATGTATCGAGCAGTAGTTGATTTCCGGCAAATACCTTCCAGGTCGACAATTATGCATTTATGCGCGTCACAAGAGCGACAAATCACCACCATGTCAAGTCCGGTATTTAGAATAAGTCAGTCAAAATTCACTACGGACATACGTTATATTGTTGGGGTTAACAACAGCGTTGTAGATTTTCTATCCAGGATTAATTTAATTGCCAAAAATGAAATCGATTTCGATTGTGTGGCCAAATCACAAAGTGTCGATGCCGAAATCAAATCAACAATTAACGGTACAGTAATTACGGGAATCACAGTGTCACTCAGCTTAGTCGTAATACCAGGTTCATTTTCACAAATCTATTGTGATATTTCAAATAACCGCATCGGACAATTCATCACTTCCGAACATATACGTTCAATTATTATGAAACTACATAATTTGCCACATCCGGGTGTTAGACACATGTTTACAGTTTCAACGAACAAAGATTCACCGTCACAATGAAACACCAATTTTTTCATACGTCACTCGAACCGAACGTTTTCAACACATAAATATTGATTTAATAGGACCATTGCCTGCATCAGAAAATAATCACTATTGCTTAACAATAATAGATAGATTCACACAATGGCTAATGCTATCCCTATTCCTGACATAACGGCAGAAATGGTTGCTACCAATTTGATATCAGGATTGATACAAAATTTCGAAGTGTCAGAAACAATTTCAAGTGATCTGGGTTTGGGTCTCAAATATTTAAAGAATTGAATCAAATATTAGGTATAAAACAGTTAAAGACAACACCGTAACATCCATAAGCTAATAGACTATATAATAGAGAGATTGCATAGGACCCTAAAGTCTGCAGTGAAGTATCAACAGAGATGTGATTGGGTTTACGAGTTTGTTTCAAAGAGGATATTAACGCCTCGCCTGCTGAACTCGTATTCGTAACAACTCTACGAATACCTGGAGAATTCTTTACTCCTGGCAAACCAGGTATAACCGAAACTGAGTTTATTAAGGAATTTCGTCATTAAATGATTCAAATTCGGCCACCAGTTAGATAGGTAGGAATAGATAGAATATTTCAGTAACGCATATAAAAATAACAGTCAGTCGATAGTTAGACTTTGATTGGACCTATAGCTCGGTGTTTTTGTGAAAATGGGCATACAACTGAATCAAATAATTATCGGCAAGAATTGATAATTGTTTACTAAACAAAATATAGTGATTCCGATTTATTTAATACCACATTTATCCATAAAGATTTAAGGGAATGTACACACGTTATTGTCAGAGTCGACAGTGTACGAACTCCACTGTGAAACCTTATTTCAACGGACACTCATTTTAAGGGACGCACCTCACTACAACGTACACAAATTTAAGTCTTTTGCAAACCTGAAGTTTTTCCATGAAAACCTCTCATAGTTAAGCAGACACTTTATTAGGGCGACCACGGACAGACATTTCTGCGATGAAAGGAGCATTAGTTAGTTCTGGAATATGGGGAATTAGGAAGGAACTTAGCCATTTTATATCCTATTTTGATGAAATTCAGCATGACGATAGAAATGGGACTCTAAAATGATTTTTAGATGAAATTCTGGAATATGGCCAAGTATGACGGAACTTGCCTATTTTTCTAATTTTACATATTTTAGTTAAGCAAAGTTTCTGGCAAAGTAAAGAATAAATAAATAATTGGTATGCTATTTTACATTATATTTTACATACGTCTGAAGCCAGCATTAGAGGAATTTGGATTTTTTGTATTATACCTGCACCTGTATAATCCGATTGCTAAAACATCACTACGGGAAAAAAAAAACATTTTCAAGACTTTGTATTGTTCTAGGAAGATGGTAAATTAATTTAATTAGCCTTTTCTGGGCAATATATATAGGCCCTCAACGTTACTAAAATAAGTGCACCTCAACTGGATATTCCATATCACTGAGAGAATTGATTCGTTGGCATGAGGTCGCGATAAAATACTTTACATTGCGATGAACGAAATGTAGTTGCTAAAACTTAATTTCGATAGCACCAATTGACATGAGATTGGTACAAATAAACTACGGTAGGCACTAATGCACATGTAGTTGCAACAACTTCGTTTCCAAATCTTCAATTCCGTTGATGTTAATTCCCTAGACATTCGTTTTCAGAACCGAATGAGCTTAATCGTTTTTAAAGTATTAACCTCGTTTCAATTGCCACAAACGTAATTTTGTTACACCAATTAAATGTGGCTTTTGTGTCAACTGCGAACAAAGCCAACTGACTAATGCTGTTGCGAGAACAATATTGTAGTCCAATGTAATCATATCATTCTGTCGTTGTACCAAAATATCAAAGTTGATTAATTTATTTTGAAATTCCGTTGCTACAACTAAATATTACAAGCGGTTCAGTTTCATTAACTCCTACTCGATTATTGTGATTTACTGCCTAAAATGTTTAATATGTTGTTGGAATACTAGTAATACAAAGTGAAGAGGGCATTATATGAGAAGAGGGTAAATTCACTATTTGAAAAAATTCCAAAATGATATGTACTTATAATGTTAGTTTTACCTAAACAACTATAAACAATTCTGTAATATTTGATGAAATTTAGGATAGAGAGAATTATTTTCAGCTTTTCATGTCTCTTTATAGTTTTTATATTAAACATTTATCTCGATCTTTAACGAAGTTGCGATTACCGAATTGGTGTTAGGATAACTACCTTTTCAATTAGTCCAAACGAATTACGTTTATGGCAAACTCTACCGCAATGATAAGAAACGATTCAACATTGCGCTTTATTGTCAATGACAATTTTTTTCTTAATCGTTCGTGTTGGCATAAATAAACACCCACAAATGAGGTTCCTCCTTTGATTTTTTTGATTTTAGTGAATATAATTCGCTAAGTCAGTATGTTCTACTTGATACTTAAGGTATTAACCGAGAATTGTATTTTTGTAGTTTGGTCGTAGCTACCTGATGAGTAGACCTTACTTTTACGAACTACCAACATAATTGAACTCAAGGAGGGTGCTCATGTTGTGAGAGTCGACTCTGGGGTAAAGTATTTGTATTGACATTAAATGAACTGGCAACAATCCTATTCGGTTGGAGAAAACAAATGAATGCGGTTGTGTCAACTACTTCTGATTATGTAGTAACCGAAATAGGATTGCACTAACCGTGCAAAGCAGGTTGCTTTAATAACCAAGTCTATTACTATAAACGGCCAGTGGTCACGACAACTATAATTTATAATATTCCTAAACCAATAATCGATTAACTCAACCGAATGATCGATAAGCTCAACCGATGGTCGGTCATGTAATACAGTATATTTCGTTCTTTGTACAAGCTAATCCCTTTAGGCTAACTAAAAAGGGACAGTCACAACTTCCTTCTCAGTTCTGATAAACAAGTAAAAGAGGTTATCGTAAAGTTTAATTAAAATTTATACCGGACCGAATAATTCGGTAGGGCAATTTGTTCGGTTGTCGCAAACGAGTAGTTCTCTAGGTGTACAACATTATAGAATTTATGCACTGCATCGAGTACGTTTTTCCTATAGTGTTATTGAGATGAGACTTTCCATTTAGTTGAGGATCGACTGTTAGACCCAAAAATCTAAACTCGTTGACAAATTAAAGTGTAAAACACTGAGACAAGCAAACGTTTGTATCACAGCGATGATTGTAATCTAAACAATTTTTGTTATTCTTTCCAAATAATATAACTTTTGACTTTACGCTTATAGCAAGCCGATAATGATAAAACCATTTACTTAGGTTGCTTAAGTCGTTTTCAAGCAGCAATTTAGTGTCGACAACACTATTCACACCATAGCTCAAAGCCCAACCATCGGCAAAATCTGTGGTGTGTCCTAATAGATCAATATAAAAGATTAAGTTAAAATAGATCAAAAATAATGAAAGCCCCAGAACGCCACAACTTAATAGACCTTCGCAGCTAGTTGTTTCACCTAATTTAACGACCTGATGACGATTGTCAATATAACTTGCAAACCAATTAAAAATGTTACCTCTAATACCAATTTTAGCTAAATCCAACAGCGTCAACAGTGTCAAATGTTTTGGCGATATCGATAAATAAAGCTATGAGTTTTCGAGGATCATTAATATATTATGTTTATAAATCTCACTCAAGAAGTGCAAAAGAGCTTCTTCAGTTGATTTACCGGCAGTAAATCCAAATTAATTTTTATTTAAAATTTTTTATCCAAATAAGAAATTAGCTGTCTCTTAACTAGTTTCTCAAGAATCTTGGAGGAAGTACTTAAAAGCGAAATCGGTCTGTAATTACTAGGTTGTATTCCATTACAACGTAACAAGCTATTTTCAAATCGTCTAGAAATTCACCGCTATCCAAGCTTATAGATTATATAAGTATTTCAGAACATCCACCAAATACCACGAACATTTTTTAACTAATTATAATCTTATCAATGCCGTCAAAACCTTTGAACCCTTTGTTATCCAACTGGTTTATCTCATCCATGGCTAATTTTTTTATTATAGAATCTTGATGAGGCAATATGTGAGTTTAGAATATCCAAAAAAAAAATTTAAAAGCTAAACTGCAAATACTTCCGCTATAAACAGAATCCCAAAATTCAAACTTCAGTAAATTATTTAGTTTATTCGTATTGTAACAAATTTTCGATGGATTAGAATTATTATCAAAAAGTGGTTGCCTAATGCATGAGGAAGCAATTTGGATCAAATTGCGGTCTGAAAAGTGCATGGGTAGGTTATAAAATATGTTAAATTTGAATAAAGGATCACTTCTACCAAAAACATGATCCAAACATGTCTTCAACCTTGTTGGCTCATTCACAAGACTGACAAATCCGTAGGATACAAGTCAAAATGCTAAAATGCTAAATGGAATTGAAATTGAAATAAATCGTTTCAACGAGGCCAGGCCTTCCTTTTGGGTGAATCTTAATTACATTTCAGGCCAAAAAGTCGGGGATGGAATCCAATCACATCTCTAACGTTATGCTCAATTCCGAAACTTTACCATTGATCACCCACTGATCCCCACACATGCCCTAATAGAGCTCCAAAAAAGGTGATACAAAAGATATTTGTATGAATATATTGACTCAATCATCGACTAAACAAGAAAAAGTGATTGATAACTTTAAAGTTAAAGTCGTATCTGGCAACATCAACATAAATGACCTAGGACTTCGAAGCATAAGGATCGTTCGAGATTAATATGGCGTATATCGGTTGATAAGGAATATGCAACAATATCGAGACCACATCTTCAAATTAAAAACCCAAAGTTGAAATGTTTAAAGCCTTTTATTCGTCCAGCGTTTTAGGTCAGTCATAATTACGACTTTTACGGGCCAGTTGAATCAACTAAACTTTTAGTAGTTGAACATCTTAGAGATACACATAATTGACGAAAAATTCGAAAACAGGGTGGACTTGAGAAATATTTATGAAGGGGTGGCGGCAAGAGAGTGTTCATAAACCTCCAATACCTCACCCCTTCCGGTTGGGAAAGAGGAGTCAGTTATGAAAGCAGAAGAGAGCCACGAAATCTAGTTTGGATCAGAAATAAAACATCACCAAAACAAGTGTATAAATGACAGGAACAAAGCAGTTATAATTCGAGGTGTTTAAACAATCGCTTGTGCAAAAATTATGAATACATTTTTTCACACAATGATTGCCTTTTCATAAGAAAACTTATAGAACACTGACAAGGTATTTTTGCCTAATACCGCGTAACCTTGTCCGAATACAAAAAAAAATTGAGAAGGTCAAATATATAATCGTAACACCGGTTAACACTAAAAATTAACTAAATTTTTTCACTATACTATATACTCACTTTAAAGTAGGTCTTTGATGGTGATGGTTTTGTTGATGGTGATGATGATTATGTCGTTCCTCCTCCATATCGTGGTGTAAACTTTCTCGATCACCAATACTACAAATCATTGATTCACCATCATCGTGTTGTGTCTAAAATGTGCAAAACAAAAAAACAGAAAAAACACAATTAAGCAAATTTGATTAATGACAATTAATGTATAAATTAATTAACTTTAACGATGCCATAAACTCTATGAATTATCTCAACGTTGTTATTCTTATCCGACTGCTGTCTCAAATCTAAATAATTTTTGTTATTTAAATTTTCATCACTCGATCGTACAAAATCAATGTGATCATCATCATCTTCTTCATCATCTTCATCATTATCATCATCATCATTGTTATAACTACAACTAATGCGATACAAATTATTATCATTTGTTTTTATAATCGATTCGTTAAATGATAATCCATTATCGCGATTATTAGTTTGATCAATATTTTCTCTGCTACTATTTAGCTGATCATTGATTTTGTTGTAATTAGCCATATACTTAATGCGTCTAATTAAATTAATTAAAAAAACTATTTCTCGAATTTCGTTTATTTATTAATTTACACTTTAAACTGTGTGAACAAATAGAAATTTTAATCCGTAAAATATTTGTGCGGTTAATTAATAGATAATTAATTAATTATGTGGAAAAAGCAAAAACAAAAGTAAACTAAAACATAATTAATTAAAACTATATTTGTGTATAAATAAAACTGCGACAGATAACTGTTTGCCGCTTATAATATTTTTTAGTGTTTTAATATGTGCGAATCGCGTGATGATTGTTTGTCTTTTATATTAAAAGATAGCGATTATAACGTTTAATTAAGGTATAGGGTGGTTGAAAAAAATGTATTTATGTTTAGAGAGTATTTTAACGTTGAATAAGGTTTTGAAATAAATGCAGATACAGATGGAAGACGAAGAGCAACGACTTTATGGAAAATGTGATTTTTGGTGGAGGACGAGCCTTCAAGATAATGTACAAGGGACCGTTTGTTTCTTCTGCCTTAGCATAAAAGAAACCTACTAAAAATCAATTTTAGAATATTTTTTTGCTTCAATTTAATACCCCTGAATGTCGGCTACTCTAATATTTGCATCTATTTAATCGTTCATGTGACAGATTAAAGATATGTATATTTCACATCAAAGATAAAACAGTTTGATTGACCAATCTTCTTGTGATTATAACAAACACTTGTTCGCCTAGAAACGAAAATTTAACAATTTTCTCCTTCTTATCTATATTAATTACACATTTAATAATCGTTGAAGAGCACCTAAATATCTCAAGTGGATTTGTCAACACAATTTTTAGATTTTTGAAAATCCGATCAATTTATAATTTCGTTGTCGATGACATTATAAATATTAAGTTTAGTTAAAGATATTTGCACCCCGAAAAAATATTCAGCCACTTTTTGAAAAATATCAAATCAAATGTGTGCAAATGGAATGCGTTGACAGAATATACAATTTGAAGTGTCGGATTTGAAATTTAAAACTTGGAATTTAAAGTTTGGAGTTTGGAATTTAGAATTTGAAATTTGGAATATAAAATCTCGGATTTTGGGATTTAGATTTTGAAATTTGAAATTTGGAATGTGGGATTTGAAATTAGAAAATTTAGAATTTGAAAATTGAAACCTAGAATTTAGAATTTGAAATTTGGGATTTGGGATTTGGAATTTAGAATTTGAAATTTGGAATTTGGAATTTCGAATTTTAAGTTTGGAAATTGAAATTTGAAATTTAAAATTAAAATTTAAAATTTGGAATTTAGAAATTGAAATTTGGAATTTGGAATTGGAAATTTGGAATTCGAGATTTGGACTTTGAAGTTTGAAATTTGGAATTTGAGATTTTGACTTTAAGAATTTGGGGTTTGGATTGTGAAATTTGGAATTTGGAATGTGGCATTTGAAATTTGAAATTTAAATTTGGAATTTGAAATTTGAATTTTACAATTTGAAATTTGGCATTTGGGATTTGGAATTTGAAATTTGGAATTTGAAATTTGAAATTTAAGATTTAACATTTTGAATGGAATTTGAAATTTGGGATTTGAATTTTGGAATTTGAAATTTGGAATGTGGGATTTGAAATTTGAAAATTTGGCATTTGAAAATTGAAATTTAGAATTTGGAATTTGGAATGTGGGATTTGAAATTTGAAATTTTTAATTTGAAATTTGAATTTGGGATAGGGACAAAATTCTAAAAAAAAACCTCCATCTCCATTATTCCAGAAATTTAAGTAACATTTATTTTAATTTTCCAAAATCCATAATTCAAAATTCCAAAATTCCATAACATAATTCCAAAAAAATTCCAAAACCTAAAATTCGCCCCTGAGAGTTACCGAAGCCGTTAGCCACTATAATTCTAAGTTAAATTATGGGTTGGCCACGTATCGCTAATACGTGTCATTAATAGATTTTATATAATCTGCTATTACGCGCGGCACGCAGTGCGACATGTTTGCTGATCCTGGCTCCTAGGCCCCCGAAGTTCAAATCTAAAGCCCCTCGGAGGGCTTAACTGGGGGAGCGCAGCGACCTCCCGCATGCCTGCATACAAACTCATGCAATTTAGAGAAAATAGAGAAAATCGCGCGCTCGATTTTGTCTGTTTTCAGGAAAGTGGATTGGAGGGGAATTTTTGGAATTTTGGATTTTGCAATTTAAGATTTGGAATTTATCTATGTTGGAATTTTGGGTTTTGCAGTTTTGGGTCTTGGAATTTTGGGTTTGGAATTTCAAATTTGGAATTTCAAATTTGGATTTTGAAATTTGGATTTTGCAATTTAGAATTCGAATTTTGAAATTTGAAATTTAAAAATAAAATTTGAAATTTAAAAGTTGGAATTTGAAATTTAAGATTTAACATTTTGAATGGAATTTAGAATTTGAAATTTGGGATTTGGGATTTGGAATTTGGAATTTGAAATTTGGTATTTCGAATTTGAAGTTTGAAATTTGAAATTTGAAATTTGAAGTTTAAAATTAAAATTGAAAATTTGGAATTTAGAATTTGAAATTTGGAATTGGAAATTTGGAATTCGAGATTTGGAGTTTGAAATTTGGAATTTGAGATTTTGGATTTTAGAATTTGGGATTTGGATTTTGAAATTTGAAATTTGGAATGTGGGATTTGATATCTGAAATTTAAAATTTGAAATTTGGGATTTGGAATTTGTAATTTACAAATTTGGAATTTGGAATGTAGGAAATTTAAAATTTGGGATCTGGAATTTAGAATTTGAAATTTGGAATTTGGAATGTGGGATTTGGAATTTAAAATTTGGAATTTTAATTTTACAATTTAGAATTTAGAATTTGAAATTTGGTATTTGGAATTTGAAATTCGGAATTTGGAATGAGGTATTTGAAATTTAAAATTCGGAATTTGAAATTTTAATTTTACAATTTGAAATTTGAAATTCGAAATTTGGGATTTGGAATTTGAAATTTGGAAATTTAAAATTAAAATTTGAAATTTAAAAGTTGAAATTTAAGATTTAATATTTTGAATGGAATTTGAAATTAGGAATTTGAAATTTGGAATGTGGGATTTGAAATTTGAAAATTTCAATTTGAAAATTGAAATTTAGAAATTGGAATTTGAAATTTGGAATTTAGAATTTGAAATTTGGAATTTCGAATTTAAAGTTTGGAATTTGAAATTTGGAATTTACAATTTGGAATTTCAAATTTGGAATTTGAAATTTGGATTTTGAAATTTAGAATTTGAATTTAAGAATTTGAAATTTAAAATTAAAATTTGAAATTTAAAAGTTGGAATTTGATATTTAAGATTTAATATTTTGAATGGAATTTGGAATTTGAAATTTGGAATGTGGGATTTAAGTTTGGAATTTTAAAATTGAAATTTAGAATTTGGAATTTGAAATTTAGAATTTCAAATTTAAAGTTTGGAATTTGGAATTAGGGATTTGTAATTTAAAATTGAAAAATTTGGAATTTGAAATTTGAATTTTATAATTTGGAATTTTAAATTTTAAATTTGGAATTTTAAATTTGGAATGTCAGATTTCAAATTTGCAAGTTTGGAATTTGAAAATTGAAATTTAGAATTTGAAATTTGGGATTTGGAATTTGGGATTTGGAATTTGAAATTTGAAATTTGGTATTTCGAATTTGAAGTCTGAAATTAGAAATTTGAAATTTAAAATTAAAATTGAAAATTTGGAATTTAGAATTTGAAATTTGGAATTGGAAATTTGGAATTCGAGATTTGGAGTTTAAAGTTTGAAATTTGGAATTTGAGATGAGTGGTAGTTGGTATAATTATTGTTATGTAAACTATTTATGTTAATTTATTTGTAGTACATAAAGCATAATTTATAATTTATTTCAGAGAATTTAATTTATTCAAAATTCATTTTAGAATAATTTTTTTTTAAATTTTAAATATTTTTAAATTTAGAAATTCATTAATTTAAAATAATAAACATACCAGGTGTATGCATAAGTTTATTCCGGTTTTTTCGTTAAAGAAACACGAAATTTTCAAGGAAAATTAATTTTTTTATTCAAAATATTGGCCATCGGCTTCTACACATTTCGCCCATCTTTCAGGTAATTTATGAATACCATACCAGAAAACTGCTTGTCTTTTGCGGCAAACCATTCGTCGAGCCATTTTTCAACTTCCTCAAAATTTCTGAAGTGCTGCTCTGTGAGCACATACCCCATTGATGCGAAGAGTTGATCCAAGTCGGTCCCATCGGTAGACGTTAACGCTGCCTCAAACTTCAATAGCTGCATGATTTACAGAAATCTCATCAGACAACAATTTAAAAGCCATATTGACATATTCCTCACAACCTCATCCAAAAATAATTTTTGTGTAACATTTCCTTCTATTAGTTGGAAACGTCAAAATTCATTATAATCAGTTAAAATAGCTAAGGTATATCCTAATTGCTCATATACCAGAATTTATTCTTAAAATCATTTAAAAATGCAATTTCCAACCCATTTGTCGAATTTCCTCCAAATCGGTTAAGAAATAGGAAAGTTCCATCATACTTGGCCATATTCTAGAACTTCATCAAAAAACATCAATTGTTTGTTCGATTATGGAACTTGTTTTGTTCCAGATATCAAGTAAATTTTATCTTAAATCATAATCTCAACAAATAATAAACGATTGCCCCAATTAGACGTATTCCATTCGATTTGCTAAAATAGTTAGGCAACACATTTTAAATATTTTATAGTGTCTAAATAACAATAATAGAATAAAATTTAATTACCCAGCGTATACACATACAATTTTATTAGAGATATATAATTTATTTTGTGTGTGTTAACAAGCAAGATAACTAAATTTGGTGATATATGCGATTGGATTATGTGACAAACAAACTATAATCCAAAAAAAGTAGCGCAAGCATACCATAAATGAGCAAACCAATAAATTATTGTAAATAAGTAAAAGTGAATTAAGTTTATTGGTTTTCGTGTTCAAGTCAACATTCTTATCTCTAAACAATATCGCGGTAAAATTACCACAAGATAATCATTTGTTTGTTTATCTATAAGATTATTTACTGTTGTCTCTTAATTTAAAGTGTATCTGCAAAATATTATTTACTTTGAATAACATTGTTATGCTAATTAGTATATAGCGCATTAGCGATTTAATTGAAAATAATTAATAGTTAGCGTTACTTTTTTAACTTGATCTGATCGTTTCTAAATACAAATAACTGGGTATCTCGTTCATAATTCGTGCATGCAAACACGCAAGCAAGCTATCGTTTAGTTTACTCAATCATAAATTTTTGTCAGTTTATAGTAATTAACGATATTATATGAACGTATCCCACGATAAATTAGTACAAGCACGCATATCACATTTAAACAAGTAAAATTATGTCAAGTGTAATCAGCTTGCCGCATTACAACAATTTATTTATAACAATAATTGCTTGCAATATCAAAATAGACCAATTAGAACAAGTGCATGTTGCAATTTGTATATATACGTTGTTTGATTGTCGCGGGTTGATTACACGATGCATGTATACGTACTAATATTCTTATTAATTATAATAAGTCGAGCGTACAGATAACATAAGTTTATTTAGTCAAGCTCTATATAGGGTGACAAACGCAAAAAATATTTCTTAGGAATGTTGGGAGAAAGGAGGCATAATACTATTACATAAAGTGAAATTTGTCAAAGCTGTTGAAACTAATTTAAAGCCACAAGCCATTGGTTTAATCTGTAAAAACTTTAACAAAAGCCCTTTGTTGTGTCCGTAATTCTTTAATGCTTATTGTGATTAGGTTAATTGTGAAATTTGAGATAAATAAAAGTGACCCACTTTTAATAAACAATCAGCTCAGGGGACACCTCATAACTTAGCGTAATATGAAAGATATTCTAAAAGCGATGATCGAAGAAGCGATATATGTACTAATGACGCAATATGTAACAAATGCAGCGAAATAACATCACATGAACAGTCATGCACTTTTGCGATCAAGGGCACCTAAACATAGTAAGGATTACAGAGTAAGTATATCAACGAGAAATCGAGATTGTTAAAATTAAAACTAATTATGCCAATCATCATCAAAATTGAGAGATAAGTTCACTAAACCCAAAATAAAACGTAATTGGCTTAACTTCAAGTTGACACAGAGTAGGATTTAGGGCACCACGGGCTTGTGAAAATGTTCAAATAATTATGGCATAATTATGACTAACCTACGTTAGAATAAAATAGTTAAAGAAACTATGTAGTAGCGGAATTTTATACTAAAACAGCGGCTTGGCTAAAACGTTTTTCAAAATACCAACATTTAGGCGAACGTTCATTTTGGTATATAAGAAAGGCATTTTATATTGCGTGAGGTTAGCGATAAAGTGAAGGTTTAATAGTACGATTTCTATTTAAATACTGATATTAGGAGTGTGATTGTTTGAAAGTGAATTAATGTGATCATATATGAATTAATTATTGAATTTTAGAGTTTGAAAAATGATAAAATGCGAACATATTATGAAATTCATCAAAAAATTGGAAATGATTGCAGAGGATGATCAATTGACAGGAGTTTAAATTGAATTTGAAGCAGTTCGGCGATTCAATATTGTACTACTCACACTCAACATAATTATATACTATCATTGAGGTAAACCCTTATTTCAATTTAGCTATCTATTTGGAGTACCTGAAATATGTGTCTTAAAATGGAAGAAATGATAACTTTTGAGTTCTTGATAATTCATTATTATTATGTATTCTTTATCAACTATTATTGCACTGGCCTCAATTACATTTTTTTATTTGTTCGATTATAACTATTTGTGGGGCTGACATAACTTAAAACAATTGTTCTAGCAGACCTTAACTAAATGTTCCAAATTTTGCCCCAAGGAGAGACCTTCTTTACAGTTTTTTTGAAAAATTTGTATAAATCGTTTAGCTTCATGTCAAGGATTAACTCTTACGACTGTTTTGAAATATTATTTGATATTATATCTACAGAAAACAAATTATAAAAATCAGTTTTAGTGCTTTCATCCAAAACCGAACAATAACTTTATACTAATTAAAAAAAAAATTTGTGCCTTTATTCGATTCTGTTTCATTCCTAGGTTCCTTGCAAGATGCGGCACATTGTGGATTACATTGCTGGTTTTATTTAATTACCAAGTATACAAAGACTAGGGATTATCGAACCGCACCCACAAGATCACAAAAATTCATTTAATGCACTTTCAAACAATTCACACTCCTTATAGCAGTATTTAAATTGTCATTTTATAAATCACACTATTGAATCTTCACTCTATCCCTAACACCATGCAATGTCAAATGACTTTATTATATACAGAAATAAACGTTCGCCTAAATGTTGATGTTTTGTAATATTTTTAGTCAAGACGCTTTTTTAGTACAAATTACTACCATTAGCCGACTAGATGACTGTCATATTGCCCAAAATTTCAAATTAATTTGAATTTGAATACTAAAATATTATATGATATATTTGCTCTTAGATGGATTTGTCTTGAATTGTTATTTGATTCAATCCAGTTTGAGTAACCGATTTTAACTTGTTACAGAAATTTAGAAATTAGGAATTACACAAAAAAAATTTGAATGAAGCTTGATTGAAATTTGATTATAAAATATATTGTGATCTAAATATTTCATTGTTTTCATTTGAATGTAAATCCAAGTCGAACCTAACTAGTTCTGTAAGTTTAAATTGCTTTCAAGCATTTCAAATCTTTTTCAAACTTTAACGCAACATGTAAACCTATAATGGAGTAGAGTTAGAAATCTTTAAATAATTTCAATGGAATTTGTTTCGAATCATAAGCTAACCCAGAATACAATAATAATTGGAAAATATTTGAGTAAATGCTTCAACCGACTTGGACAAAGTTTTAATTATTTTGACAAAAATTTGAATTGGAATTTGATTCAGGTATAACTTGAAAATATGAGACTTATTAGACCTGAATTACAATTTTGAAAACTTTTACATTATTGAAAATTTGTCTTTAATATTTCGTTAACTTAACGTGATTGATAGAAATTTGATTCTAATTAGAAAATAATTTGATTGAACATTTCTATTCGAAAACCTAAATATTTATTTTGATTTTGAAATTTGATTAAAGTTGGATTTAACTTGAAACAAAACTTGATTAAAAGTTGATAAGTTTTGTGAATAATTTTATGTATTTACTTGTTAGGAAAAATTTAATCAAATTTGGTTGGAAAATTTTAAAATTTTTTCATTGTCGCCTCCGGGTTCACCATGCTCATCGGGCGGGTGCTAAAAAGTGACCTCAGTATAAGGCGGTTCACACTAAATAATGTCGTTAATGGAGCTCTCCGATACTCGTGGTAATCGTTATGGATCCTAAAATAGAAAAATTAAGAGCACCAGCACCATCCAAAAGCTGGACAAAAACGAAGGCAGGCAGTACTAACGCGTAACAAGATAATGAGGTGAGGATATCCCTCCGGCCAAGAGTGGACTCGCCCCCGAGAGCCAGCTCATTGAGGTACAAAGAGTATTAGTAGCTTGAGCAAGGAGCACTGTGGGCTGCGGAACCTCGGAAAATGGCCAAGTGTCTAAAAGACGGCGGTTTCAGGACTCTTAAGACTACTTTACTCCTGTCGACAAATTCAACCTCCTCCTGAGTCAGGAGGAGGTTGAAGTGATCGACAGCAAGCGTGCCAAGCTACTAACTGAAATGAAACCGGGCTCCCCCAGTGGAAATAAGCGAAAGCTGTTCAGCGATATCTTGAGGAATTATGTATTGATGCTAGTCGTAATTGAAGAAAGTCAAGAAGATGAGAGCATCACGTTGGGAAAGATAAAAGTTTCTCTACAATGCACTCAATCTCGTCTTTTTAAAGGTCCTGGGAGAAAATCAACTGCGTGTGCAGTTGACTGCATGCTCTGACCAGAGATCGGTTGATCTTTATAAAAGGCTTCAGCCAAAGTTGGAGAGGTATGGCAGTTAGCCGGGAGAGATTCCCAGCAGGCCAAGGGCACGTATCTAGCTGCCATCCGAGTCTTCTAGACCTGGTAAGATCTAGAAGACCATTCAGGCCATTGTAACCCAGATCTTTCAAAATATGAAAAACCGAACGGATTTATTGGTCAATCACTCGAACGTGTACAAGAAGGATGGGGCAGAAGCGCGCAGAGGAGGCCAACTAGGGAACGGTAGCAACCCGCCCAGGCCTGAAGGAGCTACCAGCAGCAGAATGGGTAGGCTGAGTTTAGTGCAACCAGCGAATCCAGAGATATCGGCCTAGAGCTATTTCATTTGAAAGAGCAGAAAGTGGACATAAACGAAGGAGCTGGCCAACCGATGGATGAGGATTTTGGCAGTCTGAAAAAAGTAGCCATCGACAAAAAGGAAAATCAAAATTGAACAAATCACAATAATAATGATGTGTAAAAATGAAAGTTGTTCAATATGTTTAACGTGACAAGTTACATGAGATATGTCATGAAAATAAAATGGATCGTCAACATTTAGGGGTTTCATTCGACAAGCTAAGAAAACCTCCATGCTACGTCAAATCTTTTCGTGATATTTAACTAAAAATTCTAAATATTATGTGCATTTAAAATACAATTTTAGCTTTGTACTAAAAAATATATGTAGGTACTAAAAGTAGAAATATATGATTTATGTAAATTAGATGCTATTCCTAGCATATTGTTCCGTATTATTGGTTCTACATTTATTTTATTTGGCCTCTTGTGTGAGCCGAGCTATAAATAGCTCTGACGGCATTTTACTACGTTTAGATTACTATATTTACAATTAGTATATATAGTAAAAACACTATTTATTACTTAAAATATTTAGTACACAAACAAAATTTATTGTACTTAGACTGTGTCCGAACCATATAATAAATATGTTTTAGTACTAATTTTTGACAATGATTTGATAATTCGGTGCACACCCCAATTATCCTAGTGAAACCCTATGATAATGTTTGACAGATGCAAAATAATTCAATTTATTTTCAACTGTTGTGCACAAAGCAATCTACGCCTTTGTGCAATTTGAACGTTTTAAATAAAAATAATATTATTTTGTGAGCGTGCAGCATAGGGTATGTTTTTTTTTGATATCGAAGTAACCAGAGAAATAATTTAACTGTCAAAATACAGATATGCGTTTTTTTTCAGTATCCGAGACAAAATATATTTCTCTGTGTCGTTTTTTTTCACGCTCGGATAATTTTCGAATACAATCTTTTTTCTCTGAAAAAAAGTTCGGATTGTTGTTTAAAAGCAGTGCGCTTTTTTATAAATGCAACATCACGACTGTTGTGCATTTAGGTAAAACATAACATTTTTTTAACAAATAAAACGACATTTTTACGATACTAAAAAAATCGTCATTTATTTTTTATCGGATACATCAGAGAAAATATTTATCGGATTTATTCGATATAATATCTATCTGTTCTCTCTTGTTTCTCCGACATTAAAAAAAAACACGCCCATAGTGTAGTGGCAGTGGCCAAAAAATATAAAAGAAGTGTGTATATAAAACCTAACCTGAAATTATTTTTTTTTTCAGTGAGCGACGATGATATCGAAAGTCTGATCCAAACCCAAATAAAGCACGCTAGAGCTGCAATGCATTATAAATGTGATAAATAAAATAATAAAGTTTGAATTTACATTTGAATCCATTTTATTTAATTAAATATTCTATTTTTTTTATAAATTTTCGGCCATTCTCTGCCTAAATTAAGCTGCATTTTCTTCTAAAGTGCCATTCAAATTTTTATAAGTTGCTTTTACAACCAACCACGGTCTTGACCAGTTTTAAATTTTCAGTTCGAGCTGCTTATTGGAAATGCTCCGCCAGCGAGTTTTCACATGCCCAAAAGCACATTCAATAGCAGTTCTTCCCTTGCTGTGTTTTTTATTGAACTGCCTTTACTGCTAATTATACCAATGGGTGTTAATCGACGGGGATAACCACTATCGCCTAACAGAACCCATGATGGTGGAGGATACAATTTATCGTATCCAACAAATATATCTTTATTGTATGGAATAGTCCAATTTCCGGTTTATATATTGGTCGTGTAGATGTGTAGGACACGCTATTTTAATATGCGTCCCATCAATTGCTCCAGCAATGCAATCAATAAAAACCGATGTTACAGCACGCCTTCCAAATCTACGTCCTATATCTGCCAATTCAGTTGCAGTCAGTAATCGAATTACTTTTGGCAGTATTTTGTTGAACGTAAAATCGAGCATTTTATGGACAATGTCATTGATAGTTGACCTTGGTATATCCATTATAGCCCCGACCATTCTGTAGCTGGTGCCACTACCTAGCGCTAGCCACAATAGAAATGCCATCAGCTTGAGCTCTGGGGACTATTCAAGAAATTTTCTGTCCAAATACAAACCGATTTTTCTAAATGTGTTTGCTGATGAAACTCTTAAATGCTTTCGAGTTTCACGATCATCGTATCCCAAAAATTTTCTAATGATTGGGTTGTTTAGATTTATTGGTTCCATAGCCTATATTATTTTATGCAAAAATATATTTTAAAAAACTCTTTTATTTCACTACGAAGTGCTTGTAATGGTTAGAACACACAAAAATTGAACTTTTTTTTTTGACAGTTATAAACTTCCTTATTTCTAACATGTGGGGAAATATGCCAACAAATTATTACACTATTTGGCCAGCATAATAAAAATTTGTGAATATAGGGGAGTATTTTTCAAATAAATGTCAAAAACCTGTACTAAAAAATATTAGGACTGTGTCTGAAACCTGTGATAAATAAGTTTTAGTACTAGTATTTCAAAAAAAAAAAACTGCACACACCCAAATTATCATAGTCAATTCCTATGATAATTTGTGACAGCTAAATGTTGGAGAATATTTTTGAAATAAATGTCAAAAATTAGTACTAAAAAATATTTATCACAGATTTTGGACACAGTCTTAATCTGAAGTTTTTATTTGTGTACTAAAAATAAGTACTAAAATTACATTTTCTTATATGTACACTCATTTGTAACGGCTTAAGAGCTATTTCTAATAAAACTGGTACAGCTAGTCAAAAGAAATGAAAAACCTATAATCGGGAGCAATACACTCGTTCAATATTTTAAGCTAGCTCTGCTAGAAAGACTTTTTTTCTAAAGATATGTCTAATTTAGATAAATAATATCTTTTAATACATTTATTATTTAGTACAAAGTTAAAATTGCATTTTGAATGCACTTAACATTTAGAACAACATTTGAAACAGAACAGTTTTTTGTGGCTTTACTTTAAAATTGTTTAAACTGGTTTGTTGGTTAAATTCTTTAGTTGGTTGGACTCAACATGTGTCGATAAGATTCGACGTTTCCCTAAAAATATTACCAGATAAACTTAAAAAAATTGAGAAAATTGTTTACTAAACCCAAAACAAAACGGGATTGGAAACAAACTGCTAAATTCAAAAAATTTACTAAAATCAACAAGTTAGAATATGCAGCTACCGGCATCAAAGGTTGGTTAAATTTGGCAAATAATTATGATTAATATAATGATATGTTTTGACGCTATAAATAATTGGAGCATAAAACAAATTATGATCATAATTTGACAGTTTTACAATCATATCCCATTTACAGTCATATTTAAGAATTTCATTATGAAGTAAAAATTAGCACAAGTTATTACATTTAATGTCAAACTAGAACAATTTTTAATTTTAATATTAAGACAAAAAATTAAGTTTTATTACAATTAATTATAGCGTCAAGGCATAGCATAACCTACGTTAGAATAAAATAGTAATGTAACCAGTAGCAGTAATTTGTACTAAAAGAGTGCCATGATTAAAAGTGTTCTAATTATCCACATTTAGGCGAATTATTTATAGGCTCGATTCTTTTGGTAAATAAACAAAGGGATGACATTAGCGATATAGTGAAGATTAAAGAGTGCGATTGTTAAGTTTGAATTGTTTGAAAGTGCAATAAGTGAATTTTCGTGACCTTGTGAAATTAATTGTGAGACCCTTGTTGTGTTAGTTGCAAAAGGCAATTTTGAATCTTGCAAGACACCTTTGTTGAATGAAACAAAATCGTACAGAGGAGTAAAATAATTGTTTTGAAATTATTGATTCTTTTTGGATGAAAGGGTAAATAATCTCAAATAATGCTTCAAAACATTCGTAAGAGTATCCCTTGTAATCAAGGTGTGTTGTCACCAGTGGCACTATTCTGGTTTTCCCGGGGAATTGCGAATTGGGAATTGTTTTATTGTCAGTTTTTAGTGTATATTGGTTTTCTTTTTTCGAAAGCATACTGAGCGATTGGCATTTTGTTCATGTTTTGGGAAAAAATAATTCTCAGCCAAATTTTTAGGGAAAAATAAACAACAAAATTGCTATGAAATCGAAATATGTTTCCCCAAAATCTAGTATGATTTGGAAAAAAGAAAACCAAAATACACTAAAAACTAACCATAAAACAATTCCCAATTCGCAGTTCCCCGGGAAAACCAGAATAGTGCCACAGAGCTAAACGATTTGTACAAATTTTTCAAACAACAATAAAGAAGTGTAGTCTGCTAGAACAATGTAGAAGCCACTATAACTTCTACTACTTCGACAAGAATTTATGTAAGTCCACATAAATGCTAATGACAAATGTTAACTGGCAAAAGCGGAAAATTTCCAAAACTTAAGTCCCCCATAAATAGTTATGATCCAATAAATAAAAAAATATAATTGAGGCTAGAGCAATAATAGTTGATAACGAAAACAATGATAGGCTTATCAAAAATCTAAAAGTTATCGTTTCTTCCACTTTAAGGTACATACTTCAGGGGGTTCCAAATAGATAGCTAAATTTAAAAAAGGGTTTACCTCAATGATAGAATATTATCTTGCTGAGTCTGAGTTTGAGTAGTAGTACGTCAGTGTAGCTTTGGAACCACTTCAAATTCATTTCAAACCTCTATCATTATAATCCTTTGAATTATTCACAATTTTTTTTGATGAATTTGATGAAATCCTGTTCAAATTTTCCTCAAATTTAATTATTGACCAAATACCGCACTGATATCTTTTCAAACTCTAATATTAACATACGATTAGTTTAGCCGACTAGATTACTGTCAACTTAACAAAAGTTCAAATTAATTTAAAAACGCTAAAATAACAAATGATAAATTTGTTCCTAGTTGGATAGGACTTGAATTGAAATTCAGTTTGAATAACCGATTTTAAATATAAAAATTAGGAATTACAACAATAAAAAAAAAATTTGAATCAAACTTGATTGTAGTTTGAAATCTAAATATTTCATTATTTTCATTTGAATATAAATCCAAGTCGAACCTAATGCTTTTTCTAAGTTTAAATTGGTTTTAAGCACTTCAAATCTGTTTCAAACTTTAGTGGAACATAAAATATTCGAGATTTGAGTAGATCTCTGTAAACCTAACATTGAGTAGAATGAGAAAACTTGAATTCATTTTAATGGAATTTGTTTCAAACCTGGTCATATTGAGTTTGACTAAGATTTGAATATTAGAAAAAAAAATCGAAATCAGAATACAATAACATTATAAATTGGAAGTGGTTTCAAATTAATTAATAGGTTTGAGTAAACTTTGAACAAAATTTGAAATAAAAATGAATATTCATTTCAAATTCTAAACTCTAACCAGCAACTTGTTTCAAGTTTCGGTTATTTTGACAAGGGCAACAGCCAATTTGATCGAAATTGGAAATAATTTGAATTGAAATTTGATTCAAGTATGACTATAAAATTGATCTTGAACTATATTCAAATTCAAACCCTTTCAAATTTTAGTACTGACATTTCTATTCGAAAATTTAAATATTTACTTTGATTTTGAAATTTGATTGAAGTTGGGTTTGATTTGAAACAAAACTTGATTATGATTTCAAAAACTAAATTTGGTTGGAAAATCACAGTACATACATTGCTTTCTTTTCAAATTTATCTCAAACTTTACTTAAACCTGACATATATTTAAGCTTGATTCTAAAACAAATGTTTGCTGTTGCGTGTGACTTTCATACAGCTACTCAACCACAGCGATAATACTCAAACAATCGGCAGCTTAATCTCGCAATCATAAAAAAAATGTATGAGTCGAGGTGTCGAATGATAAGATTTGAAATGGATGTCATAAATCATTTTCTTATCGCCACGATTATCGAGCGTCGTCTTTTAAACATTTTTGTATGTGTCTGTAATATAGATATTTGAGAAAGTGACACTCCAATATCTCGGAAAAATTATTTCGAGACCATAAAAGCTTATATCGAATTGACCTCATTACTGACATCACATTTACACACGCCTTTATTCTACATGCCGTAATCTTATCATCGATCGTTGTTTAAAAATAGCAAAATATTTCGACATCGCGCGTCTAATCTAATTACTCGTGGCCACGAGCTTAAAAAATAAGCAAATATAAAATCGAATAATAAATACACTTACATAAATTGAAGCCGAATCATTATTTTGTGCATTTGCCGCCATCTGTTGCACCTTTTGTAGCGCTAACACTTCCATCGCGTCCAGACCAGCTGGTAGCGATATAGAGTTTCGCCGAAGCGTCCGTTGTCCCTGTGGTATATCGACTAGTGGTCCAGGATGTTCACTATTTTCGTGAATTTCTGGAGAACTCATTCTTAAAAAAAAAAAAAAAAAAATTGCATTACCTACAAATCAATATAGCTATTATGTATTAAATGTTCACTTACATTTCAACACTAACTTCATGCGGCTGCCGTGATCCTTCATCTTTATTTGGTATGGCCAACTTTAAATTTTGTACATTTTTTCGATTGCTTAATGAACCTTTTTTACCAAACGTAATACCATTGTCTGAATCTATACTTGCCGTAAGTGATCCATTTGATGTGTGAGCACCATTTAGTAGCCGATCATTTTCATCGGGTAATAACGCCGGGTCATCATCCGCATATGGAATACTGTTTAGACTTTGATCACTGATCAAGTGTTTTAGATTCGAATTTAAATTCTTTTGATTTTCCTCTCGTGTTGTCATCTTGGGCGGCGGCGTCGTTTTATCTCATCTTGATGAAGTGGGTAAATAAAAGTTAAATAATAAATATTTTTTTAGTAAGGTATATGAATCAATATTAACAATATAACTATTTGTTGCTAGTTTTATTGTAATTTCGAAGTGTAGAGCTTGTCTATATATATCGTTGCGAGATATGGAAACGATAAGATGTTTAATTACGATAGACTGCGTGTAATTTAGTGGGCGGAAATTCACTATCAATGTTGTTGTTTACTAGTTTTTAGCGGTTAATTAATACAATCACATGGCGTTGTTGCGTAAATAAAAAAAAATCGATAATCTAATATAGATCAATTAGCGTTTCAATTGTTATTTATTAAAACTGAATTGCCTTATCTTTGCCCCGAAGATAATATTTATCTTATATTACAACTTTATCGAGTTTGATTAGGGTAGCTACAATATTGTTACCCGATTTTACATGGTTGCGAAGTTTCCTTGCTTCATAAATTCATCGACCAACATTTGAACAATTTAACGCAACAAAATTGTCCAGGAAGGCGTAAACAATTTGGACCACATCCCCAAAGATGGTAAGGAGATGGGACAAAAATAGATGAAGGATCATAGGTCGAAGGCATAACTGAAACATCAGTGGGGAGGTGCTAGGTGACAACTTACATTCTAGGTATTACAAGGTTCTAAGGATGGGAGGTTTAGGAGGAATTAGGAGAAGTGGCCAGGCCTTGTACAAAACGTTGTCACTGAAAATTGCAATTTTTGATTGACAATCAAAAATGCAGCGGCCAGACATCTGAGCATCCTGCATGAGATTTGTTGATCCAGCCATCTTTATTAATTTTTATTTCCGACAAGTTGGTAACGATTTTATTCGCAGTATGTGAACCAGTATGTCTTTTGATTAATTGTGTTTTATTGCATAGAAGCTGTAGCTGAAAGGGTTCAGATCAGTTTATTTTGCTAATCTGCAGTATTTCTAAGACCATTCTGTGATCTTCTGGGCCATTTGTAAAAATATTTCAATTTCTGCTGGAAAATGGAACAGTTGCCGAACTTAAGCAATTTAAAGTTCTTGACGAATGTTTCGGGTGCGTTCGTTTTGTAGCTAGAAAAACCGGATATTTTTAATCCAACGGTCAGCAGAGACACAACTAGGGATACAAATATCCGGATATTTTTGAGCAACAAAACGAGCGCACCCAAAACATCGGCTATTTTTAACTCAAATTCATTTAGGGGTTTTCGGAGTTTTTTGACAACTGCAAAAGCGGAGCATTCCGTTTGAACCTTTAGATATAGTTGCTCTATAAATATGGATATTGCCCAAAATATGGGCTCTATATACCGAGTGCTTACATATATTTAAATAAACTAACATTATCAAATTATGTTGAAAAAACCTTTGTTTCAATGTAAAACTGACTGGAAGTTGTACAATAAATTTAAAGTTTGCACCCAAAATTTTGCGCTCTAAAAAATTCTGCCTGCTGTACTGAATCATAGAAGAAATATGAAAGACCATCTCAATGTACGGAACGACCTGACGCACACATGAATACTAGGTAATGCCTTCTCAATAAAGGCCTAGTCGCGCGGCTTTTCAACGAAAAAGGCGAAGACCCCGAATCTCAGACTGTAATCGGCGAATTGTTTTATGATGGAAGAAATGAAATTGAAAGCCAGTTGGGGTTAAAAGACGTGATGAGAACTTCGTTCCGGGAAATTTCCGTTTCCGGAAAAGCTTTAGCATTTCTTAACCGAATATGATGATTCGAATTCGACTTGTGCGATGAAATGAGGTCGTTTAATGTTTTTCGTAAGAAATTCTGTTATACAGCCAATTCTGGACAATTTGCATTTAATTTTGATGAAATATGATCTGCAATAATAAAAATCATTTAAGAATCCCATTTCAGGCGCACAAGTCGAATTTCATCATAACGGTAAATATATAGTAAAGTTTCGTCAGAATTAGCCATATTCCCAGCCATAAATGTTGTTGAATCTGCATTAAACAATGAAACTACATATTTAGATTGATACACAAAATATTGAATTTGGTTTGAAAGTTATTGAATTTGATCTACAAATTACTTAATTTGACTTGAAAATGCTTATATAGAAAATAAGGGGAATGAGATTGTTTTTGGACTTACTCGTGAATTGAAAACCACCGGATAATACCATATATTGACATACAGATTCCAAAAGCTTCTCAATTATCCGCCTTCACCATAGAAACAGATTGGTGAAAAAATCCAAATCGGACCAGCCGTTCCGGAGATATTCGTAGGTATATCTAGACAGGAATCTAGACATCCAGACTAATGGACGGACATTTTTTACTGTTTCGTGCTCAGGGACTAAAATAAATCTTAATATCGCGACTAAATTAGAGATTGTTCCAAAAGAATAAAAATTGCAGCCATATTATTAAAAAACCGATAAACAATCTTTTCGCATTTAGTAGCTTTAGCTCATAAAAGTGTTTGTTTGTCTCTTTTTTGCAATACCACATGTGCAGTACTTGACACTTTCCGAGAGTTTTCTACGCTTTTCGTTTTTGAAACTATCAAAACAATTCGACAATTTTTGACCTAATTTTAAAAAAAATTGTCGAAAAGTAAGATTTTTTAGAGTTACACATGTCTGGTGGCCATCTTTTGGGTGCGCTCGTTTTGCAGCTAAAAAAACGGATATTTTTAATCATCAGTGTTAGGTAGTGTTTACTGAGTGATAACCAATGGATGAACAATATCGGATTTTTGTCGGCTACAAAACGAGCGGACCCAAAAGATCGGAATTTTTAACTCTAATTTTTTTTTGAATTTTTTGACAACTGAATGCGGAGCATTCTGTTTGAAACTTTAAGGATAGTTGCTCAATAAATATGGATATTGCCTAAAATATGGGCTCAATATACCGGATGTTACATACATATATTTAAATAAACTAACATTTGACTCATCAAATTACGTTGAAAAAATTTTGGTTCAGTATAAAACTGACAGCTTAGAAGCGTACAATAAATTTGAAGTTTGCACCCAAAATTAGACCGCGCAGTTCGCACACATTTAGAGCCGGTCCTGATTATGGGGAAATATGAGGAAATATTTGCAGAATTCTGTATTTTATCGGTTCTGTGTTTTATCGAACAAATCAGAAATGAATCACTGTAGAAATATAAAAGACCATCTTAATATACGGAACGACCTTAATGCATAAATTAATACTAGGATGCATCAACAATAAAAGCCAACATCGTGAGGCTTTACAAAGAAAAATGCGAAGAATTGATCGTCAAGCGAAACTACATACACAAACAATTTCCAATGCAACCATCAAATCAATCCCCAAACCAACCCTCAATTAAACCACCAATTTAACCCCAAATCACCTTCAACTCCTAAATCAAGCTCCAACTCAACCCTCAACATAACCCTAATCCTATTACCTCAACTCGACCTCAATGCCCAACTCATCCCTCAATCCAACCAACAAATGAATCCCCAACTGAACTGTTCACTCAACCTCAACTTAACTAAACTTAAGCCTCAACTCAACAGGCAAATCGATCCGCAACTCAACCCTCAATTCCCAAATCACTCCCTCAATTCCCAAATCCGATTATGATAAAATTTCTACTTCTGACTTTGGCCTATTCTGACGGAGCTTTACCATTTCTTAACCGAATAGGATAAAATTCGACATGTGCTACTGAAATGGAATGGGACTCTAAATTGATTTTTTATTTGTTATAAATCTCATAAATATGGCCAATTAGGGTATAAGTTGATCATTTATTAATCAATTATGATGAAAATCGACTCGTGCGACTGAAATGAAGTTTAAATTCTGATGGAACTTGGGGACATTTTGAAACTAATTTTGATGAAATTTGACTTAAAATTTCAGAAATAATTTAAGAATATCATGTTGATCGCACAAGTAGTAAATTATCTGAGTAAGACGAAAACTATTATGCAAGAAGTTTATTCAAGAGATTGTCGGCCTATAACTTCGTTTGATACCGTATCATTCCCATTGAAAGTAGGTTAAATATAAAATTCGGTGAATTTGATCCTACAGCTTTTGGAAATAGCTTCTAGTTCCCTCATTATGTTTGTGGCTAATTGACAAAATCTGTAGTACCAAAAAAGCAAAATCTTTCATACAAACATTTATAAGGTGCATTTTCCGTTTAACGCAGCGGTCGATTTTTACTAATAACATTTAAAAAAAAAACTTCACTCTGGTCAATTTGCGTATCTCACTGACGACATAACTTTTTTTGGATCGAAAATCACGTGGTAATGTACCACATGTTAATAACCTATTGACATACAGATTCGAAACGCATCTCAATTTTCCGTCCTAATGCTAGAAACGAGTTGGAGACAAAAAACCAAATCGAACAAGCCATTCTGGAGATACCTTGAAAACGTCGAGAAAAGTTATTTTGGGCACAAAAAAATTTTTTGGTAAGATTTCTGCCAATTTGATGTGATCGCATTTAATATCGCGACTGAATTTGCGATTGTTCCAAAACAAGAAAAATTATTTACATTATTAAAAAAATCATAAACAATTTTGTTATCTTTTGTTTGTTTAGATCTTAAACGTGTTTATTTTGATCTTGTGAATGGATTAATTATTAAAGATCGTGCTCAAATTTCATGATCATGCATAGCACGTATAAAACGAGATATGGGAATGTGTGTACATAATATTTAGGACTGGGATTTTGTACAAAGGGTGAGATCGAGTTTGTCTATCTTCTATTGTCTTATCTTGATATCGTTTTTTCTATAGCAGCGATCTCAGTTATTCTCAGCCGTTTCTGGTCGTCGTCGGTTTTTACGATTCGTGATCGTGAGAAATAAACTCTACCTATAAATATGTGGCTGATATACATTCGTTATGACATGTTTGCGTTTTAACTCTCTCGCTAATTTTAGGCTCCGGTGCTTCTATTACTCACGAACCTTGTTATGCTGTGCCAATAGGGTGACCATTCTGTAATAGAGCCCCATAAACTTCAGCGGCTCTTTTGAACTAAGGTTGTTTCTCGACACAATTTTAGACTAATTGAGCTAATTGCTTCAGCAACATTTTTTGTTTTGATTTTGAGTTCTTATAATAACCCATACTGTGTTGAAAATACCAAATATATTGAGTACGTCCACTGACTTTGATTTGCCAGAAACCTCGTTTACCGATATTCTTATTTACGTTTGAGGAGGTCTTTTCTATGCATACTCTTCTGCGTGCAGTGTAAGCCTGACTTAAATCATTCGTCTTTGGACTGCATCATTTTATTAAAAACTAATCGTTCACACTATAAATTGCTCAATAAATGTCTCCACTATTACATCGCAGTTGACTTTACCCCCGATTCTGATGTTAAGTCTTCTAAGACTATCTTAGCTAAGAGGTTTTTTGGTAAGATTTTTTTTAAAGATTCTGTATAGTAGTGACTATAAAGACAGTCTTAGGTAAGACTTTTTCTGTTAGTTAAGACTTTTGTCTTAGTTAAGACCCATTTCGTATTCTACAAGTTATCTTAGCTGTCATTGGTGTTATACAAAATAGTCTTATGTAAGACCGACAATTTTGGTGGTCTAATGGTCTTACCCCTCGATGCTGACGTTAAGAGTGACTGCTTTAGCTAAGATGTTTGTTGACTTTTTTTTCGTCGTTGCCATACCTAGGTACGCTCTATACCTGAGTCCGAAAAATTTGATTTCGTAGTGGTGTCTATCGGCCTGTCTATGTTTTCTCTATATACCCCCGATGGTTTAACTAATCGAACTGAAACTTCATATACAAGCTTTTTTCATAAATTGGAAGGACTCAGAGAATCTAGTGGAAATCGGCCAACATGAAGTGGACCAACAAATTTATTTTGCAAATATCTCAGAAAATATAAGGTTTACAGAAAAACTATTAAATACAAAATGTTCCCAAAAAAGCAAAAACCAAATTTGCAAAGTAAGTTTCTGAAAAATCCCTGTTCGTTAAAGAAAGTCATGTGTTGGCGAAATATGTATTCTCCTCCGATTCGAAGGAAGACATCAAGATCATCACTTAGCATATAATTCAGAATTGGCACGCATCAGGGAACTTCGAATGTCTAATTAAACCAACGCATTGTAGTGGCCCTAGCGAGTAATGAGTAAATAATATTTGTAACGTCGCCTCTCTTGAGTTATTACGTATCACCAACAGACAACTCCATGTCGTTGCCATAGGCACGATCAGAGTGCTCAGTCAAAATGCCCCCTTTGGAACAGGTCCTTCACCACCTAAAAAGCACTAGGTTGTGTGTTCTGCACACATCCCAAAGAGGCTAATTTGCAAGGTAATATATCGCGCTCAAAGAGGATTTGGTTGGATGAGGAATTTAAACGTATGGTAGGGCGGAGGCTTTAGCCTGAAATATGTTTAAAAACAAGTATCGCCATGTACCCCTAACTAAATTGATAACTCGTCGTTTGTGAGTTGAAGCGACATGTATGATGTTATAAATAATGCGATTAGTAACGTTACCGAGGTACCCAGAATCATTTACGGCTTCCCGGTAGCTTCACTTGTTTTGGCAGCCCAAAACTACTGGGCAGGTGTTGGCGCCTCCGAGAGTCTCAAAAGCAAGGTTGGTCACGGAGTTTTCATCAGTATCCCACAGAAGGCCATTCGAAATTACAAGTTGCGTGGGCTGCACTGCAATACCCGCGTGGAGAAAATGTCTGCGGGAACATGCCAAAATGCGAAAGCTTTACAGTAACAATATGAGTTAGCATTGGATGGCTTCTTTGACTTGCGGATTCCATATTTGAACCGTATGCTCGAATACTGTAGTCCTATTTTTGAAATACCTTCCGCTACGATCAAGCATTTGGCATCCGGAGACATATGAGGAAGTCCCCGCAATCAAGATACCTCTTTTCTTGGCTCATGGTTTCTATAGAGTTACATTAACGCATTGAAGATTGGTGCTGGCTATATTATTCACCCACTGTGTTTGTACCAAACAAATCTATCGCCGGACATACAGGCGACTTTAGATACATCAGTGTTGCATCAATTGTATCATATTGTTGATGATAAACAGTGATGTCTAGACGATGGCTAATAACATCACGCTATTAAGGATACAGGCATCATCGTGATTCGCACTTTTTTTGCCTGCTGGCAAATAAAAGAAGTACAAGATACTTAGTGAGCCGCAATTCCAACTGGCGGATGGCTCATACGCTGGTTGGAGGGGTATCCACCTGCGATCGGTTGAGCCAGAGTAAGTGAGCAATTATTTAGTGCCGATCTTTGACAGATTGTCAAAAGCTCCCTTAAAACCACAGCAGCGTCTTCAAATTGTTTGATGCTTTTTGATTCCGTGATTTTCCCGTCAACTTTCCCGGTTGGTTTCTTCTTCACGCCTCTATAAATAACGAGGGATGTGGGTTACTAACATTTAACACAATCTCTGAGCAATGGCGAGCTCTAATTGGGCTAGTAGCCGACACAATTGGAGCTAAAAAGCTCCCACATGATAGACTGGAAATAAAAGGGGCGTACAAATCCATCCTCTTAACATTATGGATAAAATAAGGAACTCTTGCTATTCCAGGGCGAGATTAACTTCGCGTGGTATCTGGCGGCCCGAGACGTCTATATTAATGAAGCAATATAAAGAAATATAAACAAATCTTTAATTTTTGTTGTAACTTGTAACATGCATCTATATTTTCAAATTTGTAATTCGGAAATGTTTTGTACAATTCCAAGAAAATGATATTCTGACATCGTAAGTCCAAATTCGGATATGATTTATCTAATGACTTATCGAACATATTCTGTCATAAAAATAGAAATCCTGGAATACATATCGAATTCAGACACGATATATCGAATTTTGACATCAATAAATGAAATTCTGATGTCACAAAATTAATTTCTGCCACGACTTATCGAATTCTGAATACTGGTATAATTATCGAATACCGGCATGATATTTCAAATTTTGACATTCATACTCAAGCACATGAATTATTGAATTCGGAAATCATAAAGTCAAATGCTGAAGAAATTTATCGAATTTTGATATGAGATATGAAATTCTTTGATATATCATCTCAAGACTTGAGAATTCCCAAAATTCGAGATGTTATGTCAGAATATTTCATGATGTAACCAATTTTGATATGAGATCTCGAATTTTGGGATGATGTATCGAATTCTGGCAAAAGATGTCTAATTTTGTGACATATGAAATTTGACTTGTGATATCAAATTTTAAAATCAAAAAATTGAAATTCTGATATAACCTGGCGAAGGCTTCTGAAAGCTTCGTGATAAATTTATCAAATTGTGACAACCTTTCGATTTTTGGAATGACATAACGAATTCTGATGTATTGAATTTAGATATAAATAACTCAATTGCTGGCTCGACATATCGAATTCTGTCATCATTTATCTAATTTTGATATCATATCTTAGGCAGACACAAAATTGATCGCAATTTCCGTTTATCCCGATTGGCAAAAAATCGCATTGTGAAAACGAAATAATCCTGATGTTTTTGTGAAAATCGTGTAATGCCAGACAGGTTATGCCAAAAATCCTTTAATAGTCTAGAATTCGTGATGATTGAGCTTGTGTCTGCCTACGGTATAACATAAACAATTCTGACTTATAAATTCATATTCTGACATGCCAGATCGAATTTTAACGACGTATGTAGAATTCTGACACCAAAAATTCAAATCCTGTTTTCAGACATATCGAATTTAGACAGCATTCACTCTAATTTTGACAGGACAACTTGAATTCTGGTTTGATATATCGAATTCTGAAATTATTTATTGAGTTTTCTCTTGGTATGTCAAATTCTGACCGAACTTATACATCAGAACATTCCATTTCGAATTCTGATATGATTATATCGAACTCTGACATCATAAATTCAAATCCCGACTTGACATATTGAACTATGCCATGATTGACACATTTAATACTCAAATTCTGACAACAAAAATGTAAATTCTGATATGATGTATCAAATTCTGACATGAAGTAACAAATGGCACAATTTATCGGATTCTGGCATAATGTCTCGAATATGTAACATGTCGATTTCTGGCATGATATATCGAACCCTGGCATAGTATATACAATCCTGAGATCATAAATACAAATTCTGATATTGCAAATCTAACTTTTACATCATTTATCGGAAACTGACATGATAATTCGAATTCTGGCATCAAAAAATTCAAATTCTGACATGACTGGAATTCTGGCATAATATCACAGAATATAATAAACAGAACAACATCTTCTATAGCGCTTTAGTCCTAAGCTGGTGAACAAATATTTTCGTTATTGTTTTTTTCGACTGATTTTGATTTAGAAAAGATAGAAAAATCATTTTATATGCAATCAATGAAACAAAAAAAAATTACAAAAATTTTTATACCCACCTCTCTTTCTATTGATAAATAAAAATCAGTACAATTTTAAAACGAAAGAGAAATCTTTGCACTTTATAATGTGCTTAAAAGAGATAGACATTCGTGAATAATTTTTGATTTTGGTCTAGTTAGCTTTGCGAAACTTTAAAATCATATCAAAGAAATAACAAAAAGAAAACTTGCAACTCCCATAAGGTTGTGTATGAGTTTGTGTAGCATTTCTAATTTATTTGTATTGGTCCTTTGTTTATTTGTTGATTTGATTTTAAAGTTTCGCAAAGCTAACTAGACCAAAATGAAAAATTATTCACGAATGTCTATCTCTTTTAAGCACATTATAAAGTGTAAAGATTTCTCTTTCGTTTTAAAATTGTACTGATTTTTATTTATCAATAGAAAGAGGTGGGTATAAAAATTTTTGTAATTTTTTTTTGTTTCATTGATTGCATATAAAATGATTTTTCTATCTTTTCTAAATCAAAATCAGTTGAAAAAAACAATAACGAAAATATTTGTTCACCAGCTTAGGACTAAAGCGCTATAGAAGATATTGTTCTGTTTATATATATTCTGTGATAATATCTCGAATATGGTACATGGCGAATTCTGGCTCTCGGCTGACTACCTTCTCAGCCTGGGGCTATCGAAGCGATTTCATTTTGTTATTAAATCATTTTGTTGTTTGGACCACTCTACTATAGGGTACATTTATCATTTGAGGATTATTTTAAAGTTTACAGATTATTCGAGAATTACTTCTGAGCTTGATTTATCAAAAATTATGTCAAAATACAGATAATTGGTCTATTAGTTTACTTTTTTTACAACAACAACAACTACAAAAAATACGTTTCTTACATTTTTAAAATACTCATGGGCAAAGACTGTTTTAATTTGGATGGTTGAATTTTGTATAAATGTCAAAAATAATTTATTACAAAAATTATTTTGAAGTATTCGGTCACGCTCTTATACATAGATGCAATTTCTATTTATACAACTGAACTGCAAACGACATTCCAGCTGCTAAGAATATAGTAATCGAGAGTGTGTTTATAGAGAAGTTCCTTTTCTAGTTCACAAAATTTTCCTCAACCGTATATTAGTTCTAAAATAATATCAAGGTTAAAGTGTCTGGCGCAATATATTTTACGACAATTCCCATTTTTTCTAGCTAAAATTATTCTAGGCAAATTATCTGTTATTACGCCGTCTAACTGACGCCTCCGTTAATCGCGCGAGTAAATTCGTATAGTTTTCTACGTAATTGTTACAGTTAATAGTAATATTAATGAACAACAATAATTGTCTTGATTATAATTATTCATAAAAACTGTTCAATTTAATAAGCGAATGTCAACATCGTTGTTATAACAATAAACAACAACAATAACAACGAAAAACGACAACAAACAATAAACAAACAATCCAATCATTGTTATTTTTAAGTACTTACGACGTTTTCTAAATATGTATTTGCGAAGTATGCGCGGTTAATTTTCAATTAGCATAATACGTAGCCCTAATTTAGTATTTCCATAAATAACGCACACGGTACGGATTAGGGTTCGAAAGCGGTTTAGTACTTGCTTGCCCCCCGCTTTGAATGAATATTGAAAATCTAAACAAATATTTTTATGACGTTAATTAGCATTTAATCGCCAAAATTTGTATTTGTTAATAAGATTTCATTTAGATGTTGATTACAGGCTAGGGTGGTCATGTGTAGTCTGCGCACATATTTGTTTATCGCTCGCGCGATAACTATTGAATACTAATCGTAATAATTATTGGATAAGATTGCATAAGACCATAAGGCATGACTTAGGTTATTTTGTGTAAATATGTGGCTACTGCAGTGAAATACTAATTAGCTTATATACTCGTGTCATCGTGTGAAATTTTTTAGAGATGCACTCTATATCTCACTATGATCAGATTATCAGACATTTACATTTTTCATTGTCACTGTCAGTTCAAAAACAAACCAAAAAATTATTGGTGCTATGAAGAGCTGAGGTGATGAAAGTACAACTACTCAGCAATGAGCACTACTTCTTCGAATTATCAGTTGTGCTTTACATAAAAGTAAGCAAATGAATTTTTTGCTTTATTTTACTTTTGTAGTTTTTATTTCTTGATTAGTAAAAATTTCACTGGCCACTGCCCAGATGAAAATTTTACTAATCTAAAACTATTCAGAAAAATTTGTAGCTACTTAAATAATGACATTTAGGGGAATTAGACATTTGATTTTTTTTTAATTTCTATGACTCTGTGTTGTGTAAGAGACTTTTAGACAAAAATTCGCTAAAGTACATAATTTTAACAAAATATTTAGCCAACGGAACTTCACGTTGAGAAACATTGGGAATCAGAATGCTGAGTTTTTGGATGAAGTTCTGGAATATGATCATTTAGGACGGAACTTGACTGTTTCTTAACCTATTTTGATGAATTTCAGCATGTACGACAAAAATGGGATTCTAAGATGAGTTTTGCATAAAGTTCTGGAAAATGATCAATTAGGTCATTTAGGAATTAAATTAGATATGTTTCTGAAAATTATTAAAATCTAAGTTTAAATTTGCAAGAGTAACTTTGATAATTCTATTTCTTGATGAAATACCCCGGAATGTATGTGTTTGAGAAGCTACTGTAGCCATTTCCATTCAACATCTCCTAATTTTTTGTCGAGTTCGAGGTTGTACGATAAACACGACACACTAGGTGGAAACTAAAGTTAATTCGAAATTTTATATGTACAATTCGAACAATATAATGTCGAAAATTATCCTTTTTAACTCTGCGGCTACCTGCGTCTTAATACATTTTTTATCTGTCAATTTTAATTTTCATTGAATATTCTGAAAATCCTTAACTCACATGAACAATCGAATTTTATTGTATATTATGGGATATATTTTGAAAATTGCAGTCCCAATTTAAAAAATTCTGAAGCATTCCAAACCTAATGGTTATCATAGTTTAGAAAATATCTTGCCAACTTTAGTACTCGGTTATTGGGCCAAAAATCAGTTACTCTTTGGTGGCAGTAGGCTTGCACATATAAAATTACAGAAATATACATAAATATTACTAGACAGCAGGACGGTAAACCAAATCGACCTAAATTAAACCATTTAACATTTTAGTACATTAAATATAATTATTAAGAAAATCGAATGAAACCCTAAAAAGGATCTGATAAATTCAGACCAACCATTTGGGATATTCCATAAACATTTTTAAAATATTATGAAAAAGTACCCATTATATTGTGCATATTTTATTTTTAGTACATGTACTAAACATTAACTTTGGCCACGGTTCCGTCAGATTTTTGATGACCCATTCAAAAATTAGAAAACAGTACATGCTTCAACTTCGATGTTTTCTTCAAAATAGATTAATTCCTTTTAATTTTATATTTTAATTATAAACAACCTCTTGTTACGTATACATTGCTACTTGTGTTTTATTTCCAGAATTTTCATGTCACCCTTGCAAGAGTAAGGAAGAGTCCGATATGACATTTTCACAAATTCTTAAACTTACAACGGAACATTACGAATTGAATACAGGAAATCACGAACGGTCTTCGACTTTGTGTCTTAATAAATTTTTATCTGGCAATTTTAACTTTCATTGAATGTTCTGAAAATCCTTAGTTCACATAGACAATCGAATTTTGTTGTATACTTTAAAAATTGCAGTCCCAATTAAAAAAAAATTATGCAGCATTTATTTATTTATTTAATTAATTTATTTATTTATTTTATTCAATCACCGACAAACAGAAGCTTAACTTCCATTTCAAACCTAATGTCTAAGTACTCGATTATTGGGCCAAAAATAAGTGACCCTTTGGTGGCAGTAAGCTTGCACATAGAAAATAACAAAAATAGACTTAAACATTACTAGGAGCCGGACAGCAAACCAAATCGACCTTAATTAAACCATTAAACATTTTAGTACATAAATATTAATATTAAGAAAATCGAATGAAACCCTAAAAAGGATCTGATAAATTCAGACCAACCATTTGGGATATTCCTTGGACATTTTCAAAATATGGAAAAATACCCTTTATATCGTGCATATTTTACTTTTAGTACATGTACTAAACATCAACTTGGGCCACGCTTCCGTCAAATTTTTGATAACCCATTCAAAAATTAGAAAAGGGCACATGCCTCAACTTCAAAGTTTTCTTCAGAATTGATTAATTCCTTTTAATTTTAGTTTAGTAGAACTTAGTAAAATCTTCATTCATTCTTGACTGAATAATTATCAACATCTCCTAAAATTTTGTCGAGTTCGAGGTTGCACAATGAATGGGAAAATTATGTCATTACGAAACTGTATTCAAATTGGATTGAAATTATGGTTGAACACAAAACACTACCTAGGTGGAAACTAAAGTTAATTTGAAACTTTGTACAATTCGAACAATGTAAGGCCTAAAATTATCCTTTTTAATACATTTTTGATCTGCCCATTTTCATTGAATAATCTGAAAATCCTTAGTTCTCATAACTAGATATTTTGGTACAATTTAAAGAAATGTCATTGCCAGACGGTACCACAGTAGGTACCTAGGTACGTGGTGACCAGATCAAAAATGACTGATCCTGGACGAAGTCTGAAAAAATTTCCTTAAAAAACAGGCCAGTTATTAAGTCTCGAAATATGTTATGTATTTGATTTAAAAAAAGGTGCTGAATGAAATTGGTTTGGTGGCGTCGACTTGTCACAAAATATGATGAACGTAGTGAAATCTCTTATAGAAAAATTTTATACTCGCTATTGACAACTAATTCATTAATTATCAAATATATTGGTTAAGTCAGACAATAAATTTCAATGGAATTTGTCAGGTAGGACTGAGATCAGAATTTTTATAAATAAAACGTGGCTGGTCGGCAAGAAATATTATTGAACACTACTCGTACTTATTTGATTATGATCGATACCATAAATAATCAAAAATTATAGTTTAACCAATGTTGGTTTTCCATACACGGCCATCTCAGACAATTTTCTTCGCCTCCAGCACCGAATAGAACACACGCATCTGTCGATGTATTTTAGTGAAATTTTATTTCGTAGATGTTAAGCTGATTCTATATAAAGAGTTCCTAACTCACTGAAGAATTTTTTGGACTAGTCATTTGGGCTGGAGTTCGAATTAAATTTTGTTGAAATTAATATTTTTCTTCAGTACTAAAATATGAGGCATAAATAGGGTTAGGGTCCCCCCGATGCAATATATAGCATTCCTTTGATATATGTATACGTAAATATTTTACATACAAATTTCTTGTAAATATTTTAACGAAGGATTTTAAAGAAGGATTTGAGAGTATTGTACATCCAAACTTCCATATATCGTCTTTAAGTGGTACAGGTAAATGACCGCATAATTTGTCTTGAAGCTAATTTTTGGATTCAGAAGGTCCCAATCTAAATATTTAGATAAAGCAGATAAAAGTTCTTTATCTGGTGTAAGTTGTAAAAAACTCAGAATTATCTTTTTATAAGTTTTTCCAACAAATCTTCAGATTCTAAAACAAAAGCTTTGTGAAGTTGAAGTAATTTAGTTCGCAAATTCGATATGTTTGTATTGATAGTGTGCTAAAATGGCTGATACAATACTGCAAGAAAACCGTTTAATGGATTTTTTGCCGGAAAATGGCAGAAATCATTATAAATTACCTTTGAAAAATGCTTTTGAAAAAAATCTAGCTATATCCCAGAATATTATAATTAGTGCAAGCAAAAGACGATAAGTTAAACTATTGTGTGCAAGTATTATAGTATAGCAGTTTCTAATAACTGCTATACTATAATACTGCCTTGTTCTAGGCAGTGCAATATAAAATAGCGGAGTGCAAGAGTAAGCACTAGGCGAAAGTAGTACAAATACTCCAATCGTACTCACTTCGAATGCACTGGATAATATGTGTAAAGTTATGTATCAATATACGGCGTAAACATTTTATAAAACCAACGCAGTAATGCATTTTTATATTTTTCTTTTGGCACTAATCCAAATGCATTACTATAATACTTGTTAAAGAGTTAAAGGGTTGTTTTTACAATTAGAATTGTAAAAATTTCAATATATTTAAGAAAAATTAAAAAAAAAATTGTTTATTGTCAATTTTCAACCAATGCTCGTTTTTCAGTTAATAATTTAAAATAATAGGTAAAACAGAATTACGCCCGCCTGTGTGCGGTGCACACATTGCACACACGCTAGACACGGCTATGATTACAGAAATATATCATACTTAAACATTACTAGACAGCAGGACGGAAAACCAAATTACATTACATATTAATATTAAGAAAATCATATAATAAATTCAGTCCAACCATTTGGGATATTCTATGAACCTTTTCAAAATATTATAGTTAAGTACCCCTTAAATCGGGGATATTTTACTTTTAGTACATGTACTAAACATCAATTTTTAGTACATGTACTAAACTTCAACTTTGGCCACGCTTCCGTCAAGGGTATATCGCTCAACTCCAAACTTTTCTTCAGAATTGATTAATTCCTTTAAATTTTGATAAATATTTTTTACTACAAATTTTTGACATTTATTTGAAAAATATTCCCCTACATTCACAACTTTTTATTATACTGTCCGCTTAGTGTAATAATTTTTAGGTATATTTCCCCGCCGTACATTTTTGTTACAGTACGTTAATCACACTAGTAAACCAAATAATGAATTTATTATGTAGCTGTCACAAATTATCATAGGAATTGACTAAGATAATTTTGGTGTGTGCAGTTTTTTCAAATAGATATCAAAAATTAGTACTAAACATTTTTTACCACAGGTTTCGAACACATTCTAAGTGTTGATTTGTATCTAATACTCAAACAGTTATCGTGGTAACCTGTGCCTGCTGCCACAGTTTTTTCGTGCTAAACTCACAGTCATAATATGTAGATAAGCCTACATCAATTTTGCTATCACTATAAGTTAGCGATAACTGGTAGATATTTGAAGTAGTAAATAAAGTCAAGCTACAATTATACCACCCAAATAAGAAAGTGTTACCAACAAAGTATAAAGATAAAACTCAACAATTGAAATAAATTTTGAAAATACATAAACTGCCACCCATGAAATGTAATATGGGCAGATTTTGGCCACAGACAAAATTCCCCGTACCCAACTGTAAGGATAGCGAAAAAGGATCGAACTTCCAGATGGAAACTTTAGACATGACAAAACAGTTAATAAGAAAAAAGTGAAGCCGCTAGCGTTCAAAAACAACAGTAGGAATTTTAACTTCGCAGGACTAGCTGCTAAAATAAGCAGACACTAACTCTTCAACTTATCATATACTGGTCGAATTCTACTGACGAGGTCACAAGACTCGGCTTGGTACGTGCTGTCTATTGCAAACAAAATCGAGACGAATCATTGGTGGATAAAAGCATCCAAAATAATCCTTAACATTTACTTCATATATCAGAATCAATATTTCTAAAAAAGTACTAATCTGTAACTTATTATCCGTAGGAACTAATCCAACAGTAAAGACCCTTCCAAGATTTGTATTACGGAAAGTAGAAAACCAGAGTGTCGAGAATATTTACGTGAACTCTTGGGAAGACAACAAACAATTTAAAAATGCCAATAAACTGAATTCACGGTTATATAGACTACTACGATGAAAACAAGCCAATGCCAAACGCAAGTGCCTCAACAGGCATTGTAGGATAAAAGTAAGCCAAACAAAAATCCCCAAACTGCTTCAAAAATTAACTCGTACAGCAGCAGTCGGCCTATACTGGAAAATTTTTCAGTACTCAAACTATCACATTATTTGATAAGAATTTCACTCAAATTTTGACAATCTTGACTCAAATTAAAAATAGAATTTGCCTTAACAAAAAAATTTGATTGGAAGTATAAAATTCACTTCAAAAAGTTTGATTAGAACACATTTCTAATTATTACGTACAAATTAAAGATTTTGTTTGATACAACCTGTGTACTGTATATAATTTTTATATATTTAATTTGTACACTTGAAATCGCCATAATCCATATAATGAAAACGTCCATAATCGTAAAATTTTTTTACATCTTTGAATCACAAAACTAAACCGCAAAGAACATGAACAAAAAATGTTCATTAAACACGAAATCCAAATAAATTGCAGGCAATTTAAATGCAAACGACACAAAATACATAATTAGAAATCACAAAATTACAATAAAACAATTCAACCAAAAAAAAAAAAAATAAAAATTATCAAACTAAAATTAAAAAATTGATTGTGTAAGTAACATAAAGTCACGAGGATTTTCGGTGGTCGCGGGTTAACCAACAAAAAATTCTAATCAATTTTCTAATCTCGCAGTATATTCAATTATTATTTTTAACTTTTCACATACAATTTAATTTTTTTTTTTTTTTTTAATTTAATTAATTCACTTTAACTAATTTTATGTAGTTAAAAAATTTTTTATTTTTTTTTACTTTATTTAAACTCGCAATCCGTTTCGCGCAACGTTTTAAAGAAAACTGTCTTAAAATTGTGTATTCTATACATAAGACAATTAATTCTTTGTTTTTTTTTGTATTTGTTGTTGTTTTTAATAATTAATAAAAAAATTTAAATTAAATAAACAAAAAAAAAAATTCGATTGTATGTTTAGTATCTCTCTATCATGGGTATATATGAAGTTTTTTTTATCACAGCCGCAGCGAGCGATTAGACATCGCGTATCGTAATTTCATGATTAACACTTTGAATTTCTTTCTTCGGGCGATTTAAAATTTTTTTAAAAAAATACAAAAAATGTTTATTTGATATAATTGATTCATTGAATGATAATGTTATTGCCTTATTGAATGTGTGTGTTTATGTAAAGTTGTGCGTAACAAATTTTTTGATTTATTTTTAGAATTTGGTGTTGTGGTTGTGACGGCATAGTTGTGTGGTGTATAGTTTTAAGACATCATTGCTAATTTTAAGGGGATCACTTAAACCTTTTACATTTCGAAATCAAAATATTTGTTGCGAATCCCTTTTTAACAGTTGCATATTACTGGGACCGCAGAACATATCGACAGTAGCTAAATTTATTCAACGCTTCAAAGGAAAAATTCTGATGCAAAATTAAATAGTTCAGGTTTGAAGTCTTAATCGGAGTAATGCTAGTTTTTTGGAAAAAGAAAAAAAAGTAATGGGGAGTGGCCGTTATTATAAGAATAGTGTTGTCTTGTCTAGAAAACATGTTCCACTACCAAAAATTACCTCACCGAACAGAGCTAGCCGGTAGTTCATGCGGGAAATTAGCAAGCTTAAACAATTTAGGTGAGGGAGACTTAAAGCTCGCATTTTTCAGCCTTGCAAATCCCATAAACGTGCTATAAAAAATCTATAACAAGAGATCCGAAAATGCGTTGGTAAATTACATTAACATCGATCTTGGTTAATCAGTCAAATGGATGAAGAAATGAATCAGAATTATTTACATGAAATGTTAACTATAATTTGGCATGTAATACATACAAAGATTGAAACGCTTGTTGCAGCGTTGTGCCACGTAATATGCGTAGACAATGGGTGTAGACTATATTTTATTGTCTACTGATATTGTCTATACCATTGTATACACTACTATTGTTTACGCCATTCGAATTTCTGAAATAATGCCATAACCTAAATTGTTTATGCCCAAAAAATTCTTTTCGCTTAAGTTCGTTGCAGGAGCTCTTTGTTTGAAGCGCTGGTGGATCCCCATAACTGAATACCATATGTCCATATGGGTTTGATTATCAATTTGTTCAGTAAAACTTTATTGGCTAATGACAACTGAGATTTTCTTCCCATCAGCCAATACATTTATGAAAATGTCATTTTTATATGGTTGCGCTTAGTTTCAATATGGTTTTTCCACGTTATCTTCTATCCAGGTGCAAACCTAAGTATTTGACCTTCGGTTGTTGAGAAATATTTTTATCGTTTAATTTTACTGGTGGGCAGGTGCGTTTGTTCAGCGTGGATGTGATGTGAGTTGATTTGTTTTCGTTCACCTTTATTCATCGTACTTTCAGCCAGTCCGCGATTTTGTTTAAATGATTCTCTAACTGCCTCCTGCAAGAAACCAAGATGGCCGTATCTTCGGCAAATGTTGATATTGTTACTTTGTTGGTTTAGAACGCTGCCTTGCGGAACATCTGCATTAATATCAATTGAGCAAGTAGTTGTGCTATTTTGTTTGACCATGTATTGCCTTTGAATAAGGTAGTTTCCCAAAACTGATTGACTAGAAAGTCAAAATCGATACTTCTCTTGTGTCTAGTATGAATATTGAAGCATTAAATTTAATCTTAATTTGTCAACTCTATACTTGCTCTATGTTGCTTTTAATAAACTCAAAATTAAATGTTTAAAAGTTCACTTATCTAGATACGTAGATGCGCTTACATTTTTCAATTAGGATTTATATTTACATTCCTCATTAGTTATTTTACTTATTAACCGCCAATATCTAAGTATAGCCTTTGTGGTACTATAATACGAGATAGATCAAGAAAGGCACAATAATATTATGAGCTAATTATTTACAAACAGCTATGGAGTTGAATTATGTATATAATAATGTGGTTTCATTTTTTCGGCACATGATTTGTTTTGCCGATTATTGAAATTTTATTTCACAACAAAAAGTTAAAAAATGACTTTAAACCCCGAAGAAACTCGTTCTAATTTTACCGACGATACATTTAGTACCCAATTTTGTGGAAGAATGTCGGATATGACATTTGATATCTACAGAATCGTGAACACCCCTCGCATTTTTTGTTGTCGTGCAAATAAGAGGACAAATTCTGTACTTACCTACAGAAGGTAAATGATTTGTTTGGCACTACATCAGGCGCAGCAGAAGTGAAATTTACAATGGTAGTGTAGAGTCAGGAATAAGATTTTCAGAAACTCATTTTAGAATCCCATTTCTATTGTAAATGTCAAATTGTATCATTATTAGTTCCAAGTTTCATTCAAATTGGCCAATTTCCAGAACTTCATCTAAAAATCAGTTTAAAATTCTATTTCCAATCGGTTCAAAAATAGCCAAGTCCCATCCTAATTGGCCACATTGCAGAACTTCATCATAAAATCATTTTAGATAAAAAAAATCGTATAGATGTTAAATTTCATCATAATCGGTTACCGCCAAGATTACAGTTTTGTGTCTCTATATTTTTAGTCTCAGTTATTTTCGAGTTATTTCGCTATAAATATTTTCAATGTTAATAGAAACGAAAAATACCTAGAAAGAAAATCTTGCATTCAGTTTAAAACGCCAGTTTACCAAACGCTCAATCAGCTATGTGACAACAACTCAGACACACAAGAAATTTTGGAGCCCCTTAAGTGTTTTGAAGAATGTAAAACACAGTTTTATTGACCGATTTATTACCAATCAAAATGGGTTTCAGATACTTCAAAATATTTTAGGAGCCTCGATATAGTTGTAAGAGCTATTATCCCATTAATTATTGTGATATGAAAAACTCAAAAATTATATTTATATTTACTTAATTCACTTGAAGAGATAACAATGATAGTGATTTATCTATTCATTATTAAATGTATCTGTGGAGCTCCAGTCATCAAAATTCAGTTCGTCGGCAATCCGCAGCGAATAGTACAAATAAACCAATTTTTCAGATTGCTCAAAATTTAACCTATTGCGATCCGGTGAATGCTCATGTGTCCAACTAGAAAATAGCCTCTCGATTTGGACTGAAGGGGCGGCAATCAGCAATAGCTTTTTAACTAATTTAGATAAAATCGGCTGTTTGATTTCAGCAATATTCCAAAACACTCCTGGTTTTTAAATATTTTTTCATACAGTGTATAGGATTTGCGCTCTCTAAAATTATCCCATTTCTCTAACCCATTTTCATTGAGATGTTTAAATAGAAACCCGTTTATTTTATTCATTTGCGGATGAAAATAACAAGCCACTAAAGCATAAACATTGATGGCTTACTTCTTTCGGGCTTCCAGAATTTGATTCAACTCTTCAGGTACTTCCATATCAAGCCAGAAATTCACGGCATCCGCAACAGAAAAGTTCCTAGACTGGCATATACTAATAAGCGTTTACACGGGAACAAATATTCGTATGTAACGATTTACGTTTTCTATAAAATCGCCGTCAAACAGGAGCTTGCTTACAGTTTGCTTTAACTTTTTCAATTTTATGTCGGCTGCAATTATTTTCATGTAGTTCAAATTCAAAATCAGGCAACGATAGGAATCCCTGAGCGAGCACCATCGAGTATCGCAAGGTAGTTTAACTCTGGTTCCACCTTTTTCCATAAGATATCTCTCAAAGTTCGGTTGTTTAAACTCTTTTAAAATAGAAGTAACTTTATCCGCTATAGTTTTATTTAATAAATCCTTAGCGAGTAAATTTCCGGAATGACTGTTATAAGTGCTATGCCATTTTAAACATTATACTTGCATTATCTGAGACCACAGCAAAAACGTCTGTAAAATACAATAAATACAATTATTTGGCGATACCAATTGAATAGAATCTAAGCCCATTTCTGAGAACTTATCGGCGGTTTCCGACTCTCCTGTTAGATCTGTAGCATGAAGTTAAGCCTGTTCGCCGTTCGCGTTGTGAATCATTGACCGTTTTAGTATTATTTGAAGAATTTTGCCATCCATCGGCTAGTAATACCGACTCCGAACCAATATCTGATTTGGCATCTGTAAGGCATTATTGTAAGCTCTATCAAGTAACGTAGTAGATAGAAGCTTTCTTTAGGGAACTTTTCTAGTATAAGCTGGACGAATTTTTTTAATAAAATGTTTAAAATGAATCGACTAAACGATTCTTAGCGATAAATTACAGCCATATACAAATTTCACAAGGGTATCGTTTATGTCAATATCATCTTGAATACTTAGTCTGTATTTAAAATTTACCACGTGTCTAGTTTTGTTTCGGAAGATGCTTTTTTCGCCGTGTAGTTACAGGTGATTTTAACTTCAAGATCGGTATCGGCGCACGTTGAAAATAACTGTTGGAACTAAGGAGCGTGGATGAAGAAACATGGTCGAACTTAAAGGTAAAATAATCAGATGTTCAACGATTTGGCCAATACACTCATCGACATAACTTGATGAATCCAATCTCTAAACCAATATATTTCGTTATTAGCATCATTTTGCTTTTAATATTAATGAGTACCAAATACAATATTTTACTTAAATTTTCAACTATTTCGATCCCTAATGACATATTTAATGTGTCCGGAAGAGTTCAAATTTCCAAAGTTTCGTGTTGAGAAGAATTTTCCTCCTGAGATGTATAATCCAAAAGAATTTCCGCTCCTATGTTTGTGCTAAGCATATTATGTTCGCCAACCTTTAGCCCGCTTGTCGGTTTTCCTTTGCAAACATTTCTGTGCAAAAAAAAATATTTTTGTAGGTTAGAAATGTTTTCTAAAATTTTACCTGTGAAATGTTTATTGCACACATTACACAGGGCCATATATTTATTATTAATTTTCATTAATTCAAATCCTAGTTTGTCAAAAAAATTTTTAAGGTTTCGGATAATAATCAAAGGTTTTCTTTTACAAATTTTGTTTCACCAAATTATAATCCTTCAGTAAAGCTTAATTTTATTTGCTGGAATTGTTTTGACATATAGGACACAGTTTTGCTAAATGCTCAAAAACACCTGCGATTTTTTTGTTGCGGATGTGGAAAAGACGGATGTAAAAGAAAATAACTACCCGAAGTGTTGTTCTTTGGGAAACGTCGAGACGTAAACTCAAGAAGCTGTCATGAACCATCCTCGAAACACACGTAAGCCATACCATATGTAACAAAAAATTTGTACCAACAATTCACAGCAAAACCAAAATAAAATTGTCGGCCGTTACTAATTTTTATATTCCAAATTCTAAATTAAATTTTAGTCCTCATAATATGCACACCTCGGTCGAATCGGTTTAAATAAATTCAAATTCAAACTTAGGGTAAAGTTAAATCTCGTGTTTGTAAATATGTATTGGGCCAAACGCAAAGCACTAAATTTGTCAATTGCGGACATTTTCATTACCGACCATTTAGATGATAGGCCATACGCTAATGTGAGTATTAATGGGGTACCGTATAAAGTTTTAATGCATCGTATAAAGTGCCTCTGTGGGTGATTGGAAAATTCCGATGTTTATTTAGTTCACCGGTGACATTAGTTCGGAAACCGATGGCAAGGTCTTGCTTACTGATTTGTTCTTACGAGTTGCTGGGAATGGAAAGTCCCCTGTAGGTCAATCAGCTTTACTACAGGAAGGCTAAATAAAACTGGAGTGTGACTGGTATCCAGAGTCCGCATACTTTGTACTGATTAATCTATCAACTATTTATCTTTCGGCATATGCTGTTCCACCTTAGATTAGGCTTTTTTGTGAAGGTTTTCTTCTTTAGCGCCGCACTTTAGCCTGTCCCAAAAGGCCACATTCTGCCTAATAGTTTCAGTTACCAGTTGTTGCCCCGAGGAGGCACTGCGTACATTTGCAAATTGTGATCAGGTTATCCCTTACACAATTTTACCAATCACGCAGCTGCCTACTGGAAGGTTACTGCTTCCTACTGGAAGATTACGGAGCTGGTACATTAATCTACTGAATTTTGCCCCCCCCCCCCCCCTCCAGTAGACGCCAAACTACCACCCGGATAAGGTAAAAGCTGTACACGATTATCTAATACCAACAACCCCTATTAAACTACGCCGTTTTTTAAGCATGGCGGGATGGTGTCGGCACTTTATTCCTTCTTTCGCTTATTTAACAGATCTCACCAGAAAGAATTCAAAATGGTTTTGGTCGGGGAATGTCCAGCAAGCGTTTGAGAGTGTCAAATTAGAACTTTCAAATGCTCCGCAAATTTTTCGAAACGGCCTGAGCAAAGCCGCAAAACACTCTAGCTCGGCGATGGAGTAATTTGGCTGTGCTACATTTCTTCAACACCAAGCTATATTGTTTTGCAGCTTTGAAGAGATCATTCTAAATAACGGTGGCTTTAATAATAACCTCGGCTCCGTAACCTTCACATCTACTGAGTATTTAGAATTAATTTCTAAAATTCTATCTTCGTCTGACTCCTTCCCTAATTTTATGATATCTGATGGAAACATCCCTGTTAACACTGCAATTAAAAATCTGTCTTTTACTAAGTCTGACTTACCTAATTGGAAGATATACGTGTACCTCATTCCTTGGTAACGTATATTCTTTATACAAACTCACAAGCCTCCTACACTGCTCATGGTGGTTCTAGGAAAATGCTAAAAAAAATTCAACGATAATTTTATTAGAATTTAGTGCCTTCTCCTCACGTGAGCAAATGCCTGACAATCTCGTTCCCTCACTAGGGACTTCCTTGTATACTACATTTCTGGTAAAGATCCTTATAGCTTCCATCAATAAGGTTTCCCTGCCCCTTGGTGATAATTACTTGTACTTTTATATTTGTGTTGGATGTAACTCTAGAAAAAGCAACATAGGGGAGAAAACAGGTTGAGGCAAATACAGTCCAACCTTGTCAAGAGTTTGCCCTTAAAACTAATTTATTGTCATACGAAGGAAATTTGTATAGGAAACTGACGTCGTTTAAGTGTAAAGGGCCAGGTCATATCAGAAGCGGACAATTCAATCCTTGGGATAGCAATGAACTGCCCTGACTATGAGCTTTGTGCCATTATATAGAGCACTTTTTTTTGCAATGATTTCAAAGCAACTGTTAGCGAATTCACGATTTTGGAAAGTTCTACCTTTCTTATTCGTCATCAGTGACAATGGAATCATCATTGTGATAACCTCTTTCTTCTCCTACTTTTGCGATTTAAATGTCGGTGTTATTTTAGTGTATCCATATTCACACAACACAAAAATCACCAATCAGAGTTGGTGACATTACTACCATCACCTAATTGGCAATGTTTGCCTGAAATCTCCTCCGAGCAGAATAACCATATTTCCAACAACTTTCTTAGAATTAAAGATCTCTTTTAAGAGACCAGCTAGATGTCATTCCAGCTTCGTCCTACATGATAAGCTTATCACATGTAATGGCTTTAGCTTGTTCTGACTTCATTCTTATGTCACAGGAGCTTGTTGTTTCAAATGTACTTTAATTGGCTGTGGCATTTTCCATGCAAACTGAATTAGGATTCTGAGGGTCATATGGACCGTGAATTATGTGCTTTACAACGACTTCATAGAGTTCAGGATGCCCCAAATTTCATCGATATCCTCTTGTTGTTCGAAATTTTTCATCTTTGTCAATGATTATCAGCATGGAAACACTGAAGATCAAAAGCATGATCATGGATCATGCTTTTGAATTGCAGTCGGAAAAAAGCGCTATGAAATTATACAAAATGGCAGTGTCAGTTTGACGTAACGCATTGCATCACATGTTATTTGAAGTTGGTGAGATATCGGTCATTGATGCAATGGTGGCAAATGTGGCAAATAAACAAACTCTTGCTTCGTTCATGACATGAGCGAACGGCACATCAAAATGTGGTGCACGTGAAGAGCTTTTTGCGAAACAATGACATCAACGACGAAGATTTTACATGTGAAGCGTGCGTATATGGAATGTAGACCGATGCATGAAACTTCAATTGGTGGTTCAAGGTATACATTTTTTGCTGTTAACTGATAACTACTCATATTTTCGAGTCGTATAGTTTATGAAACAAAAATCGGATTTTGCTAATATTGTGAAGATTTCTGGACGGCAAACGCAAAAGGTGCATAGACACAACATTCTCATATTCCAGTCGAAGAATGGAAGGGAATTTGTCAGTGATGAATTAGAGAAATTTTTCGAATAAATGGGAATTCATCATCAGCGTACGGGGGAGTAAACACCGGAAGAAACTGGCAGCGCTGAGCAAGCAATAGAAAGCCAAGATGGCGCTGGAGCCATCATCCAAGCAATGGAAATGGAGTTGACATTTTGGGCGAATACGGTAAATTTAGCAGTTCATGTTTTGAATCGAACTGGCACGAGTACAGTATCAGAAGCATCACCATGCGAGTTATGGTTCGGAAGCAAGGCGATTACAAATGATTTGCAAATTTTTGGTTCCGATAAATTCGTACATTTTTCAAAGGAAAAATAACGAAAACTATATCCGACAGTGATCAAAATGCACATTCGTCGGATACGCAGATGTGACAATAATTCGAAGGCTTACAGAGTCTGGGACACAAATTCGAAAAAAGTTAAGATGGTTTGGGACAAAATTTGACCGTTCGAAAAAACAATGGTTATCTTCAACATTGATGACAACTATAATATGTAGGACAAAGTAAATGAGCGCGTGAACGGCGTTGAAGTCAATGCTAAAACGAATGTGGATATTTATATGTGACACCTGAATTCGATCCAGTCGTCAAGTTCACAACGATTCGAGAAATTTGGGCACTGGCATAGTCAAACCTGATGAGGCTAAGATAATTCGATGTTTTCGCCCTTAAATTACTATATTGGTAGCCGATAAACTTGCTTTCACGCAGCACCTAGAAAATGTAACAACATTTTGTACTAACTCTCACAGCCAACCCTAAATGGACAAAGTGAGCACGACATTTTTCAGTATTTCTCACCGTAGATCTGTTATCACTACTACAGCATCTCTTGAAATGAAATTCATTACCAAATTAATCAGCCAATGTGTTTTAAATGTTACTCCATCATATACAAGAAAAATAAAAATTCACTTAAACTTCAATTTTGCGCTAATTCAAGACGATTTGGATTTAATCATGTTAGCATCAATATGCATTAGCATCAATGTTAATCAGTATGTAAAATAATACGAATGTGACAATAAATAAACAGAAATGGAATTTATGTAACTACTCTAGTTGATTAATCAAAATTGATAACTGTGTTAAATGTGCATGAAATTCAAAAGATAGTTGTTTAGTATTGAATATTATCAAATTGTTAAAGATTCGTTTCGAAGTCATGGAAATTGCGTCGCAAGATAAACATAACCGTGAGTTAAGCCGTTTCATTAACCGCCAGTAAATTCAAAAGCAAACACAGCAAAATAATTCCATTCCGTAATCTCTAACTTCTATAATAAAAACATATATTTATGTTATATTTTTTAATTAAACTGTTAATTACAGTTAAGACATTCGGTCACGCGATAACACGTACCGCGTGTAAACGAATTGCGAATTACGGTGGAATTAAACGATTTCTATAGAAACCGACGGCGCAGACAAATTAGTAAATGAATCATCAAAATAAATAATTAATCAAGAGAAAGTCAAGGTCGAGAATCGGCCAAACTGATAGTGATAAATATTGCTTTGGCATTATAAACCACTAAATAGAGCTCCGGTCTGTTAATTAAACTAATCAACACAATTACAATATCCCGCTTTTTATCGAATTATTAACAAATATTTAGTGGTTGGCCCTAATCTAATCTTAATATCGAGAAGATTGTGATAGAAAGTGATGTAGTCGAGTTATGAACCAACCAGCAGAAATAATACGGGGAAATTGTATTTCGCTATTGCTCGCTTTTAAAATATTTGGCGCTGTTGTTGGTTGAAAGATTTTTTTTTGTGTATGAAATGAGTAGCATGATTGTAATTTCAAGCAATTTGTATGATATAATTTAAGATAATTTTTAAATTTCAATTTAAAATTAAACACGCATCGACTTTAGCTATTAAGTGTAAATGCCGATTTTTCAATTACATGTTTCACATGTGATGTTTTGTGCTTTGATTGTGCCCATAACCGTCGAATAAAATGGAATGGTGGGCCTGTTGATGGTAATGATGAATAAATTGGTGACGCTCGACGAATCAGCTGTAACATAGTTGATAGTTGACCATATCATTGCTTATTTCACATCCTTCTCTCAATATGCCATGAATATTAGGCCCGTCCCACCAGAGGCCGGAATTAATTAAATGAACAACATTAATACCTCTCGACACAATAAATCAGCCGGATTTTCGTCTTTTGGGACGTGATTCCATTGATTTCTATTGAATGTTTCCAAAACAAATACGACCCGATTTCTTACAATCACATCTTTCATCTTGTTATGCGAAGATAACCAATCCAAAACGATTGTGGAATCTGACTCCACAGTTATGGACCGTTCCACAACTTCTGAATATCGGTTTAATATCTCGTTTTAATTTAAGCAGATCAGGTTTGTTGCCAGCCTCATGCGCGGCTACTCAGTACTAGGCTTCGTTCTCTATTGTAACCTGGTTGATGGTTCTCGTTGCTAGGAAAGGAGCTGCTCCTGCGTTATGTACGTTACTATCGTTAATTAGTAATATTGTGTAGGCAAATATTCTGCTTCCAAATGATTCACTGTAATATGCGATCACTCGTGGATACAAATTCATGTGTATGGAATCTCAATAACATTGAGTATAGCGACGACTGCACTGTTGGACCCACCAGTAGAATATTGTTTACAGGCTTTTTGTTTGACATCTTCACAAGTGGCAGCAATCGCAAGTGGCCAATATCATGATATCCATTCATGTACGTTTTATATAATCTTTCAAATTCTGGATTGGATACGAACTTGTTCTCTAAGGACCGTAATCTGCCCTTCACTAATCTCAAAGATGTTGGTAAACTGCCTGGAGTTTTAGGCAAGCGAACTACATGTCTTCATTGTGCGGATCTGGTTGTTATTCCCTTGTAGAAGTTTTCGCATTTTTCTTCCTCATCACTAAATGCAGAGTGGTTTGGAATCGACTCGGCTTCCCACATAACTCGTAATAAGCCTCGCCTCTTGTTGCTTGCAACAACAATTTCAAAACCTCGATCGTTGCTCGATAAATTTGCTTCAAACGAACACTTCATTTTAATTTCTATTTTCAGATTTAAACATCCAACTAAATTGTCACCCGTGGGGCGGAAATCTATTTTCCGAATAATATCCCGACTTAAAAAATATTTAGAAAAAATACGTCAAACTGACGTGAAACTCAAAGCTTCTATGATATTTGATATGTTTAAAACAAAAAAAAAATTTCAACGAAAATCCGACATGAAAAAACATGAAAATATTCCTTTGTTTTGTTGTATCACGATTTTTGTACAATCGTTTTGAAATTTGAACTAATCAACGTCGCTATTACTCGCTAGTGTATACGCGTTATGTATGTATACCAAAATTGGGTTCCAGTATTTGTCCGCTCATGCAAAATTCCTCTTTTAGTTAACATTAGTTGATCGTTTAGCTTAACTTCATATTTGACGCAGTCGATTCTTTCCAGTGCAGTCCAAACACGTAAACCATTTCCTGAGACAAAATCCTAGTATGCTAATATGAAATTACCATCGTCTTTCAATTTGATTTTGTCATGTATTTTGCTTGAAATGACATAAAATTTCGTAAAGTTGGTTCAAATCAAAACTTGCTGTAAACTTTTTCGAGGCTATGTATTTCTAACACTGTGGAGATAGAGCTGTACACAATTTAATTGTGCCATATATACAAATCAAGCGTATTAAATTTTGATATCCAAGCGGTTATCTAAATGTCATACAAAATATGATTGATACAGGTTAAACTCACAACTTTTATATTTTTTAAATAAGTCGACGACGCTTATCAGTTGTAAATTGTCATTATTTATTGGCCCACGTTTTTGTTTATATAAAACGGTCTGTAACTGAACTATTGGGTTTATTTTGTAAAGTGATAGTGTTCCCCAGTGGATACAATTTTGTGAAACTATGAAGTTGATAATTATTATCGTGTTGCTGGTGGTTGCCGCCTGTGTTACAGTGAGCATTTATTGAATATAAAATATTGAAAAAAAAAAATTTACCGTGGTAATTCGAATAGGTGCAATCAAAGAGTTTGGGAACATTTATGGTTAATGGGCAGGATTCGGCAATTATTCGTTTCTATGCATATTTGGAAATATTCAGAGAAACTGATTTTGGGGGGCCAACAATGTATTTTGGTGGTGGTACTCTCATATCAAGTACCCTTGTTTTGACAGTTGCCCAAAATGTGGATGGGTACGTATTACAATATTACTGAGGTTATATAACTTTCGTGTCATTAATTCGAAATTTAATATTTAGATTTAAATCATGGCGGGTCGGATTAGGTGCGAACCGTCTTTCTGATATGCAATGGTTCAATGGAACGCAAGCAACTCCTCATTTTCTTTATGATAGCCGAACATTAAGTAACAACTTAGCAGTAATACGACTAACTCAACCTGTCCCAAACCATGAATATATAGTGCCTGTGAATTTACTGTCAAAAGGAGCTTTATTTCCTCCTCCGGGCACTAAACTGGAAGCATACGGATTTGGATTTAATGCTACGAATCTTCAACCCACAATTTTGCAGATAGGAGTTTTTACAATGACTAGTCAACAACATTGTGAAGTGAATTATCCACATTTGTTAAAAACTGGTCAAACTTCAAATCATTTTTGCGCAGAAAACAAAGTAACTCAAGGTAATATTTGCGCTGGTGATCAGGGGGGCCCAATTTTTGATACAAATCTTGGTCTTGTAATTGGAATCCAATCGTTCATTCGTATCGAGGATTGTGCAAGTCCAGAAGCACAACCGGCTGGTTTTATTAGAGTAGCGGAATACACAAATTGGGTCGTTAAGTTTTTCCGATAGTTTTCAGGGAATTAACCCAAGTGTAATAAATACTTTAAAACTTTTAATGAAATATAATAATCTGAGTGTTACTGCACTAGAGTTTTTTTTATAGAAAGAGTTGAACTCTCCTCGCGTCACTGTACACTGTATTGTTCAATATTATCATGCATTCACCAATTTTTGTGAATACATCATTCTATAAAATTCCAACACAATTTCTTGACAAAATAAATCATCCATCCAACTATCAAAATTAATCCGTGTGCTATGGCCGATTAATCATTCGTTAATTATCGTTATCAAGGCAATAAATTGTCGATCGAAATTTGATTATTTGTGTTATACAGTACACATACTCGTACGTGGATCGTATATGATAATTTATAACGCCGCACTTGTAAAAATGTTAAACACAACGAATACATCAACATGTAAAGATACACGTATGTAGGTACACTTCAAATTACTGATCTACTGATTTTAGGGTTGAAGGATAGATGTCGCCTTTAGCAATGAAGATTACAAACCTTGTTAGCTGCCGTGTAATGTTATGTCGTTTTACTTGTTTATGGGCGAAACAAGGAATTATTTCATAATTATGTCCTCGGGATATTGATGAAAAGCTGTCCGCTCCTAAAAACGAAAATATGATGAAATATAATTCATTGATTGATTAATTTAATCTGTGTATTTTAAGAAATTCGATCATCCGTCACGGGTTATGCAAATTAGTCTTAATCACCACCGATTTAACCACGCACATAAGAAAGGGTTAATGTTTGTTTTGGAAAGCAAAAAAGACAGAAAAAAGTTTTGTTTTGATTGATGTCAATTAAATAATTTCGGCCATAAAAATATAAATGGAAGCCATATCCAATAACATCCAATAATCTCCGCAGTATCCAAGAAGATCTTGCTTGGTTAATTTTTAATCGACAAACAATAATAGTCAAAATCCATGCATCAACGTCAGATAATAATGATCCTGTTATTGAACCTAGTACCAGTCGTACAATATCACCACAAAAAGGTTAAACATCAACAAGCATCAAGTCATGCGAGCGAAGTTCCACACCTAAACTACAATCCTAACTATAAGCTCCAACCCTCAAACCTGCGTTTATTACTTATTTTGAATTTAACTTTTTCGGTATCACATAACCTTAGAAATAATTTCAAAGATAAACTGACAATTAATTTAGATTTTATTGCAAGAAAGAGCCAGAAAATAAGCAACTCATAAGTCTACACAAATAAGTACACATCGATTTTTGATTTGGGAAACAGCATTAATGCGTAAATTGGAGAAAAAAAACACAACCAGTAAAACAAAAGCCAAACACTTATCGAATACTGTTAATATTGGAATATAGATGTCGGGAATCGAGTTTTCTACACAGTAATGCTACGTTTAAATAGATGCCGCCAAACACAATTAAATGCTTTCGATGTACAATTCGATTGGTTTGAAGTTGTCAGATTTTTTTTTAAATGTTTGTTAGTTTTTTTATCATGTTGATAAGCGAACATCATAAATTCAAAATATTTTTTATCGTATTGAAATCACTTTTGATTTATTTTGTAAGAACATATTATACGCATGTAAAAGTTCCAACTATTTTCAAAAACTATTTGTAACCAGAGATTATTTGTCTGTTTAAGGCATCTTAAGGAAACTCAGGATGAACTAGTAGTAGGGAAAGTCGCCTAAGTCGTACCGGTTTTTAAGTCGTACTTCAATGATTTCAAAAGTATTTTTCCTGCCATACAAACTACTGCTCGGTTGAACTTATGCGCGTAGACAGTGCGCATCTGCCTTTCAATGAATTTAGAAAGTTTCTGGTAAACAAATTCATTTATAGTCGTTTGAGTGTAATTTTCATCTAGTGTGTGGAAGCTCCTAAGGTAAGAAACCACTAGTTAAATACATTTTGGTTTTTTAGTAAAAGTTTTAGTGATTTGTTTGCCTCTAGCAGTTTTGAGAAAGAATTTTTTCAAAATAATTTTGAGGATTTATGAACTGACATGGTTTAAGTAGTGGCTTATACTTCTTCCATATGATGAAGATCGATATGATCGGACATGAATTGAGAATATTTTTCATGAAGCATCGGATTTAATTTAACCACAACACATCATATACCTTCCTGACTCTGTCCGAACGACACAATGAATCAAAATCCAAAGATCTTACTTTATATTCAACTCAAACTACTGGGGTGGTAAACTACTAAACTATTAAATAGTACATTCGGTCAACTCTGGTTCTTACACATATTTTAGAAATTTTGAAATTTTATTGTGCCATATACATATCAACCGACTTAACTTTTGATATACATACGAGTATAGCGATTATCAAATGTCATAAATACAAAATATGATTGATACAGGGTAAAGCCCCCATTTTTCATAAATAAGCCAATGACGGTTATCAGTCATAAATTTTAACTATTTATTGTCCAATTTTTTGTGTACATAAAGCGGACTGTACCCGATTCATTTTATAAAGTTGATAAATTCTCGAGGTAATATGAAGTTTATAGCGATTATTGTGATGATGGTTACCGACAGTATTATGGTAAGCATTTTATTGAATACATAAAACTTTTAAATAGATTTTTAACATCATAATTTGAATAGGTGCAATCAAAGAGTATGGAAGCTTTTATGATTAGAAGAGAAGCTGATTTTGGAGGGCCAATGCCACCAATGTATTGTGGTGGTGGTACTGTCATATCAACTTCTTTTATTTTCACTTGTGCTCAAAATGTGGTTGGGTATGTATTGCAGTATTATTAAGATTATGTAATTTCGGGTCAGCAATTCAATATTTTATCATTAGATTTAAATCATGGCAGATCGGCTTAAGCGCATTTCATATTTCTAATATGCAATTGTTCTAATCACCGATAGTGCTACGTTATGGACTAAAGTTTGGTGTCATCATGAATATAATAACCAAACTTTAGTCGATAACGTAGCACTTCGTCGATTAACTCAACATACAATAATGGGCTCCGGAATTACAAATATGGCTTTGTCGGACGCTACATTTACCTATTTTTTACAGCTACGTCTACTACCACTACTCAAAAATTATGCAAAGATATAGGTATTTACATTTGGCTCAAACCGATCAAACTATAAATCATTTCTGTGCCGAAGATACTGCAAAGGATTGTAACATTTATGCTGATGATCAATGAGGATCAGCGATTTTTTCAGAGCTTATAATTGGAATTCAATCGCACTAACGCTATGAAAATTATGGGAGCCCTGAAACACAACCAGCCGCTTTTGGCCTTCAATTAGCCCAAGTGCAATAAATACAATAAAATTATTAATCAAATTTATTTGTCTGCGAACCTATTGTATAAGTTCATACTAATTTTGTATATAAATCATCAAATCATCATAGTAAAAATGCAGCAACCAAACAAGACTTTCGATTTGCTCCGACCAACGGTAAGCAGAAAGTAACTCCTCAAAATACCGGAAATTAATTTTGCTGCTTGTGCTATTATAGAAACAAGGAAAGAGGCAGTGACATAATGAATTTTGTAATTTCTAGACAAGTTGATGAAAGTTTACATTATACGAGGTAATATGATATTATGCCGGATATTATACAGTTAAGAAAATAATATTAAAATAACACAAAAACAACTTAATTACTAAAATAACAGTTTTTTAATGATTGTCTGATCTCCAATTTCGTCATATTAAAGTCACAAAAACAACTTAGTTCATTATTTATAACATTTCGACATTGCATTCAAAGGCTCGGCATTTCCATAATTGGTTCTGTGAGAATCTATTTTCAAGAGTGTGCGAGTTCGTAGATTTCTAGTTGGAACATACAACTTCAAGTTCAATAACAAGTACGAACTTGAAATGTGCCCATTAAGTAAATTGAATAAAAATAGCTCCAGCGTGCTGACGACGAATTTCAAGAGGAACAATTTTTAAGTATTTACATCTTTCAATATTTATGGAGGTAGATTCCTAATATTTTCCCACAACAGTAATCAGTGGTCAAACCCACCTGTTTTCCTTGCATAAAAAATTAGAAATTTTTGTACTTACTCAATTCTACTTATGTGATCGGGGAAGTGTGAGCGAACAAAAGATTGATACAAGCAAACAAAAACTCTAGGATCATTAAATTCTTTCATGGTACGTTTTAGGAATCCTAACAAAGAGTTGGCTTTAGCACAGATCAAGTCGAAATGACGATTATCACCTTTTTATCAGTAATTTCACATCACGGTTAATGTCTACCAACGAGAAGCATGAATCTTAGTCAACGGATGATTGACGTCCGTACTACGTTGACGTCGTAGATGATGTATGGAATTGGTGCCACATTTATCATAAATAGATTATTTCATTATAGTTGGTAATATTATTTATCTGGACAAGCGCCATACGACAAAATAGAATCTATACAGATAGATTCAGCACCCGTTATTATATTGTGCGGAATGACGCAGTTTACATCATGAACCAACCATTTAACCTGTGGTAAGTTGAAATCACCAAATTTCAGACCGTTGTCATCTAAGTTGAGTTTGGAAATCTTATTATACAAACAGTTTGTATATGTCGCATAAACTCCGGCGACGACCCCGATGGAATGTATAAGCCAATAATGTAAAATTATTTGTTGAATAAATTCACCTTAACACATTTAAATTCTCTTGTTAGATCAGGTCAACAACTTCACTTACAATTGACGAATGAACAGCGATCAGTACACCTCCCCTTCTTGTTTTGACACTATTTAGTAGCGACCGATCACACCTGTACACAATGTAATCTGCCAGTAAATACTCGGTTTGCACAATTACATATACTGGATACATAGATGCGATGACAAGGCGATACAACTTAGCAGATTTTGAGGTAATGCCGCAAAATTTTGAAAATATATAAAATTGCTGTTTAGATCAACTGTTTTACACGGGGCCCCTCTGAAAATTTCGTCTCTTTTGATTGAAATTAAATTCCATAATTAGTACGTGTTCCGGCCAAGCATCAGTTGTACTCATAACTTGCTCAAAGGATTCCAAAGGTACACTTACTTTAAAAGAAATATAATTCGCCTCAACTCCATTTTGAAAATTTTTCTTAATACGCACACATAATTGGCATCCGGAATTTGGAGATTATTTTTCACAAACAATTTAAAATCGGCGTCGGTAATGCAAGGCTTAAGTCTCGATATAAATAGCCATTTAGCTCCAATAGATGTATTGCGACTACCAGTGCCAAAAATAACATCTTGTTTAAGAATTTGATTTTCAAAAGACCCATTTTGTATAAACCGATGATTTTTTTTTGGTAAAGTTACAGCTTCTTCGGTGTTGCACTCCTTCGTATTTCTATTTAGCTATCCAGTAACGTTACTAGTTTTTACCTCCGCGATGATATTTTTGTAACCGGCACAACCTATCCTGACGTTACTGTACCACCATTATTAATTTTATTATTACTATTGTTACAGTTCTTATAACTGCAACTATATCACTACCACTTTGGTTTAATTGTTCAATAGATTGAGAAACAGCCACATTCATGTTGTCATTAGTTAACAAAAGTACTGCTCGATTGAGGAAGCACCACACTGGTAACATGTATAATGTGTAATGTGTAAGTGCACTATTCATTTAGCAAATTGGTAAGTCAAAAATTTTCAAAATACAGACGAATTATTAAAAGCATAGGATTACACAAATTTGTACATTATATTAAAGTACAAGAGAATTATGCGATTTAGTTACAGACACCGCCAGCCAACTTGACACTAGAAACAGAGAATTCAAATTCCCAATAGCACAAATTATCCGAGTTTCGATTAATTGATGAATATAAGGGATGGCTTAAAATTTTGACTTAAAGCGCAGTTAAGCTACTTCCGGATCACGTATAATGCATCTTACGTCAACTTAAGTTGGATCCGACAGGACTCATCAACTTGGTGGCTATTTATGAAAATACGGCCTCAATTACATGATTCTTATTAAATAACCAGGCCAGAACAGAACGTAATTCTGAAGTCAGGAGCCGTTGGACTTTGAGACCAGCCCCGGTCTTAGATGTGGCCGCTTTGGAGCCAGTCGAAGTGAGTCTCCAGTTTTCGTTTTTGTCTTTTTTTTTATTACACTGAGTGACCAAGTAAAAAGGCGAGGTTATTTTTCAAACGGAGAGAATTGTTGATTCTTTAGCAAGTGGGTCTAATAATTTAAAACAAAAAGTGTAAAAGTGGAGTGGTATGCTGTAAAATAATCCTAAAAAATGTTTAAATTAGGGATACTATGTTATGTATCTGCGCTAGAACGGACAATGTACTTGAAACCGACATACTAATGGTAATTATAGAACTTAAAGTTTTCATGATCAAATTATAATTGAGAGAATATAATTTAAATATGTACTCTAATCTGGGTCTTTTCATATGCTTTATACAAAAATCTCCGAGGAAGTAAAATAAAATTTATAACACAGTATAAACCATCAATTTTACTTCTCACTGAGACCAAAATGTTGTGAATCTTCAGCCTTCAGTATCAAGTTTACTTCTCAATCTATCGGCTCATCCGCCATAGAGGGTTGTGAAGCTCAAATATATGATATTTTGTCACTACTTTGAGTCTATTCTTGAAATCACCAAAAGCCGAAATTATACATAATGACAAGTGGCCTCCTGTACTGGTTGGGAAACGGCTGAAATTAACTCAACACGCCATCTATTGGACTTATTTTTGACTAATATTTAATGAAAGACTAATTAATGAAGCATCTCTCCAGAAATATTTCAAAGACTTGGCGCCTGAAAGCTTGGCTTCATTTAGGTTGGCACAGAGCCAAAAAACAGCATGAGGATAAGCTGAAAGAGGGGTTGCAACCAATTTGAAATCCCAATTATAATATACGGAGCTTTGCTCGTGCGGTCGAAGAAAATTTGCTACCAGCGCTCTACTGTTAATATCAACTGAAAGTTTCCAGCCGAAAATGAAAAATAAAGTAGTTATCAGTCGATAGTGCTTAGCCGAAAAATCGGTAGCATTGGAGACAAAACCACGCTCCACTTTCCCGTGGACAATTGTGGAAAGCTCGCGGATCCGAAAAACATTTAAAATTGGTATACAATTATCCAGTAGAGTCTTATGTCTCGAGGTGGCCAGGGAAAAACTTCAATTCAAGTTTTCGGTGAGAACAAACTTTTCTAATGATTTTTGGAATGTCGAATTTTCCGATATTTTCCACCATCCCATATTTTCTCAGTTTTTAAACTTTTGCGAGCGTCCAGAAAAATGTTTTACTGTGTCCTAGATTTTAGATAATATTCATTTACCGGGGCTGCTAAACTTAATAGCGGCAATGCAACCTGCCAGAGGAAGCAGAAAAATATTTTCAACACTTTCAACAAATTGGAATGGGATAATTTATGGCAGAAATTTAAAAATGGTAGGAATATTTCAGACAGCCACAAACCATTGAACTTTGGTGTTTGGTCTGAACTTTAAAAATGTGCCAATATCTTTTTGCCCTTTTCAACATATGGCGCGTGTGCATTTGGTGCTAGTTCCAAAATATTTCTTGCAGTTGGGCCACATTAAAAAAATGTGCTCCCAACCTTCTTCAGAATATATCACAAAAAGTAAATTATGGGGTACCACCTATATATCCTTCATCTGAATCAAGCATTTCCGGCGCACAGGTTCAACCAGCAATGAGGTGCCACAAGCACATGGCTTTTGTTTAACTCTTCTTCGGTCCTTGATGCTTGCCTTTATTAGACATTTACTGGTCCCAATCTAGTACATTGTCGTTTAGTACATTCCCTTCTTCATAATTATTTCTTTCGCTCATAACCCAAAAGTGGCAACTGATCGTTGAAGCAAAATAGCGAAGGTTCATCCGGTCTTATATTTAGATTTGAATGGAAGTAAAAAATGTTTAGAATTTTATTTTGTGAGGATTACAGTTTTTTACTTATAAAATATATGAAAAAAATTGGGGTCAGCCTGACTCCTGTTAACCGTTTTAGGGCTAAATTTATTCAGGCCAATGAAGCCAATCGATGGGTGCGGCTAAATGTTTCAGTTATATACAACGATGCAAGCTTTATGAAGAATGAAGTAAAATTCGAAAAATTAATAATTTATAAGACCTACGTGGCACGTGGGACTTTGGCATGTCCTACAAATATTTTCATAGAGTATGCCTCTTTGAGCTGTTCTCAAACATTGTTGAAATTTCCTATTGAAATAATTTTTTCCTACCGATTTACGAATTTACAGATTTTGATTATAACATTTAAAGCGGTTTACAATGACTCGGGCCCACCAAATGACATATTCCATAGCGCCATTTTGAATAAGTCAAATAAATCGTTTTATTTGAAATAAGTTGCAAATTGAACCTCAGCCTTTGTATTAAAAGTTAGACCAATCATGGTTTTAAAATGGTGGGTTCAGGAATTCCTATACATGACAGACATGAGAAAAACAAAGTGCCAAATTTGACTATCGAAGAAATATTTCACTAAAGAATGTGTATGAAATTTACTCGACTTAATTTTTGATATATGTACAAGCGAGTATCAAAATGTCATAAATGCAAAATTTGATTGATACAGGTAAAGCCCATATTTTTTTTCTAAGTAAGCCAATGACGGTTATCAGTCATAAATTTTAAGTATTGTTGTTGTTATACTGTCTAGCTTTTTGTGTATATAAAGAGGCCTGCAACCGAATCATTTTATTCAGTTTATTAAAGTGAGTATTCTGGTTGATAAAGTTTCGTGTTAATATGAAGTTTATAGCGATTATTGTGTTGGTGGTTGCCGCCAGTGTTATGGTAAGCATTTGATTGAATACAAAAAACTTTCAAATACATATTTTAAATCGCTTTTTAAATAGGTGCAATCAAAAAATAGGGAAAATTTTATGTTTGGCGGAGTGAATGCCACCGCATCTATAACATACTATGCATATTTGGAAATATTCAGAGAAGCTGATTTTGGAGGCCCAACAATGTATTTTGGTGGTGGTACTGTCATATCGACTTCCTTTATTTTGACTTGTGCTCAAAATGTGGTTGGGTATGTATTACGGTAACACTGAGATTAAGTAATTTCGGGAGAGTAATTCAATATTTTATTATTAGATTTAAATCATGGCGGATCGGATTAGGCTCAATTCATATTTCTAATATGCAATGGTTCTTATCCAGGACAGCATTCATTCATCATGGATTTAATGAGCGAAATTTAATCCATAACGTAGCACTTCTTCGACTAACTCAACATACAACAATGGGCACCGGAATAACAATTATGGCTTTGCCGACCGCTGCATATACCTACCCCCTTCATTTAACTGTAGTATCAGTATATGGGTTTGGCTTTGGTACTACAGATCATCAACCGAGTGTTTTACAAGGAGCATCGTTTACTACCACTACTCAAAAATTATGCGAAGATAGGTATCTACATTTGGCTGAAACCGGTCAAACCGCAAGTCATTTCTGTGCTGAGAATCTTGCTAGGGATGGTAATATTTGTGCTGGTGATCAAGGTGGACCAGCGATCTATTCTACATTTATCGTTGGAATTCAATCGTACTATCGCTATGAAAATTGTGGCAGCCCAGAAGCACAACCAGCTGCTTTTATTAGAGTACCGAAATACGTAGCCTGGATCAATAATGTTACCAGCACTCAACCATTGTAGATTGTATAAATATTGAATGAAAATTAAATTGAGCTTAAATTAGCACAAGTACAATAAATACATTAAAATTATTAATCAAATTTATTTGTTTGCCTTCGACATAATGTCTACCGGTTCACTGTCATCACACCATATTTTGTTTTGTGCGCTTTTCAGATGAAGGAACTCATGATCTCTTAACTCATGAACTGTCTCCCAACGTTTCAGATACTCCCATATGAGCGGCTGAAGGTGGTAAATGTGCCTGTTTGATGAAAGATTCAATTAAAGGGGGAACGCCCAGTTTCCATGTGGACACATTCGTGTCTTGATAGTGCAATCCGTAGTCAGGAGCAACAAGCCGTTTTCCGTCTTGAACGCGAAGGTTGATGGTAGAATCCGGCATCATTTCAACACTTTTAATTAAATCAGTACATTCAGTCTCCAAAAAGGCAGGACTTGTAAAGTCAATATGTAACGGTTCGCCGTTTAATTTTGATTCGATCGAATAGATTGAAACAATTCCTATTTTGCTGGTGTTGCAATCTTTTCTTCCACAAACGAACCTCCACCGGATGTTATTTGATTACAAAATGCGCGAGATAGAGCGTACCGGAACTACATTTTGTGAACGTTTTCTGTAAGCCATCGGAAAGTCAAAAGACTGGAACTTAAGACTCCAGCGCGCTAATCTTCCTGACGAATCCTTCTGGGACATTAGCCACTGCAAACTAGCATGATCTGCATAAATAGTAAAGGAGTTCCTTTCTATATACGGTCTAAATCTCTTGACGCTCAACACAGCAGCGTAACATTCCAACTCGGTAATCGAATAATTTCTCTGTGCGGTGTTTAGTTTTTGCGAAACGAAAACTGTCGGACGCATTGCACCATCAGCATCGAGTTGAAATACTACGCCGCCTACCCCTATTGTGCTCGCATCGCATTGTTTATAAAATAATTTACTATAGTCCGGATTTGGGGAAGTCCACTATGGCTTGAACCTTATCAGGGTTAGTTCGAAGACATCCATCAAAAATTTCATAGCCCAGATACTTAGCTTCTTTTAATAAAAATTTACTCTTCTCAACATTTATGGTGAGTCTAGCGTTATTTAAGCGGCTTGCAACTTTCTTTAGCAGATGACCAGCAAATGGGACCAGAAAGTTGTGCAAATAAACAAAGGTTCGGTCATGCAGTTGGTGCGGGATCACTTTGTGCATCAAGCTGCACATCGTTTGGGGAGCGTTACATAATCCGAATGGCATGACCGTGCATTGATACAAGGGTCTCCCAGGTACGGTAAATGCAGTCTTATCCCTGGGTTGCCGGCCCAAAGGGATCTGCCAAAAGGAGTATTTAAGATCAACACAAGATATGTATCTGGTTTGATCGAAACGGCCCAGCAATCCATCGATAAGTGGGTGACCTTGTTTAATTCACGGGCTTCCAAGCAAATACGAACTTTCCCGCTTGTTTAACGCACCAAAGTAACCGGTGAGCATCAACTGCTGTGACTTTGCTCGATTGCGCCCAATGACAGCATTCTGTCCAGTTCGGCAAATAGTTGGGATTGAACAGCGGGAGACAAAGCGTAAAATCTTTGTTTAATTGGTCTAATGGCAACGGAGTTTTCCCTAATCCCAGTTTACCAAAAGAAGTGAATTACTCAATGACTTTGCCTGCTTTGATTTTCTGGTGAGAGAGTATGGCCCTGCAGTTACATCCGAATTAGTATTATCAACATTTGTTAAGGCGCATAAAGTGGGTGTCACGCGAAACAAATTCTAGAAATCGATTCCAAGGTACAATCGTTGTTCTAAACTAGACACTATGACACTTATTGTTGAAATTCACTTCAGCACAGATATACCCAAAAACTCGCTCTGCCTGCCCATTTGCAGTATTAATAGTAGTTGGAGAACTATAAAATTTAATCTTTGGATCGTTTAGGAATGATTCTGACCCAGCACCTAAAACACAAACAGTAGCTCCACTATCTAGCAGACCCTTATACCTCGGATTTTAAAGTCTTACAAGTTTACCAATATATTTTAGTTCGTTTGCGGTGATGCATATTATAATGACGTTTTTGCATACTGTTAGATACTGAGTTTGCACTAGGGAAATTGCCAAATGCGCGTGTTTGAGAATGTAAGTTAAAAGACATTCGATTAAAGTTTGATGAAGATGTATCTTTTGGACCTGAGTGGCCATATAGAGTATAATTAGAATTATGAGGAGAATTTAGCGAGTCTGACTGGAAGAGTTTTGACGATCCAGGATTTGAAATTGCGGGTCGGTGTTGCTGGCTGCTTCCTCCGTTCGAACCAACTCCTGTCTCGTCTGGCTGTTTTCCGAACACTCTAGTACAGTATCTTTCATGCCACATCTATGGCAGAATCACCGAATGGGAGCATAACGACAGTCATTGAAAGTATGGCCTTTCTCATCGCAATTGAAACATATTAACTCTCGATTATTGGGCTCGATTAGTATTTGGCTGATACGACCCACTCGATAACCAAGGCTTTGATGGGCCACCGGTAACATTTTGGAAAGCGGCTAGTTGCTCGCTCACATGCGGTGTATTAAAATAATTTTGTTGTTGGATTGCTATATTGGGTTCGCTTGGATCAATCAACTGTAACTCGTTAATTCCTTTTTTGTGGTATAACACCGATTCAGGATCTATTCGCAGTCTATTCCATGTGTCTTCCCAAGTGATACAACTAGAGATTAAATCATTGACAGATTGAAAAGTCCTTCTCTCATATTCTGCATAAGAATCTTTAATAGTTTTTACTCGGAATATGGCGTTTTACACTGCAGAGTCATGCTCCATAGTTGATGGTAGAGGTGATTACTTCCTAGTTTCTATAATCCTCCTTATTTCGAAGTCAGACCGTCTGCCCTGGAATCTTTCCATAAATTATGTTTTGATGTCTATTCAAGTTATGGCTGGATTATACCGTCTACAAGTCCAGTCCCATTGTAAGGCTATCCCCTTTAATACTGAGTTCCTTTCAATGAGCAACGTTGCTTCTGAAATGGCCAGTGACCTCACTACGGTTTCTAATTGGAAAACAAACATAGCAATGGGAATGCTCGATGCTGAATCATCAAATGATAATCCACATCTAGATAAACTATGATACAACTACGGTACATTTTGAGTAAAGGTAGTGTTTAAGTTTTTTTGCGGCATAGCAGAAGAATAATTGGGGTAATTAGAACCTAACGCTGCTGAAACTGCGGGAGCTTATGAGGTTGGTATTTCTAACCGGAGCTGGGAGAACATTGATAATGATGGAGCAGCTTGTACGTTTGATGGAATAGTCAACTGAGGATGAGTAATAGTTGCGATGGATGGATTGTTGTAGGTGGCACGAGGAAATACATGATCTGGACGTTATTGTAGCGGTATTGAATGCCTGTTGACTTTGTAGGTTAAATTGGGTAACTACGGGATTCACTGAGGCACTAATGTTTGGAGGTGGACCGGGTAGATAGGCACTAGGCGAAATGTTCATTTCTCGAGGGCCCCTAGTTGGTTTTTCGTGAATGATATTCAACTGCAACTGATCTTGGGTTGATTTAATTCGGACATCTGTTGCGACAAAACACTGAATTTCTCCAAAACAGATTCCAACAATTTGGTTTGTGTTTCAACTTGCTGATTCTTCAACAGGCTTTCTGTTTGCAGCCATTCAAGGAGTTGTTCTAAAGTGGATTGCCTCACAAACGTCTGCGATGTTGAAGGCCCAGGTTTATTGTCGCCAAAATTTTCGGATTGCGGATTTGTCACATCTATCTCATGGTTATCTACACTACTCCAAAAAATTAAAGGAACACAAATTTTTTCAATTTTTTAGGGTTTTTGAAGAGCTGTATCTTTGTAAAATAGCGTCGTACAGAGATGAAAACAAAATCATTTCAAAGCTTCAAATCTCTAGTTTTGTGATTTTTGAGCAGAAAATTTTTGTGAGATACCGTTATATATACCGATATTCTGTAAATTTCTACGTTATCCCCAATGACCCCAATCTCAACTACATATAACTACTTTCAACTGGCTCATGAAGAGAATAAGTTGCCTGCTCTAACCACCCAACAAATATTTGACTAAATAATGTACATTTGGATAAGACAAAAGGTATAGTTCGTAATCCAGCGGGGCAGAACTGCATGAAATTTAATTGAGGCATAAAAAAATCAATCGACTTAATTTTTGATAAACGAGTACATGCAATTATCAAAATGTCATAAATGCAAAATTTGATTGATGCAGGTAAAGCGCACATTTTTTTTGTTCTAAGTAAGCCAATGACGGTTATCAGTCATAAATTTTAAGTATTGTTGTTGTTATACTGTCTAGCATTTTGTGTATATAAAGTGGCCTGCACCCGAATCAATTTATTCAGTTTATTAAAGTGAGTATTCCGGTTGGTATATAGTTTCGTGGTAATATGAAGTTTATAGCGATTATTGTGATGGTGGCTGCCGCCAGTCTTACGGTAAGCATTTTATTGAATACAAAAAACTTTCAAATACATTTTTTAAATCGTTTTTTGAATAGGTGCAATCAAAAAGTAGGGAAACTTTTATGATTGGCGGATCGAATGCCACAGCAGCTGCAAGTTTCTATGCTTATTTGGAAATATTCAGACAAGCTGATTTTGGGGGGCCAACAATGTATTTTGGTGGTGGTACTGTTATATCGACTTCTTTTATTTTGACTTGTGCCCAAAATGTGGTTGGGTATGTATTACGGTATTACCGAGATTATGTAATTTCGGGTTAGTAATTCAATATTTTATTATTAGATTTAAATCATGGCGGATAGGGTTGGGTGCAATTCATATTTCTAATATGCAATGGTTCTTATCAACGACATCATTTATTCATCATGGATATGATGAGCGAAATTTAATCCATAACGTAGCACTTCTTCGACTAACTCAACATACAACAATGGGCACCGGAATAACAATTATGGCTTTGCCGGCCGCAACATATACTAACCCTCTTCATTTAAATAAAGTGGCAATATACGGGTTTGGATTTGGTACTGCAAATCAGCAACCGACTGTTTTACAAACAGCATCGTTTACTACCACTACTCAAAAAGTATGCGAAGATAGGTATCTACATTTGTCTGAAACCGGTCAAACTGCAAATCATTTCTGTGCTGAAGATACTGCAATGGGTGGTAACATTTGCGCTGGTGATCAAGGGGGACCAGCGATTTATGCATCAGCGCCATTGTCTATCGTTGGAATTCAATCGTACTATCGCTATGAAAATTGTGGCAGCCCTGAAGCACAACCAGCTGCTTTTATTAGAGTACCAAAATATGTAGCCTGGATCAATAATGTTACCACCACTCAAAAATTGTAGATTGTATTTGTTTGTGTTGAGTAAATATTAAATTACACTTCAATTAGCCTAAGTGCATTAAATACATTAAAATTATTAAAAAAATTTATATGTTTGCGAGTTTAACTGAATATTTAAAAATTGTCTTTCCTATAAATTTCTAAGTTAGCCCTGAAATTCAATTCCTCCTGGCTCAGCTGAAAACAAATAAGATTAAGATCTTTTCCACCACTAACAAAATTGTGTTTTTAGAACTATTGGCATCAAATACTTGCTTTAATCTCGAATTTCTTTTGTAAAAGTATGCCATTTGTCTGGTATTGTTGTATAACATGGTTAACTTTTTGATTGAACGATATACTTTTACACTTGTTAATGTGAATGCTGATAAGGTTTGACGAAGCTAACCTCATTTCGCTAGATTGTCGATATCTTTCTGTAGTTTGTTGGTGTCACTGCTCTGTAGATTTTGAACATCTGCGAACATTAATATCTTAGGATGCTGTATTACTTCTGTAATGTCGTCTCGTCGATAAAGATTATAAAGATTCAAGGACCAACATGGGAGCTTTGTACGCCCTGAAGTAGCTTCAATTAATTCTGATCTTCTCCTTCCAAGCTCAATAAACTGAATGGGGTTACTCAAATACGATTTAAACGAGGCAACAAACTGTTTGGAGAAACCGAATGGATATAAGCGTTCCAATGTTTTACAGTGACTGAAGGAGTCAAAGGCTATCGCAAAGTCAGTATACACCATCTCAACTTGCATGTGTTTTTCAATTTCATTAATAGATTTGCTGGTAAAGCTATCTCTCTTTTTGTACATTGAACGGTCTGATGTCTTATTGTCAGAATGTCGCAGCTTACATCGAAAGAAACTTGGTCTAATAACTTTTCAAAAATTTATTGAATATCAATGTCTTGGAAAATTTTCTTAGTATCAGTTTATTATCTTAATTTTGAGGGTGTAAACGCAATGAAGGTTCTTCAACATTCCATAAAGTAAATAATTGTTCAGCAATAAATTATCCGGGTAAATTAATCCACTCTAACATTACTACAAAAATGTTTGTTTGCCATTTATTTGTCAACCAATTAATCACTCGTTAATTATCGATATCAAAGCAATAAATTCTCACTTGAAACCAGAACAAATGACGTACTACACGTTTATACAATATTCACAAATTTATGTATAAATGAAAATGGTCGGCATTTCAAACCAAATATTTTCAATTACGTGGTACGGTCTGTGGAAAAAACCAAGAAAATCTGCTGTTTATAATTTTTCCAATTGATTTCAGTTTCCAGATACGTTGAATTTGAAAAATGTTGTTTGTTAAAGATGTGTATGTGGGTTACAAATCCCTATGGAAATATTGTTTTTCTTGTAATTAAATTCCCAAATTTTTAGAGGCACAACCGGGACCAAGTGAAAAGGCGTGAAGAATGATCTTTTTGCTGAAGTTAAAAATTTTAGAAGGGAAAATTATCACTTATTGAAAAAAAAGAAAAAAAATTGACGTACGTGTAACGTTCTTCAGATCGCAATTATATACAATTTATTTTCATTTTAAAAAGGTTGGCCATGACTTTCGAGTCAAACGGTTGCGTTTTTTTCTAAATTGTTTTTCCTCAAGGAAAATTTAAAATTTAAATTTAATAAAAAAAAAAATGGTTTGATAAAGAAATGAAAGTGCATGGTGTGTGAGGTGCCCAGGGTAAATACAGGTTTCCAATGCTTGGATATAGCTTCACGCTACAGAGGACAGGATCAAAAGAAGGCTTGGTCTGAAATTGAAATGTGGAGAGCGTACATTTGGAATTGTCCTGGACTCGGTTCAATTTTCATTAAAGCGTGGCGGACATGACCTGGAAATGCACGTGATTGCAAACTTTTACAATAATATGGGATCGGCCGAAGGCTGGTGAGTATACGTTGTGTCGTTGCTTTATTAATTAAGTAACATTCACATAATGCTAATGTACAAAATGTGATCGGGTTGAATTGAAACAATGTTGTCAAAGGTTTTGAATGGATTTAGTGAAGTATGTCGTGGAAGGGAATAGTAGCTTAATGGTTGTATTCGTTGACAAGCAAAACTCGAGTGCGTTCCCAATAGTGATGATAACGTTGAGCGGAGTCAAAAGTTGTATTGGTGATTGGCTAAACTCGAACGCCAATATATGTAGTTGATACTTTGTGGCAGAGCACGCATAAGTGAGCTGCTACAGAGGTATTCGGCTAGTCGCAGTGGAGGATTGCTGCAATATGGATTTCTGCTCGTTGGTCTAGAACGAAATATAGTTGCTCATGCGGGTGTATCTATTGATTTAGGGGAAACTCGCCTAAGTCGTACCAGTTGCCAGAATTCTGACAGCTGTCAACTGTCAATTTTTCAAATCTGACATCAGATTTGAATTCAGCGACCTCAAAAACATAAACTTACATATTTAAATAATAAAAATATGCTTTTGACATCTATAAATAGTATTAAAAATGAATAGTTTTGTATCGGATTTGTGGAGCTTTGGAGCTCCGTAGCTGCCAAAATATTAAATTTGGAGCTTTGTGCCCATGGAGACTTTTGTTCAGGATGATAAAATATACAACATATTAAAAATTCAGAAAATTTGACCGAAACCCAATTTCCATAAGATTATTGCGGGGTCCTTTATTATTTTTACTATAACTATCATTATAATACCCGTTTATACAAATTTCCTTTCTTCTTCGATTGATATAACAAATCCAAATCAGTATTAGGTTTAAAATTAAACATTTTGTGTTTTCTCTGTGCACGGAAGATTATTATAATTACGTAAAAACTCACGCAAAGAAATCGATAGATCGTATTTATAATCATACATATTTGCCTCTAACACAAACTTCTTCAAAGTTTTCTTTATAGTCTGAACGACACGTCCTACCTGACCATTACTATTGGGATGATACCTGGCAAAAGTCTCTAAAACTAGTACTACCCAATGGTGGACCATTATCGGACACAAATTCCGTAGGATACCCAAATATTCTAAAGATATTTTCTAATACTTATTGAACTTTACGTTCATCTGTTTTCCCCATATGTATACCACTTTCGACCACCTAGTAAAAATATCGATCACAATCAAAAATTCATTTTGATCGAAATAAAAAAATCGATGTGTATCCGTTCAAAAGGGTAACTCGTTCTAGGCCAGCTTAAATATGTTTTATTACTCTTTTGATTTTGAGTATTTTGACATGGTTCACAACTTTTTACGAAATCAACAATTTGACTATCAATACCTTCCCAATATACATATTCTCTTGCTAATTGCTTCATATTTACAATACCGCAATGATTTCTGTGCAACAATTTTAACACAGATTCCTGAATACTCTCTGGAATTACAATCCTATCTCGGTATAAGAGACAATTAATAATTTTTATACTGGACTGGTATGTAACTTTCGTTCCAACCCTCCATTACGAATTTTCGTGTACCGTTCAAAAATTCATCCTTTCCCGTTTCTTTCGCCACTAAATCAATATTGATAGGAAATTGTGTACTGTCTTCGATACGATTAATTTCTAATTGAAGCTCTTCGTTTACATCTGCTTCACAGGTTTTACTGTTTACGGGATGTCTAGTAAGAAAATCTACGTTACCATTGTCGCATCCTCTCCTATACTTAAGTTCGAAATCAAATATGAATAAACGATTTATATATCTTTGCAAACGCGTTGCAATAACTGCAGATTGTCGAAATCTTTAATTGACCGCCTAAATCTCTATCAAAAACTGAATTATATTCCGTCCTAAGTAACGGTAACATTTTTGACCTAAAATTGTCACACAAATTTATCTGATTGACTCGAAACATATTTCTCCATTCTGGTTTAATGACATCCAACTAGTTCCGCCCACAAAACGGCTGTATATTCTTATCAGTCTTGACCACAAAAAGATTCAACTGATGAACGTTCCTCCCAGACTTCTACTTCGATAATTCCTAATATATTAATTTGGTTACCCATAAGTACCGATAACTATAATCTATTTGGCTCAATAGCCAATGTGAAAAATATTTTTTATAATCTAGTTCGGAACACAAAGAAACACACGTACCTGTATCAATCTCCAACACCAATGGCTGATTTTCTACCAATAAATTGGCAAATTCAATATTCGAAATATTTAATCTACTATTAACACGATCGATCGAATTCTCTTTACCTAAACTATGCGCAGCTATTTACATTTGTATCTTCTCTACTATGGCCTTGACTATTAGCCCGATTATCATATTCATTTTGTTTTACATCCCGTTTAAAAACGTTTCTATTTACTGCCCTATTACCTATCGGAAATCTAATATTACTATTTTTATATTTCTAGTAATACTCATTATTTCTAAAATTTTGTTGCGATGTACCTACTTGAAATCTGGATGAACATTGTTTGGCCATGTGCCCAATACCGCTACATTTGAAGCATTTTATTCTGGATGTGGATACATTTCTATTTATGTTCTGGAAGTTGCTATTGCCACTTCGATTTCTCTGATTACCTCGTTCTTTGTTGTATCATTGTGGTGACGCATTGCCTCTGTTTCCGTTGTGATTTATTTTGTTGATTGCATTGGATTCTAAACTTTTGTTGTTCATAACCTCAATATCGTGTTCGATTAATTCTAACGCAACAGCTTTTTGTACTACATTGTCAAACTTTGTTTTGCCGTCCATTGCCATAAGTTCTGCCTTTATACTCCTACCAGAGACAACACATTTATCATAGATCTCTCTTTTGACTAAAAACATGAAAACAAATAAACTTCTGATATTTCATTGTGTTGGTGTATTTTATATGGCAATGATTTTTAAATGCGTTGCGTATATAATACGTATATGCAATACAACGATAACATGGGAAATATCAGAAGTTTACTTTTTTTCATAGTTTTTAGAAAAATGAGAAATCTATGGTAAATATGTTGTCTCTGCTCCTACTATGCAATCCTGTTATGAATTGTGTCCGAAGTACTTTGTCCCAAAATCGCATCTAACTGCTAACGCCACCAATTCCACGGGGAAATCATTAACACTTTCGTCTTTTTTTTTTGAACTCGTTTGCCGAATATTATCGGATTTGAACAGGTTTTGGTTTGCGATGTAAACAAACCTTTAGACTTCTCCACTATTTCCGCAAATATGAAATCTTTCGGTTTTTTCTTGGTTAGCACGACCTGGTCAATTTAACGCTGGCATTCGGATCGATCATATTGTTTAACAATAATATCTTAAATTTTTCGTCTTCCTATTCATTGAGTTCGAAATAATTTTCGACTCGATCGAGATAATTTCCAAAATTTTCTCCAGGCATGTAGGGTTCTAAAACACCTGCTAAATTTTTTTTACTACTCATTTTGCACTTGGAAATGATGCTCTGTCAGCTCCAGAAAATCTGAAAAAAAACCCACACGCTTTTTCATTTAACCTCATTGTTTTTTTTTTGTGCTTATAATGTTTTTTTTCCACTACATTTAATTTTACTTTAATTTTTTTTTTTTTATACTTTCTTACATGACTATCTTATTATTCTTATTATTATTATTATTTTTTTTTTTAAACTCCTCGTCACCAATATTGTGTTTGACATTTAGTAATCCAAAAGCCATCTTTATTTTAATTTATTTCACCTCTTTATTACTACCATCTCTCATGACAGTCTCTCCTCATCTCCCTATTACATATCGTTTCCTTTACATATATATTGTCTTATTCTAAAATGTGTTAAAATTTGGAAAAGGATTTTCAGTCTTTCAGACCAAAAATTGTCGGATATTCCAGATAACTTATCTCTCTGCTCTCTCTCGTCTCTCCGATGTAATGGAAAGGGAAAATTTACTGATGACGAATTACGACAAATTTCGCATTCTGAGGTACCTGAGGAGCTGAACAGCATTCCAGAATTTCAATCATATGAGCGCAGAGTTAGGTACTTGGAGGCTTGCACTAACCTAGCTTAATAATCTGTTTCAGAGTTTAAGTTTCAATTTAAATAATTACTTAGAATAACAGAATTTGATTTTGATCCCTAGAGATACCTGAGTAACCCGACAAGGCTCCAGAGAAACAAGCATCCAATCTACATATAGATTAAAATTGTGTTGTTTTGTGCTAAGTAATTTATCATAAATTTAACAATATTACTAACTATTGACTACAAAGGTATCTATCTGTAACCGGGTAAAATTCGTGATACATTCCCTTCCTATCCTTCCTTATGTCTTATATGTAATGGGCGTCATCCGGGAGACAAGTTCAGGCTTGGTCATACACTCCAATCAATCAATTTATTTTCATTTTAAAATAAAAGAAGTATATAGTGAACTCTATTTGCACAAAAATGGAAGAGTTTAGTGCAAAACCAACGTTTGAAATGTAAGACAAGTTATCCAAATTGGAGCTTAATACAGAAGGAAAGAGGAGTGAGTTGCTTCAGGATTAGGAACAAGCTATGAAAATAATTAACAACGTTTGCGCGATTACATGTGCGAAAAAGCTCAATTTCTTGCTACTGAAGACTAGAAAGAGCATTTCACCCATCTATTCTCTCGTTTGCAATATTTCCGCGTGTGATTAAATCCTTGGCATTTCTTACACTGAGATATTAATACAGCTTTCCTCTAATTTCTTATTAAGAACTGCCTTAATATTGCCAATTTTTTCCACTTTTACTTTGCTACTAAAGGTAAGCATAACAATGGTTTGTTAGCACAAAATTACTCCAGTAATTTTGATCCCTTGATCATAAGGTGGTGCATAAGGTCTCCCATTATATTCTACCTTGTAGGTACATGTTGGATGAATACCTCACTTTAATAGGATGATAATTTTTGTCCTCCTACGTATACCACTCCGTTCCTTCATCTGAAAGCTTTACGTCCAAGGCTCTATAAGTTTCAATATTTGTTGAATTGATCTGCCATACATTGTTCAATACTAATAATATATATTGATTGGTGGTGGTATATTTTCCTTAATTTTGGTAGGTTGGTTCTTCTCATCGGGTATATTTTGCTGATTTTGATTTATTACACCTAATTTTGAGGTTCGATTTGAAGGTACAATCGCATAATTAAAAGCATGATCTTAAACCTGAAGTCACTTTATAGGTACGCATCAGTAAGCTTGAATGAAAATGGTAAGGCCACACAAATGACGCAAACGTCTCATAATGTCAGAACTTTCTAGCAGCAGATTGTATTCGATGATCGAAGAGGCTTGCTCCGTTAAGAGAGGAAGCGGGCAGCTGCCTAATACATGACCAAAATAGCTCACGTGAAGCGCAACCTACTAGAAGGTTACGGAGCGGTTAGACTAGTCATCTCAACTTTGGCCGAGAGGACCCAATAGAGACCAAACCATCATTTTGATTTGCGATATTTGTGTATGTGACATTTTTGTCTTATGGTAAGTTGTAATTGTGGCATATACAAATCAATCGACTTAATTTTTGAGATATGTACATGCGATTATGAAAATGTCATAAATACGAAATTTGATTGATACAGGTAAAGCCTACGTTGTTTTTTTTTAAGTAAGCCAAGACGGTTATCAGTCATAAATTTTAAGTATTGTTGTTATACTGTCTAGCTTTTTGTGTATATAAAGTGACCTCCAACCGAATCATTTTATTCAGTTTGTTAAAGTGAGTATTCCGGTTGATATAGTTTCGTGGTAATATGAAGTATTTAGCGATTATTGTGATGGTGGTTGCCACCAGTCTTACGGTAAGCATTTTATTGAATACAAACCACTTTCAAATACATTTTAAAATCGTTTTTTGAAAAGGCGCAATCAAGAAATAGGGAAACTTTTATGATTGGCGGATCGAATGCCACTGCAGCCACAACATTCTATGCATATTTGGAAATATTCAGAGAAGTAAATTTTGGAGGGCCAACAATGTATTTTGGTGGTGGTACTGTTATATCGACATCTTTTATTTTGACTTGTGCCCAAAATGTGGTTGGGTATGTATTATGTTATTACCGAGATTATGTAATTTCGGGTTAGTAATTCAATATTTTATTATTAGATTTAAATCATGGCGGATCGGGTTAGGCTCAATTCATATTTCTAATATGCAATGGTTCTTATCAACGACAGCATTCGTTCATCATGAATATGATGAGCGAAATTTAATTAATAACATAGCACTTCTTCGACTAACTCAACTTACAACAATGGGCACCGGAATAACAATTATGGCGCTGCCGAACGCTACATATACTAATTACCCTCTTCATTTAAATAAAGTGGCAATATACGGGTTTGGATTTGGTAGTACAAATCATCAACCGAGTGTTTTACAAACAGCATCGTTTACTACCAGTACTCAAAAATTATGCGAAGATAGGTATCTACATTTGTCTGAAACCGGTCAAACTGCAAATCATTTCTGTGCTGAAGATACTGCAATGGGAGGTAACATTTGCGCTGGAGATCAAGGGGGTCCAGCGATCTATTTAACATTTATCGTTGGAATTCAATCGCACTATCGCTATGAAAATTGTGGCAGCCCTGAAGCACAACCAGCTGCTTTTGTTAGAGTACCAAAATACGTAGCCTGGATCAATAATGTTACCACCACTCAAAGATTGTAGATTGCTTTTGTGTTGAGTAAATATTAAATTGTACTTCAATTAGCCTAAGTGCATGTGCAATAAATTAAAATTATTAATCAAATTTATTTGTTTGAGACTCTATCTAATTATTTAAAAGCTACCTATTCTAAATTCCTATAATTTAGAGCTGAAATCCGCTTCCTTTTGCACAGCTGAAATTAAATTAGATTAAGTTCTTTTACACCATTAAATCTACAATACTGGCCTCATCGAATACTCTGCCTTTGGTATGCCAAATAAGCTCCATATTTCCATATTTAGGTTTTCAATTTTGGCTTGTCAAAACTTTCAGTAATAAATTAGAAATATTAATCCTGAAGCCGAAAGGAACTTTTCTTAATGACTATAACATGACTCCACAAATGTTTGTTTATTATTTATTTTTGAACCAATTAATCACTCGTTAATTAATGATATCAAGGTACTAAATTATTACTTGAAACTAGAATAAGTACTACTCGTTTATAGAATGCCACAAATTTATTTATAAATGGAAATAGTCGCCCAACGATCTCAGGATCTTTGAATTTGAGTAAAATTGTTTGTTGAGCGTATAAAATAATTTTGTTATCATTTTTAGGCACTGATGTTAATATTTTCGCTAGAAAATGACTGGCTAAGTGCTGAAAATATTTTATTTAAGAAATCCGAGTCAAAATGATATGACCCAATGAATTTTTTAGCCCGTCAATTATTCAATTTTTGTATTAGGAACTACTTATAGAATTGGCTTAGTAGCTTAGATATCCAATTTCACTATAATCCATTGACTAACGCTCATGTTCCATTTGGTGCTGGGAATGTAGTAAAGTCCTGGTTACATATAAAAAAGAACAAATTTTTTTTATGCTAAATCTAATTTATTGATTAATAGTTTGCATTTATGGACCAAAGTATCATTAGTAGTGTTCCCAATATTTGTGCCATGTTTTATTTAAGAAATCCCATCACTGTCCCAATTGGAACTTCTGTGATTATGCACCAATTCCATGGAAATTTGGTATCTGACTTAACCAACATGTTCGATGATCAATGAATTAGTTGCAGCATATCCAAATGATGAATCAAAGTAGCGAGTTTGAAATTTTTCTACAGATTTCACCACACATCTGTTTTGGGACCAATGGATGATCGTCGCCACATAACATATTTCCATACTTAACGGCCCTAGTTTTTTTACGTAGGAATGTAGGCTTCGTTCGGGCTTAGTCTTTTTTGACCTGGTTACCCTACAATCAAAGGTACAACGTAAAATTAATTTTAGTGATATAAACAGTGTCATAAATTAAAAATTATAATCCTAGTTTCGTTATAAAATTAAATTTTAAGCGAATAAGTATCAATCAAATTAAATTTGAAAATCCATCAAGTCGTCAAAATGTCTCATACAAAATATGATTGATAATGGGGCGGGCCACAATTTTACGAATTCAATTTATTGTATTTCGGTTATCAGTAATTTATTTTCGTTGTTTATTGGCATTGCCCGGTATATTGTGTATACCCGAATCATTGTGTTCATTGATTCCATTTACAAATACGCCAATCATTCCTAAATCGTTTAGTTTCGTTAGTAGACCGACTAAGATACATTCATTGCGAACCCCATTGAACATAACCTCACTTTCTATCAATACTCAATTTTTCATTTCTCTCCAATTTTCCATAACGTCTTCAGTTAATTAAATTAGTTAATCAAATATTGATGCAACTAATTTCCTAGAACAATCTATTGCCGTCGATATGAATATTGCAAAAGACTTCTTCTAGCTTCAGTTTAGTTTTTAGTAATATCCATTGTCAATGTTGAATCTATTCTAGCAGTTTTACCCATTCACTTAAACAATCGTAACAGGGTTTGTAAAAGCTTTGCGCAGATTTCGTTGTCAAATACTTTATGATTTGAGTACTCCAAAGATTAAAGTAAGTGGAATGTAAACTTCTTGAGCCCGAGTTTCTATCTAGAGTTTCCATTTTTAAAATTGAATCCTGGCAAAACCAGAAGCTTATTGGCGTATGAATTGTATATAAAAAGGCGTTTCTTTATATTTTCTAACGGTATGAGAAGTTTCATTCTTAAATTTCCTCACATATTTTACATATCAGAACAACAACAAGGGAGAGATTTTAAAAGTATTGATTTGTGGTTATCGAAAAGATGCAGTGGATTAGTACATTTCCTAACATCTGCTTTCCACAAATAATAAGAGCATAATTACCCTTAACTAACAACAAAATAAACCGATTACCTCTTATAGTATTGATAGCGTACATTCAGGCGAATTTATGTTTTCTCGTTTAAAATAAGAGGAAACATGAATTTGATGAAACCAGCTCACAAATAAAAATCTGTCTTATATTTGGTCAAATACAAAACGATTGAATCGATTTACGTAAAATCAATTTTAGCGATAAGCAACGGTATAAATCAAAAACTAATGCCTTAGTTCGTTATAAAATTAACTTTTGAGCGAATAAGTATCAATCAAATTAAATTTTGAAATCCACCCAATTGTCAACATGTCTCAAAATATGAATTGATTAGCCGCCCACAATTTTACGAATTAAATTGATTGACTTTCGGTTATCAGCCATAAATTTTCACATTTTCATTAGGCATTGCCTAATATTTTGTGTGCTTGTAGCAAACCGCAAACCAAATCAGTGTGCTCGTTTGTGAGTTTGGATGTGTCAGTAAGTTTGCATTTAATTTTGTAGTTCAAATCATAACTATAATGGTGCTGGTGACTGTCATCTGTATTAGGGTGAGAATTGACTGAATACATAACATTCAATTAAACTTTGATCATCGTAATTTGGTTAGTTGCAATCAAAAAGTCTGAAATACTTGCTATAACTATGCTGTGCTTATTTGGAAATATTAAGATTTATTCAACCTGCTATGAATCTTCGGGGTATTACGCTTTTTGGATTTTGAGTAAAAGTTAATGTCGGTATATCTATTTTAGAAAGAATTACCCTGCACCTGTGCCCGTGTTTTTTTTTTTTACCCGTCAGGTCGACCGGATCTGGTAAATACAAACTTACTTACTTTACTTTTAGTTTTAGCCTTTTAATGCGTATAGTTGCAGTAGTGAGAGCTCCGAAAGTATTATAGAAGTAGTTGTGCGCTTACGCAGATTGCGCCATATAGTTTGAAAAGTATAAATCTACCGACTCCAATCAAGGCACATTCATAGCCGTGCTATGAAATTGTAGCTTTGGACAACATTTATTGAGAATTCCGGACATACGTCAAAAATGCCTGCACACGTAAACCTTCACGCATTTTTGTATATAAAATTTCAAATTTTCAATCTTTAATGAAAACCGCCTGTTTCCATAAAGAACGAGTATTTGGGTACTTTTGGAATGACAATCGATATAATTCTGGAGTTAAAAAGAATCCATCTACTTTTGTAGCAATACACTTCTGGAAATTATTTGGGATTGAGCTCAAAATGAAATGTCCGAATTGGAAATTTATTCTAAAAGTTGTCAAATGCTATTCGAGAGTTTCAATCTATTGCCTGCAGCTACTTTACTTACCAAATAAACGTTAAATACCAGAACAAAGAATCCAAAATACCTGAGCCTCAACTAAATGGTACAAAACTATATGTAAAACAAAGAACAAAATTGGGCAGAACGTTACAGACAATATTTAGGTGGGTTTTGAGATTGTACCTCCCTCAGTATGACATCTGATTGTGCCACAATCAATCGACTTACTTTTTGATATCAATGCTGTTATCAAAATGTAATACAAAATATGATTGATACTTGTAAAGCCCACAATTTTTTTTTGTTTGTTAATTAAGCCGATGACTGTTATCATAGCCATAAATATTCAGTATTTATTGCCTGGTATTTCATCAATCGATTCATTGTGTTCATTTTATAAACTGAGAGTTTTTCAGTTGATTAAGTTTCGTGAAAATGTGAAGTTCTTAACTGTTATGGTGATGGTGGTTGCTGAAAGTATTACGGTGAGCATTTATTGAATACATAACTTTCAAATAAATTTGTTAACATCATAATTTTAAAAAGTGCAATGAAAGAGTTTGGAAACGTTTATTTTTAATGGATCAAATTCTGCAGAGACTGTGCAATTTTAGGCATATTTTAATAGAGGTATTATTTTTGGATAAAGTTCTGGAATATGGAAAATTAGGATAGAACTAGACATTAGGGTGGAGCGCTATTGTATGGGATTTTTTAATTTTTTTAATACAGTTTTCGCGGGCTATGGAGTACATGCTCTAGCATTTTCTTGAAGCCGAGTTAAAATATTTCGAAAAAATATAGCGGTTTAGTACTGCCCCAGGGCCAATAAAAATTCCCAAAAATCAAAATTTTATATGGCTTCTTTTAATAATTACAATTCGTATTTTATAATTAATTTTTACGATATTATAAAAAAGGCACTAAAAATAAAATAAAATATAGATGTTAAATATTTTTAGTTATCAATTTTTTAAAATTAGAAACAATAATGACTTTGGGACTGCGTAGTAATATTATTAAATTCCCTATACATATTTGGGTCGGGGGCTGGATTATTAAATAACGTATTACCGACTTACGAGGACATTTATTTATACATATAAGCCTCACATAGCACAGAGAAAAAGTAATATAAAGGTTTGGTGCATAATTGTAGTGAAATAGTTACAATAAAAATGGAAGAAAAGTGGCAAAACACATCAATACCTATTGTAGAACACCGTACAATTTTTGCGTGGATTAAAGTTTATAACAACAAGTATAGAAGTCTGCTTAATTAAACCATTTAAAGGTAGAAAGAACATTGAGCAATATAAAGATAAACTACTAAGATTCAAAGCCGATAGCAAGATTATATTTGATATTGCAACATGCAAAGGTAAAACGTTTTTCAAATGTTCCTGTGATAACAGCTGAAAAGTACATACAAAAGAAAGAGAATTTTTAAGCGACCAGCGAAGTGTCAGAAAACTGAGGACATGGATAAATGGTTAATTTTTGATTTAATTTATACAATACCTAATTATTAAACCTTACCTCCATTGGGGCAGTACTAAAATACGAAATATTGAAAAGTGTCCATAATGACTTTTAATCTTATCTCTAAAGAGCATCTTTTCCGCACTCCGCTAAAACGATTAGAAAAACAAAGAAAAATCGCTCCACCCTACTAGACATGCACTTTATATTTCAGAACTTTATCCAAAAATCATTTTAGCATCCCATTTCCTTTGGGCATGTCGAATAGCACCAAAATCAGTTGAGGTATAGCCAAATTCCATTGTATAGTTGGCCATATTTCAAAACTTCATCTAATCCAGTCTTTCGTCTAATTTTCTGTCATCCTGCAGGCGAGTATTTAAAAAAAAAGCTCGCGTTCGTTAATGATTAATACTAGGAAATCATACAAAAATTCATTTTTGTCGTACGTGTTTTCTCTTCGCAACTATTGCTATTATTATAGCAACGATTTTCGAAAATCATGTCTAAAATGATAAAATTTCGAATTTAGTTTCTTGTTTTGGATATTTTGTAGCAATGTTTATAGTGATGGATTTAGATCACTATAAACGTTGTTACATTACAAATAAATCTTATAGTGAGGTTTATAAATACGAAAACTGTTACTATAACAGTAGTTATAGTTGTAGCAACGACTATAAATTCGGCTCTTAATGTAAATTAGCTATTAGTATAAAATAGAACAGTTTTAGCATGGAAACCTTCCATTTTTCGGTACTAATATTAAGTAAATTCCCTAACATAGGTATCACTGATAAAAAACTTAACGCAAATGCTTAACTTATTCTACTCTAAGCTAGGTGTCATCGTAACAGTATTTTTGGTTGAAGCGAATTGTTTTGCTTGCGTTGACAATTCTTAGATAGCGTGCCGATTGATAAAAAAGAAAAAGAAAATTAAATTTGTTTTGATATATGTATTTTGCTTGTGTTGGTTGGAATAAATGGAAATGTGTGAATTAAATAAAATGAGTAAGTGAATGAATCGCTCGAACTTTATTAACCCTAAAGAGCACATAATGTTTAGCTAGCGTTAGAACAACTGTGACTTTGAGTTTCTATAATATTTTCCTATGAAATATTTTTTTTTTTGTATTTTTAGTGATTCATCGTTACTTTATTATCACAATTCACAAAAATATTAGAATTCATTCAGATGACAATTTGTCATTTAGCAAAACAAAATGAAGATTCCATTGCACAATTTTTAAAAATGTATCTCCCTAAACCTGCTAAAACCTGGATAAACCATATCTTCTTATTGTAGAATGCTGATTGCATTCATTTTTATGACAGTTATCCCAATACTGCGTATTTATTCGCTTGATCATATATTCTTGAACAAGGTGATCAAATATTTCGACTGCTTGCTTCGTTGTCGTCAAAGTTTTAATATTTTGTCCAGTTATTGTTGGCATAAAAATTACCGCATTACCAGATTTGTATATATGAGACGCAAGTGTAGTATTCTTCTGGAAGCTAAATAAGGTTGAACCTGTTTCTCGTTTTTTGTTTGGCAGAAATTCAGGAGGAATGCATGATTTATTCTTACGGAGAGTTAGCACTGTTGTTTGACCATTACGTGACAGACTTTCGGCTAATTCTTTACTTGTAAAGAAATTATCCATAGTTACGTTTCGATTTGTCTCCAAAGTATGGTGCATACGGCTTTTCACCTACTTCTCTTGCAAGTCGTACAGCTCTGAAGTTATCAACCTTTCCCGTATATGGAAATCCGGCGAGGGGTAAGCTGTTTCCGAATCGCACAACCACCAAACTTGTATGCGACATGACGTTAGTATTGTTCATCTACAATAATATTTTCACCCGGCATATAAAATGTTCCAAAATTGTAGTTTACTATTTCACAAACAGATATGATTGGCGCTAACTTATCGATCTTTCAGGATGTCAAAACGAATAAATTTTAATATGTCCATAAATCTTCGTATACCCATTGTGGCTTTGAAAATTGATTTACCGTAATAGTTATCCCAAAATATGCGGTAGTTTTGAGCGTTCCATTTCATATGGCAGCCGTTATAAGTAATCTAAAAAAGGCATGTATATTACTCTACTATATTCTATTGGATTGCATTCCTTTGATCGACCATTTACTGCGAGCGCTTCTTCATTGGTACATTTGACTATTTCTTCATATACGGCGTCATCCTTAAATAATTTGAAGCTATTCAATATATCATTCAAGGACTTTCCAGGCGGAAGTCTGATTTCATCAACTTTCCCTCTTACGATGTCGCATGCGTTTGTCTTAGATCTACTATAAGGAGTTGCATTCCACTCGGTGCCAACACCGAGGAAAAAACTTAAAAATGGAAAATGAAAATCAAGAAGAAAATGCATCCATTTGTGCATAATTGTGCATATATACTAAGGATAATCAAAACCTGTTAAAATTCTCTCTTTAGAAAGCCCAACGATTTGTAATCGTGTGCTACGAAACAAGAAGAGAGTAAAATGTGTCAAAAAACCATACGAATGATGCATAAGCTCAACTGCAAAAATGTCATTAAGAAAAACAAAAAATTTTTTTTTGAAATTTTTAGAGTAAAGAATAGAGAGTTAATGGCTCAAATATCATCGGCGTTAGCAGTGTGTGTATATATACATGATGTGGTGCTAGCGGTAAACAAATAACTTTTAATTTTTTTATATGGTTTTTCGTAGTGACTACTACGCCTAAAGGTTGATATTTATAAATATGTATCTGCGTATCAGCAAAACAAGCAGGCTTTTAGCAAGTTTTGGGATAATCCATAATACAAATTACCAACGTACACAGAGGGAATAGGGTCGAAAGGATGATTAGGTCGAAAGGCCGAATGTGTCGATGGGCTGATGATTATGTCGAAAGGCCAAATGTCTCAAAAGGCGAAGTGAATTTGAATTCTTAAATATAATTATTGAACTAATTTTTTTTTCTGTGAATAGGTACATTCTTACAAACGAAATACATCTCGTCCAATTTATACGAAAATTATCCAATTATGACGTAGTTAATTATTATTGACGGAAAAGGTGTGTTCCTTTGCTTTGAAAATAGATAGAATTGGTATAAATTAAAAACAACAATGGGCCGAACACAGAACCTTGCGGAACAACAACGGTCAAGGTTCTAGGGTCACTAAACGATTCATTTATGTTGACTCTCACCGTTCGGTTTTCGAGATAAGAAGCAAACCATTTGTTCGAAACACTTCTAAACCCGATGTCAAAGAGAATCAATAGGAGACGTTTATGGTCGACCATGTCAAAGGCTTTCGTAGCATCAACAAACAAACCCGCACAAATTTTACCACCATTTAGTATTTTGTAAATATTATTCAAGAACTCCAACAAAGCCGTCTCAGTACTCATATCTTGACGAAATCCGTGTTGATGAGTGCTAAGAATAGCAAACCTATCTAATAATATGGTAACTCTATTTTTGACTACTTTTTCAAGCACTTTCAGAACCACTGCCTGGAGAGTAATAGGCCTATAGTTTTCTTTACGGTTTCGGTCACCATTTTTGAATATCGGAAGTATCGTAACCGATTTGAGTCTCACAGGCAATGGCGGGACACACAAATTTACAAATTGCTTTCGAAATGAAATTACTCAATCGATTCAATAATGAATAAAATTTCAAAATTAAAAACAGGGGTCATAAAAAATGTTTCTGGGCAACTATCGTACGGGAGATCATAGTTAACTGGCATGACATTCGTAAAATGTTTAACTCTTAAATTATCAGCAATACTTGTAAAATAGCAATTAAGCTCATTAGAAATGTCTGACCTAGATGTTTGAAGAGTTCCATTATCCGACAGAATATTTATAATCGAGCAAGCTTTAGATTTTTTAGTTAAAATTTCATTGACGAGATTCCAGTTTTTTTTAACATTACCGCGGTTGACTGAAAAACGATTTGTGGAATACGCTTCTTTTTTGATATCCTCATTAATTTGTTTGCATTTACTATTATAGATTGCTTGAAGATTCGAACTAACCGGTTGTCTTTTTAATTTTTTGTACAATACATTTCTTTTATTAATTCGATTGGCAAGCTCATAAGAAATCCATGGCTGTAAAAGTTTGGCTTTTCTAACTTGCGAGTATATGCGACATTGCTCGAATAACCTCAAGAGTGTGTTAAGAAAGAGAGCTAGAGCCATAGATGAATCATCACAGTGAAGAACAAAATTCCAAGCCATTTGCTCAAATATAGCGAATAAAACTCCCAAGTTGATCTTTGTACAGCGACCAGATCGAAAATAAGTCTGAGATTGTAAATTTTTAGGAATCTTAAATAAAACCTCAATGAAATGGTGATCCGAGATCTTAAGATCGATTACCGTAGTTCGTAAACATGAGAGATTATTTAGATGAAGATCGATACATTAGATGAAGAGTTAGTCACACGTGTAGGAACATTAATGAGCGATTCAAGTCTGAAGGAAGATATCATAGACATATAATTAACAGATTCAGATGGGAAATTGAAAATATCGATGTTGATGTCACCAAGAATAAGAATATTTTTTGACTTAATATTACGAATAAAATACCTGAATTCTTGTAAAAATATGTCAAGGGATGTCATATGAAGCCTATAGATACACAGAATTATATAAGTATCATTATCCGAACTCCATTCAATCTTAACAGTATCCGCCGAAGTTAAGTTATAAGCAGAAGGCGAACAACATATTCTAGAATCAAAATAAACGACCACTCCACCGGATCTACAGCTGTCATTACAAGCACCATACAGCGTATAAAACCATTTAAATTGTATAAATCTAAATTCATTCTTTTTTATCCAAACTTCACTTAAAAAAATAAATCATCAGAATTCTCAAAAGGGGCACTTTTGCCAAAAAAGATGACTTCAAAAAATTAGTCGTAAAATTGTTCTAGTTGACGGAATCAATATAGTTACTTTAGCAAACAGTTAGCTAATGCCTCTAGCTTTACATTGATTCATATCTCCGCATAATATGAACTCAAAGGAAAATTATGGGTCAAAAACAAAGCTGTGCCCACAACCGGAGACTCTCTCCTATGTAAATACTATATACGCACTATTTTCACTAATCACAAATTAGATATACCGCAAATATTCAATGAAACTAAATGATAAGCAATACGTCCATAAAATCACTTGTACTTATTTATAAACAATTCAAATTAATGTTTCCAGGTATCTTATAAGCGCCACAAAATTATTAATGAATAAAAAAAAAAAAGATGCCGTAATATTAAATTGGAATGCACTGGCACGTAAGATTTAGTTAATGATTTTGGCATTTAAAAAAGTCAATAATTTAAAAAAAACACACACTGCAGAATATAGAGTAACTTTAGAGTTACTTAAAAATAATTAATTTAAAGAAAAAAGCAAGAGACCAATTTAATACATCTATATGTATATTATACTTATGTTTGGTGTCTGAAATTCTTATCAAAATAACTTTTTTTCTTCAGTCTTTTGGTGAAGGCTTGTGGAACTGAAAATGAGTCCAGAAAACAGCATCTGAACTCATATAACTACACATTTCATATTTGCCCCTATTACCGTTCTCACATTTTACTCACCCGGTGACTTCAGCTCACCCAAATCAAATTTTGGTATTATGGTTGTCACATTTGAGTCACCCGGTGACTTCAACTCGCCGCATCCTAATTTTGTGTATTATGATTCTCGCGGTGAGTGAGCCTAGTGTCAAATATGCTCACCTACAATTGGTTGGTGACTTCATAGTAAAAATTTTTATTTTTGACAGAACACAAAAAAAAAATGGACGGCAATAACACGTAAGACATATTTGTTTTTTTTTATAAAATTTAAATAACTAAATAATTTTGATTTGTCTAATTATCTTGATTTATCTAAATCTTTACTTTATTTAAGACAACAGATAAAAACAACAAGCATCAGCCAGTTTACAAAATTGGTTGATGCTATGAATCAAAATCTAGATATTGCCCGAGGATTTCCAGATAAGGGCAAAACCAAATTATCTCATCTTCGAAAAATAAGTCGACACTGCTTATCATAGTTGATTATTATATTATTAAATACTGAATATTAATTATTAAAACATCCAAAATTAATATCGTTTTTATGTCGTTTTTTTGTACACTGTGATCCTTGTTGATAAACAAAGAAAACAATGTTAGCGTCAATTGTCAAAAAACAATTATACCAACTTGATAACATCAAAATACATTAAATGACGTACGCCGCAGCGCGCACTACTCACCCAAATAAAAGCGAGAAACATAATACGAAAATAAGAGTCACACGACTCAATAGGTGAGGTGACTCTCTGGGTGAGGTGAGAACCATAATAGGGGTGAAAGTGTTCAGATTCTCGTGAGATTTTTTAGCCCCATTATGGTCTATGGGACGCCATAATGCCAAGGAACGCCTTGCCACCGGCAATCTGCTATGCTCTCTTCTAAAGTCAAAATAAATACCATACAAACCATGGATAACAAAAGATGGCTGACAAAATATCAAAAACAAATATACGCATTTATGAATTATTTTTTTGACGAAACCCGGAACGTCGGATCCTATTCTGTGAAAAATAGTTTGCTTACCTGTCTATCAGGTAACCTGCAAAAAATCACATATGTATGTTCTCCTTCGTTTGACTTTCAAGCAAGAATGATTTGTTATGATTTGGTTTTTGACATTTCGATTTATCAAAGGCTACTATTTTTCTTACAGCGGCGAAGTTCCTACAATAGATTGTACACAGACTAGCTAAAGTAGTGAAAGTTTTATGAACTAATTTCCCAATCATTTTGTGAATAGGGGCCTTAATTTCCTTTCATATTTTCTTTATGGAAAGTGAGTACAATTAGAACTCACTGTAATTTGTATTTACGTCATATAAAAATACATTGAACAATTTTATTTTTATCTTTTTAGCGGTTTATAAAAATATACGATACCATACGTAATTTTTATTATCTGAATATTGATAACAATTATAGATTACCAACTTTTTATTTTGTTCTGGTGACATCTAGGTTAGAATAGAATAAGTCAAACTAGTGGTAAAGTGACACCTAGGTTATGGTATTATATTCATAGATTTGAATTAATTATCTTAAATTGTACTAAAATTGTATCTTGACTGAAACAATAAACAGCGAGGTTATAGTTTCTAACTATGGTTTGTGCACATCAAAAAACGGATAAAGTTAAATCCGAATTATTCATATTTCAAATGACACTTTCGCATTATTAGTTAAACGATCTTTCGTATTTGGATCGCGATACAATGAAGAGTTAATTGTTAATTTTCATCCGACTTCACAAACACCGTTATTTGACTTCGTATGGAAAAGCATAAGTGATTCGTCCACCGTTAAGTCTTTATAGGGTAAAAAACACATAAAATTTAATTGTGTCAGATACAAATCAACCGAAATAATTTTTGATAAACGAGTACATGTACACTACATACGATCATCAAAATGTCATAAATACAAAATTTGATTGATATAGGTAAAGACCACATTTTTTTCAAAAATAAGCCGATGACGGGTATCAGCCATAAATTGTAAGTCTTTATTGTTCAGTTTTTTGTGTATATAAAGCGGCCTGCAACCAAATCATTTTATTCATTTTGTTAAAGTGAGCGTTCCAGTTGATTAAGTATCGTGATAATATGAAGTTTATAGCAATTATTGTGATAGTGGTTGCCGCCAGTGTTATGGTAAGTATTTTATTGAATACATAAAACGTTTAAATACATTTTTTAAATCGTTTTTTGAATAGGTGCAATCAAAAAGTAGGGAAACTTTTATGATTGGTGGAACGAATGCCACAGCAGCTGCAAGTTTCTATGCATATTTGGAAATATTCAGACAAACTGATTTTGGAGGGCCAACAATGTATTTTGGTGGTGGTACTGTCATATCGACATCTTTTATTTTGACTTGTGCCCAAAATGTCGTTGGGTATGTATTGCGATATTTCTGAGATTATTCAGAAGTTCAGGTCACTAATTCAATATTTTATCATTAGATTTAAATCATGGCGGATCGGATTAGGCGCAATTCATATTTCTAATATGCAATGGTTCTTATCAACGACAGCATTTATTCATCATGGATATGATGAAAGAACTTTAGTCGATAACGTAGCACTTCTTCGACTAACTCAACATACGACAATGGGCTCCGGAATAACTGCTTTGACTTTGCTACCCGCTAACGACCCCTTCCCTGTTCATTTAAGTAATGTAGTTATATATGGGTTTGGATTTGGTACTACAAATCATCAACCAAGTGTTTTGCAAACATCAACGTTTGTTACCACTACTCAAAAAATATGCGAAGATAGGTATCCGCATTTGGCTCAACTCGGTCAAACTGTAAATCATTTCTGTGCCGAGAATACTGCAATGGGTGGTAATATTTGCGCTGGTGATCAAGGGGGACCAGCGGTCTATTCACAATACGTCGTTGGAATTCAATCATACTATCGCTACGAAAATTGTGGTAGTCCTGAAGCACAACCAGCTGCTTTTATTAGAGTACCAAAATATATAGCCTGGATCAATAATGTTACCGCCACTCAACCATTGTAAATTGTATTAGTGTTGAGTGAATATTAAACTATGTACATATATGTTTCAATTAACCTAATTGCAATAAATATTTTAAAATTATTAATCAAATTTATTTGTTTAGGAATTTATCTGAATATTTAAAAGCTACATTTAATAAATTCTCAATTTAGCGCTGAAATTCGCTTCCACATGACACACCTACAAATAAATAAGGTTAAGTTCTTTTATAACATATGTACAACAAAAGTGTTCTGAATACTATAACGTCGATATATCCTATACTAATATGTATTAGATTAAAAACGAATGGAGCTATACGTACACTTGACATCATCGAATACTTTGCCTTTGATAGTTGTGTATTACGAGTTTCCATTGTCTTAAGTCCAAAACATTCAGTACTAACTTCAGAATATTAATCCTGAAACCTTGGCTCGAGCACGCTCTCCTTGTTTAGCTACTAAAAAGTAATAGTTCCCCCTTCTTCTTGTACTTTGCACGGACTGATGTCTAATTACCAGAATGTGGCAGTTTACATCGAAAGAAATTTGGTCTAATCACTTTTTTAAATTTTCTTAGTGTTAGTTATATAAATTTTATAGCGTATTTTCCAGGGCTGTGGAGTCGGAGCCGGAGCCGGAGTCGGAGCCGAGGAGTTTATGTTTATTTCCGTATTTTTAAAGGAGCCGGAGCCGGAGCCGGAGCTTTGTGGAATTGACCGACTCCGGCTCCGGATTTTTGTTTGTTTTTATTAATATTCCTTTTCTCCTATACGTAGCACAATTATTTATACTTCTATATGCATTAGCGCAGTTCATGTTGGAATTCCGAATCGGATTAGCCGAAGTTAGGCGTCATTCTTGCGTTCAAACTAAATGTAAATTATCAATTGTGCGCCTGGGCCATCCCAGCTCCAACCCTGCAGTCTTACCTAAGTCATCTTATCATCGACTATTGCTCACCTAGCATTTATTTAGGTGTTTGTTGCGCCAAAATGTAAGCAAGCAATTCTACAAATTACATGGGAAAAAAATTGTAGAAGTTGTAGGAGGTATGTCAAGAGAAAATTATCAATATAAATACATATTTACCAATAAAAAAAAAGAATAAACAACATAAAAAAATACAACATCCTGCGATCGAAACGACGGCCTTTGCAAATTAACGCCGACACACTATCGTCCAGTTACTGCCTGCTTGCTAAACAGGAATAGTTTTTGAGCACATAAATAACATGGTTTTACGTTTCACGTAAATGAAACGCTTATTTGCTTTAAGCATAGCAAGATATTTTGTGTCGGAGTAGGAGCTGGAGTCGGAGTCGGAGTTGGAGCCGGAGCCGGAGTCGGAGCTGGAGCCGGAGCCGGAGCAGGAGCCGGAGTCGTTAATAAATCTATACATTTCCGGAGTCGGAGCCGGAGCCGGAGTCGAACATTTTTTCTCGAACTCCACAGCCCTGGTCAATGAAAGTTATTCAATATTCCATAAAGTTTAATACAATTTTTCAATACAGAAATATTTGTTTGTCATTTATTTTTCCAACAATTATCATCCGTTAATTATCAATTTCAAGGCAATAAATTGTGTCACTTCAAACCAGAATAAGTGACATGCTAATCGTTTATATACCGGGTGATTTTTTTAACCTGATACACTCAAATATCTCGGAAAATAAGCACTCTACGAAAAAAATATTCAAGATCAAAATTTAATTATTCCGCGGGGGAAATACATTAGTATTAAAATTAGTACCCCTCTCCTCCTTGTAGGTGGAGCGGGGTGACTTTGAAACTAAAATAGGAAATCCTATTTTTTTATTGCAAATTCGGATTCTACGGCTAAAAATACGTAGGATTTGACTAAAACATTTTTTCGATTCATGATAAAATGCTGTAATTGATGATATTCAATTTTCTTCGATTTCTCCTACTGAGAACCTACGCAATCGATTCTTCAATACGTCTGCAATAAAAATACCATGGTTTCGTTGTAAATACACGAAGTTAGTCTTAAACAATTTATTCATTTGGTAAATTCGAAAATTTAGCTTTTTGTAATGGTTTCGTTAAAATATCAGCAGTATTTTCATCTGACGGGCAGAATACAATCCTCAAAATTCCCTTTTGTTATGTTGCCCTTGATATGATGCGAATTTATATCAATGTGATTTGTGCGCATATTGAACTTTGAGTCAACATTGTTACGGATGCTGATATATCCGGACGTGTGTTTATTGCGACATACAGAAGACATGCAATTGCTTTCCGGTATCGTTCATTATTCAGAAGCAAATCGCTGCTGTCATCTTTTATGTATGCGACGTCCAATGAAATCAGGCTTAATTTTGCATCATTTAAACCAAACTCTGAAATGATATGATTAATGTACTTTTCTTGGTCCATATTAAATAATAAGAACCATTTTTCTGGATACGGATACCCAGGTAATTTGTGACAATGCCCAAATTGGTGCTTCACCCCAAACTTGTTGGTAAGGTCAGCATCAAACAGAAGACATCTTGCCATCTCCACCAGTGATCTGTTTTTTCTTTCGACGACATCGTTTTGCTGTGGCGAATAGGGCGATTTGCGTTGGACTTGAACACCATGCAATTTGAGAAATACCTGAGAGGTTCTAAGCATTTTCAATTTTTTATTAAACCGATTTCGCGTCATTTCGAAGTATTGTTTGAAAGCATCGAAAGCTTCTGATTTTATTTTCCGAATTAGACAAATAAATTGTTGTAAAGCGGGTGAAATCATCGATGAATGTTAGAAAATATTTTTTTCCGCCTGGGGTTTGGTTTTCCATGGGCTCACATAAATCACTATGTACGAGATCAAGAATTTTTGTAGCTCTATTGGTTGACTCCTTTCGAAATGGTATGCGGGACATTTTTCCCTTGACACACACGTCGCAATCAATGATACACGTGGAACTACATTTTTGTATTTTTTATACCGTCGACGAGCTGATAGGCAAGTTCTTGATCAAATTCATGTCACGATGGCCCAGAATCCGATGACAATCATGAATGCACATACTGGTTTTATTGTGCATGAAATTAATTGATTGTTTCTCACACAATTTGTATATAAGCCATCAATGACGTTGCCGAATGCGAGTTAAATTTCACACTTATTTTCGGTAAAATTAACATATAAGCGTTTTTGCGCCAAACGCTTCACTGAAATGAGATTTCCACCAATCGATGAAACTTATAAGGGTCACATTTGTAGCAACACCGATGTCATTAATGAACTGAACATTCACTGATCCGCGGACCGGCGACATAATCCCATTTCCGTTCACCAAAGAAACTTTCTCGCGATAATTTATGTCTAATTCGGAAAATAACTTCGCATCACATCAAATATGGCACGTAGCACCGGAGTCTAAAATCCAACCAGTAATTTTTCCGATGACAAGCAACATGTTATTGAATTGTCCGATCATGTTAGCATTATTTGTGTTTTTATTGTATTCTTTGCCCTATAGCTATAATCACTTCGTGAACTTGCGGCAATTTTTCTTCTTATGGCCAAATTTCTTACAAACGTACATTTGATACCTTTGCGAATATGTTGATCGTTGCTTGATTTATATGAAGACATTGCTTGAAGCGCGGCTGTCGTAGTTTCACCATCTCGCTCAACAATTTTCTCTCATCTTTACGCTTCTCAAGGAAGCTGCTTCTAGTTAACCTCTTAATGGTACCACCAACTCAATCTGATGGCTCCTTGCCGTGACTTGTGGCGAAGAAGTTCCATTCGCAGTCAACTTTAAAATCCATTTAATGATGAATGATGTTAGTTACAGGTGTTGGTAAGGTTTTATATTAAATCAAATACAATTACTGTGACTGAGCAGGGTCTGCTTTTGCCAAATGAATTTATTTCTGTCTCGTAAGCTGATTTTTTTCTTCTACAAAATCGGAAGCTTTAATTTTTATTTCAAGGTTGTCACATTTTTTACATGAATCGAATATTGGTGTATGGAAGGAAAGGTTGAAGTTATCATTAAATATTTTTCTGAATATATAAAATAGGAGACTGGTTCGCTATTTTGATTATAATACAAAGAATGCATTTTATTTAAATTTAAATCAGGAACTAAACATTTTCGTCCAGTACTTTCGTGTAAAGTATAATGCGATTCATATTCGTTTTAACACCTTGAAATTTTCCATCACTTGTTTTATTTTTTGGATTGTGTTTGCCTCTTTTATCTGACGGTGGCGTAGGAATTATTAATTTATTTTTTACAACTCTGGTTAACCTTCCATCACTAACTTGGAATATATATGCACTTGATGGACCCTTGAATTTGACCGCCTAGAATCTTTTGTTAAACTAACCTGATCGTTAGGAAGTATAATTCTTTTTTAAGGCTCAACTTTGACCAAAGAAAACAGATATGATGTCTGTAAGTCAAAGCTTTCAAGTATGTAGAAAGATTCAAACAGCTTGTTTTGTTGGATTGGAGAAATTTGTTTGTGACATTTCTTAGCACAGAGGCATGGAAGATTAATATTAATTTGTTTGGGTGGAACAAGATTTGCTTTATTGTTTACGTATTGCTCATCTCTCCTTCGCTTTTTTTTTCTAATGTTTTTCATCCATTTTTTCGGAACACGTTTATGCTTCCTATCATTATGTTGTTCTTTATTATTTTCACTATATCCTAGCAACACTGCAAGATCCTAGGAGAGTGGAGATGGACTTCTTGTTGGCAGGTACTTTAAACCTGAATCTTCATATGGCTCGTTATTATCAGCAAATAAATCTACTAAAATAAATAACTCTTTAGTAAACTATTTTATGCAATTAATATTTAGTATACAACTTTTATAAATATTCTATATTACCCCACAATTGATGTTCCACGTTATCAATACTTTCTTTATCAATACTTATTTAAGAACAATTACCACAATGAAAAATGATAAGAAATTTCCTCCATACACGTTAGGAAACAAATTGACCTAACTCACATCAAAATGATAACTAGATAGAAAAAAAACTTCGTAGTGGCCTAATTGTTATAGGCTATTTTGTTTTTTACGGTCTTGTTGCTACATGATTACAAAGGTGGCTTATATCGCATAGGCTACTATGGAGTTTTAATTTTTTCTCTATTCTGTGAAATTAATTAACGTTATTATGCTGATATCTACGTTATGATTAATAAAAACTTTTTAGGACATTTAGGTTTCAATAGTGATAATATTACTATGTAGTTCATTCAGGCCATAAAGTTAATTTTGTGAAATTTTCAATTAGGCCACTATGGTTCTCACAACCTGATTTATCAATTGACATTGCTTTAATCAAATAATTTTCGTAAATACTTCAATTCTTATTGGGTTCATGGTCATGTTAATTAGTGGTGATGGTATAATTAGTTAAGTAATTGGGTGGCATTTTAGAATTTAAAAACACTTTTTTTTGTATTCCTAATGGAAAAAGTTTTTGAAACTTACTACATTTATGTATAAATAAATAAATAAATAAAATAAAATTCTGTGATGCGTGTCATCACATTGAGATTTTCGATTACCCCCCATGTATGTATAATGAAAACAAAGTCGTAGTCCTACGTCAAAATTTTCAATGTGAAAAATTAAATATTATTTATAAAAATATATAAATGCTCTAAATCCTCAAATCGGAACGTCTGGTGGGTGGTCGATTTTGTAAGCGGAGTTTCTAAATTTTTTTAAAAATGCTACAAAACGCATTTACATACGTAAGAAAGACACTGCAAGTTCTAGTAAAGCTTACGTTTTCTCGCAATTAGGACTTTTTTCATTACAAGTTCTCGAGAGTAGTAATTCGAAATACGAGAGATACATAACCGGTACACCTATAAAGGCTGCTTATGGGTATGTCGGTTATGTAAATTTCTGTTTTAAAATTAATGAATTAGTAATAATGCAAGAGTTTTGGAGATAATGATGTTATCGATAATGACCATAATATTTACCGTGCAAAGGCCGCTATAGAAGTAAAAAGGTAACCGTTGAAAGTGAAATAATTGAAAAGCTGAATAGTTTACGATAACTGTGTATAACATGCTGTGAAATTGAATTGCAAAAGGCTTAGAATTTGCTTGAATAATTTGTTTTGCGAATTTTTAGATTTCTAATAAATAACGAATCATCAAATGTTACACGCTTTCCAGTCCGTTCTGGGAATCAGCAAATAATTCATTTTCGAGAAAATGAAGAAAATATTGAACAGATGTTTGAAAAAATCTCTAAGACCAAATTAACTGCATGGTACAAATTGAACATAATAGACCAGGAAGCAAGGATCACATATGAAGTTTAAAGATTTAGAGGATCCCATTATATTTGTCGACATGTTCATTCATTGTATTTCATTTGTTGTAGGTGTTCTGATTTTGGAAAACAGTCAATAGAGTCAAATACTAATGAAATTCACAGTCAAAATTCCAGATACCATAATCATCTTTAACGGGAGCGAAATCTTTAAATGAACCCTTGTGCCTCGATATCGCAACAATTAGATGTATGGTAAACTACTGAATAGTCCGTTCGGATGAGCTTTGGTTCTTACACATATTTTAGAAATTTTGAAATTTAATTGTGCCATAAACAAATCAACCGACTTATTATTATTATTATTATTATTATTATTACTTGAGGGCCATGTGGGGGCTCAAGCCACCCCGCACTGCGACCTAAAAGATCTTTTGTGCATAAGCCCTACTTAATTATCCGTCCAGTCAATATTCAGGCTCTTAATGAACCTGATAATACTGCCTAACGGTACGTGATACATACTATCTGGGCTCATTGCTCGCCCTCCTAGATGTTTTAATTATCCGTCCAGCCAATATTCAGGCTCTTAATGAACCTGATAATACTGCCGACCGGTACGTGATACATACTATCTGGGCTCATTGCTCTCCCTCCTAGATGTAATAACATTTACTTCTGCTAGAAGAGCGGTAGCATTGGGACTCAAGGACATCGAGAGGGCAGACCCACTCCCGTATATTCCTATCCGTACCTCGTCTACCGTTTTGATTTTACTCTTGCGAGTTGCTGGGACATACTATCTGGGCTCATTGCTCTCCCTCCTAGATGTTTACTGTTGGAAGTACTTCTACACGTGATACATACTATCTGGGCTCATTGCTCTCCCTCCTAGATGTCTACTGTAGGAAATACTTCTACACGCGTTACATACTATCTGGGCTCATTGCTCTCCCTCCTAGATGTAATAACATTTACTTCTGCTAGAAAAGCGGTAGCATTGGGACTCAAGGACTTTGAGAGGGCAGACCCACTCCCGTGTATTCCTTCCCGTGCCTCGTCTACCGTTTTGATTTGACTCTTGCGAGTTGCTGGGAATAAAAATGTCGCCTGTAGGTCACCCAGGTTTACTACAGGAAGGCTAAATAAAACTGGAGGGTGCCTGGTATCCAGAGTCCGCATATATAGACTAATTAACCTATCAGCCATTCATCCATCGGCATATGCTGTTCCACCTTAGATTAGGGATTTTTTTTCAAGGTTTTCTCCTTTAGCGCCGTACTTTAGCCTGTCACAAAAGTCTATATTCAGCCTAATGGTTACAGTTACCGGTGGTTGCCACGAGGAGGCAGTACGTACACTTGCGCCTACTGGAAGGATACGGAGCCCCTTTCAATAGACGCCAAACCACCATCAACCGACTTAACTTTTTATATATGACTATACACTATAGCGATTATCAAATTGTCATAAATACAAAATATGATTGATACAGGGTAAAGCCCCTCATTTTTCGTAAATAAGCCAATGACAGTTATCAGTCATAAATTTTAAGTATTTATTGTCCAATTTTTTGTGTACATAAAGCGAACTGTACCCGATTCATTTTATAAAGTTGATAAATTCTCGTGGTAATATGAAGTTTATAGCGTTTATGGTGATGGTGGTTGTCGCCAGTATTATGGCAAGCATTTTATTGAATATGCAAAACTTTCAAATATATTTTTAACATCGTAATTTGAATAGGTGCAATCAAAGAGTATGGAAGCTTTTTTGATTGACGGATCGATACAATATTCTATGCGTATTTGGAAATATTCAGGCAAGCTGATTTTGGAGGGCCAACAATGTATTTTAGTGGTGGTCATATCAACGTCTTTTATTTTGACTTGTGCCCAAAATGTGGTTGGGTATGTATTGCGGTTATTAATTATGTAATTTCGGGTCAGTAATTCAATATTTTATCGTTAGATTTAAATCATGGTGGATTGGGTTAGGTGTGTTTCATATTTCTAATATGCATTGGCTTTAACCAGCGGCATTGCTACGTTACCGACTAAAGTTTGGTTATTATATCCATGATGAATGAATATGGACATAATGACCAAACTTTAGTCGATAACGTAGCACTTCTTCGACTAACTCAACATACAACAATAGGCTCCGGAATAACCAATCTTGCATTGCCGGTCGCTACATTTACTCACCTTTTACAGTTAAATTTACTGTCACTACTCAGAAATTATGTGAAGGTATATCTACATTTGGCTGAAACCTCCCAAACTATAAATCATTTTTGTGCCCAATATACAACAATGGATGGTAATATTTGCGCTGCTGACCAAGGGGACTAGCGATTTTTTCAGTAGTGGGAGTTCTGAATCACAACCAACTGCTTTTATTGAGTGAAGATTAAATTGTGCTTCAATTAGCCCAAGTGCAATAAATGCACTAAAATTATTAATCAAATTTATTTGTCTGAGAACCTATTATGTAAAGTCATACTAATTCTGTATATAAATCATTAAATTATTAAATAAAACATAACAAAAATATGGCAACCAAACAAGCTACTTTCAATTTGCCCCGAGCAGAAAGTAAGTCCTCAAAACCACTGAAAATTATTTCTCTGATTGTGCTATTTCAAAGACTAGCAAAAGAGGCAGTGACATAATGAATTTGGTAGTTTCTAGACAAGTTGAATAGCCAGTGACATGTAATCAGCAGAACGACTATATGGCTAGGTACGAAAACTAAAAATTGGGATAAGATTTAAATAAATGTAAACAAAATTTGGATTTGATTAATTTCTCTCAGGAATTATTTAGTGCAATTATTGTTGTAAATGTCTCAAGCTAATACGCTAATTGATAAGTCAAAATTTTTCAAAATACCGACGAATTACTAAAAGCATAGGATTACACAAATTTGTACATTACTAAAGTACAAGAGAATTATGCGATTTAGTTACAGAAACCGCCAGCCAACTTGACACTAGAAACAGAGAATTCAAATTCCTAATAGCACAAATTATCCGAGTTTCGATTTATTGATGAATATAAGCTCCTTCCGGATCACGTATAAAAATGCATTACCTTACGTCAACTTAAGTTGGATCCGACAGGACTCAGCAACTTGGTGGCTATTTATGAAAATACGGCCACAAGTACATGATTCTTACTAAATAACCAGACCAGAACAGAACGTAATTCCGAAGTCGGGAGACGTTGGGCTTTAAGACTAGCCCCGGTCTTAGATGTGGCCGCTTTGGAGCCAGTTGAAGTGAGTCTCCAGTTTTCGTTTTTGTCTGTTTTTGTATTACACTGAGTAACCAAGTAAAAAGGCGAGAAAGTAGGTCTAATAATTTAAAACAAAAAGTGTAAAAGTGGAGTTGTATGCTTTAAAATAATCCTAGGGTTAGGTTAGGTTAGGTTTGAGTGGCTGCTTTCGCTCACTTAGGCCAGCAGTGGCCCGTTGTGATACCACAGGATCCCATCTCCCTATTACTCCCGTTGAAACCAACCAGAGCTACTTATATAGCGTAACAAATTTCGCACTCCATAGTCCGCGAGTTCCGAAAGGCTGTCCATACCGTACACACCCAAATACTTATGCCTTCTGTATGATAGCGCCGGACATGAGCATAGGAAGTGTTCCAAAGTCTCCTCCTCCTCTTCGTCCATGCAACTTCTACAAAAATCATTCGTCTGTATCCCCAGCCTTCTCGCATGCTCCCCAAAAAGGCAGTGACCTGTCATTATCCCTACGACCCATCCCATTTCTTGTCTTCCCAGGGATATTAATACCTTGGAGCGCCGCAAGTCCAGTTTTGGCCAAACCTGCTTTGCTATCCTGCACGTGAGAGTGTTGATCCACCTCTCATTTGTCAAGGCAATTGCCTTTTAACTAAGCGCCCATTTTAGCACTGCCATAGGCCTCCTCAGACCTATCATTTCCGGATGCATCTGGAGAATCGTACCGTACCTAGCTAGTTCGTCCGCCCTGCTGTTCCCTGTGACGTCCGAGTGACCCGGGACCCAGATTATCTGGATGCTGAAATACTCGCTCATCTCGTTAAGAGATGATCGGCAATCCAGCGCCACCCGCGACTTCAGACAAACTGCTCCAAGTGACTTGACCGCTGCCTGACTGTCCACATAAATTGCGATATCCCTCACGGATACCACATTATGCTTCAACCATGTCATGACTTCCCCGATCGCCACCACTTCAGCCTGGTACACGCTGCAGTATTCAGGGAGACGAACAGAAATATTAACATTCAGTTTATCACAGAAGACTCCGGCTCCTACCTTATCGTCTAGCTTCGAGCCGTCCGTGAAAAATTGCACTGCCTCGTTTTCCAGTATTGATCCGTCTCTCCAGGATTCCCTTGAGGGAAAGACGGTCCGGAAACCTTTATCGAAGCACAACGTTGGTGTAATATAATCCAGATTCGCCAGTTCTTCGCCAGCGAATCTACCTATCGTCGAGTGTCCCACCTGAAGACACTTCCACTGAGAGACAGCCAAGAGTCTCGTAGTCACGTTGGCTGCCATCTGTTTACAATGAAGGTCGATTGGAATAAGGTGGAACATAACCTCTAAAACGCATGTAGGTGTTGTCCTAAGCGCCCCGCTTATAAGCATACAGGCCGTTCTTTGCACCTTCTCCATCATACCTCTATATGTTACCTTATCCAGAGCTGGACACCAAACGCCCACCCCGTACATTAGCACAGGTCTTACCACGGCGATATAGAGCCAGTATACCAGCTCCGGTTTCAAGCTCCGTTTCCTAGTAAATAGTACCAGCTCTGTTTTGGAAGGGTTGATCCTCAGTCCACACTTGCTGGCCCATTTCGTAATGATCAGAAGTGCATTCTGCACAACATCCCTAATCGTATCTAGATATTTGCCTGAGACAGCTATCGCTACATCATCAGCATATGCTACAACCCCTATCCCCTCTCTCTCTAGTTCCAGCAGCAATTCATTAATCACTGCACTCCAGAGAATGGAGGACATTACACCTCCTGGTGGCGTTCCTATAACCACCCGTCTTCTAATCTTGGACTCTCCCAGCTCTGAGGTAATAGTAGTCCTGCTTACCAGCATCTAATTTATTAACCTACTTATACAGCAGTCCACCTTCAAAAAAGACAATCATTCCATGATCGCCTCCGTTTTTACATTATTAAAAGCACCCTTAATATCGAGAAATGCTACCATGCAAAACTCTTGTAAGTAAATTGATTTCTCAATCGTGCGTACTAGATCGTGCAGAGCTGTGTCCACCGACTTTCCCTTATAGTACGCATGCTGCGACATTGCCCAATTCCTGGGTTCAATTCTTGATCGAATAAATACATCTATCAACCTTTCCAGGGTTTTCCGCAGAAAGGATGATAGAGTTATAGGCCTCAGGTCCTTTGGATGAGCATGTGAGCTCTTTCCCGATTTCGGGATAAAGACCACTTTGACCTCTGTCCAATTCCTAGGAATATAGACTAGTTTCAGACATCCCCTGAAGATAACCTCTAGCCAGGGGAGGATGACTGCCGAGTTCTTTTGGATCTCTGCTGGTATAATCCGATCCGGACCCGCCAATTTATAAGGCTTAAATCCCTGCAGCTCCCACCGGATCCGTTCCCTATCCAATATGCCCTCCATATCTATTGGAGGTGTTCTTCGATGAGCTCCAGGCTCCATCGAGTCATCGAAGCTTTCCGAAAAGTGGGTATCGATGAGAAGCTCCAACGATTCCGCATTTGAAGCTGTCCATGACCCGTCTGGTCTAATGAAGTAACTAAGGCTAGTTGGGTTAGTTGATAGAATCTTCCTAAGGCGGGAAGTCTCAGAGACTTCCTTCATTCTACAACAGAAGAGTCTCCAAGATCCCCTCTGTGCCTTCCTCAATTCTTTTTTGTACTTTCTTAGGTCCTCCTTATAGGAGTCCCAATCCCGAACATGCCTCGTGTTCTTTGCTTTATTAAAGGCTGTCCCATACGCCTTCCGCAAGGTCTCCAACTCCATGAACCACCATGTCGGTTTCGGCCTGTCCCTTGACTTTATCAGGCTTTCGTGACAACATCCACAATGAATGAGTGCTCCTTCGCCACTCTCCATCCCCTAATCAACTGAAGAATAGTATCCGAGGCGAGGGTCACATCTAGAACCTCCTGCCGATTACTAACGATAAATGTTGGTTCTTGCCCAACATTACAGACTGAAAGGTTAGTATTTAATAAGTAATCAAAAAATAACTCACCCCTCTCATTAATATCAGTGCTCCCCCAAATTGTGTGATGCGCGTTTGCATCACATCCGAGTACCACACCAATCCTATTTTGCCTTGCTTCTCGGATCAGGTCCCCCAGGTTGTCCGACGGGATCTCCTTCTCCCGAACCATATAAACAGAGACCAGCCAAAACTTGTCTCTGCCAACCTCCATACTGATCGCAGTAACGTCACCACTACTGTATTGAGAAAGTAGAAAATTTTTAAAAATATTTTTCACTAAAATGCAAGATCTTATCTTCTCAGAGTTACTTGAGTACAAATCCTGTTTTTGTTAATCCAAGGTTCCTGGATTAACACTAGCTCCTCTCCTGATCTAGTCAGTCTGAGAACGAGAGCCGCCGAAGCAGCCTTCGTATGGTGAAGATTAATCTGCACAACATTAATCGTCATGCATTATCTCACTTACCTCTTCATACATTCCCTGTTTCAGGCTAATGCTACCTTCCCCCGGGGGGCCGCTGGTATCCGCCGTGTCACCCTCATAGTAAATGCTTCGCTGCATTGAGAATCATTCCCAGCCTCTCTTCGTTCAGATTCCGACAGGGTGTCCCCATCGGATCCAAGCGAGAGAAGGCTGCCTCTCTCCAATAGCAGCTCTACGTCATCATCTGTTGTAACCCCATGCGATTGCTCGACTGTCTGCCGCTGGGTCCGGCCCGCCCTCCGAGCGCATGCCTACCTCATCTTTTTAAAAGACGTTGAGAGTGATCGACCCGAAACCGAAGCTGATCACTCCCTTTGTCTCTGACAGGGGAGTAGGGGACTCCTTCTTGAGCAGCATGATTGCCATTCTGAAGCCCCCTTTAGCTTCCTCCTGTTTGACAATCTTCCAATCTCTCGATGAAAGATCTGGATTACTTGCCTGAATAATCTCAAGGATCTCTTCTGGCTTCTCTGGTTTGGTTGGTAACCAGACGCGTGCTCTTGGTCTACACGGAATTTCTTCCTTTCGAACTGCCTCAAGCATCGCGCCACCTCACCTACTTCGGCTATTGCCTTTTTATAAAGATCCACCGATCTTTGATCCGAGCACGCAGTTAACTTTACGCGCCCTTGATGCCATCCCGCATCTCTACAGAACGGAGGGGGTCCTGGATTTTCTCTCAGGACCTTGATGAAAATGGAGTTTAGTGCATTATACACTTCCCTCCACTTCTCTGCCGTGACGATCCCATCTACTTGACTTCTGTCAATTACCGCTAGCACCAGTACGTTCTCCTTTAGGATTTCGCTGAACAATTTCGGTTTTTCCTTGGGATCTCCCGATACCGCTCCTGTGACCGTCTTGGCTCGTTTGTTGCCGCCCACTTCGAGCTCATTCTTTTAGGCAGAAGGACCCGATCCGAGCTGTCGCGGCCGACAATCTCCCTCGCCCAAGCCACAGATTGCTTCTTTTCTACTGTAAGCTGCCCCTCAGGGGTTGCAGCCAGTTTATCCAGAATTTTATGCGCCGACCGTTTCTCCTTGTATCGTCGCTTTGCAGGAGGGATCCTTTCCGATCCCCCGCTTTCTTGCCTGGCATTGGTATCGCTGACTCCTGGCTTTGGTGCCATGGTATTACTTACCCCTGCCACTGATGAGGTAGCTCCACCTTTAAGGTAAGAGCCATTTTCTTCTTTCAATTTTAGTGTAACTCACTATATCTAAATTATTTGTTCCACCGACCTAAGATTTCAGGCATTTTCTCTTTCATCTGAGGAAATTGTTAATTTACGCCTGGTAATCGCTATTTAAGGTAATAACCACTACATTGTATAAACAATCAGGTTTTTGGAATAGTAAGTACAGGAATACCTATACATGAAAATCACGAGAAGAACAAATTGCCGAATCTAACCACCCAACAAATTTGATTAAAGAATTTCCATTTTGATAAGACAAAGGTATCAGCATCAACTCAGCAGGGGCACAAACTATACTTGAAATTTGTAGCATAAACAAATCAATCGACTTAGTTTTTGATATATGTACATGCGATAATCAAAATGTCATAAACGCAAAATTTGATTGATACAGGTAAAGAAAAGCCCACAATTTTTTTCGTAATTAAGCCGATGACGGTTATCAGTCATAAATTTTAAGTATATACTGTCCAGCTTTTTGTATATATAAAGCGGCCTGCAACCGAACCATTTTATTCAGTTTGTTAAAGTGAGTATTCCAGTTGATAAAGTTTCGTGGTAATATGAAGTTTATAGCCATTATTGGGATGGTGGTTGCCGCCAGTGTTACGGTAAATATTATATTGAATGCATAAAAGTTTCAAATACATTTTAACATTCTAATTTGAATAGGTACAATCAAAGAGTATGGAAACATTTATGATTGGCGGATCGAATGCTACCGCCGCAACTGCATCATTCTATGCATATTTGGAAATATTCAGACAAGCTGATTTTGGGGGGCCAACAATGTATTTTGGTGGTGGTACTGTCATATCGACATCTTTTATTTTGACTTGTGCCCAAAATGTGGTTGGGTATGTATTACGGTATTTCTGAGATTATGTAATTTCAGGTTAGTAATTTAATATTTTGTTATTATAGATTTAAATCATGGCGGATCGGGTTAGGCGCAATTCATATTTCTAATATGCAATGGTTCTTATCAACGACAGCATTCGTTCACCATGGATATGATGAGCGAAATTTAATCGACAACATAGCACTTCTTCGACTAACTCAATATACAACAATGGGCTCTGGAATTACAGTTATGGCTTTGCCGGCCGCTGCATATGCTGCCTACCCTGTTCATTTATCTGCAGTAGCATTATATGGGTTTGGATTTGGTACTACAAATCATCAACCAAGTGTTTTACAAACAGCATCGTTTACAGTCACTACTCAAAAAGTATGCGAAGATAGGTATCTACATTTGGCTCAAACTGGTCAAACTGTAAATCATTTCTGTGCGGAAAATATTGCAATGAATGGTAATATTTGCGCTGGTGATCAAGGGGGACCAGCGATCTTTGCAACATCGCCATTATCTATCATTGGAATCCAATCGTACTATCGCTACGAAAATTGTGGTAGCCCTGAAGCACAACCAGCTGCTTTTATTAGAGTACCAAAATATGTAGCCTGGATCACTAATGTTACCACCACTCAACCATTGTAAATTGTATTAGTGTTGAGTGAATATTAAACTATGTATATGTTTCAATTAACCTGATTGCAATAAATATTTTAAAATTACTAATCAAATTTATTTGTTTGAGACTCTATATGAATATTTAAAAGCTACAATTAATAAATTGTTGATTTAGTGCTAAAATCCGCTTCCTCATGACATATCTAAAAATAAATAAGGTTAAGTTTTTTTATAACACAACAATAAATGTGTTCTGAAAACCATAGCGTCAATATATCCTAATGCCAATATGTGTTGGATGAAAAACGAATGGAGCTATGCGTACACTTGACATCATCGAATACTTTGCCTTTGATAGTTGTGTATTGCGAGTTTCCATTGTCTTAAGTTCAAAACATTCAGTACTAACTTCAGAATATTAATCCTGAAACCGGGGCTCGAGTTAACTCTCCTTGTTTAGTTCGCTGCGTAAATGTTCGAGATGCTGCAACAACAGTTCTTAGGTCTTACACAATAATTGGGTAGAGTTTGGTTCAAATCGGTCAATGCGTGCGGATTTGTATAAATATCAATACATACATATGCAACACTTTCGACTTTCGAGATTTTTGATTTGCAATTATTATATGAAGGACCATGTGGGCATTGAACCACCTCGCACTCGAAAACGCGATATATGTTATCTGGGCTCATTGCTTCCCCTCCTAGATGTGTACTATGTGCATGTACTACTACTAGAAAGACGGTAGCATTATTACCCAAGGACTTCGATAGGGCAATCCCAATCCCGTATATTCCTACCCCTGCCCCGTCTACCGTTTTGATTTTACTCTTACGAGTTGCCGAAAATAAATGTCGCCCATACATCACTGGAGAGTGCCTGGTATCCAGAGTCCGCATACTTTGGACTGGTTAACCTATATCAGCCATTAATCCATCGGCATAATATGCTGTTCCACCTTAGATTAGGGTTTTTGTCAAGGATTTATCCTTTAGCTGCATACTCCAGGTCATCCCTTACACAATTCTCTATGCAGCAATTCTCATCAGATAGCTGCCTAATACATGACCAGAACAGCTCAAGTGATGCGCACGCTAATGGAAGGTTACGGAGCTGGTAGACTAATCTACTCAATTTTGGTCGGATGGACCCTATAGACGCCAAACCACCTATTTGATTTGCGATATTTGTGTATGTTACATTTTTGTCTTACGGTAAGTATCTTCAACTCGGACTTCATACTTTCATTAACTAAATATCGCCTTATCGTTGTAATTTTGGTTATTGGTAAAACAATTATAATTAATAACAGGATAGCATCATCACCGATATCCTGCAGATTTCCTGCAATCACAACTACATATAACTATTTTCAACTGGGTCACATGGAAAAATCAGGTTTTAGAAATGGTGGGTTCAGAATACCTATACACGATCATCATGAGAAGAACAAATTGCCTGCTCTAACCACCCAACAAATATTTGACTAAAGAATGTACATTTCGATAAGACAAAGGTAATGTTCTAAATCCAGCAGGGGCAGAACTGCATTAAATTGAATTGTGGCATAAACCAATCAATCGACTTAATTTTTGATATAAGCGATTATCTAAATGTCATAAATGCAAAATTTGATTGATATACAGGTAAACCGCTAATTTTTTTTTTCTAAGTAAGCCAATGACGGTTAACAGTCATAAATTTTAAGTATTGTTGTTGTTATGCTGTCTAGCTTTTTGTGTATATAAAGTGGCCTGCAACCGAATCAATTTCATCAGTTTATTAAAGTGAGTATTCCGGTTGGTATATAGTTTCGTGGTAATATGAATTTAATAGCCATTATTGTGATGGTGGTTGCCGCCAGTGTTACGGTAAGCATTTTATTGAATACAAACAACTTTCAAATACATTTTTTAAATCGTTTTTTGAATAGGTGCAATCAAAAAGTAGGGAAACTTTTATGATTGGCGGATCGAATGCCACAGCAGCTGCAAGTTTCTATGCATATTTGGAAATATTTAGACAAACTGATTTTGGAGGGCCAACAATGTATTTTGGTGGTGGTACTGTCATATCGTCTTCTTTTATTTTGACTTGTGCCCAAAATGTGGTTGGGTATGTATTATGATCACCAAAATTTTGTAACTTCGGGTTAGTAATTCAATATTTTATTATTAGATTTAAATCATGGCGGATCGGGTTAGGCGCAATTCATATTTCTAATATGCAATGGTTTTTATCAACGAAAGCATTCATTCATCATGGATACGATGACCGAACTTTAGTCGATAACGTAGCACTTCTTCGATTAACTCAACATACAACAATGGGTTCCGGAATAACAATTATGGCTTTGCCGGCCGCTACATATGCCTACCCTATTCATTTAACTGTAGTGGCAATATACGGGTTTGGATTTGGTACTACAAATCATCAACCAAGTGTTTTACAAACAGCATCGTTTACTACCACTACTCAAAAATTATGCGAAGATAGGTATCCACATTTGGCTGAAACCGGTCAAACTGCAAATCATTTTTGTGCTGAAGATACTGCAATGGGTGGTAACATTTGCGCTGGAGATCAAGGGGGTCCAGCGATATATGGTTCACAGATAGTTGGAATTCAATCATACTATCGCTATGAAAATTGTGGTAGCCCTGAAGCACAACCAGCTGCTTTTATTAGAGTACCAAAATATGTAGCCTGGATCAACAATGTTACCACCACTCAACCATTGTAGATTATATAAATGTTGAATGAGAAATAAATTATACTTCAATTAGCCTAAGTGCAATGAATACATTAAAATTATTAATCAAATTTGCTTGTTTGAAACCCTATTAAACAAATTAAATTAAGTTCTTTTACACATAAATCTACCACATTGGGCCTCATCGAATCCGCCGCCTTTGGGATGCCAGATAAGCTCCATATTTCCTTATTTAGGTGTTCCATTAATTCGCTATCGGATAATTGAGTGCTTCATTTGTACCAGCTACCATAGGGTCAAAACATTCAGTAATAAATTATAAATATTAATCTTGAAGCCGAAAGGAATTTGGTTCAATGACGTTTTCAAAATTTCTTGAATATAACTTGCTTTGAAAATTTTCTTAGTGTCAGTGTCAGTGTACATATTACCTATATATACATTTTAAAGTGTAAACTCAATGAAGATGATTCGATATTCCAAAAAATTTTAATATTATGTACTCATATACCTTTGTATGTAAAAGTAACATACAACTTTTACATTTTAATTTTGTTAATTTTTTATTAAGCTTTTTTGGTTATCCTTCGGATAGGATCACTGCCTTTTAAAAATAAAACAGGAGTTTCTTGGTTACATTACATGGGATCGATACACCCAGGTCTTTACGTAGAGCTCTTTAATTTGTTAACAAAATTGTCATTCTATCGCCTGCTGTTTCTCTACTGAACTTTACTTATAGAAATCTCTACGAAGCCTTGTCAATGGCCATCAAATTTCTAATTACATTATTTTAGTGTATCCAGTCGTCTACCCCTTTTCTAGTTTTTAATGTTAAATTTGGCCTAATTTTTTTAAATAAAATTCTTGCCACACTTTTTGGGAAGGACTTCATTTAAAAAAAAATTAAGTCGAAATTAGCATTAACAATTTTAAGGCCTCTCCAAAAAATTATTGATTTGCAGATGTAATACTCTTAATTGGAAGCGACGACATGAGGTCAAAGCAATTCCAGTCGATGCCTCCACACCACAACAATCAATCGAAATTCAGTTACCACGCATCAAGGTTCCTGTCTTCGATGGCAATTACGGAAATTGGACGGAATTCGAAAGTTTGTTCACTGATCTGATCGACAAAAATCCCAGATTGACAAATTCGCAGAAGCTCCATTACCTGAAAGCAAATCTCACTGGTGAAGCTGCTACCCTATTGAGAACGGTACAGATCAGCGATGCCAACTACATAGAAGCATGGAATAGCCTCACCAATCGGTACAAACATCGACGTTTCATCATCGACAGTCATCCCCATCGATTCCGAAATATGCCCGCAGCCCTTCATGAATCCGCAATCGGATTAAGGAGCATCATGCATGGGATATCATTCTCGTTAACATCATCGTCGACAAACTCGACCCAGAAACTCACCGTCAATGGGAATTGACACTCACTCGAACGAAGTATCCCACATATCAAGAACTTATGGATTTCTTGGAAACTCGATGGCAATCATTGGAAATGATTTCCATGTCCAAGTCAAATTCGTCACAACCAATTACATCATCGTCAATACGCCGGAGAAACGAGCCAACAACAATTCGTTCACCATCAACAGCTCAACCATCGTCATCTCGCTCGAGCTCGAATCGCGAATCATCATCGCAACCATCTCATTCGTTCGTCGCTACTTCAACTCCAACCAATTCGCTGAGCTGTCCATTCTGCAGCGAGGAACATAGTGCGTTCCAGTGCAGAAAATTTAAATCATTATCGTTCGATCAAAAATCAAGCAAAATTCGTGAAAATAATCTGTGTTTCAACTGTCTACGGAAGGGACACCGTAGCGCAGAATGTCGTTCAAGTTTCTGTCAGGTCTGCAACCGCAGACATCACACCCTATTACATATACCGGACGGGTTATCTCGAACTCCAGTCACCAACACAAGTAAAACATCGAATGACAACTCGCCAACTGCCGAAAATTCGAACAATGCTAAATCGCATCACTCCACATCGCCACTGACAGATGTATTACTCGCAACAGCAGTTGGGTTCGTCGCAAACGGGAAACAAGATTTCACCATTCGAGCCCTGCTTGACTCAGGGTCCCAAGTAAATCTCATTTCCGAAAACGCCATAACTCGGATTGGCTTACAACGGAAACCAGCCTCAATCTTAATTAACGGAATTGGTGCCATTGAAGCAGCCAAATCACAATCGATCGTCGAATTCGTTCTTAAATCACGTGTTGATTCAAGATTCTCGATTTCCATCACAGCAGTTGTCGTCGAAAGGATAACTGGCACCTTGCCATCGCAATACGTCGAATCGCAACAGTGGAAACATCTAGACGAGCTATAATTGGCCGATCCTCATTTCAATCGTCCTCACAAAATTGACGTGCTGCTTGGGGCAGATGTCCTCGGAATGCTTCATATGGATGGACGCATAAAATCTGTCAAAGGTTCGCCATTCGCACAGGAAACCAAACTGGGACATATCATGTTCGGGAGATTCGATCGAAACACAATCACACACTCCCTAAGTGCGACCGCAATCATCGAGAATTACACCAACGTTGGCAACACTTTGAAGTCATTTTGGGAGCTCGAAAATGTATCAGCAGCCCAAGAACGCACGGAAGATGAAAGTCAATGCGAAAGGCACTTTCAATCGACGCATTCCAGAAACAAAGAAGGAAGATATATCGTGCAACTCCCATTCGTTAATCAGCCATTGCCACTCGGAACATCTCGAGAAGGTGCAATCGTCAGACTGAAGCATATGGAACGCCGATTTTTGAAGAATCCGCAGTTACGCATCGAATACCGAGACTTCATGCAAGCCTATCTCGAGCAGCATCACATGGAAGCAGTGCCCGTCTACGATGGGAAAATTACAAATCAAACGTGCTACCTCCCACACCATGGCGTGATGCAGGGGTCTAGCTCAAAGCCAAAATTATGTGTGGTTTTTGACGCCTCATACAAGACGACTTCCGGAGTTTCACTCAATCAAAACCTTCGTATCGGTCCCAAGCTTCAACAGAATCTATTCACGATTCTCACTCGATTTCGACAACACAAATTCGTATTCATCGCAGACATCCGACAGATGTATCGACAGATATTGGTGGCTCCTGAGCACTAAGATTATCAACGGATAGTTTGGAGAACAACGCCCGAGGACCCAATTCAAGATTATCGTCTGCGCATAGTAACCTACAGCACCAGCTGTGCTCCGTATTTGGCAATACGCACGCTCAATCAGTTGGCACACGACGAATCCAAGCAATTTCCCATTGCTGCGAAGGTCGCTATTGCAGACTTCTATGTGGACGACCTGATGACGGGCACAAACGAAGTCAAGGAATTGCTTGAAATCCAGCAACAGATGGTGGCATTACTACAATGTGGCGGATTTGAACTTCGAAAATGGTCGTCAAATTGCCAAGCTCTACTCGATCAAGTGTCATCAGAATACCACGAACATCGGCCATTGCAGGAATTGAAATGGGGAGAATCAGTCAAGGCACCTGGGTTACATTGTCATTACAAAGTCGAAGACTTTCCAGAATCGCCAGTAATAACCAAACGAATCATCCTCTCAGAGGCTTCAAGGATCTTCGACCCGCTCGGGTGGTTATCCCCTAGTGTCATCATCGCAAAAATCATCTTTCAAGAGTTATGGGTACTCGGACTATCGTGGGACGAGGCAGTACCAAAATCAGTCGCTGAAAGATGGTCAAATTATCGAAAGAATCTGGGATTCTTGGAAACAGTCAAAATCACTCGCTGGATGGATTATCAACCATGTCGCAACAATCTTCAGATACACGGTTTCAGCGACGCCTCAATGAAAGCATATGCTGCAGTCGTATATGCTCGCACCACGTCATCAGATGGATCAGTTAAAATCACCATCTTAGCGGCGAAAACCAAAGTCGCCCCACTCAAAACCGTCAGTCTACCGTGCTTGGAACTATGCGCCAGTGTGCTACTAGCCAACCTCATGCACAAGATCGTCCAGTCACTCAATCTCAACGACATACAACAGTTCGCATGGACCGATTCGCAAGTGGTCCTTGGATGGCTCCGCAGCCCTCCCAATCGATGGAAAACATTCGTGGCGAATCGCGTTTCGCAAATTTTCGATCATCTAAAACTCAATGAATGGCGGTATGTTGATACTCGACACAACCCCGCAGATTGCGCGTCTCGCGGCATCGCCCCTTCCCTGCTTCACGATCATCATATTTGGTGGAGAGGTCCTGAATGGCTGTCGAAACACTCGGACACTTGGCCAATACACAAAATCAATGATTACTCTATCCCATTGGAAGAATGTAGAACCACTTCCATGGTCGTCACACAGTCAAATGAAGCATCAAGTTCTGATGGGATCGAATAACTTCTGAATCGCTGTTCCACTCTCGGAAAACTACTTCGAATCACAGCCTATTGTAGACGTTTCGTGCAACAACTTCGCAACAGCAAAGCCGATCGTAATCCCAGCTTCATCACCGTGACTGAAATGAATCGGTCATTCCATTTTTGGGTCCGATTCGTGCAGAGAGCCCACTTCTTCGACGATATTAGTCGATGCCAGTCAGGAGGAAACCTGTTGAACAAAAGTGTACTTCGTTCACTCAACCCATTTATCGATAGTGATGGAATCTTACGAGTCGGTGGACGATTAAAGCATTCATTCTGGCCATACCAAAGCAAGCATCCGATAATTCTACCGAAAACCAGTCAACTCACTACGTTAATCGTCGCACAGGCACATCAAACCATACTCCACGGTGGTTAACAATTAATGTTGGCACATCTTCGAAGCCGATTTTGGATAATCAATGTCAAGAAGCTGGTCCGTGCGCATCTTCGCCATTGCGTGACATGCTTTCGTTATCGCTCAACCTCCAATCGTCAACTAACGTCGTCTCATCCGCACAGTCACACTACAATGTCAGGACATCACACTCACGAGACCGGTAGTAAAATTGTGTCTACTACCGATCCCAAACAACATCGACAACTAAAGGATTACTCCTTTAGGCCGACCGGCAATGTTGGCGCCACCACTGAATACACAACTGGTGCAAGGCCTGGTGGCGAACACATCAAAGTAACCAATTTCCCTTCGTCAGGCAGCACCAAAAACCAAAATAAAAACGTCAAACTACACGACGTGTTTTTAGTCGGTCTTCTCTCTTCGTGTCAATCGCACAAAAAACAACAACGTGTTCGCAATCAGTGGCCACTTTCTATGTAAAAATAAAACATAATCGCGTTGCTCAACAATAATAATATATAACATAATAATAACACAACATCAACATCATAATAAATACAAATTAATAAAATTAATAAAGTGAAATAAAATTGATCTGATCATTTCAAATGTTTCATTTGTGAATACTCTCGTCCGTGCACCAAGTCGCATATCCGCTAAATCATCGTGGTTAACATCCTTAAAATTCTAATAAATTCTCAAAATTAAACTTTTTTAAATTAACAGATTCTGTATATTTGAAAAATTCAATAAATTCCTTGTAACTTTTAACTTCTTTAAATTTCGTAAATTTTTAAATTTTGTATTAACGCACTGTGAATATTTTAAATTCCATAAATTCTACAAACTTTTAAATTCAAATTGTTTTTATTTTTATTTACAGGATCATATGTGCTGTATTCAATGAATCTAAAGTCGAAGTTCTATAATCATACCAATTCTATGATTTTTTTATGTAAGTAAATTCTTTTTATGTTGCAAATTCCTTAAATTATATACCTATAATAAATATATTCCATAAATTCTTCGGGTTCTGTAAATCTTGTGAGATGATGCACAAATTTCAAAAGTGTAAGTTCCATTAATTTGATAACCTCTGCAAATCCCGTAAAATCAAATAAATTCTTAAAGTTTATAATATTTATGAATCATAATAAAGGTTGATTTACATATACGACGTGCGACGTGTGACAAGTGGAAGAAAACGTGACGCTTTTTTGACAACAATTTACATTTGTGACGAGTTCCGCCACGCACACTTTATAAAATTTTTTATATTTTAATTTTTGTTCTTCAAAAAAGCTTCGCCAAAGCCTACTATTTAGTTTTATACATACAAAAAATTTGTATGTGTTTGTGCTACCGTGACGGAAAAGATAAAATTAAACCATCTCTCGACGTGTGGCGTGTGCCGTGTGACGAATGTCAAAATATTCGTCTCCGATTGGCTAGAAGCTCCCGTCACACGTCGCACGTCGCATATGTAAATCAACCTTGATTGTCCAAATTTTATAAATTATTAAGTCCTACGAATTATTTAAATTCTAAAAATTCTCAATTATAAACATTTCTAAATTTACAGATTCTGTATATTTTAAAAATTTTGTAACTTACTCATATACATAAATTGTATAATATTACGAATATCTCTTCAAACTCAATAATTTCTATAAACTGTACGAACTCTAAATTTTAAAACTCCTGCAAGCTCCATAAATTCTATTGTTATTGTTCAATGAATCCTGTGACCTCGACGAATCATTTAAATTATCCAGAATTCCTATAAATTCTATAATTTATCTATTTAAATAAATTCTTTAAATTCTGAAATTTTGGAGAATTTTTTAAATTAAATCTTGTGAATTTTTTAATTTTTTAAATGTTAGAAATACTGTAAATTCTACTAATTCCGTAAACCTTTGAACTCTGTAAATTTTTATTATCATATGACAAATTTTACAAGTTCGCTGTTAAGTTTTGTCTTAAATATACTACAAAATTGGTCTTAATTATACAAATTTTCTAAATTTATTATATCTTATATAAATTCTTAAAATACTTAAATTCTAGAAACCATCAAATTTTACACTTTTTTTAAATTTAGAGATTCTGAATATTTTAAAACTCTTAGAAATTCTTCAAATCCTATAAATTTTGTGAATACATTAGGATTACTAAGTCGGCAAATTCTTTAATTTTGTTAGTTCTACGAATTGTTTAATATCTATAAATTCTTTCAATTTTAATAATTCGGTAAATTTTATAAATTCTTCAAATTATAAACGTGCCAGAAATCTAATAAATTCTACAAATTTTTATTTTATTGTACAATACATAAATTTTACAAATTTTATAAATTCTATATATTCTAAATTCTGAAGTTCACATATTTTCTAAATTTTACCGATTCTGTAAAATTTAAAAATTCTATCAATTGTCGCATTTGGGGAGTTGAGAATGAAAGAGTGATCTTTCAACGTCAATCTTTCAACAAAAAAAAAAATTATATTACTTATCCAGTAAAATTGAAATCAATTTCCTTATTCAATCCGAGTTTCATCCCAATTGATTGAGAAATAGATTAGTTACATTCAAATGTGCCCTTTTCCAGAATCACACCCATAACTCTTAATTGGAATCCCATTTACATCGTACAAACTGAGTTTCTTTCGATTCGGTTGAGAAATCCACTTAGCTGTATTCAAATTGATCATTTTCCAGAATCACATCCGGGACTCTTGCTGGAGTCCCAATTCCATATTAAAAACTGAGTTCCATATTCTAGTTTTTAGATAATATTCATTCAGATCGCTAAATTTATATTAGTGGCAACGCACAATTTTGAAGGAACCAGAAAAATAATTATTATAGAAATGGAACTCCAGCCCAAATGATATCCCCCAACAAATTGTTCAAAACGCGATTTAATCTAATTTAGATTAGAAACATTTCTAGAATCAGGTTAACACCTCAGATATAAAAATTCACTAAAATCCATCAACAATTGTGCTTGTTCCATTTGGTGCTGGAGACTGAGAAAATAGCCTAAATTGGCTAAGTCTATAAAAATAAATTTGGCCGAATATAATTTTTAATTTACATCGATCAAAGCATCATTGGCAGTGTTCCGCGATATTTCTTGAATTTGGCTATAGTTTGTTTTTAAGAAATCCGAGTCAAAATTGAATAACCCAATGAATTTTTTAGACCATCAATAATTCGATTTTATATTAGGAACTACTTATAGAATTGGCTTAATAGCTTAGATATCAATTTTCACTAAAATCCATTGACTAACGCTCATGTTTCATTTGGTGCTGGGAATGTAGTGAAGTCCTATGGGATTGGTTACAAATTAAAAAAAAAATTTTTTTTTGCTAAATCTAATTTTTTGATTAATAATTTGCATTTATGGACCAAAGTATCATTAGTAGTGGTCCCAATATTTGTGCCATGTTTTATTTAAGAAATCCCATCCCTGTCCTAATTGGAACTTCTGCGATTATGCACCAATTCCATTGAAATTTGGTATCTGACTTAACCAACATATTGGATGATCAATGAATTAGTTGCAGTACATATATCAAAATGATGAATCAAGGTAGAGGGTTTGAAACTTTTCTATTGATTTCTCCACACATCTCTTTTGGGACCAATGCATTATTGCCGCAACATAACATATTTCCATACTTAGCAGCCCTCGTTTTTTAAATAGGAGTTTTTCAAACTATTTCAGACTTCGTCTGGGCTTAGTCATTTTAGACCTGGTTACCCTACAATCAAACGTACATAAGTAAAGGTTGTTAGTAATTTAATTTTTGAATTGTAAACGTAAAATTAATTTTAGTGATATAAGCACTGTCATAAATCAAAAACTATAATCCTAGTTTCGTTATAAAATTAAATTTTAAGCGAATAATTATCAATCAAATTAAATTTAAAAATCCATCCAGTTGTCAAAATGTCTCATACAAAATGTGATTGATGATGGGGCCGGGTCACAATTTTGGGAATTCAATTTATTGTATTTCGGTTATCAGTCATAAATTTTCGATGTTTATTGGCATTGCCCTATATTTTGTGTAAAGTAAACTGCAACCGAATCATTGAGTTCATTTTATAAAGTGAGTGTCGATAAAATTTCGTGATTCAAATATGAAGTTCATAACTATGATGCTGGTGGTTGCCGCCAAGCTACGATGAGCATTTATTGAATATACAAATAAACTTTCATCATCATAATTTGAATTAGAAGGACAATCTTAAGAATCCTCCATAAATTCAATTAATGCAACAAAAGTCGTAATCAATAAGCAATGCTTATTAATGCTTTTAGAAATAGTTAGGACAGCTTAGGAACAAATCGTCGGCCGATTTTAATTTTCTAAACTAAATGTCATCATAGAACAGCCTTTTAGCCTCAAGAGATTTTCTTGAAAAAAATTTAAAAAATTTAAGAACTTTACCAAAGGGTTTTTTTATCGACCATAATCATATATTTTAATACCAATTGGCCTTAGTTTATAACAGATGTCACTTTATTTAATTGTTTACAATTTTTTCTATTATTTACGTAAAATGAGTAAAAAAATATTTTTTACGCGTAAATACACAACACTGAGTCCAGTACCGAGCCATATGGAACACCGTAATTAACAACTCTATGTTCACTATATTCGTCACCAATTTTTACAGTTTGCCTTCTACTGGCAAGGTAAGAATAAAACCAAGCATTGGCGATCCCTCGAATACCTGCACAATTCAATTTATATAGCAGCAATTCATGGTCAACCGTATCAAATGCCTTAGTACAATCAACGAAAATTGATGCAACACTACAATTATCGTTTATCGAACACATTATGTGAGATATAAAGTCATTTAAAGTAATTTCGGTGCTACAACCCTCCGTGAAACCATACTGACTTTTTGAGAAAACGGAAAAACGGACTATAATGATATTGGGCGACAGTTTGATATATCACTTGGATCCCCATTTGTTGTTTCATAGTTTGTTCGACATCCAAAAAAAACACCCAAAATGACTTTCAACAAAATTTGTTTCGTGAATTTATTGAATTATCATAAAGTTAAATGAACTTACATATATGATAGCCTTTGAACAGTCACCTGTGTCTCTTTTTAGTTAAAGAGACAGATACCATTATAAGTTGATGACGATGATTACTATAAAAGAAGTAATGAAATTATTAAATGTCTTAAAATGTGAAAAAAGTAAATTTTATATGTGAGGCAAAATTAAATTTAGCACGCTTTTGTTCTTATAAAAAATTTAGTACCCAAATTGAAGGCTATTTCTTGTAAAACATTTTATTTGTATAATCACCCGATACACAAACCACTAAATTATAACATATATCTTATACAAGAAAATGCCTTTCAAATAAATTATATGGTGTTGTGTAAAACGGGCCTTTTTTAATATGCATACTCGTTTTTGTTTCACTGTAATGTCATTTTAGTAGTGAGTGTGTGTGCATCGATGTAGTAAGAATCAATTTGAGTACGCGTATATTTCAATTTTATTTACCTTAACAATTAGATGGTAATGAATTTCTTACTATATTTTACTAAATTTGGTTTAGTTCTATTTTAGTAAATTCTTCATTGAAGTATACAGATCAATGAAAATTTTACTAAAATATCCTAAACAAGAAAACTTTGCTACTCAATTAATGACATTTAGGGGTACTGTGTTTCACAGTATTATTAAGGTGGATTATGTATTTTTACCAAATATTCGTATTTAATATCGTTTAATTAATAATCTAGTTAATTCCTCACTACCAGGACCCATTTATAAGAAAGCATAATAGTAAAATCGTTGATCAGTCCTATCGCTATGGGTATCAAAATTCGAACAAAACGCACGACGATTTCAAATATGTGTAGTGTTACTTTGGGAATTTTATAGCAACAATGCCGTGTATTTTCATTCCGTTCCAATTTCATCCCCATTATTTGGCATTATGGCATCACATAGACCATTGTCATGGGGGCTAATAAATCTCACAAGAATCAGAATACTTTATCAAATGAGTAGTTATATGAGTTCAGATGTTCAAAAGTCTGAAGAAAAAAGTTATTTTGATAAGAATTACAGACACTATCAAGGATACGTATATTGATTCGTTAAGAACACAAAGAAATCGTAATTGAAAATTGTTTAGTGAAAATCTCAAAAAATACAAATAAAATCATTTTAATTTCTTGCAAGTAAATAGATGCTATCGAGAGTAGTACTTCCTGAAAAAATAATGTTGAAAAATTGTTACTCTGCCGAGTTATGGGCCAATCAAATCAAGATATGTAGCTTTACGTCAACAAATTTGTCACTGCAAACTTACAGAGCATAATTTTCTTTTATAGAGTCTAGTACATTTCATAAATACCAATTTAGTACTAATCGGAAATTTACGGTTATAGAGCGAATTTACATTTTGTGAATAGGGGCCAAAATTTCTTCAATATAAGTTCATTAAACTGTAAGTTTGTTTTCGGTGTTGTTTTTTTTTCAATTAAAAAACAGACACACGGCACATAGAAGAAAATAATAAATAATAACTGCACCTTTTGATTATTTTAAAAAAAAAATCGATATGAAATCGATAATGATCTATCTATTTGTTAAAATAAATTCAATCATAGATCAATATAAGTCAGTCACCAGTTAAATTTTTTTTGCATTTATTCGTTTTTGTATTGTAAATTTAATTGTAAGTACACATAATATAGTTTACCATCGACTCGCAAATCTCTTTGAATTTATTCTTTCGATTTAGTAAATTCAATTGTAGATAGTTTACCGTTGAACCAACGGAACCTGCCTCACCTTGCTGCTGAAGTATCATATTTGAATGGCGCTACCTGCACTATTCAAATATGGTACATCAAAGGCAAGGAGAGACAGCTTCCGTTGGTTCAACGGTAAATTATCTACAATTGAATTTACTTAATCGAACTAATAAATTCAAAGAGATTTACGAGTTGATGGTAAACTATCTATGCACTTACAATTGAATTTACAATACAAAAACGAATAAATGCAAGAGATTTCGGCTGGTGTCTGACTTATATTGTACCTATGATTGAATTTATTTTAACAAATAGATAGGTCAGTATTGATTACCTCCTTCGTGAAGAATAGACGTAAAATCGATATGCACTTAATAAAATTAAATTAAAATAATCAAAAGGTGCGATATTTGTTCTTTTTAATTATTTATAACTGAAGAAAAGATGATTTATGTGAATGAAAACAAAAATAATGAGCTCAGTGCACCGAACTCATCGTCGACCAACAATATAAATTCTGATAGTGACCTAGGTCAGGGTAATATACAACAATTAGTGTAAAAGGGGTTGGATAGGTGTTTTTCTGTTCATACCAAGCGAAAATGAAGCTTAAGCAAACAACAGAACAGAAGCAAAGCGACAAGAATGGAACAAGGGCGGACCAAATACCTCTCAATAAGAGGTACTCCAGGTAAAAGTAGCAGCTCCAGAAGCTACAGCAGCTAATGTTAAGAACGAGAGCCGCCGTCAATTTACTTAAGAGAGGCCTTAAATAATAAACTTGTTACATTTAGTATTGCTTACTAAGGGTAGTGAACCCCATGACAACTTTCTGAAAATTTGCACATATATTGTTAATACAATACACTAACGAAAAATCATTATAAGATCGATGGCTTGTTCGAATAATTTACAGTTATTTTATCTAAGATGTTCAATGTATATTGAATAACACTCAACATTTAGTATTGCTTACTAAGGGTAGTGAACCCCATGACAACTTTCTGAAAATTTGCACATATTTTGTTAATACAATACACTAACGAAAAAACTTTATGAGATCGATGGCTTGTTCGAATAATTTACAGTTATTTTATCTAAGATGTTCAATGTATATTGAATAACACTCAACATTTAGTATTGCTTACTAAGGGTAGTGAACCCCATGACAACTTTCTGAAAATTTGCACATATATTGTTAATACAATACACTAACGAAAAATCATTATAAGATCGATGGCTTGTTCGAATAATTTACAGTTATTTTATCTAAGATGTTCAATGTATATTGAATAACACTCTACATTTAGTATTGCTTACTAAGGGTAGTGAACCCCATGACAACTTTCTGAAAATTTGCACATATTTTGTTAATACAATACACTAACGAAAAATCATTATAAGATCGATGGCTTGTTCGAATAATTTACAGTTATTTTATCTAAGATGTTCAATATATATTGAATAACGCTCTACATTTAGTATTGCTTACTAAGGGTAGTGAACCCCATGACAACTTTCTGAAAATTTGCACATATATTGTTAATACAATACACTAACGAAAAAACATTATGAGATCGATGGCTTGTTCGAATAATTTACAGTTATTTTATCTAAGATGTTCAATGTATATTGAATAACACTCAACATTTAGTATTGCTTACTAAGGGTAGTGAACTGTGAACCCCATGACAACTTTCTGAAAATTTGCACATATATTGTTAATACAATACACTAACGAAAAAACATTATGAGATCGATGGCTTGTTCGAATAATTTACAGTTATTTTATCTAAGATGTTCAATGTATATTGAATAACACTCTACATTTAGTATTGCTTACTAAGGGTAGTGAACCCCATGACAACTTTCTGAAAATTTGCACTAATTTTGTTAATACAATACACTAACGAAAAATCATTATAAGATCGATGGCTTGTTCGAATAATTTACAGTTATTTTATCTAAGATGTTCAATGTATATTGAATAACGCTCTACATTTAGTATTGCTTACTAAGGGTAGTGAACCCCATGACAACTTTCTGAAAATTTGCACATATATTGTTAATACAATACACTAACGAAAAAACATTATGAGATCGATGGCTTGTTCGAATAATTTACAGTTATTTTATCTAAGATGTTCAATGTATATTGAATAACACTCAACATTTAGTATTGCTTACTAAGGGTAGTGAACCCCATGACAACTTTCTGAAAATTTGCACATATATTGTTAATACAATACACTAACGAAAAAACATTATGAGATCGATGGCTTGTTCGAATAATTTACAGTTATTTTATCTAAGATGTTCAATGTATATTGAATAACACTCAACATTTAGTATTGCTTAGTAAGGGGTAATGAACACGCTAAATTTAGAATTGCTTGCCAGGCACTACATGGGTCAGTAATTATTTTTAAACACACTTATAATTTTATATATCAACCTTACTTTAGTCTCTTTTCCATTTTGAACATAACACACCATTCAGTTTTATTTAACCAAAAATGTGGGTTAATTGAATATCCCAAGAAGCGCTTAATGAAATTAAATAAAAGAAAGTAGTATGATTGTTTTCTAAATTATCGAAACTAACATTTAAATTTGCAAGTTTAAATTTGATAAATTTTTTTTTTTGAAACTACATTCGCTAGCTTAATCACAAGTACCCCTGGATGTATGCGTTTGAATAGCTAGTGCAGCTAGTATAATTTAGTAAATTCTTCATTCGCGTAACAATTAGGTATTATTCATAACTTTAATATTTATTATTAAAATAATTTGAGTGTTTTTTATTGCAAATAATTGTAAATTAATCTGCAATAACCTACAGTGCAGTGTAAATTTAAACAAACAAAAAACATTGGCGTTGAAAATTTCATAGTGACGCCATGTTTTTGTTGCGCGAATAAAATATCTACGGAACTTGGTGAAATTATTTCTATAAGTAAAATTTGAAGATTACAATAATATTTGTGTTGAGGTAGATTTTATTTGCCTGTCGTTGGAACACAGCAAATGACCGTCATAAGATTCCTGCAACGGAGCGTTAACGCCATCGATTCTAACAAACATGAATGAACATGTTTTGAGTTTAGGATGGATAAAAGTTGCTTCTTTGTACCAGTTGTAATTTCTGCATCGCTCCAGATAATTAGAAATAAATTTATGTTCATTGAAATGTTTAGTAAAATTATTGAACAATATTCTCAATTACAAACTGGTTTAAAACTTACTCTCATATCTAAAAGAATGATGTATGTAGTAAGAACGTCTTTACTCCCTTAATTTCGAATCGCAATATGTACCATGTTTCGAGCAACTCGTATTTTTTTGCTGTTTGACAAAAACAGGCTTATTGGTGAACGAATTGTGTATAACGATAAGAGAAGTTTCATTGTTAAATTTGAAAATTTCCCTGCTGTTGTTATCCACATATATTTTACTTATCCGAACAACAACTGGGGAGAGAATTTTGAGAAAAAATAGATTGGAATCTTCTTGGCCTTTATTCAAGTCTACCAACATTCTGCCTTTGCAACATTTGTATGTTTATAAGGTATTAAGAGTTTTTTTCAAGCGCAGTGGTCTGCATGTTATAAGAGGTGATGCTCGTTATAACTTTCGCGTTAATCACCGCTTTCTGTACATTGTTCCCAGATTCAATAATGAGCACTTCCGCTGCTATATTGCCGTTGCCGCTCCGACGTTTTTCAATGCATTGCCCGAACATATTAGACGACATGTTTGTTCTAAACGGTTCTTACTCTATGTTAGAAATTGGCTATTTGAAACACCTGACGTCTCACATTTGTTTCACGTCATCGTATGATTTTTCTTCTAAGGCTATGAAATAAAACTTATAAATTTTAGTGTTTTTTTTTTTGATAACTGTTGTATATTAATGGATATTTTTTTTTTAATTTTTTTATATATTGGTTTTATATGTGGTTAAAAGAAGCGAGGCCTGTCACTGGACTTTGTCCACAGGGCACTTATTATTATTATTTTTTGTATTGTAAATAAATTGTTAATGATTGTAATAATAATAATAATAATAATAAATAAATAAATAAATATAAAATAAATTAAAAGTATTGGTTTGTGATTATTGCAAAGATGCAGTGGATTAGTACATTTCCAGTGTGCATTGCAAAAATAACAAGAGCACAATTATCCTTAACTAACAACAAAATGAATCGATTACTTGTAGTACATTTAGGCGAACTTATGTTTTCTCTGTTTAAAATAAGAAGAAACAGGAATTTGATGAAACCAGCTCACAAATAAAAATCTGTCTTATATTTGGTCAAATTCAAATACAAAACGGTTGAATCGATATACGTAAAACCAATTTTAGCGATAAGCAACGTTATAAATCAAAAACTAATGCCTTAGTTCGTTATAAAATAAACTTTTGAGCGAATAAGTATCAATCAAATTAAATTTTGAAATCCACCCAATTGTCAAAATGTCACAGAATATTAATTGATTAGCCACAATTTTACGAATTAAGTTTATTGATTTTCGGTTATCAGCCATAAATGTTCATTAGGCATTGCCTAATATTTTGTGTGCTTATAGCGAACTGCAAACCGAATCAATATGTTCGTTTGTGAATTTGGATGTGTCAGTGAGTTTGGATTTAGTTTTGTAGTTCAAATCATAACTATAATGGTGCTGGTGATTGTCACCTGGGTTACGGCGAGAATTTACTGAATACATAACATTCAATTGAACTTTGATCATAGTAATGTGATTAGTTGCAATCAAAGAGTCTGAAATACTTGCTATGCTGTGCTTATTTAGAAATATCCAGATTTATTCAACCTGATGAATCTTCGGGATATAACGTATTTTGGATTTTGAGTAAAGTCTTATTTCGGTATATCACGTTTAGAAGCAATTACCCTGCACCTGTGCCTGTGTTCCTTTTTTATCCGTTAGGACGACCTGATCTGGTAAATACAAGCTTACTTGTTACTTTTAGTTTTAGTCTTTGGAACCAACTGCCCTTTTAATGCGTAGTTGCAGTGGTGAGAGCCGCAAAAGTACTTTAGGAGTAGTAGTGCGCTTAGGTTGATTGCGCCATATACTTTGAAACGTATAAATCGGCCGACTCCAACCAAGGCACATACATAGCCATGCTATGAAATTATTGCTTTGCACAACATTTATTGAAAATTCCGAACATACGTCAAAAATGCCTGCAAACGGCAATCTTCACCCAGATTTGCCTACATCAGTATATAAAATTTCAAATCTTCAATCTTTAATCAAAACCGTCAGTTTCCATAAAGAACGAGTATTTGGGTATTTTTGGGATGACAATCGATATAATTCTTGGGATTGAACTTAAAATGGAATGTCCGAATTGGAAATATATTCTAAATGTATTGATGAAAATTTAGATACAATTCGGCACAGTTTAATTGAAATAAACGATTTTAAGTTGTTATGCGCTAATCGAGAGTTTTCATCTGCTGGCTAAAGCTATTTTACTAAAAACTATGTTCAACAAAGGCCGAAATTGGGCAAAAAGTTACAGACAATTTTAAGATGGGTTTTGAACATGTTCCTTTTGGTAAAATTAAGGTGTGATTCTTACTCTGTATTATATGTAGGTACCTCCCTCAAAATCAATCAACTTAATTTTTGATATCAATGCGGTTATCAAAACGTATATACAAAATATGATTGATACATGTAAAGCCCACAATTTTTTTTGTTTGTTAATTAAGCCGATGACTGTTATCATAGCCATAAATATTCAGTATTTATTGCCTGGTATTTTGTCTGTACAAAGCGGGTAATAATCGATTCATTGTGTTCATTTTATAAACTGGGTGTTTTTCAGTTGATTAAGTTTCGTTGAAATGTGAAGTTCTTAACTAATATGGTGATGAATGGTGGTTGCTGAAAGTATTACGGTGAGCATTTATTGAATACATAACTTTTAAATAAATGTGTTAACATCATTTTAAAAAGTGCAATGAAATAGTTTGGAAACGTTTATTATTAATGGATCAAATTCTACAGAAACTGTGTAATTTTTAGCATATTCTAGTAACGGTATTATTGCGCAGACCGGACGCGTCAAACAGGATTTTGGATCATTTTTGTGCCCAAAATAGTTTAACTTACATATATTAATATTTGTGCTGGTGGGGGAAGAGCGATTTTTTTATAATTTATCGTCGGAACCATTGTAGATTGTAATAGTGTTGAGCGAAAATTAAGAGTCTATCTGAATATTTAAAACCGCTGTTTTCTAGATTTTTACTTTAGTGCCAAAATCAATTCCTCTTGGCACAGTCGAAAACAAATTAGATTAAGTTCTTTTCCACCACACAAACACAATTCCCTAACCGGTTGTTATGAAATTTGACTTGTGCGTTGGAAATGGTGATTCTAAAATGATTTTTGAATAAAGTTCTGTAATATTGAAAATTAGGATAGAACTAGGCTACTCCTTAACTGATTATGATGAAATTAGACATGCACTTTATATTCCAGAACTTTATCCAAAAATCATTTTGGCATCCCATTTCCATCGGACATGTCGAATTGCATCACAATCGGTTTAGGAATAGCCAAGTTCCATTGTAGTTGGCCATATTCCAAAACATCATCTAATCCAGTCTTTCGTCTAATTTTATGTCGTTAAGGGTTAATCCAAGGAAATCATACAAAAATCATTTTTTGTCTTAGCTACAAACATTTGTGTCTTTTAGAAAAGAGCAAACGATTAAATGTAAAGGCTGAATTACAGTCAATCTTTTCGTTCTATTTCAAAAGAATAGAATCACGAAGAAAAGTGCAAATATATCATTGATACTTTACCCATATATAAAAATGGGACGGGCATAATCAAAATTTCATTTTTTCTTTTCAAAATTTTACTTGGATTTTATATCTTTTCAGCAACTTTCACGAAAAAAGATAAACCAGTTCATCTTTTTCAGGTTTTTCCGTTCGTTTTCACTAAAAAAAGTTGAGTGTTGCAGTAAATACATAGTATTGAATAATACTTTTTGAGTATTCCTTCTGATTTTATTACAAGGAAATCCTATGACATATGTCTCAAGGATGTTGTTTTCAGTTAATGCCTTTGTAGAACTATCCAAGAAATTAATCTTCGCATTTTAATTTTTGACGTACGCATCTTTTTTGGTTAAACTTCAGAAGTCTAATTTTTCCCCGATTTTAAAATATTTCACTCGATAAATTATTTTGGTACAAAAGTGAAATTCGTTGAATAAATGCATATTTAAGTGCTTTTCATACCGGCTGCGTTGACTTTGGACTTTAACAAATTTCCGTTTCATTTTTAATAATTATCACTTAAAAATGATTAACAGTTTCAAAATATTTCTATTAAAAGTGACACTGTTAATCAAATAAAACTAAATTACAAAACTTTAAAGTTACAAAACGACTTTACTTTTTTAAAGTCCAAAGTCAACGCAGCTGGTATGAAAATCACTTAACTATATTAGCAAGAGATGCATTTGCATGTATTATTATTTAGAAAGAGACATCAACTCTCATGTCTTTCTAATTTTATATGGCTGTCGTCTATTTAAAATATTTGTTTTAACAGTGTAATCAATAACACTCATAAAAAATATCAAATTCCATTTATATGTGCATGTTATTTTGTTGTTGTTCTAAACTTCACTATCGCACAACAAATCCATAATTTTTATTATTTGATAACAATTATAGATTAACAATTATGTTATATTGTTACGGTGCCACCTAGGATGAAGTAGAATAAGTTAGTTGATAGCGGAAAGTTCTATTATGGAATTTTCCATGAAACAACTGTTCTAATGTGTCTAGACTATTTTTACAGAAACAATCATGAAATTTGGAGGTTTGGGTTTAAGTATATAAGGAGCAAACCAATTCGAATTAGAACATTAGTTTTTGGTAAGGTATAAAGTGATGATTCAAAAGGAAATTAAAATGTGATTTAAAAGTGTTTTAGTGCGAATTAAAAGTTATAAGTGAAAAGTAAAATCATGTAAAAATAATAAAAAGTGATTTTGTGAATTATTGTAAACAAATTGTGTTAAATTAATTTTTGGTTTTCAATAAATAATAAGGCTACCATTGATTCAACGTCAATTAATTCAATTAATCTTAATGAAAATCATTTGTCAGATGACGATTTGTATTGCGGCTCGAACGCTGATATATTTTGTCAAGATTTAGCTCATGATATTATTCATGAATTTAAAACCAAACTTAGAAAATTTTACATCAAATTCTGTCAACATCTGAGACACAAAATCAATTTTGAAAATGAGGTTTTGAATTTGGCTCCAAAATTTACTCCAGAACACATGTTATCTGGACAAAGTACACAGTCCGCAAAAAAGTTGAAACACAACAAAGGAGAAGTTACAAAGACAAAAAGAGAAAAAAATAATCATCTGCTTAGAAAAGCCAATTGAAACCCGTGAAACAAATCCAAAAATCGTCGTCTGCTTTTTTTGCAATTGTCGTGTTTCACCTTATTTTTTGTGTTTAAAGAAAACAAATTTTTGATTTGACATCTGCATCTGCGAAAATCTTTGAATGTAAAAATCAGTCTTCATAAAATCAGCATTCTTTGTCCTTTTAACTGAATCAGCATTCAACCTTTTAACTGAATCCTTTACCCTGCTCAGAAAACGAAAAAAAGAAAAACATCTTTTGTTAAGTTTAGTGACATCTATCGATGAAATATGTAAGTAGTAAGTTCATCAAAACATTAAAAAAAGTACTTTGAAGCTCAATTTAGTCCCCTGTGGCGCTGGCTTTTCCCCGGGAATTGGGAATTGAAAAAATATTGCTATATTTCCAAACATTAATAATTCCCAATTTTTTATTCCCCAATTCCCAAAAGTGTATTCTGGCATAATTGGGAATAATTTCCGATGAGAAAAACAATATTTCAAATTTTACAGCCGCCATTATTGAAAAATTTTATTTTATACATATAAAATCAAAACTTTACCGATTCTACGTTGAAAATAAAATAATGAAAACATACAAAACAACCGGTTTCATCTAATTCCCAAAAAAAATTTAGGGAAAAATAAACGTCGAAACTTACAAAAAATGGAATTATTTTTCCCTACAATCAAAAATTCAAAATCGCCCGAATACACTTTTGGAAAAAAAAATTCCCAACTGCTAGAATACAGTCAAAATAATTCAATTCCCAATTCCCAGGGAATAGCCAGAATAGGGCCAATGACCTCAATATTTTAGTACTTTGGAATTTATGTCAATTTCATCCCTGTTATAGAACCAATATTTTTTAATTTGGCTATTCGGCGCCAGATATCACTAATATTAAAAAACCAATAAATTTATAATCTCTCTGAAAGAGGTCCTCCTCCCGTTGGAATTAACAGCCCAACAAATAGGCCTTCAGATCAATGAAGCGAAGACCAAATACATGGTGACCGCGAGAAGGCAGACTCGTGGGGACTTCATTTCAGGAGATACTCAATATGAAAAGGTGAATGAGTTTAAATACCTAGGATCACTGATCACTGAGCAAAACTCCGTTTCTGTGGACATTTCATCGAGGATCGCAGCAGGCTACCGAGCATTGTACGCCAATATCAAAATTTTCAAGTCTCCTCATATATCGCGCAAAATAAAATTGGACATCTACAAGGCGCTGATAAGACCAGTTGTCACCTTTGGTTGCGAGTCTTGGACACTAACAGCGCAAAACATCCAGAAAATCGCTGTAACTGAGCGTAAGATGATAAGAAGAATTCTCGGTCCCATTAAAGAGGGAGCCACGTACAGAATGCGAATGAATCACGAGATCAGAAATGATCTCGATAAAGTCGACATCATAGGATTCATAAAATCGTCAAGGCTGAGATGGCTTGGGCACGTACTACGTTCACAAAATCGGACCACTAAACAGGCCTTGGAGTCGGCACCAGCGAAAGTAGGACCTCGTGGGAGACCACCTACCCGATGGATGGACGACGTTGAGAGGGACCTGTACACACTCGGTCACCGTGTCTGGCGTTCTCTTGTGGCGGATCGGATTATTTGGAGGAGCATCGTTGAGGCGGCCAAATCCCTTCATGGGATGTAGCGCCAGCGGAAGAAGAAGAAAATAAATTTATAAGTGAAAACGTGAAATAAAAAATATTTAGCTCTACCTATTTATATGGAGCCGCTATCCGGAGCTATTTTCATATCGATAGTAGCTCCGGATAGCGAATAAAAAAACGCACTATTCAAAACACAATAAAATTGTTTAGTAGAGACACCATTACATGTAATATATTGGGGTTTTTAAAATCTAAATTCGTGAACCAATCAAATGTGCCAATTTTCACATTAGAACATATTATTTTTTTGTTCTAAACTTTACTATCGCACAATAATACCCATAATTTTTATTATCTGAATATTGATAACAATTATAGATTAACAATTATTTTATATCAATTAACTTTTTATTTTATTTCGGTGACACCTAGCATAGAATAGAATAACTCAAACTAATGGTAAAGTGACACCTAGGTAGTTGGTTAGGGTATTATAATCATAGATATTAACTAATTATCTTAAACTATTACAAATAATTGTACTCGAATGGTTGGGTATATAAAATAAACGGATAAAGCTAAATCGGAATTATTCATATTTGTAATGGTACTTTCGTATTTCAGTTTAAGATGTATTTGGTTTATGATCATTCATATTTAATCCGCGATGCATGATCTTATAGTTTTTGAGATTTTAACACAAAAAAAAATTCTTTGGTAATGTTTTTGGTATGTTTCTTTGGTATGTTGTAGTTTCTTGTTATGATTATGACTTTGTATCAATGGGCGCATCTAGCACACGTAGAGTCTACATTTGAGATAGTCTGAAATGTAGACTAATCTCATTTGTAGACTCTACATGTGCTGGATGTAAATATCTACGTGTCTAGTTTGGTTTTTGTCTTGGACAACTTGTTCAAATTATGTAAAAAAAAAATTGACATTTCTCTGTGAGTTGTTTTTAATTTTTTACTAAATAATTAAAATAAATGATTTGGCGCATCTACCACATGTGGAGTCTACCGAAAATATAAACAATATGAAAATGCAAATGTCAAAAAAAATCCAAGTCTCAAACCAAACTAATCTACATTAAAATGTAGACAAACATTTTTAGTCTCACTAAAACTCGTAGAGTCTACATATTTTTACTGAGATTTTTTGCATCCAGCACATGTAGACTTGTAGAGTCTACGTATTTTCGGTAGACTCTACGTGTGCTAGATGCGCCCAATGACTATATTTTTCAATGTGAGGGATAACATCATCGGATCATTAGCCCAGACACCGTTACCAAAAACCTTCATAACCATTGCTATATACCCAATACGGACAGTTAATATATCCGATAACAACTTCATTCACATTGCCAAGTACAACACGCTAGCATTGTGACACTACTCGAGAAGTTTAAATCAAATATACGCATATGAAATATAAGCATAAAGACCAAATAAACATTAAGTCACACATCATATAGTGGCTTGCTAACTCATCACACCTAATGCAAAAGAAGAATAGCGACGGATCTTGGTATCTACATGTTTACAAGGTAAATCACTCGAGAGCTACATAGTAGCCGTTACAGATTATTTATTTAGATTAAATGAAGCCGGGTCGGAACTAAATATCGAAAAAAGCCATTTCGCGAACGAAGAAACAAATCAACTTTCTTGGATAAGAGGTGTTACCAGCGGGGATTACGCCGGCTCGAGTCGGCCGATTAGCCAAAAACCGCACTTCCCACTGGGTCCCACGAACAATTCAGATTTAAGAAATGGCTGGATCGAAAAAAACACATATTCACGACCATGAAAAGAACCAAGTGATGACTCTGAAGATCCAATAAATCTTTAACTGTAGAATGTATATATTTTGTGCCATATATAATTTAACCGACTTAATTTTTGATATACGAGTATGTACATACGATCAACAAAATGTCATAAAAACAAAGTATGATTGATACAGGTAAAGGAAAGTGCACAATTTTTTGCGTAATTAAGCCGATGAAGGTTATCAGCCATAAATTGTATGTATTTATTGTCCAGCTTTTAATGTATAAAAGAGGCCTGTAACCGAATCATTTTATTCAGTTTGTTAAAGTGATTATTCTAGTGGATAACATTTTGTGAAAATATGAAGTTTATAACTATTATGATAACTGTTATGTTGATGGTGGTTGCCGCCAGTATTATGGTAAGCATTTTATTGAATACATAAAACTTTCAAGTACATTTTTAACATCGTAATTTGAATAGGTGCAATCAAAGAGTTTGGAAACTTTTATTGTTAATGGATGGAATAACCCAGCAAAAACAGAATTCTTTGCATATTTGGAAATTTTCAGACAATCTGATTTTGGAGGGCCGACAATGTATTTTGGTGGTGGCACTGTCATATCGACTTCGTTTATTTTGACTTGTGCCCAAAATGTAGCTGGGTAAGCATTACGGATAATACTGAAAGTATGTAAATTCGTCTCAGTAATTCAAAATTTTATGTCTATAGATTTAAATCTTGGAGGGTCGGATTAGGTGCGCATATTATTTCTGATATGCAATGGTTCTTATCAACGACAGCATTCATTCATCATGGATATGATGATAAGACTTTAATCCATAATGTAGCACTTCTTCGAGTAACTCAACATATAAAAACGGGATCCGATATAAGAATTTTGTCTTTGCCGTCTGCAACAAGCACTCCACCAATCAATGGAACTTCAATCGCATTAGTTGGGTTTGGGTTTGGTGCTACAGATCATCAACCGTATGTTATGCAATATGGAAATTTTATTGCCGTAACTCAAAAAGTATGCGAAGATAGTTATCCACATTTGGTTGAAATCGGTCAAACTGAAAATCATTTCTGTGCCACAAGAGATTTGGGTAACATTTGCGCTGGTGATCAAGGTGGACCGGTCTGGTCAAATTCACCTGGATTACTTGGGATTCAATCGTTCTATCGCTATGAAGATTGTAGGAGTCCTGAGGCACAACCAGCTGCTTTTATTAGAGTATCAAAATATGTAGCCTGGATTAACAATGTTACCAGCACTCAACGATTGTAGATTGTTTAAGTGTTGAATGAAAAATAAATTGGGCTTAAATTTGCCCAAGTACAATAAATACATTGAAATTATTAATCAAATTTATATGTTTGAGAGTTTAACTGAATATTTCAAATATGCCATAATTTAGTGCTGAAATTCGCTTCCTCTTGGTACAGTTGAAAACCAATTAGGTTACGTTCTTTTCCTTTTTGCAAAAAAACCAATGGATCTTAAAGCACTTGGGAACATCGAATACTTTGCCTTTCGTAAGTCAATTCGGCATTCAGATAATTGTGAGCTTATTTTGTGTTACATTCAAAACATTCAGCTATAACTGCAGAATATTAATCCTGGTTCGGTTTCGCTCTATATCCTTGTTTATCTATACTAATACAAAATAGTTCATCTTCTTATACATTGAACAGCCTGATCTCTTTTGAGGTTTTGAGACAGAAAAGAAGATTGTAAAATTAAAATGGCTCAAATCAGAGTCTAATAACTTTTTCAAAATTTCTTAAATATCACTTGCTTGAAAAATTTCTTATTGGTACAGTAACATTTTTACTATATGACACGATTATACTTCATAATGATAGGTATAGTCATAAAATTCAGAGTCTAGAGCCTATATGTCGCGTTGTTAATTGAGGGTACTTCAAATTGGGGTAAAAATGGAAACTAGCTCACTTTCATATGAACACGTCGGCCTCTGGGCCAATTGTTAAAATACATAATAAAAACTAAGAATTTTTTGGTTCAGATATCTAGATCCAAGACTTATAAGTGTGGCTGGTACTAACAGTGGCTAAAAATAAAACTCTTCATATGATCATACTATAGATTAGTTTTACTTTATTTGTAAACATCTTTTAAATTCAAAAATGTAAAAGTCATACGTTCGTGGTAGTGATATCAGCTATAGAATGTCAACAAATTGTCAGATTTGATCTTATGTGCTAGCAAGCATACGATCGATCTTCTCATGTCTACTGAATGCTTGAGAATTTATAAAATATTTTATCTAATTCTATTGCTCGAGTTGCTCATGATGTCTGCCTCATGGATTTTGTTGTGTTGTCCAAAGGCAGACGTGTTCATATGATATAGTTTGCCTCCTTATTTTATCTTACTTTTCAGCGCTCTCAGACGTACAACATTCCATAAACTGTTAACGCAATTTTTTCGACAATAATTCACCTGAGTAAATTAATCCGTATGCTCTAACATTTCTATAAAAACGTTTGTGCGTCATTTATTTTCAATCAATTAATCTCTCGCTAATTATCGATATGAAATAAATTGTCACTTTAAACCAGCATAAGTCATGTAATCAAAGGCGTTCACTAATTACTGATTTATCAAGCTTCCCATAATTTGTTAAAGGAATTGGTTGAAATCGTCCCCTATAGCTATAACTTGTAAAACCCGGGAATGTAAATAAAGTGATTGATCACTCAAGACGTTGGTCTGGTCTTATTTGAAATATTTCGTACACCTTTAATGCAGATTAATACGCTTTGTCAATGATCCTCATATAACTTCTAATCTATATTTAATTATCGAAACTGTGGAACTGTAACTTCACTTAAAATGTGTCTTATTTAATCAAGGTTTTACATCAAATTTAATTAATTTTTGTAAGTCGATGTCAAGGTATTTGATGGACAATGCCAAAATGTTCTTAATAGGAATTGCCGAACACTGTAATTAGTTTCGTTATTTGTCGCACAGTTCATTTTTAAAATTTTAATCTGAAAAGAACATTTAGTGAATGACGACATTGCACAAACAATAAGGATTATAATCACAATTAATTTAGAATAAAATTAATCGATTACTGTTAGCACTGATAGCGTACATCCAGGAGAATTTAATGTTGTCTCTTTAATTTTTCTTCTAACAGGAAACAGAAATTTGAGGGAAACAGCTCACGGAAATGAAAATCTGCCGTATATTTGGTAAAACACAAACAAAAGCAGGTACGTACGTTATAATTATAACAATAGGTGCGTCAGAAATATTATTTTTGAATCGTAAAAGCAAAATCCATTTTAGCGATAAGTAGATACATAAATCAAAAACTAATGCCTTGTTTGGTTATAAAATTAAGTTTTAAATGAATATGTATCAATCAAATTAAATTTTCGAATCCACCCAATTGTCAAAATGTCTCAAAATATAAATTGATTACAGCCACAATTTTACGAATTGAATTTATCAACCATAAATGTTCAGTATTTATTGGCATTGCATTTTGTGTACATAGTGAAGTACGAGCAAATCATTGTGTTCATTTTATAAAATGAGTTTGGTTAAAGTTTCGTAGTTCAAATATGAAGTTCGAATTATGGTGCTGGCGATGTCATCTATGATACGGTGAGAATTTACTGATTACAAAACATACAAATTAACAATTATATCATCGTTATTTGAATTGGTACAATCAAAGAGTGTGAAATATTAATGGGCAAATAAAATAAATAGGATGTTTACGACCTTCGAGATATTATTCATTCTGGATTTTGAGTAAAGGTTTAACTCGGAATATCTCTCTGGAAAAATCTAGCAAATGTTAATCTTCAGATTTGCCTATTTCTTTACTATAGTATATTCTTTTTTACAGTGGTACGAAACTGATTTTTTTCTGGACAAAATAGCCCACAGAGCGCAAAAATCCACATATCACGATAATTTGTTCCTTAAATTAAAGCCTAACTGATTTACAACTACTCTGTCGAGGCAGTTTTTCTATTTTTGTTCTATAAAAGGATTATTACCTAACCTCAAAAGTCAAAATAATGATATTACCTGCTTTAATTTAGAGAAAAAATTATCGTGATATATGGCTTTTTGCGTTCTGTGGGCTATTTTGTCCAAAAACAATCAGCTTTGTTCCTCTATACGCTTATGCGGCACACTGTACCATGGTTTGAAGGATGGCGGGCACCTGTTCTAGCTTTAGGTAAAGAGAAGCAAATTTCTTGATATCCGAAAGTTCATAAAAATAAATAAATTTCATCATTAATCAAAACCGCCAGTTTCCATGAAGCAAGAGTATTTGGGTTTCTTTGAGTAAAAAAGTTAGGTTAAATAAAGTTCAGTATTCAATGACAATTGATATAATTCTAAAAGAATCTATCTACTTTGTTACAATAGATCTCTGAAAATTATTTGGGATTGAGGAATTTGGATACAAATCAGCACAGTTTAAGTTGGTAACGATTTTAAGTTGTCAAATGCTATACGGTAGTTTTCTCTACTGGCTAAAGCTACTTTGTTTACCAAATAAATGTTAAATGTCAGGACTAAGAATCCAAAACCGCCTCAATTAACACTATGCAAAACAAAGACCGAAAATTTGTCAGAACGTTACAGACAATTTCGAGATGTGTTTTGAGAATTTTCCTATTGATAAAACGACGGTGTGATTCTGATTCTATATTAGGTACCTCCCTCAGTATGAATTACAATTATGCCATATACAAATCAATCGTTTTAATCTTTGATATCTATGGGGCGGTTATGAAAATGACAAGATATGATTGAAAGCCGATGACTGTTATCATAGCCATAAATTTCCAGCATATTTATTGCCTGGTATTTCATCAATCGATTCATTGTGTTCATTTTATAAACTGAGTATTTTTCAGTTGATTAAGTTTCGTTGAAATGTGAAGTTCTTTACTATTATGGTGATGGTGGTTGCCGAAAATATAAGGGTAAGCATTTATTAAATACATACCTTTCAAATAAATTTGTTAACATCATAATTTTAAAAAGTGCTCAATCAAAGAATTTGGAAATTTTCATGATTATTAGGTCGAATTCTTCAGAAACTGCAATTTTAGGCATATTCTAGTAGCGGTTCTCTAGTATTAACTTTTTTTGTTTTGAAGGTTGGCCAAAAATGTGCCTGGGTATGTATTACTGGTACATCAAATCGGTAAATAATTATTTTTGTGCCCAAGATAGTTCAACTTATGTTAATATTTGTGCTGGTGGGGGGCCTGGATTTATTCTGGATAAATATTTTATCTGGATTTATTAGTGCAACGAAATACGTAAACTGTGCATTAGTGTTGAGTGAAGATTTAATTGGTCTTCAAATTGCGTAACTGCAAAAAAAACTTCAAAATTATTAATTGAATGTCTTTGTTTGAGAGTCTTTATGAATATAAAGCGCGCTTTTCTAAATTCTTAATTTAAAGCCAAAAGCAATTCCTCTTGGCACAATCGAAAACAAATTAGATTAAGTTGTTTTCCACCACACAAACATAAATATTCTGAAAACCTTAATGTCGATGTACACTACACTGATTAGGGATCCAAAATCCAATTACCTAAATTTAATTTACTATTCCCATTGCACTTCATAAAAATTAGTATACAAATATATTAATATTCTGAAATATTTTTGCACTACCTACGAAAATAAAAACAACAAATAAATGAATTTATTTGTTGTTTTTATTTTCGCTTTGAGCACACAAGTGAAGTTGTGTGTGGTGGGGTTGCACTGTGTGACAAGATATCGTTACGTTTTCGCCTTGTCAATCAAGGCACGAATCACTGGATTGTGAATAAAACAAAATCAATTCAATTTATCACCAAAGAATTTTTTTATTTAAGAAAATTCCATTTTAGTATAGTAGAACTTTGCGCTATCAATTAACTTATTCTATTCTACTCTAGGTGTCACCGTAACAATACTGTTACGGTGACACCTAGGATAGAATAGAATAAGTTGTTTGATAGCGCAAAGTTCTATTATATAAAAATGGAGTTTTCCATGATAAAACTGTTCTAAATGTTTCTAGACTGTTTTACCGGAACAATTATGAAATTACGAGTTTTGGTTTGAGTATATACGGAGCGAACGAGTTCGAATTAGAACATTAGTATTTGGTAAGCGATAGTGTGAAAAATAAAACGGTAGTAAAATTGTGCGATAATAATAAAAATCGATTTTGTGATTTATCATTAATAAATTGTGTTGTAATAATTTTTGTGCTCAAGAAATAAATTCGTTTGTCTTAAATTGAAGTGTTATTATTCACAATGCAGAGATACGAACCTTGATTAATAAGGCAAAAACGTAACAATACTTTAAAAATTCAATTCCATGTAAATCATTGTTGTACAGTAATACAATAGCTGGCTTTATTAAAATTATATTGATTAACACATATTGAAACACGATGTTATTGTATTCGACACGCTCACCAATCTCCAACGACACTAGATGATTAAGCAGGTATATCATCGATTAATTTATAACACATAGTATATTTTCGGTCACGCACGGATGCAAATGCAATAAAAAATAAAATATTGTCGCTTTTATTCGCCTTTAAAGCGCCGCAAGAAGCGCGACGATTTTTATGAGCCAAAGGTGATAACCGATTATTTATTTACCGCATTTATATTTAAATTGAAATATTATTGATAAATTAATAACTTTTCTAAATGAATTTAATTTTTTAATTGCAAAAAACGATTATTTTGAAACAAATTTACAAAGAAACATGTCTAATTTATACATTTATTTTCCGGTTGATCACCTTTGGCTAAGTTGTAAAACCGTTCACCAGATGTCAAATACTCTGCGTGAAAAGGTGGATAGCGAAAGAGAGATATGCGCATAATTTTCCGGACCCAAGTACACCTTGTGAGATTTCAACCCTTTTTATCTTTTATTTAATTTGGTCACTTCGTTTCACGAGAAATCTTGTTTTACAAACTCGTCAATTTTTCAACTGTTATGTTTGACCCTTTCAATATGCAAACGGTATTTGTTTGTCGTCTTTGTTTCATAAACAAAGTGAAATTATTTTGCAATTTCAGTTTCGATCAGATGAGGATTATGAAAAGTTTATTTTCGGCCATCTCATCGGGATATAGTGACTGCAATTGTTACTTATTAATTCTGATTACTTCCTGTATATAGAACGCAAGCATGCAGTAGAAGCATTGCTAAAGTTTTTCTTTTATGATTCTAGGTACATAAATATTGCTCACTCAGTGTAATTTGAATTTAATTATATAAGAATACATACAATTTTTGCCTGTTTAGCTGTTTATAAAAATATACGATACTATGCGTAATTTCTATTATCTGAATATTGATAACAATTATAGATTAACAACTTTTTACTTTGTTCTGGTGACATCTAGTCTAGAATAAAATAAGTCAAACTAGTGGTAAAGTGACACCTAGATTAGGGTATATGATATGACCTAATTATCTTAAATTGTACTAAAACTGTGTCTTGACTAAAACTAATTCAAATCATAATAATCTTATTGGAAAAAGCGAGAGTCTCACACTATGGTTTGGGTATATAACGGATGCAGTTAAATTTGAATTATTCATATTTAAAATGATGCTTTTGCATTTCGGTTAAGATGTATTTGGTATACGATCATTCATATTTGGATCGCTATGCAATGAAGAGTTAATTAATTGATGATTTTGATTCGGCTTACACTTTTTGAGATTTTAACACACAAAAAAAAGTCTACGTATTCTTTCTATAGTAATGTTTTCAATAAAACCCCTAAATATTGCCGACAATTTTGATACTTCACCTCTCCAACACTTTGTTTCTCTAACGACTTTATCGAGGCGCAAGTAGAGTAAGATTACGCAGAAGGCAGGAGAGAGCGAAATATCACCACCTCCTCTGCATGTTCAATGTAATTATCAATGTGAGTGATATTATCTTCAGACCGTTATCTTAGACATCGTAACCAAAAACGTTACGATGTCTAAGATAACGGTCTGAAGATAATATCACTCTCAAAACCCTCAAAACTATAACATGGAATTTTTTGCCGCTTTCCTAAATCAGTTAGGCCTCTTGGTAGATATCCAACACGGACAATAAGTATGTCTGACAACAACTCTGGGGCCTTACTACGATTATTTTCGACGGCTATCGTTTTGTATTAGAAGGTATAGGAAGAAAAAAGAAAGCTATTATAATTAATGTTTCCCTTTTTATTCTTGTACCTTCTAATACAAAACGATAGCCGTCGAAAATAGTCATCGAATTGCATAGTTAGGCCCCTGTTAACATTGACAAGTAAAACACTAGACGGAGTGATCCGGGTGGCAGATTCCAACATGATGGAAGCTCGAATTTTGCCACTGATCGAAGAAAGGCCGGTTAAACACCAAGTCACACAAATCAGGTTTAAGAAATGGAGGGTTCGAAAATACATCTACACAACAATTATAAGCGTAACAAAGTGACGACTACCAGCCAATAAATATTTGACTGAAGAATGTAAATTTTGGTAAGATGAAGGTGTAATCAAAAAACTCTGAGCGGTATATAATTTAATTGTGCCATGTACAAATCATGCGGCTTTATTTTTGATATACGAGTATGTATACATACGATCAATAAAATGTCATAAATACAAAGTAAGATTGATACGTGTAAAGACCACAATTTTTCATAATTAAGCCGATGACGGGTATCAGCCATAAATGTTAAGTACTTACCGCCCAGTTTTTTGTGTATATAAAGAGGCCTGCAACCGAATAATTTTATTCATTTTGTTTAAGTGATTATTCCAGTGGATACAATTTTGTGAAAATATGAAGTTTATAACTATCATTGTAACTATTATGGTGATGGTAGTGGTTGCCGCCAGAGTTACGGTAAGCATTTTATTTAATACATAAAACGTTCAATACATATTTAATATCGAATATTTGGAATAGGTGCAATCAAGTTTGGAAACGTTTAAGGTTAATGGAACGATTACTGTACGAAATGAATTCTTTGCATATTTAGAAATATTCAAACAATCTGATTTTGGAGGGCCAACAATGTATTTTGGTGGTGGCACTGTCATATCGACTTCTTTTATTTTGACTTGTGCCCAAAATGTGGTTGGGTATGTATTACGGTATTACTAAGATTAAGTAATTCGGGTCATTAATTCAATATTTTATCTTTAGATTTAAATCTTGGAGGGTCGGATTAGGTGCGCATATTATTTCTGAAATGCAATGGTTCTTATCAACGATATCATTCGTTCATCATGGATATAATAACGAAACTTTAGCCGATAATGTGGCACTTCTTCGATTAACTCAATTTACTACAATGAGCACCGGTATAGTACCTATCGCTTTGCCACTCGCTACAAGCACTGAACCTGTCTATGCAGCTAATATTTATTTATATGGGTTTGGATTTGGTACTACAGATAATCAACCGAGTGTTATGCAATTAGGAACTTTTACTGTCGTTACTCAAAAAATTTGCGAAGACAGGTATCCACATTTAGCTCAAACCGGTCAAATTGCAAAACATGTCTGTGCCGAAAGAACTGAAGGTAGTATTTGCGCTGGTGATCAAGGGGGACCAGCGATTTCTGTAACAAGCAGCGTATCATTAGTTGGAATTCAATCGTTCTATCGCTATGAAAATTGTGACAGCCTTGAAGCACAACCAGCTGCTATTATTAGAGTACCGAAATACGTAGCCTGGATCAATAATGTTACCAGCACTCAACCATTGTAGATTGTATAAGTGTTGAATGAAAAATAAATTGGGCTTAAGTTGCCCAAGTACAATAAATACATTAAAATTATTAATCAAATTTATATGTTTGAAAGTTTAACTAAATATTTGAAAATTGCCTTTCCTAATTCTATAATTTAGTGCTAAAATACGCTTCCTCTTGGCACAGCTGAAATTGGAAACTAATTAGGTTAAGTTTTCCTTTTTGAAAAAAAAAACAACAGATCTAAAAAAGGACTTGGGAATATACTTTGACTTTCGTAAGTCAGCTTGGCATTCAGATAATTGTGAGCTTATTACTTCGGTCTAAAAAGACCAAATTATTGAAATCCTGTCAAAAATGACGAAAAATGTGGTTGGTCCAAAAACCACTTTTCTCGACGTTCTGAAAGTCCCTGAGTCCGAAAAAGCAAAAACAAAAAGTCCGTCCATCCGTCTGGATGTCTATACCAGTGGTATCTCGAGAACGGCTAGTCCGATTTGGAATTTTTTTTCTCCAATCTGTTTCTATGATCAAGGCGGAGTTTTGAAAAGCTTTTGGAGGCTATACGTCAAGAGGGTGGGATACCTGCCATACGAATTGAACCAAAACACCTGGTTTTATAAATATTTACGATTTTTTTATATAATAGTTGGTTTGATTATTAAATTGGGCATTCAATTTGGAATTGATTTGTAGGTTAAGTTAGGGGTTAATTTGCGGGTTGAGTTGAAGTTGAGTTGGAGTTGAGTTGGGGTTGGATTAGGATGTAGTGAGTAGTTAACAAATGTTTATATGATAGAACTTGCCTATATCAACCGATTACGATGAAATTCGACATGTGTATTGGAAATGGGATTCTAATGGAATAAAGTTCTGGAATATGACCAGTTACACGGTTAGAAATATCAGTATGTAACAACCGCTTGTGGTTGTTATGTTTTATTTAATCTAAATCTGTAATTGCGGTTGGAAATCCCAACAAGGTTCAATGTTTATCCACTGCGCTGCATAAAATCTCTTCCACTACACGTCATTCTTTCTTTGGCTTAATTTGTAATAGAAAATATATTTTTTTTTTTGGTAGAGTGTACCATTTAGCATTTTATACTTCTCCTTATTTTGGTCGGTTACTCGATTCGTTTTATCATTTTTTTTGTTTGATGGTATGTAATGACGTGTAGTGGTGTCGTTTTGCTTCATCTGTTTTGTTTTGGTTAGCGCGTGGATTTTCCATGTAAATGGAATGTTCCAGTGATTAAATTAAATAGTATTGGTGTGTGCGAGTCGATTTTGGGTGATGTCGTATGTGTACGTCACCCGAAATTTATCGGTCGGGTTTTTTTTATATGAGTAAATAATTTTGGGTGGGGGAAAAATATTTTTTGTACGGGTCGGTATTATTTTTTTATTGGGATAGTCTAGTTTTGAATTTTAAATTATACGGTCGGGTTTTTTAGTTTTGAAAAAAAAAAAAAAACAAAAATAAAATAAAAGTCTCGTTTTAATTTTGAAAAGTCGAGTTTTGAATAATTATATGGATATTTTTTTTTTGGGGTAAAATTGACGTCAAGTTTGAGTGTTACTAATTGATAAATATGTATGTAGTAAATTGAAAAAAAAAATAATATAATTTGAACAATAATAATTATAAATAAAGAAAAAAATAGAAAAAATATTTAATAAATATGATTAGTTTTGGGCCGAGTGGCGTAATTTTTTTTGTTGTATGATAAATTGTTTTGCCCTGTGGCACTTGAGTATTATATATTGTATGAGTGCCAATGGTATATGTTTTGAGTAGACATTTATAAAGTAATTTGAATAAAAGTACGTGTAATTATAATAAAAAAATATTGTTGGTGTTTATGGTGGTATTTTAGTCTCAAACATTAACCTGTACCTAATTATCTTGCCAATATTAATAATAATCCTAAAGTGCGTTTTACTACCGGTTTGAAGTTTGTGGTTAAATCTGATAAAAATAAAAGAAAAATACATCTATAACGGTAGTTGGTGATAAGACAGTTTTGCCAAGAAAAAGTAAAGTGAAAAACCAAATCTAATATATTACATAAGGTAAAACGTGTTGAGAAAAAAAAAACCGTATAAAAGCCGAATTTCGAGATTTGTGCATGTAGTGAGGGTCCCAGTTTTAAATTACGAGGCCTAATGCTAAGAAGTTAAGCTCTCTGATAAAGTAATTTATCAAATGCTTGAGGAGGGAACAGTTTTATTCTGTCCTGTATTGAATTTGGGTTTGTGGCAGCAACTCCGACGAACGGAGTGGGGTTCGTGAATCCAGAGGGGGCTGCTGCGTCGGCGCTGGTAGCTGTTTGATTGGTCGGACGGGCCAAGGTTTTATGTTCAGGTATGGTGACCAGCCGGTAAAAATATATAAGAAACCGGTGGCACCGCGTGTTTTTTTTATTATTGTAAAATTTTGTAAGCCGAACTTGATTTCTGTTTTATTACTATATTGTTTTTATTAAATTTCATAAATTTTTACGGGTTTCAGGTTCCGGGTGGCGTACCGTATGCGACACCCCAAATCGATTCGCACCACATTTTGTTTTTTTTGGTAATTCATCTAACGGTTCATTTTCATTTCAAATTTCTTTCATTTCATTTTTGTTTTCATTTCGTTTTTTCCGCTTTGGGTTTTTTATGCGTAATTGCAGATTTGTTTTTATGATTTCGGGTTACATTTAGTGATGTGTTGCTAATTAGTTCGTGTGATCGCGTGAGGATGGGCGGCCTTATGCTGACCTAGGCCTTGAGCAGGGTCGCCGGAGTGGCACCGGCGTCCCTGTCGAACACAGATTTTGTTTTTATGATTATCTACCACTGTGGTCGTGGCACAGTAGAATAATTTTCTTGTCCCCTTCGTTTTATCTCTATGCGGTTTTCAAGCATAGTAATATGTCTGGTAACCCCCACGCCTAGCGGCGAGCTTCAGCCAGTGCAATACCGCAACCAGACCTCTATTGCTATGTTCTGTTTAACAAAATCCCTTTTGGGGGATTTTGTAACAAGTATAATTGTGTATACCACTTTCGGTATAATGTTCTAGAATACGATTTTTCGTGTTGAATTAGATGCCTGTACCCATGTTACTAAAGCTTTTGAACTGTTTGGCTGTAGTTGTATAAGTAAATATTATATGCTGGTTAAAATAGAAATCAATACTGTCAAAACTGTCACACCAACTTTATGACACAGGTGAATGCTATCCTCATTAAAGATACCAAAGACCGAAGTTCTCATCACCTCGTGAGGTTTTAGCTCTTTATATTTTAAATTTGCAATTCATTAAGTACATAGTAGTACGTATATGTAATTTGACAGATCGTAAAAGACGTTTTATATTTCCCAATTTTCGAAAATATGTAGCCGTATCCACTGTTTTAGCCATCGATATCGAGGTATAAATCCGAAAAATTCACCGATTTATCACAATATTCGTTTAAAATTACGGACCCTAATGCAAGAGAAGAATAGCGGTGGATTTTGGTATCTACATATTCACAAGCCAAACCACTCGATATTCATGGCAACATAGAATTTTGCTGTGTTTACTTAGACCGAGAGCTAGTAACCCTTGCAGAGTTTTTTTTTTTTTTTTGAATAAATGAAGCCGGATTGGAATTATATCACAGATAAGAATAGACAGATGTGTATCTTGTATGGGCTATATTTACATTCCAAAATTTCAATACCAAATTCCAATCCAATCCTTTTAGAGCAGGACGTACATTTCTGTCCCTTTTTATTTTTTATTACGTATGGCTATTTTGATTATATCAAAGTAAACATAAACCAACTTCAAACAAAATTTTATTTTATAATATATACGTCCTGCTCTAAAAGGATTAGATTGGAATTTGGTATTGAAATTTAGAATGTAAATATGGCCCATACAAGATCCACATCTGTCTATTCTTATCTGTGATTATATATTAAAAAAGGCCATTTTGCGTAAAACAAATGAATTTTATTCAACATGAGGTGTTACCAGAGAAAATTATGAATCGAGTGGGCGTGGGCCGATTAGCCAAGAGCGGAGGAGGCATGATTTTTCATTGTATCGTTATTTTATATTTGTGGGAATAAGCCTATCCATATAACCGCAATTTAAACTGGGTTATACGAATAATACAGGTTTAAGAAATGAAGCGATCGAAAATACATATTCACAACCATGAAAAGAACAAAGTGACGACTCTGACGATACAATAAATATTTGACTGAAGAATGTACATTTTGTGCCATATACATATCAACTGACATAATTTTGATAAACGAGTATGTACATACGAATGTCATAAATACAAAGTGTGATTGATATACCTAAAGCCCACAATTTTTTTTTTCGTAATTAAGCCGGTATATTAGCCATACATTTAATGTATTTATTGTTCAGCTTTTTGTGTATAAAAGAGGCCTGCAACCGAATCATTTTATTCAGTTTGTTAAAGTGATTATTCTAGTAAATAACATTTTGTGAAAATATGAAGTTTATAACTATTATGATAACTATTATGGTGATGGTGGTTGCCGCTAGTATTACGGTAAGCATTTTATTGAATATGTACATGAAACTTTCAAGTACATTTTTAATATCGTAATTTGAATAGGTACAATCAAAGAGTTTGGAAACGTTTATTGTTAATGGATCGAATTCTTCATCTAGTATTCATTTCTATGCATATTTGGAAATATTCAGGCAATCTGATTTTGGAGGGCCAACAATGTATTTTGGTGGTGGCACTGTCATATCGACTTCTTTTATTTTAACTTGTGCCCAAAATGTGGTTGGGTATGTATTACGGTCTTACCGAGATTATGTAAATTCGTCTCAGTAATTCAAAATTGTATATTTAGATTTAAATCATGGCGGATCGGATTAGGCGCGAATCGTACTTCTGATATGCTATGGTCCTTATCAACGACAGCATTCATTCATCATGGATACGACAACAAGACTTTAATCCATAACGTAGCACTTCTTCGACTAACTCAACATATAATAATGGGCTCCAGTATACAAAAAATTCTTTTGGTGAACGCTACAGATATTGACCCTGTCTTTGCAACTAATGTGGCAATATACGGGTTTGGATTTGGCGCTACAAATCATCAACCGAGTGTTTTACAATCAGCATCGTTTACTGTCACTACTCAACAGTTATGCGAAGATAGGTATGTGCATTTGGCACAAACCGGTCAAACTATAAATCATTTCTGTGCAGAAAGAATTTCAGGTAATATTTGCGCTGGTGATCAAGGGGGACCGGCATGGATGGATTATAGGTTAATTGGAATTCAATCGTTCTATCGCTACGAAGATTGTACGAGCCCTGAAGCACAACCAGCTGCTTTTATTAGAGTGTCAAAATACGTAGCCTGGATTAACAATGTTACCAGCACTCAACCATTGTAGATTGTATAAGTGTTGAATGAAAAATTAGTTGGGCTTAAATTTATCCAAGTACAATAAATACATACATACATTAAAATTATTAATCAAATTTATATGTTTGAGAGTTTAATTGAATATTTAAAAGCTGCCTTTCCTAAAATCCTAATTTTGTGCTGAAATCCGCTTCTTTGTGGTACAGTTGAAAACCAAAGAGGTTAAATTCTTTTCCTGTTTTAAAATCGAACACTTTGCCTTTCATAAATCAGCTCAGCATTCAGATAATTGGGTGTTGGTTTTTTATTAGGTTCAAACATTTAGCAATAACTCCGGAATAATAATCCTGAAAACTTGTTTTGGTTTGGCTCTATATCCTTGTTTATATACGAGAAAAAATAATTCAACCTCTTCTCGTGCATTGTACTGTCTGACCGCTTTTGTGACAGAAAAAAATATATAAAACTTTAGTAAGCTTCTCAAAATTTCTTGAATATCACTTTTTTGGGAGCGATTGGCATTTTGCTATATGATATGATCACGCTTCGTAATGATAGGTATAGTTATGAAAGTCCAATTTCAAAGCCTATATGTCTTTGCGTTGTTAATTTAGGGTGCTTCACAGTAGGACAAAAATTGAAACTATAGCTCACTTTCTAATTAACACGTGTGACGTGTGACTCTGAGCCAATTTTTAAAATAAATAATAAAAACCAAGAATTTTGTGGTTCAGATATCTAGATCCAACACTTGGTAGTTTTATTTTAATCGTAAACATCTTCTGAATACCAAATTATAAAAGTCATACGTTAGTGGTAGTGATATCGGCTGTAGAATATCAACAAAGTGTCAGATTCAGCCTAATGCTAGTAAGCATACGGTAAATTTTCTCATATCTGCTAAATACTAGAGAATTTATAAAATATTTAATTTAATTCTATTGCTCAAGTGCATTCGGTAATCGAATAAACGCTATTTGATATTATTTTATAACATTGTTATATAAAAATGTTTGTGCGTCATTTATTTTGAATCAATTAATCACTCGCTTATTATCGATATGAATCTAATAAATTGTCACTTTAAACCGGAATAATTCATGTAATCAAAGTCGTTCACTAATTTAATAAAAGCTACAGAATTGGCTCCAGATAGCCTTTGTTCAACGAATTACATAACCGTTTCTAAGCAAATTGTATAGTATTTGAGTTGGAGGTTGCTGATTTATCAAGCTTCCCATAATTTGTTAAAGGAATTGGTTGAAATCGTCCCCTATAGCTATAACTTGTAAAACCCGGGAATGTAATTAAAGTGATTGATGACTCAAGACGTTGGTCTGGTCTTATTTGAAATATTTCTTACACCTGAGGTTTCAGTTTTGGGCTTTATTATAGTACGATTTGAGTTCCCATTGCGGCCATTTTAATGCAGATTAATACGCTCTGTCAATGATCCTCATATTATGAATAAGTTCTAATCTATCTTTTGTTAGTCGATAAGGTAGTTTTTCTCATTTCGTAACATTTTACTGTGCACAGTGCCAAAATGTTCTTAATAGGAATTGCCGAGCACTGTATAGTTTCGCTATTTGTTGTTAAATGACGACTTTGCACAAACAAAAAGAATCATAATCATACTTAATTAAGAATACAATGAATCGATTACTTTTAGCATTCAGGAGAATTTAATGTTGTCTCTTTAATTTTTCTTCTAACAGGAAACAGAAATTTGAGGGAAACAGCTCACGGAAATGAATATCTGCCGTATATTTGGTGAAATACAAACAAGTGCAGGTATGTACATAATATGTTAAGTATAGGTGTGTCAGAAATATTATTTTTGAATCGTAAATGTAAAATCCATTTTAGCGATAAGTAGATACATAAATCAAAAACTAATGCCTTGTTTGGTTATAAAATTAAGTTTTGAACGAATAAGTATCAATCAAATTAAATTTTCGAATCCACCCAATTGTCAAAATGTCTCAAAATACAAATTGATTATAGCCACAATTTTACGAATTAAATTTATTAGCCATAAATTTACAGTATTTATTGGCATTGCCCGGTTTTTGTGTACATATAGTGAACTGCGAGCAAATCATTGTGTTCATTTTATAAAGTGAGTTTAGATAAAGTTTCGTAGTTCAAATATGAAGTTCAATTTGTGATGCTGGCGGTTGTCATCTGTGATGCAGTGAGAATTTACTGATTACAAAACATGCAAATTAACAATTATGATCGTTATTTGAATTGATACAATCAAAGAGTGTGAACTATTAACGGGCAGGAATATACAAATGTTCGATTCAGTGCTTATTTGGAAATATTTAGAGATTTTAAAATATTAGATTTTCAAATAGGATGTTTACGACCTTCGAGATATTGTTCATTCTGGAGTTTGAGTACGGGTTTAACTCGGAATATCTCTTTGAGATACAATTACCCCGCACCTGTGCCCATGTTGGTGTTTTCCTCACCTGACTTGTTACTTTTATTTTTATGTCTATCGAACTATCTTCCCTTTTAATGTATTGTTGCAGTGGTGAAACCCCAAAAATCTTTTGGTGGCAGTAGTAGGTACGTGATTCGTATAGTTTCAATTGTATATTGATACATTGCACTGAACTTGTATCACTGTCCTGAAATGTCCAGCAAATGTTAATCTTTAGATTTGCTTACATCTTTACTAGTATATTCTTTTTTACAGTGAGACGAAACTGAATTTTTTTGGACAAAATAGCCCACAGAGCGCGAAAAGCCACATATCACGATAATTTTTTCCTTAAATTAAAGCCTAATTGATTTACAACGAATCTGTCGAGGCAGTTTTTTTATTTTTGTTTTATAAAAAAATGATTACCTAATCTCAAAAGTCAAAAAAATGACATACCTGCTTTAATTTATAGAATATTTTTTTGTGATATGTGGCTTTTTGCGCTCTGTGGGCTATTTTGTTCAAAACAATCAGTTTTGTTCCGCTATGCGCTATGCGGCACCCGTACTTATCCTTCTTCAGCTTATGGTAAAGAAAGGCAAATTTCTTGATATCCTAAAGTTCATAAAAATAATTAAATTGCATCATTAATCAAAACCGCCAGTTTTCTTGAAGATAGAGTATTTGCGTTTCTTTGAGTAAAACAGTTTAGGTTCAATAAAGTTCAGTATCAATGACAATTGATATAATTCTAGATTTTAAAAGAATCTATATACAATACTTTAAACAAAATTGGAAATTTATTCTGAATATATTGATGCACATTTGGATACAAATCAGCACAGTTTAACTGAAGCAAACGATTTTAAGTTATCAAATGCTATTCGGTAGTTTTCTCTACTGGCTAAAGCTACATTGCTTACCAAATAAATGTAAAATGCCAGAATTTAAAATCCAAAACCGCCTCACATAAAACTATGTCAAACAAAGACCGAAAATTTGTCAGAACGTTACAGACAATTTCGAGATGTGTTTTGAGAATTTTCCTTTGACTAAACGAAGGTGATTCTAATTCTGTATTAGATACCTCCCTCGGTATGAAATATAATTATGACATATACAAATCAATCGCCTTAATTTTTGATATCAATGGGGCGGTTATCAAAATGACAAAATATGATTGAAAGCCGATGACTGTTATCATAGCCATAAATTTCCAGTATTTATTGCCTGGTATTTTGTCTATATACAAAGCATGTAGCAATCGATTCATTGGGCGCTTTCAGATCCGCAAACTGTTGGCATCATGTTTAGTGAAATCATTGCTAATTTGATTTGAATTACTAATAAAGTTCTTAAATTTCATAGCGTTGGCCGTGATTTTACTCAACATGTTGCCAACTGTTTGGTGCTCTGAAAGCGCCCATTGTGTTCATTTTATAAACTGAGTGTTTTTCAGTTGATTAAGTTTCGTTGAAATGTGAAGTTCTTAACTGTTCTGGTGATGGTGGTTGCCGAAATTATTACGGTAAGCATTTATTGAATATTATACATAACTATCAAATAAATTTGTTAACATCATAATTTTAAAAAGTGATCAATCAAAGAATTTGGAATTTTTTTTGATTAATAGATCGAATTCTATACAGAAACAGTGCAATTTAGCCGTATTCTAGTAGCGGTTCTCTCGTACCACCTATTCTTGTTTTGACGGTTAACCAAAAATGTGTCATGGTATTAGTGCTGTATCAAATCGGTAAATAATTATTTTTGTGCCCAAGATAGTTCAACTTATGTTAATATTTGTGCTGGCGTATAACTGCAAAAAAAACTTCAAAATTATTAATTAAATTTCTTTCTTTGAACTCTAACTGAATATTTAAAACGCTCTTTTCTAAATTCTTAATTTAGTGCCAAAGTCACTTCCTTCGTATTTCTTTTACTAATTGAACTTTGTACAGTATTCTTAGATTATTCTCTGTTTAACTCTTGAAGCTTGACTACCTTATGTAATGACTATCAAAAATTGAATTTATTCACTGAGAGCCCGGTTTATTGACTGTTTTCTGGCTATCTACTGACCCCCTCTTCAGTAATTTTTCGGTCTTTTCATATCAAATTTGGTGGCCTAAAACCATTCAACTTCTCCCCACCATCATTATTTGCTTTAGATATTTTAATCTTCTTTAAAAAAAATATTAAGATTCAGCCAAAAATTTATTTCTTCATACTTGACAAAGATTGCTGATTGGAATTATTTGCCTTAAAATTTTCTTATTATTGTTTTGATATGCCTGTGTCAGCAATCTCAAGTAGCATACCTAATTTATTGTTTAAATTGAGTTGCGCGTGTATTCGCCCAAGCAAACATCTATATGATTGTTTGAGCGCCTACAAGACGTCTATGGAAAATAATTAAACGATAAATGGTATTGCAAATTGTAATTCAATTACAATTTGGAAACAGAGCTTGTTAACTTAATTTTCTTGTTAAATATAGAAACAATGTAATGAATGCCAATTGGTGTTCGTTACAAGTGATCATCCCTTATCGTATTTGAGTGTGAAAATTTATAGGCTACCGGATTACAAAAGATGGCTGACGAAATATAAAAATCAAATATACGTATTTATGAATTATTTTTTTGATGAATCCCGAATTTAATTCACGGCAAAGGCCCCGATGGATCTTATTTTGTGGAAAATAGTTTACTTACGTGTCCATCAGGTAACCTGCAAAAATTCTTATATGTAAATTCTCCTTCATTTGACTTTCAAGCCATAATGATTTGTTATGATTTGGTTTTTGACATTTCGATTTTTCTTACAGTGGTGAATTCAAATGTATTTATTTACAGCGGCGAAGTTCCTACGTTTGTGAATACCAATGTTTAGTACTCTGTAACTTTTGCTCTATAAACAATTTCCATAAACTTTCAGCTATTGACGATTGGAGCATCACGGATTCCACCTAGTGGAAAAATTTTAAACTGAGGTAACTGATAATTTGACGTTCGAAATTATTGTAAACAACTCTAATTTTGAACTGTAAACACAATTTTTACTTACCGGATTGCTAATAATTGTAAATTATTCCAATTTCGGACTATAAAAACAATTTTTAATTACCTCATTGCTAAATTTTCTTTCGTCGCATTTGTGACAAATGTTATTTTATCAGGTGCATCATTTTAACTATTGTCCTCGAGAGGCGCTTTCTCTACTTTTACAATCGTCAATAGAATTTTTACATTTTATGAATAGGGGCCTTAATTTTCTTTCATGTTTTCTTTACGGAAAGTGAGTACATTTAGAACTCACTGTAATTCGTATTTACGTCATATAAAAATGCATTGAACATTTGTTTTTATCTTTTTAGTGGTTATAAAAATATACAATACCATACGTTTTTATTATCTGAATATTGATAACAATTATAGATTACCAACTTTTTATTTTGTTCTGGTGACATCTAGGTTAGAATAGAATAAGTCAAACTAGTGGTAAAGTGATACCTAGGTTATGGTATTATACTCATTGATTTGAATTAATTATCTTAAATTGTACTAAAATTGTGTCTTGACTGAAACAATAACATTGGAAACAGCGAGGTTAGTTTCAAACTATGGGTTGGGTATATAAATAAACGGATGAAGTTAAATCCGAATTGTCCATATTTGAAATGACACTTTCGCATTTCAGTTTGAGTTGTATTTGTTAAACGATCGGTCGCATTTGGATCGCGATACAATGAAGAGTTAATTGTTAATTTTCATTCGACTTCACAACCACCGTTATTTGACTTCGTATATTAAATATATTATTTCTTGTTATCGTTATAATTTGGTCATCACCTGGAACCTCATTTATGGTTACATATGGCCGAGGTCCAATTTGCATTGAATAAGATTAAGCAGGAGGCATTAGAAAGCAAAAAGATATCACCATCTCTGATTATTATCAGACCGTTATCGCAGGCACCATAACCAAAAACCTTCAAAACCATAACACGGAATTTTGTTGCCGCTTTCCTAAATCGGTTAGGCTTCTTGGTATATATCCAACACAGACAGTTAGTATGTCCCACAACCACTCTGGTCACATTGACAAGTAAGACACTAGCTGGAGCAACCGCGGTCCGGGTGATAGATTCCAACATAGGGCTCCATTAGAGACAATAAAAAAATTTGAAAATTTAAAACATATCCATAAGTTGTTCATATAGAGTAACGGCCGGGGAAAAGCATAAGTGATTCGTCCAAAGGTAAGTCTTCCGTAGGGTAAAAAACACATGAAATTTAATTGTGTCAGATACAAATCAATCGACTTAATTTTTGATAAATGAGTACATGTACATACGAGTATCAAAATGTCATAAATACAAAGTGTGATTGATCCAAATAAAGACCACATTTTTTCATAATTAAGCCGATGACGGGTATCAGTCATAAATTTTAAGTATTGTTATACTGTCTAGCTTTTTGTATATATAAAGTGGCCTGCAACCGAATCAATTTATTCAGTTTATTAAAGTGAGTATTCCAGTTGATAAATTTACGTGGTAACATGAAGTTTATAGTGATTATTGTGAATGTGATGGTGGTTGCCGCCAGTGTTACGGTAAGCATTTTATTAGACACATGCAGATATAATTTAACATCGTTTTTTGAATAGGTGCAATCAAAAAGTAGGGAAACTTTTATGATTGGCGGATGGAATGCCGGCGCAACTCCATTCTATGCATATTTGGAAATATTCAGACAAGTTGATTTTGGAGGGCCAACAATGTATTTTGGTGGTGGTACTGTCATATCAACTTCTTTTATTTTGACTTGTGCTCAAAATGTGGTTGGGTATGTATTATGGTATTTCTGAGATTATGTAAATTCGTCTCAGTAATTCAAAATTTTAAGTTTAGATTTAAATCATGGCGGATCGGATTAGGTGCGCTTAGTATTTCTAATATGCAATGGTTCTTATCAACGACAGCATTTATCCATCATGGATATGATGAGCGAAATTTAATCCATAACGTAGCACTCCTTCGACTAACTCAACATTTACCAACGGGTTCCGGTATAGCAATTATGGCTTTGCCGCTCGCTACAGTTAATAGCCCTCTTCATTCAAGTAAAGTGGAAATATACGGGTTTGGATTTGGTAATACAAATAATCAACCGAGTAGATTACAAGAATCATCGTTTACTACCACTAATCAAACATTATGCGAAGATAGGTATCCACATTTGGCTGAAACCGGTCAAATTGCAAATCATTTCTGTGCCGTAGATACTGCAAGGAATGGTAACATTTGCGCTGGTGATCAAGGGGGACCAGCGATATATTCTGGACTGTTTGTTGGAATTCAATCGTATTATCGCTATGAAAATTGTGGCAGCCCTGAAGCACAACCAGCTGCTTTTATTAGAGTACCAAAATATGTAGCCTGGATCAATAATGTTACCACCACTCAAAGGTTGTAGATTGTATTTGTGTTGAGTAAATATTAAATTGTACTTTAATTAGCCTAAGTGCATGTACAATAAATACATTAAAATTATTAATCAAATTTTGAGTCTCTATCTAAATATTTGAAAGCTACATATTCTAAATTCCTATAATTTAGCGCTGAAATCCGATTCCTTCTGGCACAGCTGAAATTAAATTAGATTAAGTTCTTTTACACCACATAAATCAACCATACTGGCCTCATCGAATACTCCGATTTTGGTATGCCAGATAAGCTCCATATTTCCTTATTTAGGTTTTCAATTCTGGTTTGTCAAAACATTCAGTAATAAATTAGAAATATTAATGCTGAAGCCAAAAGGAATTTGGTTTAATGACAATAACATGACTCCACAAATGATTATTTGTCATTTATTTTTGAACCAATTAATCACTCGTTAATTATTGATATCAAGGCGATAAATTATTACTTGAAACTAGAATAAGTGACGTACTACTCGTTTATAGATATTCATAAATTTATTTATAAATGGAAATGGTCGCCCAACGATCTTAGGATCTTTGAATTTGAGTAAAATTGTTTGTTGAACAATAATTTTGTCATCATTTTTATGTGTCATGTTTAATCAAGATTTCCGTCAATATCAATACACTGATGTTAATATATTCTCTAAAAAGTGACTAGCTAAGTGCTTAAAACATTTTATTTAAGAAATCCGAGTCAAAATGATACGACCCAATGAATTTTTTAGACTGTCAATAATTCAATTTTATATTAGGAACTACTTATAGAGTTTGCTTAATAGCTTAGATATCAAATTTCACTAAAATCCATTGACTAATGTTCATGTTCCATTTGGTGCTGGGAATATAGTAAAATCCTGGGATTGGTTACGTACGAAAAAAAAAACAATTTTTTTTGGCTAAATATAATTTTTTGATTAATAATTTTCATTTATGGACCAAAGTATCATTAATAGTGTCCCCAATATGTGTTGAATTCCGATGATGTTTTATTTAAGAAATCTCACCCCTGTCTCATTTGGAATTTCTGTGATTAAGCACCAATTCCATTGAAATTTGGTGTCTAACTTAATAAACATATTCGATGATCAATGAATTAGTTGCAGCATATCCAAATGGTGAAAAAAGGTAGCGAGTTTAAAACTTTTCTACAGATTTCACCACACATCTATTTAGCGACCAATGGATGATCGTCGATGCATAACATATTTCCAGACCAAATGGCTCTAATGGCCCTATTGCAACAAATGTCGTAATCAATAACCCTATTCAACCTTTAGACTTGATTCTATTTACAAATACGCCAATCATTCCTGACTCGTTTAGTTCCATTAGTAGACCGACCGGTTCGAGAAGTTTCATTCCTAAATTTGAAAATTTCCCTGCTGCTGTTATCCATACATACAGTAATCCCCCCTATAACACGGTACTCTTATAATGCGTTTTCATATTACGCGATTTATTGTCCCTTGTATAACACGTGTTTTCCCCCATATAACGCGGGGATTTCCCACATTGATTTTAATAAAACGCACATATTTCGTTCATAACATAGTTTTCCTTAATGTTCGATTTAAACTTCATTTAACGAGAAAAGTTAAACGTGAATCACTTGTACATAACGCGTTATACGTGGTCATACGAGCGCGTTGTACGAGCATTCTCGTACAACGCGTTTTCCTATTGACGATTGTAAAAGTAAAGAAAGCGCCTCTCGAGGACAATAGTTAAAATGATGCACCTAATAAAATGACATTTGTCACAAATGCGACGAAAGAAAATTTAGCAATGCGGTAATTAAAAATTGTTTTATAGTCCAAAATTGGAATTATTTACAATTATTAGCAATCCGATAAGTAAAAATTGTGTATACTGATCAAAATTGGAATTATTTACAACAATTTCGATCGTCAAATTATCAGGTAGCTCAGTTTAAAAATGACCCACTAGGTGGAATCCGTGATGCTCCAATCGTCAATAACGCGGAACGAATCTACCGTGTTATAGGGGGGATTACTGTATTTTACTTATCAGAACAGCAACAACGGAGAGATTTTAAAAGAATTAATTTGTGATTATCGATGATTTGTGATTATGATGATCGATGCAGTGGATTAGTCCATTTCCTAACTTCTGCATTGCACAAATAATAAAAGCACAATTACCTTTAACTAACAACGAAATGAATCGATTACTTGTAGTACTGATAGCGTACATTCAGGCGAATTGATGTTTTCTTCGATTAAAATAAGAAGAAACCTGAATTTGAGGAAACCAGCTCACAAATAAAAATCTGTCTTATATTTGGTCAAATACAAAACGGTTGAATCGATTTACGTAAAACCAATTTTAGCGATAAGCATCGTTATAAATCAACCAACTAATCCCTTAGTTCGTTATAAAATAAACTTTTGAGCGAATAAGTATCAATCAAATTAAATTTTGAAATACCCTAATTGTCAAAGTGTCTCTTATAAAATATGAATTGATTAGCCACAATTTTACGAATTAAATTGATTGATTTTCGGTTATCAGCCATAAATTTTCATTATTTATTGGCTTTTCCGATATTTTGTGTACATAAAACGAATTGCAACCAAATCATTGTATTCATTTTATGATGTAAGTGTGTACAAAGTTTTGTGGTTCAAATTTAAGTTCATAACTATTATGGAGCTGGCGGTTGTCATCTGTGGTACGGTGAGAATTTACTCAATACAAAACATTCAAAAAAAACCTTCATCATAATTATAGCTAAGTCAAAAAGTGTGAAATCTTAATGGGACAGGAATACACAAATGTTCGATTCTGTTCTTATTTTTGAATATTCAGACTATTCGATTTTTTGTTGGCTAATAATTATGTATAATAAGTTGAAACTGTTGATTTTAAAATACTAGATTACCAAATAGGATGTTTACAACCTTCGGGATATTCCACATTCTGGATTTTGAGTACATTTTTAACTTGGCATCTCTTTTTGAGGTCAAATTACCTCGCACATGTTCCCATGATCGTTTTTGTTGTCTTGTTAGTTACTTTTATTTTTATACCTCTCGAACTAGCTGCCTCTTTAATGCGTTAATAAAACGCGTTATAGCCGTGAGAGCCCAAAAACTGTTTTCGGTGCGCAGTAGTGTGCTTAAATAGATTGCACCGGTTCCGTAGCCACCAATCTTACCTGATTCGTATAGTTTCGATAGTAGATCAACCAAGCAACCGGGGCGCATTCATAGAAATGCTAATTGTACTGAACTTGTGGTTCTAGAATCTGGATAATATTTATGGAGAATTTCGAACAAACGTCAAAAAATTCGACAAACGTCAATCTTCAGATTTCTCTACTTCAGCACTATATCCTACTTTACGGCACACCGTGCTGGGCATCTGTTTCAGCTTTTGGTAAAAGAAGGTATAATTCTTGACAAACCCGCCAGTTTCTATGAAAACGAGTATTTGGGTATCTTTTACTTTGGGGTAAGTTCAGTATTTCATTGCAATTGGTATATGATACTGGATTTAAAAAGAATCTATCAACTTAGTAGCAATCGATCTCACCAAATTGGAAATTTATTCTGAATGTATTGATGCAAATTGGGATACAAATCGACACAGTTTAACTGATGCAAAGTATTTTAAGTTGTCAGATGCTGTAAAGTAGCATATGACAACTTAAAATCCTTTGCTTCAGTACAACCAAAATTTGGCAGAACGTTACAGATAATTTGGAAATGGATTTTGAGAATGTTCCTTTTGATAAAGCGAAGGTGTGATTCTAATTATGTATTAGGAGGGAGGCACCCTCAGTATGAAATATTATTATGCCATATACAAATCAATCGCCTTACTTTTTGATATCTATTGGGTGGTTATCAAAATGACAAAATATGATTGAAAGTCGATGACTGTTATCATAGCCATAAATTTTCAGTATTTATTGCCAGGTATTTTGTGTATACAAAGCCGTTAGTAATCGATTCATTGTGTGTTCATTTTATAAACTGAGTGTTTTTCAGTTGATTAAGTTTTGTGGAAATGTGAAGTTCTTTACTATTATGGTGATGGTGGTTGCTGAAAGTATTACGGTAAGCATTTATTGAATAAATAACTTCCAAATAAATTTGTAAACATCATAATTTTAAAAAGGGATCAAGCAATGAGTTTGGAAATTTTAATTTGGTTGATTAATAGATCAAATTCTACAGAAACAGTACAATTTTAGGCATATTCTAGTAGTGATTTCTTGTTTTGACGGTTGGCTAAATGTAGATTTAAATCATTTCTGTGTCCAATCAGTGCAACTTACGTTAAATATTTGTGCTAGTGCTTAAGAAGGGAAGTGGGGGGGGGGGGGGACAACCATTGTAGATTGTATTAGTGTTGAGTGAAGATTGAATTGAACTTCAAAATTAGTCTAACTGCAAAACACACTTGAAATTAATCAAATTTCTTTGTTTGAGAGTCTATCTAAATATTTAAAAGCTGTTCTATCTCCCACCATCACCAATTCTCGCGGTGGGTGTATTTGTCCGTTAAGACTCGACAGCATAATCGTTTGCACATATTGATGACCTAATGGTTGTTTAAATCAGTTAAGTTAGAGTTTACAGTAGAGTCACATATAGTTATCCTTATCATTCATTCAGGCTATCTAGGATTTATTTATCATTAAGTTTATCTGTTATTACTTTTGGAAAAAATAACATTCAAACAACATCCAACCTATCTCTATATAGACCGTTCACTTCGAAAAATGGTGCAAGTCAACCATCCAAAAAAGAAAAGTCTTTGACAATGGTATCAATAGAGGTGTACCAGCAAACAACTTATCCCTAATTTTAATTTATGCAATAACAAAAAAATTCAAAGTCCCATATATCTCAATTCTTAATTTCTACATTTCCTCGTTTCATTAAATTATGGACCCACATCACCTTCAAAAACAGACCGTCCAATTTATTCAGTAAAAGAAATCACCAGATAAGTATTCGGTCTTTTTTTTCAATGTTCCGTTCAACTGGAAAGATTTTATAAATATAAATATTCGTAAAGGAGAAAATATAGAAGCAAAAAACAAAAGAAAAATCCAAATCGAGTTGAACTCAATTTATCAATAACTAAAAAACCAAAAAAAATATAAGTAGATTGTTTCGCTTTGGCAATCAAAACAGCAACTTGTACCAAACAAATGCCAATTCTGTTCAAAAATAAAACCGAGAACAATTATCCTCCAAAAGTTAATGAAAACATAAAAAAATCTCGAAAAATTTTCAATAATGTCTACACCAACAAAGCTTGGTTGAAACCATTCCAAACAGAACGGAAAAATTACACGGCACTTTTTTTACCAAAAATTCTTAGCAAGCAGCGGAAGTTTAATTTAACGAAATTATTGCATAATGTGGTGGCTCCATCAATGAAAAGCATTTGAAAAAAACAGTCCAACCAAATTTCTATCCATTATATTTTTTAATGGGGTTTACTTAAAACTTGCTAGAATGTCTGTTGTGCTTGCCCGCACAAATGCAAATTATTAATTTTATTGAATTGGAATTTAACATTTTGTAGTTTAAAAAAAAAAAAAAAAAATAAAAATAGTTTTATATCAAATTTTTATTTTTAAAATTTCCATGCTGCTTGTCCACAATCACTTCACAAAAATCTAGTCACCCTAATAACTAATTTGGGTTAATTTTATAGAAACTGAACGAAAAGTTGTTAAAAATTCGCCGGTCAGTAACATTGAGTGGAGTCTATGTATACTCCATACCGACTCTTTGGTCCAGGCTTAACTCAAAATCAAAATTTGGAACCGGTGAGCAAAAATAAAAACAAATAAATTTATTTGTTGTTTTTATTTTCGCTTTGACCACACAAGATATGTTGTGTGTGGTGGCGTTGCACTGTATGAAAAGGTATTTTTAGTTGAAGCGAATTGCTTTGTTTGCGCTGACAATTCTTAGATGGCGTGCCGATTGATAAAAAGAAAAACCAAATTAAATTTGTTGTGATCGTTGAAAATATATTGTTTTGATATTATGTATTTGGTTGTATTGGTTGGAATGAATGGAAATGTTTGAATTGAATAAAATGAGTGAATGAATAAATTTTTAAGTCCTCCACCATTAAAAATGCAAAATGGCAAAACTAAAGTAATAAAAATGGAAATTATGTTTATATACACGAAATATATAATATAAAAATAATTTTTCTTTCCTACTCAATTAATAAAAGAGGATGCAAAACATGCTTAGAAATAATATCCTTGACAACAACAAAAATTAAACATATCGCTTGTCCACAACAGTTATATAAATTCAATGCTTTTAAATATTGATTTCAATAAATCAAGTGAAAGAAAATTGCATGAAAATTCGGTCTTTCGACCCATTCGGCCTTTCGACCCATTCGCCCATAAGACATTCGGCTGCCGACCCATTCGGCCTTTCGATATTCGGCCTTCCGACATTCGGCCTTTCAACATCAAATGATACATAGACTCCCAAACAATGTTGTGCGTTTTTATAATATTTTCTAAAATTTCATGAACGGATGAATTGATAATAGAAGACATGAATAGATTTTCTTTTCGGTGGAGCATTTTGATTTTTATTATAGCGGGTGATTTTTTTTAACCTGATACACTCAAATATCTCGGAAAATAAGCACTCTACAAAAAGAATTGTAGAGATCAAAATTTAATTATTCCGCGGGGGAAATATATTAGTGTTAAAATTAGTAGGCCTCCGCCTCCTTGTAGGTGGGGTGGGGAGTAACTTTGAAACTAAGATAGGAATCCCTATTTTTTATTGCAGAATCATGATAGATGGCGCTGTAATTGACGATATGCAATTTTTTTCGATTTCTCCTGCTGAGAACCTATGCAAACGATTCTACAATACGTCTGCAATAAAAATACCATGGTTTCGTTGTAAATACTCGAAGTTAGTCTTAAACAATTGGTATTTCTTAAATTGTCAATTACTGAAAAATGGCTTGTCATTATCGTAACCCAGGAACATGCGATTAAATCAGCTTTCAACTTAATGAAATTGTTTGTATTTTGTTTTAAAAATACTGATTCAGTCCGAAGATTATTTCGAAAACAACACTACCGGTGTAAAGCTATCAATACGACTTCAGAATGGTGTATTTAACTGTACAAGAAAAAATTGAAATGATTCTGGTTTATGGAGAAGCTGGCCGGAGTCTTGATATTGCTGTCACTCTCTATGCTATACGCGTTTTCCGGATAGGATTCGGTTACGTGCGCCATTTCAGCGTACTATCAAACAATTTATTACTGATGGAAGTGTTCAACCGAAAAAAAGGACTCGTCCAGCAACATAGTCACCGAAGAAAATAATGAAATTGATGTATTGGCTGCAGTAGCTCATAATCCTCATATTAATACACGAGAAATAGCTAGCGATTCCGGATTGTCCCAGATCAGTGTTTGGAAAATTTTAAAACGTCATAACTATCATCCGTATCATGTGTCTTAACGCCAAGATCTTCATGGAGTTGATTTCCAAAATCGGGTAACTTTTAGTCAGTGGGCACGTGAACAAATACAGCAAAAACCCAAATACATATTTATCGTTACGTATTGTTCTCCGACGAGTCGTCTTTTACAAACCATGGAACGATTAATCGCCACAACATGCATTACTGAAGTGTTCAAAATCCGCACTGGCTTCGCCAAGTTGAACATCAGCGTTTTTGGACTGTCAATGTGTGGTGTGGAATAATTGGCAACAGTCAAATGTACCGAGATATTGTGGAAAATAAACTGCCAACATTATTTGAAGAACATGTGGTTTCAACAAGATGGTTGTCCTGCACAGCAGTCGTTGGTAGCACGTGTAGTATTTGATGGTGGTTTCAATGGTCGCTGGTTCGGAAGAACTGGCCCGGTAAATTGGCCTGCCAGATCACCAGATCTTATTTCGCCAGATTTCTTTTTGTGGGGCTATCTCTAAGACCTAGTTTACAAACAAAAACCAACAACACTTGAGAATATGATTGAGCGAATAAAAAATGCTTGTGCTGCAATTCAAGCAGACATACTTCTCAGTTGTGTACCGTTATTTGAAATGCGGATTAATAAGTGCATTGAAATCGAAGGCCATCATTTTGAGCATTTAATTTAATTGAAAGATGAAGAGGCGATGGGACTCATATAAATTAAGCACCCTTTTCCCAGTTATTCGAAATTTGCAAAATGAATAAATTGTTTAATTGTTTATTGCAGACGTATTGCAGAATCGTTTGCGTAGGTTCTCTGTATAGGTGAAATCGAAAAAAATTGAATATCGTCAATTACAGCGCCATTCATCATGAATCGAAAAAAATGTTTCAGTCAAATCCTACGTATTATTAGCCGTAGAATCCGAATCTGCGATAAAAAATAGGGGTTCCTAACTTAGTTTCAAAGTTACACCCCCCCCCCCCCCCCCCCCCGCCACCTACAAGGAGGGGGAGGGCTACTAATTTTAACACTATTGTATTTCCCCCGTGGAATAATTAAATTTTGATCTCTACCATTTTTTTCGTAGAGTACTTATTTTCCCAGATATTCGAATGTATCAGGTAGGTTTAAAAAATCACACGGTATATAGCGAGAGAGAGAGATATGCACATAATTTTCCGAACCGAAGTTCACCTCCAGAGGTTTCATCTCTTTATATCTGCTATTTAATTTGGTCACTTCATGAAATTTTTCGTTTCACCAGAAATCTTGTTTTACAATCTCGACAATTTTTCAACGGCTAAGTTTCCTAAGGGCAACTTTTATTTAGTAATATGGCTACTTTCTATTAATTTTGAGGTATTTCAACTTTTAACCATTGACATGTGTTATTTGCCGCTTTGTTTCATGAACAATGTGAAATTATTAAGAGTTTGCAATTTCAGTTTCGATCTCAGATGAGGATAGCAACTTAAATTTCTACTTATTAATTCTGATTACTTGATATATATAGAAAGCAAGCATGTAGTAGAAGCATTAGCGACATTTTCTCTTTTACTTTGTGAATTAATAAGATTTAATTTTCTTTTATGGTTTCTTTACAGAAAGGTACATAAACGTTATTACCCACTGTAATTTGTATTTAGCTATATAAAAATACATTGAACAATGTTTGTTTTTTTGACTTTGTAATGGTTTATAAAATTGTACAACACTACATACAATTTTTAGTATTTGAATATTGATAACAATTATTGATTAACAATTATTTTTAAATAATAAACTTTTTAATTTGTTTCGGGTGACACCTAGCATAGAATAGAATAAGTCAAACTAGTGATAAAGTGACACCTAGGTTAGGGTATTATGGACACAGATATGAGATAATTATCTTAAATTGGACTTAAACTACTGGGTCTTGACTAATCGGAATTGTTTACTGCTCTCCCACATCAGTTAGTTCTTTTGGTAGATATCCAACACGGACAGTTATGTCCGACAACAACTGTTCACATTACCAAGGAAAATACTAGATGGAGCAATCGCGTCGGCGTGAGAGGTTGAAGCTCGAATTGTCACCCACTCGAGAATTTAAATCTCGATATCCGGCAACATAGGATTTTGTTTGGTTTACTTGACCGTATGCTAGTAACACTTGCAGATTATTTTTCTATATTAAACGAAGCCGGGTTGGATTTACACATTGAAAAAACTCATTTTGCGAGCCCTCATTTTACGCCGACTTAAGTCGACCGATTAGCCAAAACTGTCGGTACCACCGCGTATAACCCGAAATTTAATTTCGCAAAGGCAGCGATTGTACACTAGGAAGATTTCATTGCACGTCTATCATTATATAGATTTGTAGGAATAAGACCCTCGATATAAGGGAATAACTAATAGCCGCACTTCCAGCTAGATTATTCAATCAAAAAAAAAAAAAACTAACTCTAAGCTCTAACCAACACAATAAATATTTGACTGAAGAATTTAAATTTTGGTAAGACAAAATTATGATCAAAAAACTTTGATCGGTATTAAATATAATTGTGCCATATACAAATCAACCGACTTAATTATTGATATACGAGTATGTACATATGATCATTAACATGTCACAGCTACAAAGTATGATTGATACAAGTAACAACCAATTTTTTCGAAATTAAGCCACTGTCGGTTATCAGCCGTACATTTCATGTATTACTGTCCAGTTTTTGTGTATATAAAGAGGCCTGCAACCGAGTCATTTTACAGTCATTTTTAGTTTGTTAAAGTGATTAGTCCAGTGAATAAAATTTTGTGAAAATATGAAGTTTATAATTATCATGATAACTAATGTGGTGATGGTGGTTGCCGCCAGTGTTATTGTAAGTATTTTATTGATTACATAAAACTTTCAAATACATTTTTAACATCGAATAATCGAAATAGGTGCAATCAAAGAGTTTGGAAACGTTCATTGTTAATGGATCGAATTCTTCAATTACTAATCATTTCTATGCATATTTGGAAATATTCAGCGAATCTGATTTTGGAGGGCCAACAATGTATTTTGGTGGTGGTACTGTCATATCGACTTCTTTTATTTTGACTTGTGCCCAAAATATAGTTGGGTATGTATATTACGATCTTACTGAGATTATGTCATTTCGTGTCAGTAATTCAAAATATTAAGTTTAGATTTAAATCATGGCGGATCGGATTAGGCGCGAATCGTATTTCTGATATGCAATGGTTCTTATCAACGACAGCATTCGTTCATCATGGATATGATGACAAGACTTTAATCCATAACGTAGCACTTCTTCGAGTAACTCAACATATAACAATGGGATCCAGTATTAGAACATTGGCTTTGCCGACTGCTACAGAAACTGCACCAGCCGTTAATTCTTCACTGACAATATATGGGTTTGGGTTTGGTGCTACAGATCAGCAACCGCTCCATTTGCGATTTGGAAATTTTAGGGTCGTCTCTCAAGAAGTATGTGAAGATAGTTATCCACATTTGGTTCAAACTGGTCAAACTGCAAATCATTTCTGTGCCACAAGAGAGCAAGGTAGCATTTGCGCTGGTGATCAAGGAGGACCAGCGATTGCAACTAGTATAATTGGAATTCAATCGTTCTATCGCTATGAAGATTGTAGGAGCCCTAAGTCACAACCAGCTGCTTTTATTAGAGTTCCTGGATACGTAACCTGGATTAACAATGTTACCAGCACTCAACCATTGTAGATTGTATAAGCGTTGAATGAAAAAAAAATTAGGCTTAAATTTGCCCAAATAAAATAAATACATTAAAATTATTAATCAAATTTATATGTTTGAGAGTTTAACTGAATATTTCAAAACTACCTTTCCTAAATTTGCGTTGAAATTAGCTTCCACTTGGCACAGTTGAAAACCAATTAGGTTAAGTGCTTTTCCTGTTTGAAAAAAATTAATGGGTCTAAAAGTCACATGACAATATCGAATACTTTGCTTTTCGTAAGTTAGCTCGGCATTCAGATAATTGTGAGCTTATTTTGTGTTACATTCAAAATGTTCAGCAATAACTGTTGAATATTAATCCTGGTTCGGTTTCGCTCTATATCCTTGTTTATCTACTAATACAAAATAATTCATCCGTTTTTTCGGTCTGATCTCTTTTGAAACAGAAAAGAAGATTGTCAAATTAAAATGGCTCACATTAGAGTCCAATGACCTTTTCAATATTTCTTGTTTGAGAGCGAGTAACATTTTTACTATTGCTGTGTTTTTTTATAAGTCTCGATAGATCTCTATAAATTACCGTCAGTATTTTTTACGCTACATTTTATCGTTTTTAATTCATTTCCTTGAATTACACATTGTAATTAATTGTACATTAAAATCTTGCTTTTTATCCAGATATTCTATCGAGATTACAGATTTTCCCTTTGATGAGTACGGACATATATTAAAAATTTGTATTTTAGCATGGGAACATACCAAAGATAAATTTTAGTACGTCGGCCATTTTCATTTAGTACAATAGGAAACTAGTAAATGTAAATCAATTTAATCTGTTGCTCTATTTTAAAAGACAGAAGATGTACGGTAAAGGTTACCGTCCACAAGTTTTTTGGCGAAAAAATCAAAAATGAACCTGTTTATCATTTTTCGTAAAAGTTGCTCAAAATTTAAAAGATCATAGTAACATTTTGAAAAAAAAAAGTTTTAGTATGTCTGTCTCACTTTTATATATGGATAAAATATATTCGCACTTTTCCTGATATATTTATGCTTTTGAAATAACAAAATGAACATAATACATGCAGGGTGAGGAAAAAGTATGGAAACCCCTAAAAACCTCGGGGAGTTCGATCAAAAACAAAATGAGCAAGGTTTATTCTTGGGTAATTTTCAACAAGGAATTTAATGGTGAGCTTGTTTGTGACCTTGACCTTTATATTCAAGGTCATTTGGAGGTCAAGGTCAATTTTTTAAATTAGAACCCCTATTTTTGATGACAGAATCGAAAAGAGCGATTAATTTTACGTCCGAGTGAGTATTTTCCATGACCTGCCAAGATCATCTGAAGGAATTTACATTCCTTGTTTTTTTAAATTTTTTTAGCAAATTATAAGCATTATAACTAAAATACATTCCTTCAGGTGACATTGGAAGTACTTGGAAAATACATATTCGGACGTACAATTGATCACTCTTTTCGAATCCGGTGACAAAAACAGTGGTTTCCCTATACAAAAATGACTTTAACCTCAAAATGACCTTCAAGGTCACAACCAAGCACACCATTAAATTTCCCATTTTTTGTTTGCCAAATATCTGAATAGATCTATCGAGAGTTATAAAAAAACACAGCATATATGATATGATCACACTTCAAAATGTTAGTTATAGTCACGAAAATACAAATGCTAAGCATACTATAATTGAGTTGTTAGTTGAGGGTGTTTCAAAGTAGGGCCAAAGACTTAAGAATTCAGAAACCAAGAATTTTCTGGTTCAGATATCTAGATCCAAGACTTATGAGTGTGGCTGGTATTAATAGTGGCTAACAATAAAACTCGTCATATGAACATACTCTGGATTAATTTATTTTATTCGTAAACATCTTTCAAAAATATAAAAGTCGTACGTTAATGGCCGTGATATCAGCTGTAGAATGTCAACAAATTATCAGATTCGATCTTATGATAGAAAGCATATGGTAGACCTTCTCATAACTACTAAATACTTGAGAATTTATTGCTCGAGTTGCATTCAGGAATCGAATAAACGTTTATGCCACATACGAATTTAAACGGTCTACAAAATTCATGCTCATGATGTCTGCCTCATGTGTTTTATTTTGTTGTCCAAAGGCAGACGTGTTCATAAGATATAGTTTGCCTCTTTATTTTATCCTACTTTTCAGCGCTTTCAATTAAGACAATAACTCAGTGGTACCACGTTGGCAGACGTCACGATTATAGTAAACATTTTTTATCCGTTTAACATTCCCAGATAGCCTTTGTTCAACGCTTTACAAAACCGTTTCTATACAAATTGTACAGTATTTGAGTTGGAGGTTGCTGATTTATCAAGCTTCCCATAATGTGTTAAAGGAATTGGTTGAAATCGTCCCTTTTATAAAATCTGGGTATGTCAATAAAGTAATCGATCACTCACGAAGTTGGTCTGGTCTTATTTGAGATATTTCTTGCACCTAGAGGTTTCAGTTCTTATGGGCTTAATTAGAGCACGGATTAAGTTCCCGTTGTGGCCATTTTAATGCAGATTAATATGCTTTGTCAAGGACCCTCATAAAGGGTGTTCAAATTTGAGATATCTCTTTAAATTTTAAGAAGACGTCCAATGGCGTTAAATCGCATGATCTTGGTGCAATATTTTCACTTGAACGACCACTACGATAAAAAATTCTGCTTCTCTGATCTTGAACTGAACCAGTTTCTTCAAATTTATCAATGATTTAGTTTAATAGCACAGTTTGTCGGAAGATTTTCTCTACGGTATTTTGAACGAAATTTTCTTCCAACTTCTGAATAACTTTCACCATATTTCTAATAAGTTTTAATAATAAAGCACCACTCGTGTAGCCATTTTTTAATTAACCGGAATTCTCGTACTTGTCATCTGTCAAATAACATATGGTACTCTAGTACAAAAAATATAAATGGCGGAATATTTATAAAGATACCTCAAATTTGAACCCCCATTATTATTCATAAATTGTAACCAATTTGATTATCGAAACTGTTGGAATATAAATTCAATTAAAATATGTGATAATTAATGAAGGTGTTACATCAAATTTAAATTACTTTTTATTAGTCCATTTCAAGGTATTTTTTCTCATTTCATGTCATTTTAATGTGGGCAGCCCAAAATGCTCCTAATAGAAATTACCCAACTCTGTAATTAGTTGCGTTAGCTTGTGGCACAATTCATTTTTACAATTTCAATCAGAAAATAAACATTTATTTAATTATTGGTTAAGATGACGATATTGTATACAAACAATAAGAATCATAAATACACTTAATTAAGAATAAGATTAATTGATTACTCGTAGCACTGATAGTATACATTCAGGAGAATTTAATGTTGTCTCTTTATTGTTTTTACTTATAACAGGAAGCATGAATTTATGAAAACAGCCCACGGAAATCAAATTCTGCCGTATATTTGGTGAAATACAAATAAATGCAGGTACGTACGTAATAAGTATAGGTGAGCCGGAAATGTTATTTTTGAATCGTAAACATAAAATTCAGTTTAGCGATAAGCAGTGATATAAATCAAAAACTAATGCTTGTTTCGTTTAACTTTTGAGCGAATAAGTATCAATCAAATTAAATTTTGAAATCCACCCAATTGTCAAAATGTCTCAAAATATTAATTGATTAGCCACAATTTTACGAATTAAATTGATTGATTTTCGGTTATCAGCCATAAATTTTCATTATTATAACCGGATATTTTGTGTGCATAAAGCGAACTACGACCAAATCATTGTGTTCATTTTATATCGTGGGCTAGGCTAATGCTTCGTAGTACAAATATGAAGTTCGTAACTCTAATGGTGTTGGCGGTGGTCATCTGTGGTACCGTGAACATTTATTGAAACAAAACATGCAAATAAACATTCAACATCGTAATTTGATTAGGTACAATCAAACAAAATGAAATATTAATGTGCAGGAATATACAAATGTCTGATTGTGTGCTTATTTGGAAATATTCAGACAATCCGATTGTGATTGGAGTATGTTAAAATACTACATTTCCAAATAGGGTTTGTACTAGGGTTTCTCAAAACGGGATCCCGGGATCCTGTTTTTGTCTCAAACATGTGACCGGGAAATCCCGGGGTTTCCCGGTTTTCGATTTTTTCTTTATGTACCGTTTAAATATATGCATGGGAATAACATATTCTATTAAAACCTCGGGTTATGAGAAATAGGAATTAGCACGTCTCTTATTTTTGATTGTTCCTTACGTTCAAATGTCGAAAGTTTAATTATCCATACATTTATCAATTAATAGCAATTTCAAGTCAAATTCAGGCCGATTAGGGTTGAACTTGGTTATTTACCACGTTTACAACTCAACTGTTTTTTTTTTTTGGTGCGTACAAAAAAACTCACGTGTTAAAATAAAATGCCACTCCCAGTCAAACTACTTGACACAAGTATGTGGTAAATACTTCTAGAAACAGCCGCATAGCAAATAATCGTAACAGAAATTACTACAAAATTATTCTTTTATTTCGTAAAATTGTACGTCACATATGTGGGACATTAGTTATAGAGAAAACTAGCATGTGAGTCGCGAACGTGTTTTAAAAACCGATTACAATTAAATTCGATTTGCTCGATGGAAATTTGATTCTAAATTGATGTTTGCATACCTAGAGCTGTCGTTCGGCTCTTACATATCTTACATTGCTCTGATGTTGCTGTAATCTGGTACGTAATTTGTTGCTGGTTTCACCAACGTATAGCTTTAAATAATCAAATATTTCAAATCTTCAAATATGCCCATTTCCATACACATATCAAATTTCATTATAATCGGTTAAGGATAACCAAGTTCCATCCTACTTGGCCATTTTCCAACACTTCATCCAAAAATCATTCTATAATCCCATTTCCAACGCACATATCGAAAGAGCCGTCCTTGAGATACCATCAGGTACAGCTACAGACATTCGAGAAAAGTGGTTTTGGACCAACCAAATTGTTTGGTCATTTTTGACAGGATTTCAATACTTTGATCTTTTTAGACCGAAGTAACGTGTCGGCAGACGCACCGCAGAATGATGAGGAATTGGGAGAATTAAATGAACCCCCGCGTCCGAATTGAAATTCGAGAAAGCCCCAATCACTTTTATCTCAGCTAAATTCCACAAGGCATGGCAGCTTTAGTAAAAACGATGGCGGATTAATTTATCTTAACTGGAACAAAACAGGCGTAAATGAGAGAAGAAAGAAGTCCTACAAGAGCCCACTATTGAACTCATTCCAGTAGGCAGTCGAATCTCAGAAGTACACTATAACAGTATCGGGAAGTCAGCGAAAATGTGTCACTTTGATCAACCGATTCACACGATGAACGGAAGCAGTACCAGTTCCAGATATACATACACACAAAAAAATATTGCGGTGTGAATGGTATTTTATCCGAAAAAAACTTTATTTTTTATCCAATAGTACCATATTAACTCCGCAAGATCGGGTACAAATTTTAAAATATTCAAAAGGATCGAACAGTATACTTTTGCACTGTTCGGAGTAAACGCAAATGTTGTCAACAGCGGATTATTTTAAAAAGTACTTCCCAGAGATTATTTTCGTTCTATCGGAGTAAATATTTACACCGTTTGGAGTTTTCGTGAAAAAGTAAAATTATAAGAGATTTTGGCTGTATTAGTTAAATTCGCTAAAACAACCTGCATATTTCTTCTGTATAATAGAATTTAAATTGTGATACAATCAGTCTAGTCGCAGCGGCCTGATGAGAAGATTCAAATCTCTTACAATCTTCGGAACATATTAAAATCATATACATTAAAATAAAATACCAATGGGATAAAAACCATACACTCAAAAAATGTGCGGTGTTAATTGGTTTTTTATCTGAAAAAGTATTTTATTTTTCTAAAATATTTATAAATAATTGATAAATATTTTTATCTATCCGAAAAGATAAATTTTTCTAAAAACTCCTTTTGGATTTAATAAAATGCACCTCTAGGTGTTTTCCTAAAGATGAATGTTCCTGTTTGGGTGTTTATTCGGTGTAAAAGTTTTTATCGAAATGTATTTTATGCCATTTTTATTATAATATCCGATTGGATTCAAATTATAAATATCCGATCGGTGGGACACTATATAACACCGATTCGGTGTTGTGGTGACCTTTTATTTTTTTGTGTGTATATATCGACTGAAACCGTCGTGGCCCTAACTGGGTTCCACGAACAAATCAGGTTTAAAAAATTGATTCTTCGAAAATGCATATTGAATGTACATTTTGGCAGTATGAAGGTATGATCAAAAACTCTGAGCGGTACTTAATTGTGCCATGTAGAAATCAACCGACATAATTGTTGATAAACGAGTATATACAAACATACGATTATCAAAATGTCATAAATACAAAGTATGATTGATACAGGTAAAGCTCACAATTTTTTTCGTAATTAAACCGATGACGGTTATCAGCCATAAATTTTAAGTATTTATTGTCCAGATTTTTATGTATAAAAGAGGAATGCAGCCGAATCATTTTATTCAGTTTGTTAAAGTGATTGTTCCAGTGGATACAATTTTGTGACAATATGAAGTTTATAACTATTATGTTAACTGTTATGGTGATGGTGGTTGCCGCCAGTATTATGGTAAGCATTTTATTGAATACATAAAACTTTCAAGGCCATTTTTAACATAGTAATTTGAATAGGTCCAATCAAAGAGTTTGGAAACATTTATTGTTAATGGACATGACAACTCTACCCATGCAACTTCATTATTCTATGCATATTTGGAAATATTCAGACAATCTGATTTTGGAGGGCCGACAATGTATTTTGGTGGTGGTAGTGTCATATCGACTTCTTTTATTTTGACTTGTGCTCAAAATGTAGTTGGGTATGTATTACGGTCTTACTGAGATTATGTAATTTCGTCTCAGTAATTCAAAATATTAAGTTTAGATTTAAATCATGGCGGATCGGATTAGGTGCGAATCGTATTTCTGGTATGCAATGGTCCTTATCAACGACAGCATTCATTCATCATGGATATGATAACCAGACTTTAATCCATAACGTAGCACTTCTTCGACTAACTCAACATATAAGAGTGGGCTCCGGTATAACAACTATTGCTTTGCCGCTCGCTACAAGCACTGCACCAGCCAATGGAACTTTAGTGTATATATTTGGGTTTGGGTTTGGTACTACAGCTCATCAACCGGATGGTTTGCTATGGGGACGTTTCATTTCGGTAACTCAAAGAGTATGCGAAGAAAGTTATCCACATTTGGTTCAAACTGGTCAAACGGCAAATCATTTCTGTGGCACAAGAAATGAAGGTAATATTTGCGCTGGTGACCAAGGAGGACCGGCGTGGGCAGTTCCGGGTGGATTAATTGGGATTCAATCGTTCTATCGATATGAAGATTGTGGGAGCCCTGAGGCGCATCCATCCGGTTTTATTAGAGTAGCGAATTACGTAAACTGGATCAACAATGTTACCAGCACTCAACGATTGTAGATTATATAAGTGTTGGATCAAGAATAAATTGGGCTTAAGTTTCCCAAGTACAATAAATACATTAAAATTATTAATCAAATTTATATGTTTGAGAGTTTAACTGTTGAGAGTTTTAGTGCTGAAATTCGCTTCCTCTTGCCACAGTTGAAAATCATTTATGTTAAGTTCTTTTCCTTTTTGAAAAAAAACCAATGGATTTAAAAGCACTTGGGAACATCGAATACTTTGCCTTTCGTAAGTCAGTTCGGCATTCAGTTAATTGTAAGCTTATTTTGTATTAGGTTCAAAACATTCAGCAATTAATGCAGAATATTAATCGTGGTCCGGTTTTGCTCTATATCCTTGTTTAGCTACTAATACAAAATAGTTCATCTTCTTATACATTGAGCAGCCCGATCTCTTTCGAGATAGAAAAGAAGATTGTCAAATTAAAATGGCTCACATGAGTCACATTAGAGTCTAATAATTTTTTCAAAATTTCTTGAATATCACTTGCTTGAAAAAATTTTAATTGGTTGAGTAACATTTTTGCTATATAACATGATTACACTTCGTAATGACAGGTATAGTCATAAAAATCCAACTCCTAAGCCTAGATTTCATTGCGTTGTTAATTCAGGGTGCTTTAAATTAGGGCAAAAATTGAAAGTCGATCACTTTAATATGAACACGTCTGCTTCTGGGCCAATTTTTAAAACACAATAAAAAATAAGAATTTTTTGTTTCAGATATCTAGAGCCAAGACCTTATGAGTGTGGCTGGTATTAATGGTGGCTAAAAATAAAACTCGTCGTATGATCATACTCTGGATTAGTTAAATTTTATTCGTAAACATGGTATAGTGATAAAAGCTGTAGAATGTCAACAAAGTGTCAGATTCTAAATACTAGAGAATTTATAAAATACATATTTCATTTAATTCTATTGCTCAAGTGCATTCGGGAATCGAATAAACGTCATGTCATGATCGAAATGCATTATGCGCGCGAATTTAAACGGTCTGCCTCTGCAAAATACATGCTCATGACGTCTGCCTCATGAATTTTGTTTTAATTTTTTATTAAGTAAAGAGTGATTTACATTCAAAGATTTTCACAGATGCAGATATTAAATCAAAATTTCGTTTTCTCTACACATAAAAAATAAATTGCAACAAAAAATGTCATAAACCAATACAAATGATTGGTTTCTTTGGTTGGTTAAACTCGACATCTGCAAAAAAAGCAGACAACGATTTTTGGGTTTATTTCTCGGGTTTCAATTGAATTTTTTAAGCAGATGATTATTGTTTCTCTGTTTGTCTTTGAAGTTTTTCCTATGTTGTGTTTGAACTTTTTTGCGGACGTGGAATGTCGTTGAATGTAAATCAGCTATAACTCAATATTTAGCCCATTTAGTTTGCCATCTTTTTTCCCCCTACTTTAAAGCGCTGTCAATTGACAACTCAGTGCTGCCACCTTTGCAGATGATACGATTTTAGACAACAATTTTTATCTGTAACATGCCATAAAATTTTAAAGCAATTTTTTCGGTAATAAATCATCCGGGTAAATTATCCCTTTGCTCTAACATTATTACTATAATAATGTTTGATTGTCATTTGTTTTACAACCAATTAGTGATGTAATCCAAGTCGCTCTCTAATCTAACAAAAGCTACATCCTTGACTCTAGATAATCTTTGTTCAGCGCATTTCAATTTACTAAATTTCAACAACAGCGGCCAAGCTTCTCTGGAATATAGCTCGGCATCTAATTTCTAAGCCGACTGAATTGTGTTTTGCAGGCGCCATGATGGTGCCAATCACCCTTGTATTATCTATAAATTCTAACCAATTTTATTATCGAAACTTTGCAGATAAAAATTCAATTAAAATGTGTCATATTTAACCAAGGTTTTACACCAAATTTAAATTACGATTTCAAGGTATTTTGCTCATTTTTTCTCAATGGAATTAGTCTTGTTATTTGCCGCACAGTTAATTTTTAAAATTTCAATCGGATAAAAATATTTAGTGAATTATTGGTTAAAATGACGACATTGAACAAACAATAAGGATCATAATAACAGAATAAAATTAAACGACTTCCAGCACTGATACCATACATTCAGGAGAATTTAATGTTGTCTCTTTATTTTTACTTCTAACAGGAAACGGGGATTTGAGGAAAACAGCTCAAGGAAATTGAAATCTGCCTTATACATATATTTGGTGAAAACAAACAAGTGCAGGTACATACATATTAAGTATAGGTGTGTCAATAACAATATTTTTGAATTGTAAATGTAAAATCTATTTTAGCGATAAGTAAATACATAAATCAAAAGCTAATATCTTGGTTCGTTGTAAAATTAAGTTATGAGCGAATAAGTATCAATCAAATTAAATTTTGGAATCCACCCAATTGTCAAAATGTCTCAAAATATGAATTGTTTATAGCCACAATTTTACGAATTGAATTTATTAGCCATAAATTTTCAGTATTTATTGGCATTACGCAGTATTTTGTGTACATAAAGTGAACAGTAACCAAATCATTGTGTTTATTTTATAAAGTGAGTTTGGATAAAGTTTTGCAGTTCAAATATGAAGTTCATAACTATAATGGTGCTGGCGATTGTCATAAATGGTACAGTGAAAATTTACTGAATATATAACATTCTTCAAATAGAATAGGTAAATCAAAGAGTGTAAAATGTGTAAAAAATTGTGCTTATAAAATTATTCAACCTGTCGGATTTTAAAATTCTAGATTTCCAAACACGGTTTTGACGATCTTCGAGATATTGCGCATTCTGGATTTTCAGTACAGGTTTAACTCGGTATCTCTCTTTGAGATATAATTACTTGTGTCCGTTTGTTTTTTACCCGTTTGTTACTTATATTTTTATGCCTCTTGAACTAACTGCCCTTTTAATGCGTTGTTGCAGTGGTAATAGTCTCAAAAATCGTTTGGTAGCAGTAGTACGCTCAAACAGATTGCAACCATTCCGTATCCACCAATCTTACCTGAACTCGTATAGTTTCAATAGTAGATTAACCAACCGACCGAGACATCTACAATTATACTGAACTTATAGCTCTGGGTAATATTTATTGAGTATTCCGAACAAACGTTAATCTCCAGATTTGTCAACATCAGCAGTAGTATATCCTCCTTTATGGCACACCGTGCTGGGCACCCGTTTCAGCTTTTGGTAAAGGATGGTATATTTCTTGACAAAACCACCAGTTTCCATGAAGAACGAGTATTTGAGTGTCTTTACGTAAAAAAGTCGGGTTCAATAAAGTACAGTATTTCATGGTAATTGGTATGATATTGGATTTATAAAGAATCTATCAACTTAGTAGCAATCGACCTCTGGAAATTATTTGAGATTGAGCTTAACCAAATTGGAAATTTATTCTGAATGTATTGATGCAAATTTGGATACAGATCGGCACAGTTTAACTGAAGCAACCAAATAAATGTAAAATGCCCGAACTTAGAATCCAAAACAGCTTCACATAATACTATTTAAAACAAAAGCCAAAATTGGGCCGAACCTTACAGACAATTTTGAGATGGGTTTTGAGAATGTTCCTTTTGATAAAAGGAAGTTGTGATTCTAATTCTGTATTAGGAGGGAGGTACGCTCAGCATAAAATATAATTATCCCATATACAAATCAATCGACTTAATTTTTGATATTTATGGGGCGGTTATCAAAATGACAAAATATGATTGAAAGCCGAAGACTGTTATCATAGCCATAAATTTTCAGTATTTATTGCCTGGTATTTTGTGTATGCAATACGGGCAGCAATCAATTCATTGTGTTCATCAGTGTTTTTCAGTTGAATAAGTTTCGTGGAAATGTGAAGTTCTTTACTATTATGGCGATGGTGGTTGCCGAAAGTATTACGGTAAGCATTTATTAAATATACATAACTTTCAAATAAATTTGTCAACATCATAATTTGTAAAGGTACAATCAAAGAGTTTGAAAACTTTTATGATTAAGGGCCTGAGTTTTACAGAAACTGTAAAATTTTAGGCCTAGTATTGGTTCTCTCGTATCAACCATTCTTGTTTTAACGGTTGGCCTTAGCCTGTAGCTTTAAATCATTTCTGTGCCCAAACAGTGCAACTTATGTTAATATTTGTGGTAGTGATTAAGGTGGGGGAGGGGGAGGGGTAGTTATTTTGACATAATTTATGGATTTACAATCTAAACCAAAACTCAACCATTGTCGATTGTATTAGTGTTGAGTGAAGATTGAATTGGTCTTCAATTGACCTAACTGAGCAAAAGACACTTGAAATTAACTAAATTTCTTTGTTTGACAGTCTATTCTTTTTTTTCGTTAATAAATCTGATATTAACATGTTAGTATTGGATAGATGTTTCTAATTTTTCTTGGGTTGGTCTGGCTTGCATTTTTGATTGGCCTAGCGTTGAAGAAACGGCCGAGACATTTATGTTGTCGCCGGTAGTATCAGATAATGAAGGCAAGATTTTTGAAATTGTTGCCACTGGAGATAAATATGAAGCAGATGAACTAGGCGCTGAACTTACTGACGATGAGGGTGTACAAGCCTTGCTCCAATATACTAGAAGCGAGCCCTTTTGACGCATCGCTTTAGTTTTAAGAGCAGCAACACTATCAATTATATTTTTTCGAGTTCTGGGTTGCATTTCAATTGATTCCACAGTTAATTTGCTTCTACTTGGCATTGTCTTTTGCTTTTGGAACTGTTTGCACTAAAAAAAAACATCATATAATGCCTTGTATAAATCGGCATTTGATTTATGTAGATTGGTTCATAATTCTAAAAATCGTATAACTTTATTAATATTAAACAAAAAATGAAAGTAGATTTACCACTTTGTATAGCATAAGCCAAAAAACGAAAAACTCGTCCAATTATGATGAACTACTCTTGCTCCAGATCCAGAATACCAGCAAGGTGCTCTTCTGCTTCAACGTTTTATTCTTAAACACTAGTTGGTAAGTTTCAATGATTGGAAAATCAATTTGATACGTTTCCAGAACTTTTTTTATTACAAATTACTTAAATTCTAATAAAACTTTAATTTCGAACTTATTTTTAACGTTATAAATTTAAAAGAAAATATTTAATTATTATTATAAATTAACTGAACGATTTAATCACTTTAATATATTTTAACGAAATTTATTTGTAAATTCGAATGAAAGATTGGAATACGCTTAGCAAAATATGGTCGTCACATAGTGATTTTTGTTTTTTCCTTTCATTTTCATGTGTTCGTTTTTCGATGTTTCGTTCTATTGCTATTTTGTTTCGAATATTCAATGTTAGATGGAGTAGCGACTATCTAGCTGAATAAATTATCAATATAAAAAATATATTTATTTTAAATATTCAATATCTATATATAAGAAAGGATGTCTATCGTTCTTATTTTTTGTATCTTTACATGTGTTTTTATTATTATTTCATAGTGATGCCTTTTTGTTTTCTATATGTAGATCAGACAAAGATATCTATGCCTTTTTTGTTTTCCATTTTCGTGGGTGCCCGTTTTTACTTTAAAGTGTTCTTTGTCATTTTTAATTGTTTTATATTGGACAGGCAAGGATGACTCTATTTGTTTATATTTTTTTATATAAGGATTGAATGGTTTGTGTGTAGTTATTGTAAATGGAAAGGTTTTCTTTTTTCAATTTATTTGAAAATGTAGAGATATTTTCTTCTACGATTTTAAAACCATATCAACCAAACATAATGAACAACATCATTAAAACGACGTATACCTGCATCTCTTTTCAGGCTGTTTACAATATTTGGCCATTGATCTGAAGGATCGAATAAAATCATTCACGCGATCTAATTCAACAGCCAATGCACGCGTTAAATCAACATTACAGTCAACATTTGATCTACCAGTATCAACGTCATAAAATTATAATTGTGCATAGCACGGTTGACGACCATATTCAGATGTTAAAGCCCCAGCTCGATGATAAAAAATATTATGAATCTTAAAATGGTATACACCGTTCAAAAGAGTATTAGACAATTTAGCTTCAGAACTAACCATTGCAAATGCTGAATTATAGGAGCGAATATTTTCAAAGTAATTTTTAGAAAGACGTTTGATCGAATTATCATTCGAAAAAAGTTCATCGCATAGATTTTTAAATAATGTATTCTGATCAAGAGGAGGTAACTCAATTTTCCCTTTATGGCAACATAAGGTAAACGACTGTGCGTTTCGTAACGTGACTTCTGCCTGAAAATGTTTGGCACTACAAAATGCACAACGCAAACTCATTGAACCACAACTATAAGAATTAAAATTACGCGGGATTGAATTTAAAGCACATTTAAAAGAACCATCTAAATTATCTATAGGATTATTATTTGTACCATTGTCGTTTAATGCACTTCTTTGTAATCTCTTACGAATTCTGTCACGACGCCGCTCCACTCTACCAGTAATAGTAGCAAGGCGAGGCATTTTTAAATTTTAAACAACTTACCGCTGTACAGAAGAAAACCAATTGATCACAATTGAATATAAACTCACCCACTCCCGAACACCTTGAAAACTAAAAGCGTAATTTAAATACACAATTCACAATTCGTTTTTTTAATTGACTTCTGAACATTTTGAATGCACAAAAGAATATGGAAAATGAAAGCCTAATTATCAACCGAAAAACACAGCTTCTCTCTTTCTATTTATGTCGAACAAAACAAAAAATAATGAAAAAATACACATATTGTTGTTGTAATTGAATTACGTTTAACTCTGTCTATTTAAACAAAATGTAAATGCATTTCTCTATCAGCTTCTTTCTTTTACATGACATATCATCAAAACAATGAAAGAGCTGACAATATAAAAATCAAAACGAATTTAATATGATTCCTATGAATATGATTCCTATTAATATGATTCCTATTTGATTTGATTCCTATATGAAAATATACAAATGTTGTTGTTGTAATGTGGTATTTTTAAACCGTTATAACTCAGCCATCTGATATCCGATTTATTTAAGACACAGATTGTGCACACCTACAAAAGGATACCTTTCGAATGGTGTAATATTTATGAAAATCGGTTGGATAGTTTCGGCGTAAAAGGAAGGACAAAATTCATGTTTTTCTAGTAATATAATGATGATGATGATTGTTTATTGTAAACAAACCATTTAGGAACAAATTGCCTGAAGATGAATAGAAATCCAATTCGAAACGTCGATTTATAAATAAATAAATATAAATATTGGCTATATACCAGTTTTTTCAACTTATAAATCAAAACTAACATTTTACATTGGTTCTTATGGGAAACAGAAAAATGTTCGCCTCTTATAGAAAGCTTATATTTCTACCTTATGGCTATGATATATGTAAATCCTTTAAGTAAATCGTTTTCATTTTCTTGTAATAATTTATTTAAACCAAAATTTAAAAAAAAAAATCATAACAACAGCATGCTGGTCAAATTGAAATAAAAGCTTGCTACTACTGGTGATCTAAATCGATCTTTTTTGTTAAAAAGCATATGAGAAAATTAACAAAACAGAACAAAAAAAATCAATTTAGCACATCACTACTTCCTACAAATCGTGTGGTTATTAGGTCAATATAGATTATATAGATGGCAGTGATGAAATGGAATTCTATAATGTAACTTGGCTATTTCTTAACCGATTTTAGTGAAATTTAGCATGCGTTTGGAAATGGAATTATAAAAAGATTTTTGGGTAATGTTCTGGAATTTGGTTAATTAGGATGGAACCTGGTTTTTCCTCAACCGATTTTAATAATATTGGGCATGCGTGATGAAAATGGGATTCTACATTGATTTTTGGATGAAATTTTGGAATTTGGCCAACTAGGATGAAACTTGGCTATTCCTCAACCGATTTTAGTGAAATTTGACATGTGCCTTGGAAATTGAATTCTTAAATGATTTTTGAATGAAGTTCTGGAATATGGCCAAAAGTGAGATGGAACTTGGCTATTCCTGAACCGATTTTAGTAAAATTTCACATGCACGATAGAAAAGGGATTCTAAAATGATTTTTGGATAAAGTTCAGAAATACGAAATGCATGTCGAATTTCATCACAATCCGCTAAGGAGTAGCCTAGTTCTTTTAGTTGGACAAACTTCAGAACTTCATCCAAAAATCACTTTGGGATCCTATTTCCATCACGCATGTCAAATTTCACTAAAATCGGTTAATGCCTTTTCCATCCTAGTTGGCCGTATTCCAGAACTATATCCAGAGCTATAGAATCCCCATTTTCATCGCACATTTTAAATTTCATCGTAAATCGTTTTCGTAAACGCATGTTAAATTGCATGTCCGGTTTGTTCAGAAACCAGTTTATTTCCATGCCATACTACACATGTCCTCCTATAGAGGCCTTTCATGTTCTGTAGCATAATTATTTTGCCCTCTCAGCGAGGCCTTTCATTCGTTAAGGGTTAACATGATTTAGTTTTCTTTTATGATTTCTTTACAGAAAGTGGGGCTACATAAAAAGCTGCATTTCATGACATCAAGGTTGATTTACATATGGGACGTGCGACGTGTGACAAGTGGAAATAAACGTGACGCTTTTCTGACAACAATTTACATTTGCGCCGAGCTCCGCCACGCACACTTTATAAAATTTTTTATATTTAATTTTTGTTTTTCAAAAAAGGTTCGTCAAAGCCTACTATGTATTTTGTTTTATACATACAAAAAATTTGTATGTGTTTGTGCGACCGTAACGGAAAAGATAAAATTAAATCATCTCTCGACGTGTGGCGTGTGCCATGTAATTAATGTCCAAATATTCGTCTCTGATTGGCTGGAAGCTCCCGTCACACGTCGCACGTCGCATATGTAAATCAACCTTCAAGCTATCCAGATTAAATCATATTTTACATACAAATTGTGATCCAAAAACAAATTTGGCATGTAAAATGTGATTTATCCGGATAACTTGGTTTCATGAAATGCAGCTATTGTTGTTACTTACTGTAATTTGTATTTACTTTGTTTTTGTCTTTTTAGCGGTTTATAAAAATATACGATACTATACGTAATTTTTGTTATCTGAATATTGATAACAATTATAGATACTTTTTATTTTGTTCTGGTGACATCTAGAGTAGAATAGAAAAAGTCAAACTGGTGATAAAGTGACACCTATTGGAAAATTGGAATCGCTACGCGATGCAATGAAGAGTTAGTTAATTGATAATTTTGATTCGGATTACAGTTGTTGAGATTTTAACAAAAAAATAATTCTCTAGTAATGTTTTCAGCGTTTTGTTTATTGTTATTGTTATACCTTTGTCATCAACGGATCGTTCCTCTAGCGACTCAGAAAGCCCATTTGTGGTCCCATGTGATCTAAGCGCAATCTACATTGAGTAAGATTTCGCAGCAGGCAGGAGAGCGCGAAATATCACCACCTCCTCTGCGCGTTCAATAGCCTTTATCATAGACAACGTAAATTAAAACCTTCAAAACCATAACTCGACATTTTTTGCTGCTTTCCTTAATCAGGCCTCATGGTAATATCCAATAAGGATAGTTAATATACACGACAACAACTCTATTCACTTTGACAAGTAAAATATCAAACGGAGCAAGCTCGGTCCGCGTCGACCATGGGCTAGTAGTACTTGTAGATTATTTTACCAGATTAAATGAAGCCGGATTGGAATTAAACATTGAAAAAATCCGGGTTGTAAAGATAAAAATCAATTATTTTGGACATAATGTGTTATGAGAGAGAAATGCGCCGATTTGAGTCGGCCGATTAGCTAAAACATGCGCACCGCGAATAACCCGAAGTAGAGACATGATGCCAGTAGAGACATGATTGTATGTATATTATTATTTGTATGGTTCCACGAACATATCAGGTTTAAGAAATGTAGGGTTGTATGATCAAAAAACTCTGAGCGGAATTTAATTGTGCCGTATACAAATCACCCGACTTAATTTTTGATATACAAGTATTTGATATACGATCCACAAAATGTCATAAACACAAATTATGATTGATACAGGTAAAACTCACAATTTTTTCGTATAACTAAGCCGATGACGGTTATCAACCATAAATTTTAAGTATTTACTGTCCAGTTTTTTGTGTATATAAAGAGGCCTGCAACCGAATCCTTTTATTCAGTTTGTTAAAGTGATTGTTCCAGTGGATAAAATTTTTTGAAAACATGAAGTTTATAACTATTATGATCATTAGTATGATGATGGTGGTTGCCGCCAGTATTATGGTAAGCATTTTATTGAATACATTACTACTTGTACATTCAAATACATTTTTAACATTGACTATTTCGAATAGGTGCAATCAAAGAGTCGGGAAACGTTTATTGTTAATGGATCGAATGCCGTAGCAAGTGTAAGATACTTTGCTTATTTAGAAATATTCAGACAATCTAATTTTGGAGGACCATCAATGTATTTTGGTGGTGGTACTGTCATATCGACTTCTTTTATTCTGACTTGTGCCCAAAATGTTGCCGGGTATGTATTTCGGTATTACTGAGATTGTGTAATTTCAGATCGGTAATACAATATTTAATCTTTAGGTTTAATTCTTGGCGGGTCGGATTAGGTTCGCATAATATTTCTGATATGCAATGGTTCTTATCAACGACTGCATTTACTCATCATGGATATAATAACCAAACTTTACTCCATAACGTAGCACTTATTCGACTAACTCAACTTACAACAATGGGCACCGGTATAACAATTATGAGTTTGCCGACCGCTTCAAGCACTGTACCTGTCTATGCAAATAATGTGGATGTATATGGGTTTGGATTTGGCGCAACAGATCATCAACCGGGTAATTTGCGTGGAGGAACTTTTAGGGTCACTACTCAAAAAATGTGCGAAGATATGTATCCACATTTGTCTCAAACCGGTCACACTTTGAATCATTTCTGTGGCACAAGAACTGCAGGTAATATTTGCGCTGGTGATCAAGGGGGACCAGTGATTTCGGGATCACGTGTAGTTGGAATCCAATCGTTCTATCGCTTTGAAGATTGTAGGAGCCCTGAAGCACAACCAGCTGCTTTTATTAGAGTACCGAGATACGTAGCCTGGATTAACAATGTTACCAGCACTCAACGATTGTAGATTGTATAGGTGTTGAATGAAAAATAAATTGGGCTTAAATTTGCCCAAATACAATAAATACATGCATTAAAATTATTAATCAAATTTATATGTTTAAGAGTTTAACTGAATATTTAAAAACTGTCTTTCTCCAATCTATAATTTAGTGCTGAAATCCGCTTCCTCTTGGCACAGTTCAAAACCAAATAGGTTAAGTTCTTTTCCTGTTGAAATAAAATCAATGGGTCTAAGAGAGCACTTGGGAATATCGAATACTTTGCCTTTCGCAAATGCGGTTTTGTAATTGGTTCAATACATTTAGCAATAACTGTTGCATTACTTCCGTCAGATCGTAAAATTTTCCAAAGTTAAACGGCGTTCAAGTAATTTGTTTCAATCTAACATCGACTTGCTGCAGTAACTCAGCCCCAATCATACTAACTTTGTCCACGTTGAGACCAAAGCATAAATAGTGTGCGATACTGCTGAGCATTTCATAAGAGAGTGGTAAATTATTTGACATTGATATTTTCAGAGCAGTATGCACAGTGGAACCCTCGATCGCGACGGCTGCTGTGCCCGTGGAAGCGCAGCAAACGGCTCACAAATATTTTGCCACAACCAGCAGGTCCCGTAAAAAATTTTGAATGGGTTCGGTGTGTTGTTTGTCAAGCAGAACTCCGATAACATGCATTAATAAATCCCCGTTTCTTTGCAATCGGCCCCAATTTTATTCAGCGTAGCCAAATCGGCAAATCGGAATTCATAATGGAATTCAGATTTCCGTGGAAGTCTTCAAAAGGATCAGTCTCATTGTTGAACCAGCGTGTAACTATTTTAGTAAGATCGAGGTTAGTAGTTGTCTTCAGATTTCTATCGTTTTTCAGATGTCTAGATCGGACTCAATTCTTGTCAGCATTGTAGAATAATATTCTCATTCTCACCGAATATCTGCATATATTTTGCTTTAGCGAGCAATTCAGTCGCGAAGATGTCACGCCTAGTCACTTGATCAAACTTAGGGAGATTATCAGGCCGCGGAGTATAGCAAAAGCTATTTGATTTGCATTGATAATTACCCAAGATCCCCTCGCTATAAGTTAATAATTTTGCTGCGACTATGTTGGCCAAAACCTTGTAGCCTCTGTTCAGCAAAGGTATACCGCAATATTTGTTTCAGTTCAATCGATCTCCCTTTTTATGAAGTGGACAAATAAGAGCCGTCTTCCACTCTACTGGGATTTCTTCTCTAGACCAAATAATTGTTAGCTCAAACGTACGGTAGAACAGATAATCACCGCCATTTGAGCATTTCGTTGCAGATACCATCCTCACCAGGTGTCTTGTAATTTTTCATCTGCGATATCAAGTTCCGCACTTCATCATATGATGTAGAAGGTGGTGGTGTCATCTCGACGTTAATATCGAATTGAAGCAAGAGGGGTTGTTGAAAGAAGCAACTTACCAACATCCCTATTGGAAGTGGTGAGCTGACCATTCGGCAGACGAAGAGTCCACGATGATCTGTGAGATTTCCTTAAACTTCCTTTATAATCCTTTTGAGCCACTAAGAAGTTACCCCAATCAGCTTGAACTTTAGAATTGTTGGCATTATTTTTTAATTTTCTAACGAATTTTCTTAACCTTTTTTTTAAAGGCTGGCGAAATTGCCTTTGTATGAGCAAAGATGCTTGTAATTCAATGTCCTTAGCAGACCAAGATGCGCTCGGTGAAACAAGTAGACGCTTGCAACGGGCAACCTTTCATACTTTTATCGAACGATCTAGATGCATCAGTCCAATGTTAGTGAGGATCCTCTGGCGGACCAGGGACGTAAGTCTGAACAAGAAGGGGTTTAGGAGGGTCCCCAACCACTAGCTATGGCAACCACTCCAAATTTCTGTAATTTTGGAGATTTCTTCACAAAGCCACTTATCAGTTTCATTACTATTGCACTTGCAGATGAAGACGCTATCTAAACGGTTTAAAATTTTAGGTCCTAAAAGCTTCTTCCAGTAGCGAAGAACCGTAATGTTAGTGCTAGGGAGTAACCATTACCAACATCTTATTCTTAAATAAATCTTCGTTCATACGAAAATAATTCCGATAATCATCTCGGCCTTTAAACCATTCATTTCACCCAAGGTCTACCCTTTCGTTGATTACGGTTTGTTTTCTGAATCACTGCGGAAGCTAACACAATTGCTACGCACGCTTTGTCCATATTTTTAAGTTTGCACACTTGTGCCCAGCATGTACTGATATAATGACCGACGAAATTAATTGACCGTCTAAGGAAATAAACTTAACTGAAGTATTGATTCAGTAACTTAATCAGTAATTAATGCCATTATTACTGACCGTGTAATGTCCGCTTATAGGATTCGTGTTACATTTATTTTTTATTTCATTCGGATTTCCCGTTATTTTGCAATGCGTTTTTTCAGTCTGATTTAGAATTTCGTGGTGATGGAGGTGTTTTAGTGCTGCGGATTAATTTTTATATCAAAAAATTATGGTTTCTAAAAATGATTCTTAATTTTGTCAATTAATGGCGAAAACGTAGTAATTTAAAATATTTCAATTGATCGCCCTAATAGTGAAAGTGTTAACATTATTTATAATTTAAAGGATCAACAAGATAAAAGTCATTTGAAAACGTGTTGCACAATTTGGAAGGATTATTGCTCGATTAATGAAATTACCGCCCGAGGCTGAAGTTTAATGACGGTAACTGAATGAGTTGGTGGTCGAGTTAGAGATGGGTTGATTGAGTTTGGGATTCATTTGGGGGGTTGATTAGGGAGTTGGTATAGAGTTGAGTTTTAGTGAGTGAACCCCTCGCTCGTTGCGTGTTTATTTGAAGAGGTTTGTGGGTTGAGTTGGAATTTAACTTGAGTTGAGTTAATATATACGGTTGAATTTTTTCGGAACATAAGATTTGAGGATTAAGTAGGACGTTGAGTCTGGAGTTGAATTGAAAGCTGAATTTATCGTCGAGTTGGGGTTAATTTTCTTGGATTTTTTTGAGGGTTGAGCTGGGATTTGAGTTAGCTTCAATGTGGAAGTTGAGATGGCGTAGGATGAAAGGTTCGTTTGGTTAATTATGGGTGTTCACTCGTGGATAAAACTAAGCGTTGATTAGATAGTTGATTTTAAGTTGAATTGATGATAGCGTTTGGGATTGCGCTACGATTTAGTTGGAGATTGGTCAAAGATTAAGTTAGGAGGTTCGAATATATCTGTTGATTTGAGAGTAGAGTTAATTTTCAGGAGTTCTGATCCATATCACGACCATTATTATTATTATTAATTGTAGGGCCATGTGGGCGTTAAGCCACCTCGCACTGCGACCTAAAAGATCTTTTGTGCATGGACCCTACTCAATGATCCGTCCAGTCAATATTCAGGCTCTTAATGAAACTAACAATACTGCCGGCCGGTATATGATACACACTATGTGGGCTCATTACTCTCCCTCCTAGATGTTGTAGTCTTTGGCGGAAAATGGCTGGGCAATAGCACAGAACATGTTCCGCTGATTCCGCTTCCAGGTCGCAGAAGCGGCATTCATCTGTCGTACTTAGGCCCATTTTCTTAAGGTGATACCTTAAGGGGATGTGACCTGTGAAGAAGCCAGTAAGCAGCCTCAACTCAGGTTTCCTAAGTACAAGACACTCCTTTACCCTGACTGACGAAGCTGAAATAAATTTCTTCACCTGTCGCAAACCTGGAATTCTGCGCCAATAGGAGGACTTTTGCACATCCTCCCAGCGTTTTACCGCTGCCCTAAGGTGCCCCTTAGTGACGCCGCAGAAGGGCTCTGGTCCAATAAATGGAGAAGCACAACCCTCACGGGCGAGGCCATCAGCTGCCTCATTTCCCACAATTCCAGTATGATCTGGCACCCAAATAAGTGTTACCTTATTTGAGCTTACCAACTATTTAAGAACCTCCAGACAGTCCCATACCAGCCTTGACTCAACGGTAAAAGACCTAAGAGCCTTTAAGGCCGATTGGCTGTCTGATACAATATAAACCTTTGCGTCGTTTAGGCCTTTTGCAATGCCTATCCTAGCACAAAGTTCTATAGCATGTACTTCAGCTTGAAAGACGGTAGCGTTGTTACCCAAGGACTTCGAGAGGGCAGTCCCGCTCCCGTATATTCCTACCCCCGCCCCGTCTTCCGTTTTTGATCCATCTGTAAACCATACCATTGACCCTCGCTCAAAGGATGGTCCCCCTGTTCTCCACAAATCCCGGTTAGGTATACTAACACAAAATGGTTTGTGGAAGTCTAGTTTAGCTGGCATACAGTCGGAAAGCATTCCTATGGTATGGTCTGTCTGGAATTCCCGGAGGATTTCCAGATGGCCCACCATATTGCTCGGTTTGATATTTCCCGCAGCCTGCATCTTAAGGGCCATAATAGCAGCCTCCTTTTTAACATGCAGATGCAATGGAGTCAATCCTAGGAGAACCTCCATTGCTGCGGTTGGACATGATTTCATTGAGCCCGTAACCCCAATGCAGGCTATACGCTGAACCTTATTCAATAAAGTTTACGCTGTCCTCTGTTCAGTTTTAGGCCACCACACTACCGATGCGTAGGTTACCATAGGCCTAATAATTGTTAGGAATGAGCAGTAGATCATTTTTGGTTGTAGTCCCCAAGTGCGTCCATAGAGTCTCTGACAGGCCCAAAAAGCCTTAGTGGCTCTATTTTGAACTTTAAGTAAATGTTGTTTCCAGTTCAGTCTTTGATCTAGGATAACCGCTAGATATTGAACCTTTTTGGAAAAAGAGACAGTAGTGCCGTTTAACGAGGGAGCTATAAGCGAGAGCTTTTTCCTCCTCGTAAAAGGGACAATGACAGTTTTGTTTGGATTGACACTAAGTCCTTCCTGGTCACACCACTGCCATATTAAATCGAGTGCATTTTGCATGAGATCAGAGATGACCCCATCAAACTTGCCTCTAATTATGATAGCCACATCATCCGCATAGCCCTGGACATCAAACCCATGGTTACTCAGAAGGATAAGTAGTCTGTCAATAACCAATGACCATAAAAGAGGAGACAGCACGCCTCCTTGGGGACAGCCCTTTATGGCCCTGATGGTTACTGACTCGCCACCTAATCTGGCTGTAATCTGGCGATGTTCCAGCATGGAGCGTATCCACCTAATTGTAGAAGGCGGAATCCCCTTCTCCGTTGCTGCTCTCTCTATCGATCCATAGGAGGTGTTATCAAAAGCCCCCTCAATGTCCACACATGTTGTGACTAGAACACTAAGAGCCATCACAGTGGATTTACCAGTTTGATAAGCAAACTGATCCCGATGCAGCGGATTATTAACAAGGAATTCACATCATATTTGATGATCCAGGATTTTTTCCATCGTCTTCAATAGAAACGATGTAAGGCTAATTGGCCGATACGCCGGAGTAAAGCAGGAAAAATACCATCCCCTCCAGCGGAATTAAAAGGTTTGAAAGAGCCAATAGCCCATCTCACCTTGCTGGGTGTGAAAATTTTCCCAGAGAGACTCCAGATTCTACTGTGAGGTACATAGGCTACCTCACTTGAAGGGTCATTCGGGTCCTCTTGGGCTCCTAACACTACTGAATCCGGAAAGTGGGTACCTAATAGTAACTCTAGCGTTTCCTTCCAGTTTTCAGTGAAACTTCCGTTTGGCTTCTGAAGAAGCCCTAAACCATTTGAGTGATCCCTGGAAAGGACTTTCTGGAGACGAGCTGCAGAGAGCAATTCATTGATTCCCTCACAGAATTTTCTCCAATTAGCCCTTTTGGACCTTCTTAATTCAAGATTATATTCCGTTACGGCCATCCTATACTCGCCCCATTCACCGGTGCGTTTAGCCTTATTGAATAACCTTCTCGATTTTTTCCTCAGCTTACCCAGCGTCCCGTTCCACCAAGGGATCATCTTAAAGAATCCCTTTGCTTAACCGGGCAGCTTCGTAAGCCAAGTGTATAGAATTATGCAGCTGGTTTGAACAGAATTCCAAGCCCTCCGGAGACTCTATGTTCCCCATGATCGAAGGCATTCATGATTCAAGAGAAACTCTATAAGAGTCCCAATCGGTCAGTTTCGGAATTCTAATCCCCTGCCGCTGCATGGTCTCGGCCGCCAAATCAAACCTAATATGCAAGTTATCCGATAAGGAGGCCTCTTCAGGCACATGCCAATTTTTAACTAAATGACTAAAATGCGGACTAGCGACGGTCAAATCTAGGACCTCCTGCCTAATCGCATTTATGAAAGTAGGTTTCCTTCCCCTATTGACAATATCTGTATTATTTGTTATTAAATACTCAAAAAGGTACTCACCCCTAATGTTGATGTCCGTACTGCCCCACATCGTGTGGTGGGCATTCGCATCACATCCTACCAGGTAAGCCAGCCCATTGCGCTTGCAATGAGCTATAAGCCGCCTGACTTCGAAAGGAGGTATCAACTCTGAGTCTCCAGGAAAGTAGGCGGAGGCCATTATAGCCTCCTGTTTGCCTCTTACCCCCAGAACCTCCACCATAACTGCGACCAAGTCCCTGGAGATGAACTCTGAAATGGGAATAAAATTAATTTGCGAACTGGCCAGAATGGCCGCTCTCGGACTCTCAGTTCCGTTATGATAAATCAACTTACCCACTTGCTTTGGTAGCCCTATAATTTGGTTACATGTTACCCATTGCTCCTGGATTAGAGCCATGCCAATATTTTGGCAGATAAACCTCTGACAAAGGACATCCGAAGACGCCTTTGCATGATGCAGGTTTATCTGGAGACAGGTGATGTTTGCCATCACTTATCAGAAGATTTCTGCTTCAGGAGGCCTGGATCAAACTCCTTCATCGCACCTCCGTTACCCGTCAGGCCAATACTGTCGGTAGGTGGCCGACCAGTGCCCTCCACCTCCCTACTACTGCCCTCCGATACCTGGGAGCCTCCAGGATTCAGCTCCCTAATATCACGACCATAAAATTATTTGAGTGTGCGATAAAGTTTCTCGTTTTACACAAATTTTATGTATGAGTATAAGTGCGACTCCCATAAATAGTACTTGAATTGATACTTTTGAAGCACTATACTTTTTGAGATATTTGCAAAATAAATTCTCTGGTCCAAAGGAGTAGCCACTTGCGGTTGGCCGATTTGGACTAAAATTCACTAAGACATCCTAATTTATCAAAAAAGCTTAAATCTGAAGTTTCAGTTCGATTGGTTAAGCCATCTGGGCTGTAGAGAGGACATAGACAGACTAACAGTCAGACTGCCAGTTAGAGAGACACCATTTCTAAACCCACTTTTTCAGACTAAGGGGACCACAAAACAGTATAAATCTCCGAAAATCTCAAATTCCAAAATTTTCATGATTACTATACATACGTTATATTACTAACGTAAAAGAAAGTGAAAATGTACAACACTCTACATAATTTGTATTATCTACTTATACATATATTGATAACGACTAAAGATTAACAATTATTTTATAATACATAACCAACTTTTTATTTTATTCCGGTAACATCTAGGCTAGAATTATTCTATTCTACAATAATAGCATAATTTGTTGGGCTAGGTACCAGTTATATAGATGCTAATTATTTTAAAATGTATTAAAATTGTGTCGACAAAATCAACATTATTCTCGATTGAGTGCAAATTCTATATAATCTCACAGATGTCATATACTATTTGTAAGTTGAAGGGCATTCAAAGTTTCAGTGTGTACCCAAAGATGATTCCATCTTTGTCAGGAGAAAGACATTTTCAAACTTTCATACACAAAACCCTAAAAATATTCTAAGTAAAGTGTAAATTTCGAACCCAAATTATGACGCCGACATGTAACTCTTAGCTCAATTACAATATGGATCATCAAACGTTTCGGTAACACTAAATTTAAAACAGATAATGTTAAACATCTAAAGAACACGTTACCCGCAAGATGTCGAATTAATTAAAGAGGAGGTCGCATATTATAAATTAAGGAACAAAAACGGAAGGCAACATGAAACCAGATTTTCGAACTACCTAGGCAACGAAAGAAGTAAATGTATACGTTTTGGTAAGGCGAAGGTGTTATTCTTAACTTTCTAACAGGTAGAACTGTATAAAATTTAATTGTGTCGTCTAAAAATTAATCGAATTAAATTTTGTTATACTTAAATGTGATTAACAAAATGCCACAAGTCACAACAAGTAATGCCCACAATTTTTGTTTAACTAAGCCAGTGACGGTATAATCAGTCATAAATTTTTTGCATTTACTGTCCAGTTTTTTGTGTATATAAAGAGACATGCAACCAAATCATTTTATTCAGTTTGTTAAAGTGATTATTCCAGTAAATAATGCGTTGTGGTAATATGAAGTTTATAACTATTATGGTGATTGTGGTTGCCGCCAGTGTTACGGTAAGCATTTTATTGAATCATAAAATTTTCAAATACATTTTTAATAACTAATAATTTGAATAGGTGCAATCAAAGAGTAGGGAAACATTTATTGTTAATGGATTGAATGCTTCAGCATCTATACAATTCTATGCATATTTGGAAATAATCAAAGAAAATGAATATGGAGGAGGGCCAACAATTTATTTTGGTGGTGGCACTGTCATATCGACTTCTTTTATTTTGACATGTGCTCAAAATGTGGTTGGGTATGTATTACAGTATTACTGGAATTACGTAATTTCGGATCACTAATTTAATATTTACTATTTTAATATTTTTAGATTTGATTCTTGGCGGGTCGGATTAGGTGCGCTTAGTATTTCTAATATGCAATGGTTCTTATCAACGACAGCATTTATTCATCATGGATATGATAACAAAACTTTAAGCCATAACGTAGCACTTCTTCGGCTAAATCAACATATAACAATGGGCACCGGTATAACACCTATCGCTTTGCCACCCGCTACAAGCACTGAACCTACATCCGTAGTGAATTTATATGGGTTTGGATGGGGTGCTACAAATCATCAACCGGCTGTTTTGCAATATGGAAATTTTTTGCCCTTACCTCAAGAAATGTGCGAAGATATGTATCCACATTTGGCTCAAACCGGTCAAACTGAAAATCATTTTTGTGCCGATAGAAGTATGGGTAACGTTTGCGATGGTGATCAAGGGTCACCAGCGATTTGGGGATCTTGGGTAATTGGAATTCAATCATTCTATCGCTATGCAAATTGTAGGGACCCTAAAGCACAACCAGTTGGTTTTATTAGAGTTCCAAGATACGTAACCTGGATCAACAATGTTACCAGCACTCAAGCATTATTGTAGGTTATATAATTGTAGATTAGTTACTTGTAAGTGAAGATTTAATTGGGCTTAAATTTGCCCAAGTACAATAAGTACATACAATAAAATTATTAATCAAATTTATAAGTTTGAGATTTTAATTATTCTTAAAAACCATGATTTAGTGCTAAAATCCGCTTCCTCTTAGCATAGTTAGTAACCAGTTAGGTTAAGTTCTTTTTCTGTTTGTAAGAAAACTAATGAATTTTAAAGACCACTTGGTAACATTTGTATTACAACGTTTTGTATTAGCTTCAAAACTTTCAGCAATTACTACAGAAGATTAATCCCGAAACCTTGTTTCGACATGTTTATGCTTCGTAATGATAGTTATAGTCATGAAAATACAAGTCCAAAGTAGGGCAAAAATTAAAGGTTACTCACTTTCATCTGAACCAATTGTTAGCATACAGAATAAAAACCAAAAAATTTCCGAGTCTAGATCCATGACTTATTAGTGTGGCTGGTATTATGGGTGGCTAAAAATAAAACTCTTCATATGATCATACTCTGGAATAGTTTTATTTTATTCGTAAACATCTTTTGAATACCAAAATATAAAAGTCATACGATAGTGATTTAAGCCGTAGAATGTCTACTAAATGCTATAAAATTTATAAAATATTTCATTGAATACAATATTGCTGAAGTGCACTCGGCAATCGAAAAAAAGTTATTACGCGAGCGAAATATATTATCAATAAGATTCTTTCGGCTTTTTATAGACACAATATATTAATAATAATGGCATTCACAACATTTTCGACTTGTCAATCAGAAAAATGAAGAGGCCAGTCATTTATAATATATCTACCAAAAAAAGTAGAAATATCAAAATCCCCCTCGTACTTTAACCCCAGAGTTAATACAAAATGTATTTTGACTCTAAAAAAGAAAACCTTTCCTTGCGTTTTCTGTGGGTAGTTTGGTTTCGTACTGATAATCTCAAAACAAAAAGTTCGATCTACTCATCAGGTAGCTACGACCAAACTACAAAAATACAATTCCAACTCCATACATTAAGTATGAGCCGAAAGAATCTTATTGATTTAATACAGACAACTAAACTTCTCTTTCTATTTTCGGGTTGGCATAAACCACACAGAAATGAAAAGTTTTCCTTGTGTTTTTTGATTTGGTGAATTTATTCATAATTCGCTAAGTCAACTACGTTCTTTCCTCATACTTAATGTATGGAGTTGGAATTGTATTTTTGTAGTTTGGTCGTAGCTACTAGCTACCTGATGAGTAGATCGAACTTTTTGTTTTGAGATTATCAGTACGAAACCAAACTACCCACAGAAAACGCAAGGAAAGGTTTTCTTTTTTAGAGTCAAAATACATTTTGTATTAACTCTGGGGTTAAAGTACGGGGGGGATTTTGATATTTCTACATTTTTTGATAGATATATTATAAATGACAGGCCTCTTCATTTTTCTGATTGACTAGTCGAAAATGTTGTGAATGCCATTATTATTAATATATTGTGTGAGTCTATAAAAAGCCGAAAGAATCTTATTGATTTAATACAGACAACGAAATATATTATGCGCGAATTTAAACGTCACGATTATAGTGAACAATTTTTATCCGTAACATTCCATAAAATTTTAATGCAATTTTTTCGACAATAAATCACCTGCGGGTAGTAAATTAATCCATATGCTCTAACATTATTATAAAAATGTTTGTTTGTCATTTATTTTGAATCAATTAATCATTCGCTAATTTACGATATCAACCTAATAAATTTTCACTTAAAACCAGAATAAGTGATGTAATGCAAGTTGTTTACGAATCTAACAAAAGCTACATCATTGGCACCAGATAACCTTTGCTCGGCGCATTACAAAACCCATTCAATTTAGATAAGGTGAGTCGTAGGCTATTTAGTAAAATTCGATAAGAGTGGACAGGCACTTCTGACATAGTTCAACATTCGATATAATTCCATTGAATTGATTGAAATCGTTCCCTATAACTTGTAATTTATCTTGATGTTGATGTGGTCTTATTTGGGATATTTCTTGCACCAGGAATTTCAGTTTTTGGGCTTAATTATATGCACAAATTTTACTCTATTTGATTATCAAAACCGTGAAACTATAAGCTCAATCAAAATGTGTCATATTTAATCATGGTTTCACACCAAATTTCAATTAATTTGTTACTGCTAATAGCGCCACGCCTAGTTTCTGAACACTGTAATTAGTTTCGTTAATTGCCACACAGTTCATTTTTGTAAATTTCAATCGAAAAACAAACATTTATTGAATTATTATTGGTTAAGATGACGACATTGCACAAACAATAAGAATCATAATTACATTTAATTAAGGATAAGAATTACTTACAGAATTGATAGCGTACATTCAGGGGAATTTAATGTTGTCTCTTTGTTTTTTACTTATAACAGGAAAGAGGAATTTGAGGAAGGCAACTCACGGAAATCAAATTGTGGCTTACATTTGGAGAAATACAAACAAATCCAGGTACGTACGTAATAAGTATAGGTGTGCCAGTAATATTACTTTTCAATCGTTAACACAAAATCCATTTTAGCGATAAGCAATTATATAAATCAAAAACTAATTCCTTGGTTCGATATGAAATTAATTTTTGAGCGTATAAGTATCAATCAAATTAAATTTTGGAATCCACCCAATTGTCAAAATGTCTCAAAATATGAATTGATTAGCCACAGTTCTACGAATTATATTTATTAAATTTCGGCTATCAGCCATAAATTTTCATTATTATTATTGGCATTGCCCGATATTTTGATGAACCGAACAGCAACGGAACCATTTTTTTTGTTCATTATAAAGAAAGTGTGGATAAAACTTCATGCTTCTGGCGTTGCCGCCTGTGTTCAAATAAACTTTCAACATAGTAATTTGAATAGGTGCAATCAAAGAGTGTATAGAATATTAATGGGCAGGATTGTAATTTTTTCACTCACCGATCCATGTTACGAAATAGTCATGCTAATTTAATGATAATTGCACTGAAATGGTTACTCTGGAAGTAGCTTTCCAAACGAAGAATTAACCTGAAACGACCAACTAAGGTTTCAGAATATTGGGATTTTATTATTTCCTCGTAAGAAATTCCAACACAACATTTACGGAGAATTACGAACAGTTCCTAGCTTTCTGTACAAATTGAAATATGTCAAAAACCTTATAAATATCCAAACGTCACCCAGATTTACCTATCGTTGTCTCCTAATATCCTCCTTTATGACACACCGAACCGTAGTTTTCAACACTTTTATTGTATAAAATCACAAATTTTTTTTTTGAGTCAGATCTAATAAATTTCATTATTCCATGATGTGTAATTCATATAATTCCGGACTTAAAAAGAATCTGCCTGTAATAATAGACTTCTGAAAATTATTTGGGATTAACTCCAAAATGGAATGTCTGAATTGGAAGTTTAATTTGATTAATACAAATCAAAACATTTTAACAGAAGCAAATGGGTTTGAATTATCAAACCCTATTCAGGAGTTCCCCATCTTTCAAAAAACTTGGCTTGAAAAAAACTTCCTTAATTACACCAAATAAATGTAAAATACCGGAATTAAGAACCCAAAACAGCCTTATCTTAACCGTACAACCATACGGAATGATTCTAACTCTATATGTATAGCAGTATGAAATTTAATTGTGCCATCCATATACACATCAACCGACTTATTTTTTGATATCCGTACGGTTATCAAAATGTCATATACACAAAATATGATTGATATAGGTAAATTCCACATTTTTTTTTTAGTAGGTTCTTAAGCCTATGACGATTATCATACCCATAAATATTCAGTACATATATTTATTACCCAGTATTTTGTAGATATACAGAAATTGGACAGCGATCGAATCATTGTATTCATTTTATATAGTGAGTATTTTTCAGTGGATAAAGTTTTGTGGAAATGTGAAGTTCATAAAGATTATGGTGATGGTGGTTGGTGCTAGTATTATGGGTGAGCATTTATTAAATACATACAAAATTAACAGTTTCATTTGCATCAACCATTATTGAATCGATTGATTTATACTCTTTAGCGCCACCTTGTTTTAAATTTTAAATTAATATCGTCTTACTGCTAAAATGGCTCTTTCAAATAAGCAATTTGAATTTTGTGTAATTTTGAACAAAAATTTCGATAAACTTTATCTAATAATTCATCTGGATTGTTGACGATATTGCATAAATCATTCCTATGTGAAATTTAGTCAGTTACATAATAAATTGGGTGAGCGCCTTCACCAATTTGTAAAATTTAAACTTTCATACTTGTTCTTAATTGTCTTCATTCGAAATCAGAGAAATGATTGCTTCAAGGATTAAACTTATCAAAATGTCTTTCCAATGCCTCTGGTACATCCAAATAGATTACTGCACCAATAGCTTGCTTTTAACTTTCTATTAACAATTGTTTTTTTCAGCGATGTATTGCAACAATTCATCAACATTATAATTTTTCTCTTTCGATATTTTGGAATTCAATGCATCGATTCCATCTCATCGTGGCGCTTGCATTCCGAGTTCAACTAAAGTTTGGTTGCTTATTGCTATGCATTTGTATTCCAAACGAATAAATGCTTAAACTTATCGTATATATGATGCAATACATCATCGCTCAAACTTTCTCTGAATTTCTCCCATAATCTATTTGGATTCGATGGACTACATCTTTTCGAAGTACTAACTCCCAATGTTGATGATTTTCCAGTAATCCTAAACGCTAACATGCTTCCTTCTCTATACGTTATTCATCGACTTATTTTAAATCTGTAAACATGTTGGTCCACGAATTTCATGTAGTAGCATTTGGAGATAGAAGCTTTCGACTGGAGTTCCCATCCTTACTTCCTTCGATTCTTCTTACTAACTGACTATTGATAATATATACTTTTTTCCAGTAGATATATTATGATGAAGTGATTGTCATTTTTGTGATTTGCCAAATCGAAAATACTCTGAATGTCATTACTACTAATATATATTGTCTAAAATAAAGCCGAAAAATCAATTTGTTATTTTTAACTAAATTTCCTCTGGCCTGCACGATGCACCATTGAACATTGCAATTGCTATAAAAATATACTGGAGAAAATACCAATTTTATGGCAATAAATACTAACTTGAAATGCATATTTTCCCTTACTAAATAGGAAGCGCTTATTACTAAAATAATTTTCGGTTTCTATAAACAATAGTACATTTTACTATTTTTAAGGTAACAACTTGTATTCGCATCTCTTTAAATTAACTATTTGTTATAGTACAATGCTTTCCTATATTAGGCCACAATCCTGTGGGCTCCTATAAATTATTGAAATGTCTCCTATAATTATGTCAATGGTGAATAAATAAATAAATAATAATAATATATTAATTTATATATTATGGACTTCAATTATTTCCAATTTTCCAAGTATTCCGAATTGTCCATTTTTCCAAATAACAGTTTTACCAAATTAATAATTTACAAACTGAATCAAACTGGGAAACGTGATCCTAAAATATTTCAAATTCTCCATTAACCCTTGTGTGTATACCCAAAAAAATTTACGCTAGTACACAACTGACCCACCCGGGTAGCCAAGTGTATTTTTCGGTATTTTCAACAGATTTTTTTGCCGGTTCCACTATGTTGTTAAGCCGCATCCACACGTGGTGTGAAATGTACACTTATGCGCGCATTTAGCGAATGTAAACGTCGTGTGGATGGTTTTCACATAACGAATGTCATGCTCGCTTCTTACATATTCGCTAAATAAGCGAATACGCGGACATAAGTGTACATTTCACACCTCGTGTGGATGCGGCTTTACATTTATTTTATAAATTTTTTATTTTGGTGAGTAAAACCGAAAAAATAAAGGGAATTCCACTATAATGAAAGTGGAAATCGAGAAACCAAAAAACACAAATGAGGAAATAGTTATTAATATACATACTGTTGGTCTTACTAATAGGTTGTGGTTGTTCACATACATATAAGTATAAAACATTCGTATAAAATAATATATTTTAGTCAATTCTTGGATGTCAAGAAGCTAGAAATGTCTAACGTCAAAATTGCAGTCCCCACAAATATTTAAAATGGAAATGGTTACCCGGGTGTACAAGGGTTAATGTACAAAATAACAATGTATTTCATAATTCAATTCAAAATATATATTGAAAACAAATCCTTAAATTTCATCCTGTGATGATGTAAATGGCAAAAATCCAAATGCTGTAACCCAACCTGCGTTAACGATCTGTTCTCCTGCCCTAATCGGTCGTTTGGTAAAACCACCAAAATATTTAATTATACATATTTTCAAGTGATATTGTTACTATTTCACTTTCACTCTCTCTTCTATTTCATTTCTGCTACAAGCGCATTTCATACTTTTACAATCGTCAATAGCAAGCTTTCCGATAATAAGCCACAAATGCCTGGGCTCCTATAAGTTATGAAAATATGTGCTATTATTTTTTTTCCGTGTAAACATTTTTTACTCACTGTAATCTGTATTTCATTAATAAAACCTGTACAGAACCACTCTGGGCAATTTTTCTTTTATTAAAAATGTACAAACACTCTACGTAAATTTTATTATCTGAATATTGATAACAAACAGATTAATAACTTCTTGTTTTATTCCGGTGACACCTAGGGTAGAATAGAATAAGTTAGTTAGAAATGACACCTAGGTTAGGATAGTATATAGTATAGATAGATTTTAATTATCTTAAGATGTACTAAATTTGTGACATGACTAACAACTGTTATAAATAATTTCACTCCAATAATCTTATTAGAAAATTCGAGATTTTTCTTTAACTATGGTTTGGGTATAAGAAAAAACGTATGAAAAATTTGAATTGTTCGTATTTGAAAATCGATGCAATGAAGATTTGTGCGATTTAACTTCTTCATGTTGAAAAGCATTCGCAGTTCCACGTAAGTCTTTAAAAGTGTTTCCATCTTTCCAGAAGAACGACATTTTCCAACTTTACAAAACACATTACAAAACACTAAAAAATATTCTGAGTTTAAATTTGCCTTAAAATTTACAAAAGGGGTTTGTCGTCTCGTCCGAACCCGAAGATTACTTTTAGATTACATTGAAGTTTTATAAATGGCGGTTATCGCTTAGCATGGCCTGGTAAAAACTGCATACTATAACACCGAAATTGAGGACGTAATTAAAGGAAAAATTGAGAAACAAACGGATGGCAACATGAAGCCATATTTTCGAAATAGGCAATAGAAGAAGAAAATGTACGTTTTGGTAAGACGAAGGTATTATACTTAATATGAGGTAGAACTGTATAAAATTTAATTCTGCCATATACAAATCAATCGAATTAAATTTTGATATACTTAAATGTTATTATCAAATTGTCACAGGTAAAGCCCACAATTTTCTTTTAACTAAGCCGGTGACGGTAATCAGTCATAAATTTTTAGTATTTAATGTCCAGGTTTTTGTGTATATAAAGAGGCCTGCAACCAAATCATTTAAATCATTTTATAAAGTGAGTATCCCAGTTGATAAAGTATTGTGTTAATATGAAGTTTATAATTATTATGATGATGGTGGTTGCCGCCAGTATTATGGTAAGAATTTTATTGAATACATAAAACTTTCAAATACATTTTTAACTTTCAATATTTCGAATAGGTGCAATCAAAGATTTTGGAAACATTTATTGTTAATGGAACGGATACTACAGCAACTGTACGATTCTATGCTTATTTGGAAATATTCAGACAACCTGATGTTGGAGGGCCACCATTCTATTTTGGTGGTGGTACTCTGATTTCGACTTCTTTTGTTTTGACTTGCGCCCAAAATGTTGCTGGGTATGTATTACGGTCATATTGAGATTATGTAATTTCGTCTCAGTAATTCAAAATTATTTATTTAGATTTACATTTTGGAGGATCGGATTAGGCGCGATTCGTATTTCTGATATGCAATGGTTCTTATCAACGACAGCATTCATTCATCATGGATATAATAACGAAACATTAGTTGATAATGTAGCACTTCTACGACTGACTCAACTTACTTCTACGGGCATCGGAATAACACCATTAAATTTGCCGACTCATAGTTCTACTACACCTGTTTATGGATTTACAGTGAATGTTTATGGATTTGGATTTGGTAGAACAAATCATCAACCAGAAGTTTTACAAAGAGCAACTTTTAATGTCACTACTCAGCAAGTATGCGGAGCTAGTTATCCACATTTGGATCAAGCCGGCCACACTGGAAATCATTTCTGTGGCATCGGAAATTCAGGTAATATTTGCGCTGGTGATCAAGGGGGACCAGCGACGACTGGAACAACTACCCATGCAGCTTTAGTTGGAATTCAATCATTTTTTCGCTTTGAAAATTGTGGCCTCCATAGAGCACCAGCTGCCTTTATTAGATTACCGAGATACGTAAACTGGATCAACGGTGTTATGAGAACTTAACCATTGTAGATTTTATTAATATTGAGTGACGATTAAATTGAGCTTCAATTAGCCTAATTGCAATAAATGCTTTAAAGTTATTAATCAAAATAATTTGTTTGAGAGTTTATCTGAATATTTAAAAGCTGCCTTTTCCAAATTCGTAATTTAGTGATGAAGTCCGCTTTTTCTTGGCACAGTTGAAACCGAGTTAGATGAGTTCTTTCCCTGTTAGAGAAACCAATGGATCAAAAGTGCAAGTAATAACTCTGAAATATCAAAATATCAATCCTAAAACCTGTACTAATAAGAAATAGGTACCCATCCCCATTCACCCATCCTTCGTGTACTTTGAACGATTTGATGTCTTTTGATTTTCAAAATTTTTTGAGTATCTCTTTCTTGGAAACATTTCTTAGAGCGAGCGTACCTCAGAGTTAGGGGATAAATTCAATGGAGGTTATTCAATGTTACCGTAAAATTCAGTAACTGATTTTTTCCATAAAATTCAGACACCATTTTTTGTGTTAATGTTTGCAGATTAACAAAATCTACAGAACTGTCGGAAACAGCGGCAGTACCACGAAACTCTAACTAAAGACATCGACAATCTACCGAAATGGTCTGTGTCTTACCTTCTCAGCGTCAGCATTAAAAGTTTATCGTTCCTGGCAGTGAACGTTTTTGGCAGTGAAATCAAAACGTTAAGCAATCTAAACTATTCTAAATTTTACATTCAATTTTGAGAAAATATCATGAAATTTAATGCTTGTGTGAGCTCAATTAAATGGATTGTGTCCTATGAAAGTGCATGGATTGCCTTAGTTGATAGCTTGTGCCAATAAAATTAATGCCTTTGTTGCTATATATCTCTTGACAAACCCAACGTCTCGCAACAAATCTTTTAGCTGGTGATTCGAAAGTGAATGTCAACTGATCTGTGGAGATTGAACTCATGCTATGTCAATAATATGCTAACGGAATCCTTCAACTGTGTGACTTCAGCTTTAATGTTGGTCCCACTCATTAAGTCCTCAACACAAATATCTTGCCTAATGGCATTAGCGGCAATTGGAAAAATTTGTTGGTTGCCATCAGCTATGTTTTTCAGGATTTTCGAAGCTAAAATGAAGAGGGATTTAAACCGTAATTAAGGTACTTCTTCCATATGATTGAGTTTCTGATATTAAAATATAAAATCTTAGTACAGTTTTTGGAAATCAGGATCACGAGCAAATCAATTGTTCATTGAGTTCATTGAACAACAGAGTTTATAGAATTTACTAAAGTTTGAGTGATTTCTTAAAAGCCAAATTTACAATAAACCGGATTTCTTGAGATTGTTTGACGTTTTCAGAGAACTCTTCCACACATAATGCTTCTTTGGAAGTTATCTTTGTTTCTTAACATGAAATTGACACTAATTCGCAAAATTTGCTTAACGGACATCCAAGTCAGTATCAGCGTTATTGTTGGTTGCAACCATGGATACTAAATTGTCGTCATAGAACTTTCCAGAACCTACTCGATTTAGTATGCGGTTTTATGTAAGATTGAACCATCTTCAACTATTCTAGTTTCTCCTTGTTATTATAATATCTATGTGGGCACATTTGTAAAATAATGGGTCAGCTAAGTGCAGTCCAGAAACCCACTGGTTCTGTGGTATTTGGTGGATTATTCTGAGTTATCGTAGACTCGTTATTTTGCAGAGACGATTGGAAGTGCATTTGAAAACTGCGCGCCTACTACTTAGGCAATAGGAGCATCGATGATTAGTTTTTTCCCAATTCCTTCGATGATCTTCATTCATTTCATTGAATTGTTTGCAGTGACCTTTTTCGTGACACATATGGCGCATGCGAATTCCAATTATCCAGTTACAGGTTAGTGAATTTGCCGTTACAAAAAATCCAAAAAATTAGAGAATTGCGGATTTTCGACGAAATCAGTCACTTTCTCCGCCCACAAAATTTTAGATTTATCATTCAGTTTTTGCACTAAAAGGATAATTAGCCAATCAGTCCGTCAGTTATATCGTACAATCGGTAAACCGCTTTATATTGTAGGAATGTGGTGTTGAAATAAGTAGATGGCAGTTCAACAAAAGTGCATTTGAATGAATTTCAGGAGATGCCTTTTACGATCATACCTTTCTTTCAATTTATTCAATGTGGCTATATAATTGCCTTCTGTAGCAGTCCTGAGCCTGCGTGAGTTGCGTTGAACGATATTTCGTGTGACAAATTGCCAGCGGTCATAGCATTGATTTTCTTAAGATCAATTGACAAAATTTGGTCTCGATTATGGTAAATTCGGACATTAATGTTTCGACACGAGCCAAACGCATTCTAAACTGGCTGCTGAAGGCAGAGTTCGCCCGCCTATTGTAGGTAGGTGGAAGGGACTTTTTACATAAGAATCCTAACAGAAAATCTCAAAGCTTCTCCGACTTGTCAAGATGGGATTGGCACTGGAACCATCGTCACATCAATCAACAGGAATCTGTTATTGCTAGACAAGAGATTCTTGTAGACCAAGAGCCCAAGTGTGGGTCCCTTCAGAATCTAGAGACCCTAAGGTATTTCTGGAAATTTTGTGGCAGCAATCTTCTACACCTACAACTGGTTTACTTGAAATAAGACGTGGAAAAGTCGGAAGTCGGGTAGTCACTGAGATGACAATATCCATGAAGTCACTACGTAGACTCTCATCAGGTACTTCGGCTCAAGACTTCCAAGTCTAGATTAATGCACGTAAAAAGTATGATGGTAAAAGTAGGTAGGATTCGGTCGTGTATACTCGTTAAAAATAATCTAAATCTAGCAGCAATAAAGATGTAGGAGCGGTTAGCATTGAGGTCGATACACGGTCGATAGGGAGTCTAGTTATGGAAGCATAGAAGCGGAAAGTTGGAGTCATCATGGAGAGTGATGCGATTTCTAATCACACAATCTGGCGAAGTACGGATACAAGTGAGCGAGGTGGGTTACTACTTGATTATATCCCAAATATTAACCTTTATAAATGCAAAATAGGCAATAAGCCGAATTTTATAACTATGAACAGACAGGAGGTATTAGAATTGTATGATGAATAATCTATTAAATGGAAAGTATTGGAAGACCACTCCATTTCTGATTATTGTTATCTTCAATTTGAAATGTATACATGAAAGCTCCTAAAACTGTAATCTACATGAACAAGAGGAAACTCGACTGGAATTCCGTTAGAACAATTCTGGGTGAAAATCTTCAGAAACAACACAAAAACTTGATGCCTAAGCGAGAGGCTCCTTAAAAAGCAAGGCAAATAAGTGTTGCTGTAGGCAAATACGAATTAAGAAGTGCCAAGAATAGATCTTGAAGACTATACTGCGGTGAATTCGAGGAGTCTTCAAAGAGGTCAAGGCGACGCAAAGTACTATCTAAATTGTGAGTTAATGTATGCCACTAAATTTTACCACGCAAACTTTTATCCTCCTTAACATCAATATCAGAGGAACTAAATTTTGATTGATTCAAACTTTTGGGACACTTTACAAATTCTGCGATCTCATCACAATGAATGCGAAACAGCATATCAGAAACTACGTTATCTCTATACGAAGCTTTTTGACTGCCACGATTGCTGCCAAATACACGAGTTCGGGTACAGAGTACAATTCCTTTGCACTTTGTTTGATTTTTGCGACGTATAAGCGATAGGTCTTTCATTTCCATCACCATTGTTTTGGTAAAAGACAGTTCCGACCCCTCTGTGCTTGCTACACACCGAATGAAAAATTGGGCTGTCGAAATTTGGTGTGATTAAGACTGGCGCAGATATCAGCAACTTTTTTAAAATTTGATTGTTGTGCCCCTTCGGTCCATTTATACTTCGCTTTTTAAAGATATTCCGTTATTGATGCTGTAACCCTAACGAAATTTTCAATAAAACTCCGGTACTACCCAGCCATCCCGCATATGTAGTCGTCGGATCTGTTTTACGTTTGTCGGCGTTGACTATAGCATCAATTTTGTCTGGATCTGGCCTTAAACATTTCTCTCCCAATAAATATCCAAGGTATCGTATTTCTTTCTTACCGAAATTACTTTTTTCGATGTTTACTATGGTCAACCCGGCAGTCTTCAGTAGAATTACGACACTATCTAACAGCTAAAGGTGCTCCTTCAATGTGCCGCTAACGATTAACAAATCATCCAGATACACGGAGGTTTTGTCATGGAGCTCGTGAGTGATTAACTAATACATTAGGCTACACATTGACTGGGCTGCGTTACACAATGTAATCGCAGAGCGTTGGGTGTAAAATAAATTAAAGTGTAAATACATAACAAAATAGAAGTTTGCTCTGGTTGAACAAAATTATGTATGAAGGGACCTCTCGCGGTAACTTTTAGCCGACTAAAGCTCAGAGTTGAGCTGGAGTTTGAGAGGTTTTCATAAATCTGTATAGTTAACCGCATACAAAAAAATTATACGGAAATATACAAAGATACAGGTTTGGAAACCTTAATTTGGCCGGAATATACTCTACAAAAATACATATGTATATATATACTTCACTTTACATTGCTTCACCTTCATTTATCCTGATCTCACCCCTTATCTAGAAATTTACTGGCTCATCACCACACACATTGAATTAAGAAACAAACATCCAACACGAATATTTACAAATTATTTACAATGGCTTTATTTAAAAAATTAATTAACGTAATTGGGGGGGGGGGGGGTCGTGAGGGGGGGGGGGGGGTCGTGGGGGCCTGGGGGTTAAAGAAAACGAACCCAACAAATATTTATAAACTTATCGATGGTGCACTGGTAGGTGGTTGACCCTCCGTCTGGCTTCTTCTGATGGTATAGCTGTGGAGTAACTATTCTAGTTACTCGTATCCAGGTGTCATACTTCTGACGTGTATTAAGGGTTTTTAATGTTCAATCTAGAAATTTTAAATGCGTGTAATTTGTACTTATAATTAGTGTACGCAATGAATTTTTTTTGGATGATTCGGATTAAAAGTGTGTTTGACTCGCAATCTTTGAACTCTCTCGGCTACGCTGCGCTTCGCCTCGCATGCAAATATAATTGCTCGTCAAACAAAGTATCACTTTTAATCCTGATGATACAATGTACTATTTTTCATTTTGTTTACAAAAATATGACTTTTCAAAATCGCAGTAGGTTATAAAACGATATATGTATTTTTCAGGGGTGACATGTTGTGTCGTCACTTTCGATTCGTTTTCGATAGTATGTTGTCTCTTGTAAACAGAATAAAATTGTAGTCTATTTCCTTTTTTCATTACGATTTTTCTAATGCGATCTTAGCCTATTGTATACTTACCCTTTTCTTCACTTCGATAAAATACCGCAAACAAAAATTTCGATGATAAAGAGTGATGAATGAAAGTAGAAATAGAATGTTGTTTTATTCGAGCAAGCTGAGATAGTTTTAGAAAATACATACATAATTGAAAAAGTGAAATAGAGTAAAATTTTGTTCTTGTTACTAGAGACAAAACACTATCGGAAAACGAATCGAAAGTGATGGTAGAACATGTAAGCATCAAACATAAATATAAAACGTCAAATGAAATATTCCATTTATTCCACCTTTCGATGTAGTACAAAAAGAATACATTCTGAATATTCCGAATAAATAAAAAAAATGTATTGCAAAAGGAATAGAAGGAATTGAATGAATAAAATAACGATTTACGTTACTTTCGGAATGTCCGGAATATCCAGAATGAATAAAAGAAACCACCCAATGTGTAAATGAGAAAATTACTAAAAAGCAAAGCCTACTTTTATGAGTTTACAATTTTTCGTTAATATTTGAGTATGTAGTAATGAAATCGAAAATTGTAAACCGATGAAAATAAGCTTTGATTTTTACAAGATTTCACGTTCACATATTACCTAATTTTTTAGAGAATCAAAACCCATGTTGAATAAATAGCTATTATTTATTTAAAAATATCGTTGACATAACTTTTATTTTCTTGTCTCTCTCTATTTTTTTAAGGGGCCTAATTTTTCTGCTGCGCCCGGGGCCTTAGCGAAGTGACGTTTCCATATAAAATTGTAAAGTAGCCTGTCTCTGCAGCGCAAAGTAGCCTTGTGACCGATAGGGTAACTATAGTACTATAATCAAAATTAGTAGCCACAGATCACTTTAAATGTACATATAAATAAAATAAAAAACGATAATTCAAAAAAATTATTTTATTGACCCATAAAATGGATAATTTTAGTTAATTTTGTTCTAATTTAAGTTTTATAATTTAGATTTATAAGATTTACGATGGATGAAATTGCAGTGACATCTGTTGGTAATAAATAAATCTACTTAATTTGGTAGCGACATCTGTGGGTACTAATTTTGATTATAATTGCTATAGTTACCCTATTGACGATTGGAGCATCACGGATTCCACCTAGTGGAAAATTTTTAAACTGAGCTACCTGATAATTTGACGTTCGAAATTATTGTAAACAATTCCAATTTTGGACTATAAAAACAATTTTTAATTACCGCATTACAAAATTTTCTTTCGTCAATCGGGCACAAGGTACTTTGCGCTGCAGATGTTGGAGACAGTTAAAAGCCATTGCCGGCGGTCCATTCTATTCTATAGTCTAAGGGTTAGGGTATTATGTACATAGATATGAGCTAATTATCACTGGGGTTGACTAATCGGAATTTTTTACCGCTTTCCCACATCAGTTAGGCCACATTGACAAGGAAAATATTAGACGGAGCAACCGCGGTAGGAGTGAAAATTTCCAATATGGTTGACGCTCGAATTGTCCCCTACTCGAGAAGTTTCTCGATATCCGGCAACATAGAATTTGGTTTATTTACTTGACCATAATTTAGTAACACTTGCAGATTATTTTTCTATATTAAACAAATCCGGGTTGGAATTACACATTGAAAAAAATCATTTTGCGAAAACATTAGGAGGGAATTACGCCGATTTAAGTCGGTACCCGTACCGGTAAGCCCCTCGATATAAGGAAATAACCACTTGTCGCACTTCCAGCTGGGTTATTTAATCAAGAAAAATACAAAGTCACTCTAAGCACTAACCAACCCAATAAATATTTGACTGAAAATTTTAAATTTTGGAAAGGCGAAAGTATGATTAAAAAACTCTGATCGATATTAAATATAATTGTGCCATATACAAATCAACCGACTTAATTATTGATATACGAGTTTGTTCATACGATCATCAAAATGTCACAGCTACATTGTATGATTGATACAGGTAAAGTCAATTTTTTTCGTAATTAAGCCACTGACGGTTATCAGCCATAAATCTTTAGCATTTACTGTCCAGTTTTTTGTGTATATATAAAGAGGCCTGCAACCGAATCATTTAATTCAATTTGTTAAAGTGATTAGTCCAGTGAATAACATTTTGTGAAAATATGAAGTTTATAATTATTATGATAACTATTATGGTAATGGTGGTTGCCGCCAGTGTCATTGTAAGTATTTTATTGATTACATAAAAAACTTTCAAATACATTTTAAACATCGAATAATTGAAATAGGTGCAATCAAAGAGTTTGGAAACGTTTATTGTTAATGGACACAATAATACAAGAATGGACCGATTGGGATTCTATGCATATTTGGAAATATTCAGACAAACTGATTTTGGAGGGCCGACAATGTATTTTGGTGGTGGTACTATCATATCGACTTCTTTTATTTTGACTTGTGCCCAAAATGTGGCTGGGTATGTATTATGGTCTTAATCCAGTACGGTCCAGTAATTCATAATTTTAAGTTTAGATTTAAATCATGGCGGATCGGATTAGGTGCGAATTATATTTCTGATATGCAATGGTACTTATCAACGACAGCATTCATTCATCATGGATATAATGACAAGACTTTAATCCACAACGTAGCACTTCTTCGACTAACTCAACATATAACAATGAGCTCCGATATAAGAATTTTGGATTTGCCGACTGCTACAAGCACTTCACCAGCCATTGGAGCTTCAGTAACATTATTTGGATTTGGGTTTGGTGCTACAGATCGTCAACCGGCTGGTTTGCAATTTGGATATTTCGAGGTTGTTACTCAAGGACTTTGTGAAGATAGTTACCCACATTTGATTCAAACTGGACAAACTGCAAATCATTTCTGTGCCACAAGAAATCGAGGTAATATTTGCGCTGGTGATCAAGGGGGACCGGTGTGGATAGGAGGAGAATCTGCATTAATTGGGATTCCATCGTTCTATCGCTATGAAAATTGTAGGAGCCCTGAGGCACAACCAGCTGCTTTTATTAGAGTACCAAAATACGTAACCTGGATCAACAATGTTACAAGCACTCAACCATTGTAGACTTTATCAGTATTGAATGAAAAATAAATTGGGCTTAAATCTACCCAAGTACAATAAATACATTAAAATTATGAATCAAATTTATAAGTTTGAGAGTTTAACTGAATACTTAAAAACTGCCTTTTTTAAATCCATAATTTAGTGCTGAAATCCGCTTCCTCTTGGCACAGTTGATAACCAATTTAGATTAAGTTAAGTCTTTTCGCTCTATATCCTTGTTTAGCTATCTAATACAAAATAGTTCATCCGTTTCTTCGGTCGGATCTCTTTTGAAACCGAAAAGAAGATTGTCAAATTAAAATGGCCTAAATTAGAGTACAATGACCTTTTCTAAATTTCTTGCTTGAGAGCGAATAACATTTTTACTATATGATATGATCACACTATACATAATGATAGGTATACATATATATAGTGACGAAAATACGAGTTGTTAATTGAGGGTGCTTCAAAGTAGGGCCAAAGACTTAAGAATTTAAGAGACCAAAAATTTTCTGTTTTTTTTTCTCCATTCTGGTTCTATGGTCAAGGTGGAGATTTGAAAATTTTTTTGGAAACTGTACCTCAAGAGGGTGGGTAACCTGCCATACGAATTGACTCAAAATACCTGGTTATATAAATATTTACGATTTTTTTATAAATACTGGTTTGATTATTAAATTTGGCATTGAGTTTGAGGTTGATTTGAAGGTTAAGTTAGGGGCCAATTTGCGGGTTGATTTGAAGTTGAGTTGGAGTTCAGTTGTTGGGGTTGGATAAGGTTGTAGTGAGCAGTTAAACTGAGGATTTCTGATTTTTTTTATAAAAACTTTATTGCGATTTTATATCTTATCCGATTTTGATGAAATTCAGTATTTCCAACGGAAATGCGATTCTCAAATGAATTTCAGAGGAAGTTCTGGAATATGGCCAAGTAGGATATATCTTGGTTATGTGTTGACGAATTTTTGTGAAATTTGACATCCGCGATGGACATGGGATTCTAAAATTATTTTTCATCCAAAGTGGCAGGAGATTACATCTTTGCTATTGCCAGGCCAAAATGCAATACATCGTCATGACACGTTGCTGGATGTATTCGGTTGAACGGCAAAAGCGAGAATTACCTCATGCACACATTTTGATTTGGTTAGTCGACAAAATACGCCCTACGGGAATCGATAGTGTAATTTCCGCGAAAATTCCAGATTCATCTACTGATCAACTACTGTTCGATATTGTGACCAGAAACATGATTCAAGGTCCATGCAGTGATCTGAATCGTTTATCGTCTTGCATGGTGCATGGTAGTTGGAAAATGTACAAAGCATTTTCATAAGATTTCACCAACGATAATGTCGATGGATATCCAATATATCGACGAAAAAATACTGATAATGGCGGACAATCATTTACGCTAAATATCAAAAACGCAGACGGAACCCAGGTGAGCTTGGTTGTGACCTTGGCCATCATCTTCAAGGTCATTTTGAAGTCAAGGTCATTTTTTTATAGGGAAACCCCTGTTTTTGACATCGGATTCGAAAAGAGCAATCAATTGTACGTTCGAATATGTATTTTCCATGACCTCCCAAGGTCATCTGAAGGAATAATGATTTGCTATGAAAATTTAAAATAAAATTTAAAAAAATCATAAATACTGAACATTGTAATAATGCTTGTGTTGCTATGAAAATTTTAAAGTGAAGAATTAATTTTTTTTTAATTTTCATAGCTAATCATTATTCCTTCAGGTACCTTGGGAGGTCATGGAAAATACATATTCGGACGTACAATTGATTGCTCTTTTCGAATCCGATGTCAAAAAACAGGGGTTTCCCTATAAAAAAATGACCTTGAAATTCCTTGTTGAAAATTGCCTAAGAATAACCCTTGCTAATTTTTTTTTTTTTTTACCGAAATTCGCTAGATTTTTAGGGGTTTCCATACTTTTCCTCATCCTGTATACTTGTGCCAAGCACAAATCAACCGACTTTATTTTTGATATACGAGTATGTACATATACGATAAACAAAATGTCATAAATTACAAAGTATGATTGATACAGGTAAAGACAACAATTTTTTCATAACTAAGCCGATGACGATTACCAGCCATAAATTTTAGGAACTTAATGTCCAGTTTTTTGTGTATATAAAGAGGCCTGCAACCGTATCATTTTATTCAGTTTGTTAAGTGGTTAGTCCAGTGAATGAATAATTTTGTGAAAATATGAAGATTATAACATTTATGGTGATTGTGATTGCCGCCAGTATTATGGTAAGCATTTTATTGAATACATAAAGCTTTTAAATACATTTTGAACATTGAATAATTCGAATAGGTACAATCAAAGAGTAGGGAAACGTTTATTGTTAATGGAACGAGTGGAGTACTTAGAGGATTCTATGCATATTTGGAAATATTCAGACAAACTGATTTTGGAGGGCCGACAATGTATTTTGGTGGTGGTAGTTTGATTTCGACTTCTTTTGTTTTGACTTGCGCCCAAAATGTGGCTGGGTAGGTATTACGGTATTACTAGGATTATCTAATTTTAGGTCACTAATTCAATATTTTATGTTTAGATTTAAATCTTGGCGGATCGGATTAGGTGCGATTCGTATTTCTGATATGCAATGGTTCTTATCAACGACATCATTCATTCACCATGGATATAATAATGAAACTTTAGCCCATAACGTAGCACTTCTGCGACTACCTCGACATGCAGCATTGGACTCCGGTATAACAATTATAGCGTTGCCGACCGCTACAAGCACTGAACCTCTCTTTGAAACTAGAGTGAATTTATTTGGGTTTGGATTTGGTGCTACAGATCATCAACCGGATGCTTTCCGATTTGGAACTTTTACGGTCGTAACTCAAAAAGAATGCGAAGAGAGTTATCCACATTTGGCTCAAACTGATCAAACTGCAAATCATTTCTGTGCCACAAGAAATTTAGGTGGTATTTGCGCTGGTGATCAAGGGGGACCAGCGACAAGGGCAACTGCCGATTTATTATTACTTGGAATTCAATCGTTCTATCGCCATGAAAATTGTAGGAGCACTGAAGCACAACCAGCTGCTGTAATTAGAGTAGCGAGATACGTAAACTGGATCAACAATGTTACCAGCACTCTACCATTGTAGATTGTTTTAGTGTTGTTGAGTAAAAAATAAATTGGGCTTAAATTTGCCCAGGTACAATAAATACAATTAAATTATTAATCAAATTTATAAGTTTAAGAGTTTAACTGAATATTTAAAAACTGCCTTTCTTAAAATCCTAATTTAGTGGTGAAATTTGCTTCTTCTTAGCACAGTTGAAAACCAATTAAGTTAAGTTGTTTTCCTGTTTGAAAAACACCAATGGATCTAAAACGACACTATTGGCAACAGGCAACATTGAATACTTTGCGTTTCGTAAATAAGCTCGATATTCAGAAAATTATGAGCTTATTTTGTATTAGGTTCATCCTCTTCTTGTACATTGAACTGTCTGATCTATTTTGAAACAGAACGGAAGATTGTCGAAGTAGCGTGGCTCAAATTAGAGTCTAATAACTTTTTCAAAATTTCTTGACTTGCTTGAGAGCGAGTGACATTTTTGTAATATGATATGATCACACTTCGTAATGATAGGTATAGTTATGAAAATCCAAGTCCAAAGTAGGGCAAAAATTAAAGGTTGCTCACTTTCATCTGAACCAATTGTTAACATATACAATAAAAACCAAGAATTTTCCGAGTCTAGATCCAAGACTTCTGAGTGTGGCTTGTATTAGCGATGGCTCAAAATAAAACTCGTCATATGGTCACACTCTAGCTTACTTATATTTTATTTGTAAAGTCATACACGTTAATGGTAGTGATATCAGCTGTAGAATGTCAACAAAGTATCAGATTCGATCTTATGCTAGAAGCATACGGTAGATCTTCTCATGTCTACTAAATACTAGAGAATTTAAAAAATATTTCATTTAATTCTATTACTCAAGTGCACTCGGGAATCGAATAAACATTATGCCATGATAGAAATGCATTATGCGCGAACTTAAACCGTTTGCCTCTGCAAAATACATGCTCATGATGTCTGCCTCATGGATTTTGGTCTATTGTCCAATGACAGACGTGTTCATATGATATATTTTGCCTCCTTTTTCTCCTTACTTTAGAGCGCTATCAATTAACGGTTCAGTGCTGCTACGCTGGTAGATGTCATGATTAAAGTGAACAATTTATGTCCTTATGTCCTTATGTGTGTTCTAACATTATTATAAAATTGTTTATGCGACATTTATAGTTCAACCAATTCAATCGTTAATTATCGATATCAACCTAATAAATTTCCACTTCAAACCACAATAAGTGATGTAAACCATGTCGTTCACTAATCCAACAAAAGCTACATCATTGAATCCAGATAACCTTTGTTCAACGAATTACAAAATCTATTTGATATGTGGTGCGCTACCGGGTTCAGGCTATTTACTAAAATTCAGCAAGAGAAGCCAGGCACAGTACGATATCCGATAGCAATTTCTAAGTAGTTTAAATAGTATTTTGCAAGCGTCACGACAATGTTACCACTCTCGTAATATTAATAAAGTTTAACCTATTTGATTATCGAAACTTTGAAACTATATAAATTCAATCAAAATGTGTCATATTTAACCAAGGTTTCACACCAAATTTAGATTCATTTTTAATAGTCGATGTCAAGGTGGACCTCGACTGCGAACAACGTAAAATTGTTCTTAAGAGGAATTGTCAAACACTAATTAGTTTCGTTAAAATGCACGAACAATAAGAATCATAATTACACTTAATTAAGCATAAAATTAATCGATTACTTGTAGCACTGACAGCGTACATTCAGGAGAATTTAATGTTGTCTCTTTGTTTTTATTTATAACAGGAAACAGGAATTTCACATGAAACAGGGAACAGGGAAAACAGGGAAACAGGGAAAACACACATTTCAGGGTGACTTTTACTGTCACTACTGAAGAAGTGTGCGGAGCTAGATATCCACATTTGGATCAAACCGGTTTTACTTCAAGTCATTTCTGTGCCGCAAATAGTATGGAAACCAATATTTGCGCTAGTGTTCAAGGGGGACCAGCGAATATTGGAACAATCAATCCATTGTTAGTTGGAATTCAATCGTTTTATCGCTATGAAGATTGTGCGAGCCCTGAAGCACAACCAGCCGTTTTTATTAGAGTACACCGATACGTAAACTGGATCAACGGTGTTATGTGAACTTAACCATTGTAGTTTGTATTAATATTGGGTAATAAATTGAGCTTCAATTTTAGCCTAAGTGCAATAAATGCTTTAATTTATTAATCAAATTAATTTGTTTGAATATTTAAAAGCGTTCTTTTCTAAATTCCTAATTTAGCGCTGATATCCATTTCCTCTTGGGCATAATTGAAAATCGGTTAAGTTCTTTTTCTGTTGAAAAAAGAACCAACTGATCTAAATGTACATACACTATTAACTCTGAAACTTTAATCGTGAAACTTTGGTGCGTTTTGATCAAGATTTGATAAACCCTGATAAACCTAATTTGATGTTAAGAACTACATTAGTGTTTTAAAGAAAAACGTTAAACGTGAATGGTAACATAGCCTGGGTTGCATTCAAAGAACATACATCTTGCGCCCAGTGCCGGCTCTAGAACACTTTGCGCCCTATGCCAGTTCTTCTTAGGCGCCCTTTTTTTTAATTAAATGGTAAATAAAAATTACTTAAATTACCAGAGAGACTTTAAAGCATTAATGGTGGGAGAAAAGCTATTAAATTTAAAAGCAAAAACAAACAAACAAAAAAACTAAGCGAGTACCTAATTGTTCAACAATTCAATAATTTATTTAATAATAAATAATAAACTCGTATAATTCAGGTACAAACATTTAGCTTTTCTTGCCTTTAAAGTAGCAAATTCATCAATCATTTGACTTAAATCGATTTTGTCACCAATTTCATTTTCAATTGCTATACTCGATAATCTAACCAACCTTTCCTGAGATATACTTGATCTCAAGTTGTTTTTGATTATTTTCAGTTTTGAGTATGATCGTTCACCACTTGCTACGGAAACTGGAAGACTTAAAAGTAACCGTAAAGCAATCGTTACGTTCACAAATATATTTTCTAGTGCAGTGCTTCTTAAACTGTGAGCCGCAGCCCCCTAGAGAGCCGTGTAGCTTTAAAACATTGCCTTAATATCTATAATAATCAGCACAATTTTTTCGCACACAAATTTCTGAATCTGCCTATTATCAATGACCGCTACGGTTTTCTATGCTGTTAATGGTTTATGTAAGATATGTGATGTGTATATCAATTCCACAATCACGGGAAATAGTGGGTTAGGAACTTAGATCTATGAAAATTTGAGAAATTGGATATCGAAAATGTACGAATTTAGTATGTAATATTAAAAAATGACTCCTACTTTAATTTAATTTGAAATTTCAAATGTCAGCTAATCTAAAGAGAATTCAATTAATCTGATCAATTTATCATGAAAGTTGACAAAAAGTAGTCACCAGGTATGGGTAATACAACCCTTTACTATTCAACGCAACATAGTTGACTAGAATTATAAAATGAGTAGCAGTTATGTTTAAGTAAACAATTACGAGGGATTCTTATTAGTTAGCCTGGCAATACTTTTTAACTATAAAACTAACTTCCGTGGAATCGAAAGTGCCTTTTCGGCTATAGGGCAATTTTGCACAAAATGTAAATTGTTTCCTTAGAACAATATGTAATCATAACTATTGATAAGCTTTGTTTAAGACTCACAACGACCGTATAAAATTTAAATTAAACGTTTATATTCATTTCTAGCGTATGCAGACCTCAATAAAATAATGGGGTCAGTCAGTTTTCTAAAAATTAAGAACCAAAATTTGTGCGTCAAATTACTAATATAAACAATGAAAAAATTGAGCTTTCAATTCTGGCAAATTATGTGCTCACTTAGAATTTATAAGGGAAGTAGGAATATTCTTTAATTTTGTTCTAGACTAGAAAAGTCAATTTTTCGGTAAATTACGCCAGGAATCTAACTATAGCCCCACAATTCAAAAGTTTGGTAATTTTCTATTCCGTAGGTAATTGGGAGCAAAAAAACTGATTTACTATGATATCATTTACTGAGCTATCATTTTATATACTATGGCGCGTTCGGTTTTTTTGAAAAACTCATCGAAAATAAAATTTAAAATTTAAAATTTAAAATTACTAAGAGGGCCAAAGCTTTCAAATTGGTTGATTACGTTAAAAATTGGTAGTAGAAAAAATTTAAAAAAATTTTTGGAGAACTCCAAGTTTTTAGAAGAATACCATATATTAAATCCAAATTTGGTTTCAAACTGTAAGTAAAAATAATTTGACCCAAAAATTAAAAACGATTCCAATTCGGGTCGGGTTGCGGTCAAATTAGAAAAACTTGCAAAAATGAATTTTGACAAATTTAGAATAGTCGTAAGCTCAAAAATGTTTAGCTCCACTCATGTGGCCAGCTAAAATATTTTGTTCCGGAGTTTTGTCAGCTACGTCTAATTTGTAATAGTTCCTTATATAAAATCCTCTCATGTTTTTTAAAACCAAGCTTTGCATTTTCCAGAAAATTACTATTCTACAATTTTTGCATATAGGAATTTTTTTACATGTAAATCGGATGAAGCTGAAAGAATATTTTGGGCTGGTAGAACATTTTTTTATTTTAATTGGCGGGACATGAAACATCTGAGATCCTTGAAAAGGAATACCCAAAATGCTTAACTGTAAATTCATTATTATTGAATAAAATTTTTGGGAGTCTTGGATTTTATTTTTCGAATTCGGAAGCACGAGAATTGAAACTATTAATTACTATTATCATGTTTCGATATAGTTTGAAAACGAGTTGGAGTTCATAGAAACAGAGTTGAGTTAGGTTTTCGTTGATTTATTGTAAATTCGATGAAACTAGTGAAATCGAGTTGAGTTGAAATTCAAAATTTCTAATGAAAAACATTTTTTTAGTAGAAGAATTTGTTTAGAAAGCGTAAGAAGTATTGTGAGCGCCCCTAATTGGCCGGCGCCCCTATGCGAGGTATAATCTGCTTAGTGGGTAAAGCCGGCCCTGCTTGCGCCCCACACATTTTAACAAACCTATTTCCTGAGTTGTTCAATCAATTTATAAGCCGAAAGACATCAATACGTATGCTAATCCAAACAAAATGTTGAAAATAACGTAACAATACGGGTACATCACAGAGTAAAACCGAGAATATTCAACGAATTCTAAAAGTATTCGGATATGGATGTGATTCTGACGGCATTCCATCTTCATTATTAAAAGATTTCACAATGTTGGCAATTGGTATATGTGTCTTCCGTTTAATAATCAATCATTAAAATTAGCAGCTGGAGTAAGAAATGATGTTTCTTGTTACGGAGGGATTTCATCAATACCCAAATTATTTGAACTGGTGCTATGCAACTCATTCAGATTATTGGTTCCTCAATTTATCGCACAGTGTGAGCATGGTTTTATGGCGAAAAGATCAATATCGATAAATCTTATTGAACATGAAAGTTGGTGCGGTGTTCAAGGGCTAGGGCCACTTGAAAACATATCGGTCCAAGAATCTAAACGACTATCCAATTTTTCATAAAATCGTAATTCCTAAAATAACAAAATTATTACAAAACACGGTTTACAACGTCAGACGACCATGTTTTCATGAGACAAACCCTTAAGAACAAACCAATTCTCAGCCAAATGCACTTTAATTTCACAGCAATGTTATAAGTTGGGGTTATTGGAATCCATACGAATATCAATTTCAACTGCTAGGTTAATATCTGATTATGTGTCTCTCGTTTCGAGAATTCGCAATTCACAAAGTCGAGTTATTCGAGATTTGTTTGCGGAGTGTTATGCAAAGTATTCGAAATTATTGAGATTTTTTTTTTAAATAATATTGGGTGAGCTAATAATTCCGAAAATAGTGTTAAGTGGCTGTTCACAGAAGTTATTCGAAATAGGCTTTTTTGCTTTTCAATTGCTTAGAAAGAGGAGCATCTATCTAAACTGTTCTAGAATTCTAAAATCATTCGAATTTATTTAAGCTTTTTGAGATTATTCCATTCATTTCGAATTTCTCGATATCAGTTGCGTTATGTCTCAGAAATAGTGATAAACCGAGATTTTCGATATTTTATGAGATTTTCGAGTTTTTATGCTCATTCGAGATTTGTTTGTTTGTTTGTGCTACTTGTTAAATATTATTCGAGTTATTATATACATTTTCGAGATTATTTGACATTTTTAATATTATCAGGCCTGCGTAACATTACCGCTTATTCTACATTTTTAGCGATTACTTGTTTATTTTCAAGATTATCCTAGAATTCTAAGTTTATTCGAATTTTTAAGAATATTAGATTTTTATTGTTGTTTATATGAGTCGAAGTTATCAAGGGATTCTGTTGAGTGATGTTCCAGAATAAGTAATCGAGAAGATACATTGTTTAAAATCGTTACTATATTCTGTGTAGATTAACTAAACGCTAAACTCCTGTTCTGTACAATAGGCCGTTTTCAATATTTTTTCATGACTTTTCAAATTGAATAAAAATTGTGGCGTAGTGGTTAAACACTGGACTAGAGCGACTTTTCAAATTTTCGCAAGCACATTATTTTATTTGCGAACATCATTAAAGGCGCAAAACATACTATATGTACTGTAATGTAAGAGGGGACATCTTGTTTAATCACAGACATTGAGAACAAAATAAATTAAAGACAACGTCCCACTTAAAAATGATTCCAATATTATTTGCCACTTTGTTATAGTGCAATTCAATTTCACTTCAAAATGCTTGAAAAAAACCCGAAAACAAGAATTCTCATCCAATATACTCGTAATACAGAAGCGGTTATCGTCAATGGAGCATTAGAAGAAAATGGTCAACGAGTGGGCTGTCTTCTACATATTGTCATAAATTATAGTTGAGCGGGATTAGAGTTGAGCAGGTTTGAGGCTTGAGATGGAGATTAAATTGGGTTATCATTGAGTTTAGGGTTGGATTGAGGATTGAGTACAAGTCGAGTTAGGGTTGAGTAGGGTTTAAGTTGAAATTGAATTAGATTTGAGTCGGTTAGGGACTAATTTGGGGTCGATTGAAGGTTTAATGGAAGGTTAGATTGAGTGGGCCATTGAGCGTGGAGTTGAGTTGAATTATGAGATTTGGTTTTAGCTAAGCTAAGTTGAGTTTAGTTAGCTTGCGTTGATTCGTGCTTAAGTTAAGGGTTGATTTGGTGTTGAATTGGAGATTGAGTTGAGGGTTGGGTTGACATCTAGTGATTGCTGGGGATTGCGTTGCGATTGAGTTGGAGTATATATAATTTAAAATGTTCGTAAGAAAAAAAGTATGTGGGTCAAACTAAACAAAATTTAAAAAAACGGGTTCGTCAACTTATTTATGATTCTATACGTATAGGTTTGAACCGTCACACAGCGCATTATCGAATCATCTACGTGGAACAGAGATAAGGAGTAAACTTAAATTATTTTTTGGTTAAACTTCATAAATTTCATAATTTACAATTTGGACTCTAGTTACGCTAGAAAACCATTCGTTACAAAATATTTTCCTTGAAATTATCGTGTAACTTGTACCCTTGAGAATGACGGAAACGTCGGGTGTTTTATTAAAAAATAAAAAAATGTAACCCAAATAGTTTATTGTAAATATGAATATTAAAATGTCACAAGTAAAGCCCACAATTTTATTTTAACTAAGCCCGTGACGATTATCAGCCATAAATTTTATGTATTTACTGTCCAGTTTATTGTGTATATAAAGAGGCCTACAATCGAACCATTTCATTCAGTTTGTTAAAGTGAACAGTCCAGTTGACAAAGTTTTGTAGTAATATGAAGTTTATAACTATTTTGGTGATGGTGGTGGTTGCCGCCAGTGTTACGGTAAGCATTTTATTGAATACATAAAACTTTCAAATACATTTTTAACATTGAATAATACGCATAGGTGGAATCAAAGAGTTTGGAAACGTTTATTTTTAATGGAACGGATACTACAGAGACTATAGGATTTTATGCATATTTGGAAATATTCAGACAATCTGATTTTGGAGGGCCAACAATGTATTTTGGTGGTGGAACACTAATTTCAACTTCTTTTGTGTTGACGGTTGCCCAAAATGTGGCTGGGTATGTTTTACGGTATTACTGAGATTAAGTAATTTCAGAAATTCAATTCAATATTTTATCTTTAGATTTAAATCTTGGCGGATTGGATTAGGCGCGAATCGCATTTCTAATATGCAATGGTTCTTTTCAACTACAGCATTCATTCATCATGGATATAATAACGCAACTTTAGTCAATAACGTAGCACTTCTTCGTTTAACTCAAATTATTTCGACGGGCAACGGTATAACACCTATTGCTTTGCCGACTGATTATCATTCTCCGCCTTATTATGGAGGTGTAGTGACCGCTCATGGATTTGGATTTGGTGCTACAAATCATCAACCGGACGTTTTGCAAAAATTAGAATTGGGGGTCACTACTCAAGAAGTATGCGGAACTAAATATCCACATTTGAATCAAGTCAATCATACTGAATTTCATTTCTGTGCCGCAAAGTGTAGCTTCTGTACACCTGTACTACATACAGGTAATATTTGCGCTGGTGATCAAGGCGGACCAGCGACGCTTGGGACATCCGTTTTAAGTTTGGTTGGAATTCAATCATTCTATCGGTATGGAAATTGTAGTAGCCCTGAAGCACAACCAGCCGCTTTTATTAGAGTACCAAAGTACGTAAGCTGGATCAAAAATATTACTAATAATCTGCCATTATTGTAGATTGTATTATTGTTGAGTGAAGATTAGGTTGGGCTTCAATTACTTATTGGTTTTAAATAAATACTAAATACAATGAATTTATAGGACTTTCTTTTTGTGATACTATTTTATTTTTATTTTTATTGGAAGACCGGTTTCGGATTTTCTTCCTTCGTCAGTTCCTTTTATTTTGCAACTACTTAATTTGATTCTTATTTTAAAATTAATTTATAAATTGTTTCGTGTCTTTTTTATCACCATGTCATAAATTTCGTTCGTTTTTGTGTTTCGTTTATCGTTTAGTAAAAGTGAATCATTGAGGTGTTTATATCAACTTCCATTCGATCCATCATATTGCCCTTTGGAAGTTTGTGAAGAAAAAGTAAAATGTATACATACCATTTTTATAGTTCTTATAATGGCCTTCAATTAGCCTAAGTGCAATAAATGCTTTACATTTATTAATCAAATTTATTTGTTTGAGAGTTTATCCGAATATTAAAATGCTATCTTTCCTAAATTCCTTATTTAGCGCTGAAATTCGCTTCCTCCTAGCACACTTAGAAGTCAGTTGGGTTTTCTTTTTACAGGGTGCTTTCTACTTGAGTGTAAATATTTTAAGGGATGATTCCTTTTTTTTAACATTTTTTTAATTGGGTACAGAGCAGACATATTAACGGTCCTAGCTCCTTGTAACTGTCAGAGCTTCTGCACCCAATGCTACCTTAAATTTATTCATTTTGTTTTCCTTCGGAAATTTGAAGTGTATTACCGAATTCTACTTTTTTGATGTTCTGTTCGAGGTTTCGGCAGCTTCACCGTAAACCTATGTGCATTGGTTGTTCGTCTTGTTACTCTTGTTATAGTAACGAATGGTGGTATTTTCTCCGATAGTTCTGCAGAACATTTACAATGTAAGCATCTGTAGAAGACGTAGAGTTCTGCAACATCTCTGCGATGCTGTAAGCTACCTAGTTCTTGAGTAAGTCTGGGATTCCGTATTATTCTGATAGCGCGGCGTTTAACCCTGTCCAATAACTGGAGGGTGGTACCGGAAGCACCTCCCGAACCTTGACAGCAATATATACGGTCGGATGAAGGTTTTATATATCTGGAGAACTTCATGCGATTTAAATAACCTTCTGCATCGATTCAGTAACCCGAGTTTTTTTGAAGTTGATTTAACCAGTGCAACAATGTGTTCATTCCACTTGAGTTTGTTACTTGAGTCGCAACCCACAAGGATATGGTTTTTTACCACAAATGGGTAGTCGTTGCACTTTTTTTACGTGAAAATGTACATATTTGTGTCTTTTTTTTATTAAATTGTACTAAGTTGTTGTTACCCCACCCAAATATTGTACTTAAATCGAAATTAAGAGAAGTTACGACTTCTGTCCGTTTATTATTTAGAACTGTAATGCTAGGCTACGCCTCGAATTAAATAGACGAATGCAATGTAGCATCATCCGCAAAGCTATGGATAGGGTTTACAGTGCTATCCAGCAAATCGTTGATGTATAGCAAAAACAGGGTCGGTGACAAAGGTGACCCCTGAGGGACTCCGGCATTTGGGGAGTGCGTCGATGATGATCTCCCATTAAGCACGACGCTGATTTTTCGGTCATTGAGATAGCTTTTAATCCACCTGGTGGTCATCGAGTCCAGCCCGTATGCCACAAGTTTACAAATAAGATTCTCATGCCATACCTTATCAAAAGCCTTGGATATATCCAAGGCGATTGCAAAGGCCTCTCCGTGGTGTTCTAGGGCGGGATTCCATTTGATGGTGACATACCATACGTCAGGAGATCGGTCGTGGATCGGCTTTCACGGCTGACACAGTTGTTATTGGCCGGTAGCTTGAAGAGTCAGTTTTGTCACAACAGGGGTTCGGGTAGTCGCCTTGCTTATATGAAAGTAGGAAAATTTTAGATAATATTGGAGCCAATTCACTAGCAAACTCCTTCAATATTCGAACTAGAATTCCATCAGGTTCGGTGGCCTTATTTGCATTCATTGACTTCAGATTGGTAGAGACAATTCCCTCCGAGATGACGACGAGGCTCATTTTAGAACCACAATATAGAATTAATAGAGGTCCAATTCCATCTGGGACAACTAATGTCGAGTTCGATTTGAAGACGCTCGCCAATAAGTCGGCTTGTAAATATGGATCCACCACTAAGGCGCCGTCAGCACGTTTCAATGCTGAAACAGATGTTTTCGAAATACAGTCAAACCTGTTTTTGTGCGGTAGATAGGGACCGTACAAAAAAAATCGCACAAAAAAAAAATATTCGCAAACTCCATAAATCGCTATAATAAATAATTTTCTACAAAAATTACAAAAAAATTTTTTTTATGCGGTGGATAGGGACCGCATAAAAAAAGTTTCCCTTAGAAAATACATATGTCAAAGTTTTACGAAATAGCGAGAAAATGCTTTCTAAACAAAATAAATAATTAAATTACACGTGGAAACATTTTAAAAAATTTTAATTTCTCATTTTTAAATAAAACGGTAAATTTCCTTTTTTCTTACATATTGTATATTTTTTTAGTTTATGTTCAAGGTTAACAATCAGTGTGGCTATTACTACGCATTTCGTTTGTTGTGAAGTAAACATTTCTTTTAACTAAATTATATTCTTTGTGTGCAAGATAATATGTAATTACATATTGAAATTTGCTGGAATATGGAATATATAAGAATATTGAGCATGTCTAATGATTAATGAACTTGGCTGATGCATTAGGTACGAAAATGGCTGAACAGAATCTCGATATTCATATACCGCATAAAAAAAAATCGCACAAAAAAAATCGCATACAAAAAAAAAATCGCACAAAAAAAACGCATAAAAAAAAATTCGCATAAAAAAAGACCGCACAAAAACAGGTTTGACTGTATTTGCAACCGATGCGACCATGTGGTAAAAGTTGCGATCGGAGATTTTCAAATCGGAAGCCACATTTGCTTTCTTGCTGTCGGTTTTTTTTGCTTCTCTACCATAGGTTTGGTTGCAGGTGTTCCGTATCGTTTTGTATTCCTCATATGAAATATCGTTGCGTTTATATTTTTTGTGAGCCGCTTTATTTTGTTTGGCAGCTTTGGTGGCTTCTTTTGAAAATATTTAACATTTTGATTGGGATGGGAAAATGATGAGGGGATAAATTTATTCATTCCATGTAAGACGGTGTCAGTAAAACTGAAAATGGCATCGTCTATGTAATAAATCTCTATTAGGGAAATTAATTCTTACAAATGATGACAGATGTTCAAAATAATTTAGGTAACAGTAACGATTGGGTGTTACCTGAAACTGTTTGTGAAAATTTGAATGAAATGTGTGTACAATATGAATGGAATGAGTTCCTGAGAATTTTAGAAACGGTAAAATCTACGACCCCAGGAATAAATAGGGTGAGTAAACTACAGAGGTAATAAACTACAGAGGAATATGTATGTTGAATGTTTTTATTAAAATGGTGAATGGGATGCTAAAAGGCAGGTTTAAAAAGTTTATGAATGAAAATAGTTTACTGCCAGAGACCACTTTTGGTTTCCGACGAAACCATTCTGCAAACGAATGTGTGGAGAAATTTGTGTGGGAGGTACGAAAGGAAAAGAAGTTTATTGTGGCGGTAAAAAAAATTTGGTAAAATTTGTAAATAGGTGTGAGTTTATGAGTGAGCGAAAGTTTATTTTGTGTGGAAGGGGTTATCGATTGGAGGGAGCGGTGAACTTTGGACTCCCACAAGGAAGCAAAACTTCTTTGACTCTCCTCAATCTGTATACGAGCTACTGTATACATATATATAATTCTCCCGACAAGGTTATCTTGCAATTTGCAGATGATTTTGTCCTAATCGGCCAGGGTAAAAATATTGGCGAGGCCCTAAATCGAGCTCAGGAATGTGTGCTTCAGGTAGCACAATGTTTGAATGTTTTAAATCTGGGTGTGGGAAATTACAGTCCAGCAAAGAAAAAAGAGAAAATGTTAAAATTAAATGGTATCATCTGTATAATGAATGCAGTATTGATTGGGATTATGGAAGGAATCAATGGCAATGATTGAAGGGAGGAGGGAGGAGAGTAGTTCTATTCTCCGATTCGCTGCGTGGTTTAGAGTTAATAAAAGGGGGGGGGGGGAAGTAGAAATTATGTTTGAATACTCCTCAATCTTGTGGGATTGAGGTGATTCTACAATGGATATCTCCACACCTACAGATTGAAGTTAATGAAAGAGCCGATATGCTTACCAAAAGGGATGGTATGGTTGAGGAGATAACAGATTATGAATTTATGGACGCAAGAGATGTACTTCGGAAGTTTCAGAGGAATCTGTAGAGAAAATGGGAGAATGAATTTATAGAAAAGAAGCGTCATTTGAGTGAGGATGATTTATATGAAAGCTGTTTGGTTGTGGAGGGCATCGACCATTTAATTCTAACGGCTACACGAATTAAAAAAGGCTGAATTAAAAAAGGTGTTCATTAATAAAATAAAAAAGGCGAATTTTGTATGAAAAAGGAATACCATTTTTATTTCAGAAAAAAATGAATTAAAAAAGGTAACAGGTGTTCATACAAATTCATACAAAATCACCATTTTTAATTCAACCTTTTTTAATTCAGCCTTTTTTAATTCGTGTAGCCAATTCTAACATATTCAAAATTTAGCCAAAATAGAGAAATGTTCGATGTCCTTATGAATAATGGGGAAAATGATTACAAGAATATGTATGAATTTAACAAACTGAGTGGTATAAGGGTATGAAAGTGGATCACTGTATGAAAGATGAGTGAAAAAAAAATTTAAAAAATTAAATGTAAATTTTGAAATCGGGCCAGATGGCTCCTTGTTTGGAGCTATTGCCATAATTACACAAAAAAAAAACGCTCGATTTTGTTTCCCACCTACCGAAAAACAAAAAAAAATATTTGGAAACTAAAATCGAGCAGCTAAAAGCAAATTACGTTGAATACGTAAAAGCAGATGAGCAGATTCAAAGCAGTGATCCACCACTCGATCAAAGTCATACTTACAAAAAATGTATCGAAGATATGCGACGTCGGCTCCACAACGGTCCACCATCTTTGCCAACACCACAATCCAGTCTTGAGTTCACCCTTCCACCAGTGGAAAAATCGATGCTCATCAGGCAACCTAAATGTTATATGCTCAACCAAAGGTGTACTGGAAAACTAACAACAACTCATTGAAGTAAACGCTTAGAAGAGAGGACGTGAAAATGCGAGAATTGTACAGAGAAATTGACAATGCAAAAAAAATTCGTGTAGATCAACAAGGGAAACAAGCAATACAATTCTCTCTACGATATATGAAACGCGTAATGGGACTGTTGTGAAACACTCTTTATTTATTAAATTTAATTTATAATAAGCTAATTTTCACGATCATACAACTTTGAAGGTGAGTTTATAATTAGTAAGTCGCGTTTGCATAATATTAAATTACAAACAATAAGCGCATAATTGTAAATATTTGTCAAGGCCATTTAAAGTTGTAAAATCGTAAAACAAGCATATTCATCAACATAACATTTTTCCATAATTTCCGCGATTCTTTAAAATTGTATTTTCCGCGTTAAAAATGTTATGTTCCGCGATGATATGTTTCCGCTTAGCTTGTAAGTTTTTCCAGATATATAATGGAAATTCTTACAAGTAAGAGTAGTAGTTATAAGATAGTCTGATATAGTTTAATAATATAGTTTAATATAGTTACTTGACATAGTTGTAACCTTTGTATAATCCGAAATAGTTTCCGTACATTATAATTGTTACATTATAAAATATTTTATCACAGTTCAAAGTTTTCTAGTAAGATAAGTGTAAAGAAAGATATTTATAAATATAAACCAAAATAAAAGTAAAACAAGACTTATCATTTAAATCTCTGTATAAAAAATAATAATCTGAATAAAGTGAATAGTGAGTGTTAGTTAATATAAATCTGGGTAAGTGAAATTATAATTAAGAAAAGTATATAAAAATAAAATATTGGCGCTGCCGCAAACAGTTCCGCTCGAGAACATTTGTTTAAGTAGTTCAAAATTCATTCGAAATATTTCATTCCACCCGTTCCAACATACCCGGAAATTGTTAAGAGAAGAATGGCTGCCCAAATTCAAGAGTTAGTTGAAAAACGTGTGCCATTGTTTTATGGGCAAGTGGACGTAGATCCAAGCGATGTCCATTTTTTTATTGATGCCTGTAAAAAGGTTGAAAAGACAATGGTTGGTAAGCCAGAACAGCTTACGTTACTTTTGGATGAAGTTCTTTTCCGGCTCCGTGGAAGGGCTTATACCATGTTTAAAGATACTCAAATAGAAGATCTTAAAGACTTCTATAGTAATTTAACAAAGAAATTTTTGCCCGCCCACACAGTAGAATCATTACAAGATAAACTAAGAAACGCCAGACAGGGAAAGTCGGAGAGTTGTGCAGACTTCGGTAGTCGAGTACAAGGTTATGCACTAGATTACCAAGCAGGAGTCCGTACCAAATTTGGTGAGGCGAATGCACTCCCGAAAGTCCTTATAGCCACACTAGAACAGGAGGCTTTCATTCGTGGTTTACACAATGAAGCCATCCGAACAAACCTGTCAATGGCCTCAGGAAAGTCCCTGAAAGAACTCATAGAAATGGCAGATAGAGTGGAGCGTCAACTTGGCGGTTCTAGAATAACTGGAACTAGTAGCCAAGGGGATACAATAACAAAGTGCCAGCTTTGTGATAAGTCGGGTCACAGTGCGAAAACATGCCGAACCAATACCTTAAATCATGCACGGAGGGAAATTGTAGTACCAAACGTGACATGCAGGTATTGTAAACGTTTCGGGCATGTTTTGGAGAACTGTGCTGCCAGAAATGCCGCAAATCAAAGGTACCAACAGTTACAATCCAGAGCGCAACTCTACCAGCCACAATTTCCAGAAAGGAACCAATATCTACATAAAAATCAACAGAATAATGAACAACGGAGTTATCAACCAAATAGAGTTCAACAAAACCTTGAGCCGCGTAGGAACACGCATAACAGTCCTGTCAAGCAAAACTTTAATCAACCTCCGGTTAATCAAACAAGGCCTTCACAACCCATGGTTAGTCAAAGACAACCAGCATACATTAACAGGGGTCAACAAGGTTTTCGGAGAGATCAGGACATCAACCAATTAACGAACGGACTACAAAGAATGAATATTAATTATATAGAAAACATTGATGAAGACTCCATTCATCATCTGGGAAACGAGGAAGGACTCGTCGAGCACCAGCAACACCAGCTATAGCTCAGGCGAGTCCAGTTCCCGTAAATATTATTAATAATAACTATCAGAGTTCCGCCTCGATAGTTCCTACGAGTTCCGTCTCGTACCTTAATAAAAACTATCAGAGTTCCGCCTCGGTAGTTCCTACGAGTTCTATCTCGTACCTTAATAATAACTATCAGAGTTCTGCCTCGGTAGTTCCTACGAGTTCCGTCTCGTACCTTAATAAAAACTATCAGAGTTCCGCCTCGATAGTTCCTACGAGTTCTATCTCGTACCTTAATAAAAACTATCAGAGTTCCGCCTCGGTAGTTCCTACGAGTTCCGTCTCGTACCTAAATAATAACTATCAGAGTTCCGCCTCGGTAGTTCCTACGAGTTCTATCTCGTACCTTAATAAAAACTATCAGAGTTCCGCCTCGGTAGTTCCTACGAGTTCCGTCTCGTACCTAAATAATAACTATCAGAGTTCCGCCTCGGTAGTTCCTACGAGTTCTATCTCGTACCTTAATAATAACTATCAGAGTTCCGCCTCGGTAGTTCCTACGAGTTCTATCTCGTACCTTAATAATAACTATCAGAGTTCCGCCTCGGTAATTCCAACAAATTCCGTCTCGTACTCTAATAATAACTGCCAGAGTTCTACCTTGGTAGTTCCTGTGAGTCCCACCTCATCAAGCCATGGCAAGTATCAGAGTTCTGCCTCGAAACCGCCATTAAACACAAATTTAAGCAAACTAGTTAGAACTCCCACCGAACCGAAAGGAACGGAGGAGGTTTGGCCACCAACGGAACCATTCATAGCCGTTGCTCAAATCCATAAATCCCCATATGAGCTAAAGTCTCATCAAATCAACCTAGTATCCAAACATAATCATTATCAAACATGTGAGTCCCCCATGCTTCTTCATATAAATCGAGGTAATATCCCTCCAAACCAAAACCGAGATAATATCGTTCATAAAGAATTAAAATCTAATATAAAGACGCTATTAAATTATAGACAACCATTTCCACAAGACACTACAATCCAATCAAACCGAATTTCTACTTCTTTTACTAACATTCAAACAGAAAATATTCGAGAAGATTTCATCCCTACTAAAAGTCAAACAGTCATTTCAACTCCAATCCGAGATACTATCCCTCACCGTGAAACAGAAACATCCACTCATATTATCACGCAAACCAACGAAGCAATCCTACGAAACACAAAGAATCCACAAAATCTTAAAATGAGTTCTCTGAATTCTGCATCGGAAAACAATAATTTTAGTTATAAGTCACCGAGTTCCGCCTCGATCATCAATCCAAAAACGAGTATCACCTCGAATAGTATTAAGCAACAATCCAATATAACGAGTCCCGTCTCGACCATTCCGCCGAGTTTCTTCTCGAGCATTAATTATTTAAACGAATCGAGCATTGTCTCGAATAATTCAAAAGCAATTAATCTAACGAGTTCAAACTCGAAGAATTTAGAAATAAGTAAGAATCCTTCAAATTCCACTCCGATAAAGTGGTATAGCAGACAATATCCCAATAATAACCCGTTTTGCAAATACTCAAATTACTCTAAGAGAACCAATACAACTCATTCCAATAATCCATATTATCATTATCAAAACAATGTTCCCAATTACAAAACTAGAAAAAAGAAATCAAGCCGTTACCAAACCCATCTTCCTAATATATCACTAAATTCATAATTTGAACCTAAAATCCAGTTCCTATATAAAATACATAAATTACAATCAAAATTTAACAAAAAAAAAAAAAAAAAATTGTTTATAAAATTGTAATCTAGTCGAATAAATTATCAACATAGAGTGATAACGGTAAAAATAAGTAAGTTTTTCTTCGTTTGGTCCACCTAACTCCAAGAAAAGAACAACTTACGTAATCAACCAATTTACTAACCATTTAGAATAAGAAAGTTAAAGATACATTTTTTTAAAAATAAATTCCTAATGAACAATCATTTACACATTTAATTTAAAATCAAAATCATTATCGAAATTATTTTTATTTTTTTGCACAAAAGAGGATCATTCCAATATAAAGTAATTTACTAGTTTTAAACAAATAACTTATTCAATCATCCAATCTGATCCAAAACAAAATTGCTTATATATAGCATAAATTTAAAATTGTTTAAAGTTGTTTTCTTAAATCATATCAAAGCATTCTGTCATAATAAGTTAAGAATTGTAAATTTAAAAAATAGTTAAACTAAAATATTGTAATTAGAGACTTAAGTAAATCCAAAAGAGGCAGAAACTACAATGATCAACATACCAAGTGGAAAAGTTTCAAATGGGGTTTTCAAGGTTTATCACACAGTACAAAGAAAACTATGATTCACAACAAAACATTATACCATTATCCAATGAACCGCACGTATCATCTAACTACATCATTTGGTCCAATAATCTTTCTCAACACTACTTGATACAAAACATGGTTAACGACAAAGCATCACCATTATCCAAACATATTTGCAGATGCACTTCAACCATACAATCATGATTTTAATTCACCAAGCATAAATCAATGGATAAAACACATAAATATTTCTCGAATAAGCAATTGGTCACATGGCATGGCATGGGCAGTATATGAACAGCAAAGACAACTTAGACACCGATCCAATTACTGATTAAGCAAAATCTTATTGCTAACAACAGATGGATTTGGAATTCAGCAAGCAAAGTAAGGGCATTAATTTCGTAGAAGCGGAATGCCAAATAATACTCATCGTAACAGCCGATTCAACAAATTTAGTCTATTTAACGAAATAGCATACAACAACCTGATAAAATTCAACCTTGTTGTACTCGCTGGAGTACAATAATTAAACAGTATTATTGCAACAGTTTTACATAATGATGACTCCCGTTTTCTCATTAAAATACAGATGTCATCACATCACAGTTTCCGTTCAATTTCAAACATACGATGGTTCAGAGAAAACATATAAACCCACACCAACCGCATTAGAGCAACAGCTAACAAAATCGACATTATTTTTCGAAGACAATCAGCCGATTAATAAAATCATGAAACGTCAGGCCATTTGGAAAAAAAACGTTCAGGTGTTCCATAACCAAAACTTCCAAGATGCTGTGAAATTCAATCCAAAAGTACAAAGCTGAGGTGTTATTGAATCCAAAGCTTCCAAAATATTGTGAGATTGAAGCCAACTTATTCCAAAATGATTTGAAACCAACATTTACAAATATAACTCCAAGAGAACCAGAAATAAGATGAAAAGATCCACTGCAGACAACAAAGCCACAATGTACGCCTCAACAAATTAGAAAGTAAGAACAACAAGTAATTTATAACCATTATTATACTTAGTCCTAAGCCTATTTAAATACACATATGTCCCATAAGATTTTTCCTTCAGAAAAATCTACATATGAAGGGAAGGTATGTTGTGAAACACTCTTTATTTATTAAATTTAATTTATAATAAGCTAATTTTCACGATCATACAACTTTGAAGGTGAGTTTATAATTAGTAAGTCGCGTTTGCATAATATTAAATTACAAACAATAAGCGCATAATTGTAAATATTTGTCAAGGCCATTTAAAGTTGTAAAATCGTAAAACAAGCATATTCATCAACATAACATTTTTCCATAATTTCCGCGATTCTTTAAAATTGTATTTTCCGCGTTAAAAATGTTATGTTCCGCGATGATATGTTTCCGCTTAGCTTGTAAGTTTTTCCAGATATATAATGGAAATTCTTACAAGTAAGAGTAGTAGTTATAAGATAGTCTGATATAGTTTAATAATATAGTTTAATATAGTTACTTGACATAGTTGTAACCTTTGTATAATCCGAAATAGTTTCCGTACATTATAATTGTTACATTATAAAATATTTTATCACAGTTCAAAGTTTTCTAGTAAGATAAGTGTAAAGAAAGATATTTATAAATATAAACCAAAATAAAAGTAAAACAAGACTTATCATTTAAATCTCTGTATAAAAAATAATAATCTGAATAAAGTGAATAGTGAGTGTTAGTTAATATAAATCTGGGTAAGTGAAATTATAATTAAGAAAAGTATATAAAAATAAAATAGGACAGATCATTGACAAATACGAAGAAATAAGTGTCGAAGCATCAGATGATGACCAAGACGAGTCGGAGTATTTTACAAAAGAGTATTACGAAACCTTACGAAGAGAGTACACTAAGATCGCAATAAGAATGACAACTGCGATAGAAGAGAATACAACAAAGAGTGACACGGAGATGGAAATAAAATTAAAGCCTATATTGAAATACCCGTATTTTATGGAGACTACATGAAATGGGGTAGCTTCGCAGAAATATTTAACAAACTGATAGATCAAAATCAGCGGATATCAAAACACCCACAAAATCAATTATTTAAAAACTCATTTAACTGGAGCAGCGGCTAAGCTAATTTGTCGTCTAGAATCGACGGCAGATAATTATGGAAAAGCTTGGAGTATATTAAACAACCGCTACAACAACAAGAGGCTGCTCATCTCAGCTTACCTAAACACATTGCTGAACCAACCAACCATTGTAACTGAGTCGGCATCTGCAATTAGGAATATGCATGATACGACCACTGAGTAAACGCGATTAAACATTTTGGAATAAACATCGAGTCCTGGAATGCATTCCATCACGACGACTGTACGAAAGTTCACTTAAAAACCCAGGTGAATTTCAAGAAACAACCGAATTCCTAGAGTTCCTGGATTAAAGATTTCTCTTTGACTTTTACGTCAATTGGACGTTTTTTTTTTTTTTTTTAATTATTTCTCGTAAATTATTTTTTATTTTTGGCGTATACATTTGTGGAACTGTGCAAAGCGTCTTACAAAATTAAAAACTATCATAACACAATGTGGAATTACAGACATGTCACTCGCCGGTCATGGTGGTTTTAGCCCCAAAGTTAAAATAGAAAGGGAAGTCAGTTATGGGGACATGCCGACGAATCATTACGGGGAAGAATCCAGTTTCAATTATTTGGATGTAGATGCATCACAGGAGATTGAACGAGCAGATATAGATGGTGAAGAATCCGAAGAAATAGATGGTGAAGAGATTGAACCATTGAAAAAATTTGCCCGATTTTACGACGAAACACCGGACAATGGTACGGCACACATGAGTATTGATTACATACGAACACAGAAAATGGCCAATTCAAGATTGTCGAGAAAAATGGTAAAAGTTTGGCTTGGAAACTATTTTTTGCCGAGGCGAAGTTGACCAATTGCTGGATGGAAATTAAGCATGGCTGATAATTTTACTGCTTTTTTAAATAAATAAATCAAACGTTTTGGCACGCTTTATTGTGAATGAGCTTTAGCTCAAAATAGAGTGTGCTAAAATATTAGTAAATTTCTATGTAAATAAAACAATAAAATAAAGATTGAAGACTTTAGAAACATCGTATAGAGAAATAGGATTTATACACAACCACATAAAAGTTAACCAGTGAAACAGATATGCACCACAAAACGGTGCAAAGCATTTGTATCTATTGTCAAAAAATCATTCAATAGAAAATTGTGAAAGCTTCAGAAAGTTGCCATCATCCGACAGAAGTCAGATTATATAGTACATAATTTATGTAGAAGGTAGTAGTAAGTACGAAAGATAATAGTCAGCTTCAAAATCTAACCAATTATAGAACCAAAGTTGAACTACGCCTCAATGCCTTAGTATTGCAAAAGCTGACAAAACTACTACCAGATCAAAAGGTGGAAACTGGAAATTGGCGACATCTCAACAAAATTGACTACGCGAATCCTAATTATAATAAACCAAATTCAATAGATATTCTACTTGGGGCCAATTATTACCTAAAAATTATATTGAACAATATTATAAAAGGAGGCCCAGATCAACCAATGGCACAGAAGATCGAATTCGGATAGATTGTTTTCGGAAAGTACAAGAGCTGCACCATCCAGAGACACAGATTACAATTAATGGTATCGTATATCGAACTAGAAAACCAATTAAAAAAACAAACCTACGAGCTTGTATTCGAAACACGACCTATTAATGTAGGATAACGTATCAAAAAAAGTGGAGTAGATGTTGTTCAGGAAGCCAATAAATCCAAAGCTGATGACCTGAAATAAATAAATATTCATGTTTATATTCAAAACTCATGTAACTTAACTTTAAATTCGATGGTTCATGTATAGGCAGCTTGACAGTATGTATTATAACCTAAAAATTAATTAAGAATATTATTGTAATTTGTAATTTTAATTAATGCATGTCAAGTTAACTTTATTTACCTTGGTTGTTAACATTTTGGTTAGAAAATTTATATCTATTAATTCACATGGAATTTCCGTTATTTTTGTAAATTCAAGATTAACTTTATTTGTTTACATTAAATTTCTGAGAGCTAAAATTATTGAACATTTTACATGTAGCTGCCTTTAACTTGTACGTAATGCCATCTACTATCGGTTATATGTACTATCTCTTTTTACTTTTTTAGCATTACATAGGCAAGTACATCCCGCTAAACAAAGCGATACGTTTACGATGCGAAAATGATGTTTGATGTTCATACAAAATATCGTTTACGAATCGTTTTTACGATTCGAAATCGATACGTTTACGATTCCAACGTCCCATGATAATTAGAATTTTTTACGAATCGGAATATATCGATTTTTGCGTTTCGTTTGCGATGCTTATTTTTCGTATCGGAAACAGACCTAATTATGCGATAAATTTACAAATCGTATTTTTCGAGATGATTATTAGCAAAAATAAAAACCGTGTTTTATATCTTTTATTAATGATTGCATTTTTTTATTTATTTAAAGTAGATCAATAATTACAATACTTATATACATTTGCATGATATTTTTCTCTGCTCACAGTACTTTTATTGACACCGATTTAGTAAAAATTGATCACGCATCCTAAAATATATACAATATTGTACATGTATCAAATTAATAAACTTAAATGGTTTAATAAAATAAATATATAGGTGTACTTACTTCACAACACAAAATATTTTTTAAGAACTTTAATTTTACACAAATATGTCCATCAGCTTTTGTTTTAGAACTTGAATTGAAATGGCAAATTAATGTGCAAGTGTATTGAATTAGTGACGTACACCCTTTGTGTATTATAGTATCGTTTACGTATCTATAACGTATCGTTTTTTGCGATTCGCATTTTTTGTTTAGCGGGATGTAACTCGATTCGAATAGCCCTACATCATAATATATTTGTGCTAGATTAAGTTATAAATTGTCAAAAACAAAAGAAAAAGTAAATTAAGAAATCAGTGATGCATCACAACATCAAACTTTTCGGAACATTCATCTTGGACAAATTAATAACAAATAAAATTTAAAGTTTAAATTACGAAATTAAAAGCATTTACTGTCTTTTTATTTATATGGTATTGTGTAAATCATATGTCGGTGAAATAAATTAATTCGTGTCTGGATAATTATTGTCGAATAAAGTGGTGTCGCAATCTACAATTGTTTCAATTGTATTCAGATGTCAAGATATATCGAAAACAGCGTTTTTTTAGGTTAAATAAAGGGGTGGTTTTAATATCTAAAAAGGGCTTGGTTACCGATAAAAAAAGGTTTCTTTAATGTCTCACAGACTACTACAACTAAGAATAGTTTTTTTAATTTGACAGTTCAGAAGTTTCCCTTGTTAGATTACTTAGAAAGGATACGTGTTTTCTTCTTCGACCTTTAACAATTAGATCCATTTAAACTACTTCGTCTCGAATTTAAATTACTTCGTCTAGAGAGCATCCACAATGTACAAAATTTCTTTTCTGAAAATTTGTGCCGTTTCACAATATTATGTGAGCAACATCAGAATTGATCGATATGATTCTTCACTCAGTGCTTTTCTTCACTGTGGACCATTCAAAAATACGAAATAATAAAACACAAATATTACAAAATCAGAAGAATGTTTATATACCACCTTATACGAAGAGAATTTATTACTCAGAAATAATACCTTTAAACGCGATTTTAAAAGGTCAATAAACCGTCACAGAAATGGGAATGTCTCGATATTATTAAAAGCTTATTATTACATCAAATTATTTTCCGGTCACTTGGAACCTTCCAAGTCCCATTACTCGCAAACCTAACCATTTTTCGGCCTGGTCTTTGCGACTATATATTTTTCTATGATAACTGTGCTGGTTACTGTGTAAAGCAAATAAATCAAGTTTTATATAAGCGGCAGTTATCACCTCAGCAAGACCCAGGGAAGGAACCGTCCATAATACTAAAATTGAGGAGGTCGTTACAGAAAAAATTGAGTTGTAAAGGGTAGGCAACATCAAAACAGATTTTATAACTAGGCAATGAAAAAGGAAAATATATATATTGGTAAGACGAAGGTGGTATTCTTAACTCTGCTGACGTAGAACTGTATAAAATTTAATTATGCCGTCTACAAATCAATCAAATTAAATTTTGCTATACATAAATGTAAATATTAAAATGTCACCGATAAAGCCCACAATTTTCTTTTAACTAAGCCCGTGACGATTATCAGCCATAAATTTTACGTATTTATTGTCAAGTTTTTTGTGTATATAAAGAGGCCTACAACCGAATCATTTTATTCCGTTTGTTAAAGTGAACAGTCCAGTTGATAAAGTTTCGTGGTAATATGAAGTTTATAACTATTATGGTGATGGTGGTTGCCGCCAGTGTTACGGTAAGCATTTTATTGAATCATAAAACTTTCAAATATGTACATTTTTAATTACCAATAATTTAAATAGGTGCAATCAAAGAGTTTGGAAACGTTTATTATTAATGGAACGGATACTACAGCAACTGTATCCTTCTATGCATATTTGGAAATATTCAGACAATCTGATTTTGGCGGGCCAACAATGTATTTTGGTGGTGGTACTCTGATTTCGACTTCTTTTGTTGTGACGGTTGCCCAAAATGTGGCTGGGTATGTGTTATGGTATTATTGGATTTTGTAATATCGGGTCTGTAATTCAAAAGCTTATCTTTAGATTTAAATCGTGGAGGGTCGGATTAGGCGCGAATCGTATTTCTGATATGCAATGGTTTTTATCAACGACAGCATTCATTCATCATGGATATAATAACCAAACATTAATTGATAATGTAGCACTTCTACGACTGAATCAACTTACTTCTACGGACACCGGTATAACACCTATATCTTTGCCACCTGTTAATTCTTATATACCTGGTTCTGGAGTTGCAATGACCGTTTATGGATTTGGATTTGGTACTACAAATCATCAACCGGACGTTTTGCAAAAAGGAACGTTTGCTGTCATTACTCAGCAAGTATGCGGAGCTAGATATCCACATTTGAGTCAAGCTGGTCACACTGTAAATCATTTTTGTGCCGATAGAATTGCAGATGCAGGTAATATTTGCGCTGGTGATCAAGGTGGACCAGCGATTACTGGAGGCATGTTATATGGAATTCAATCGTTCTATCGCTATGAAAATTGTGGGAGCCCTGAAGCACAACCAGCCGGTTTTATTTTTGTACCAATATATGTAAACTGGATCAACAATGTTACTAATTCTCAGCCATTATTGTAGGTTGTATTAGTATTAAGTGAAAATTAAATTGGGCTTAAATTAGCCCAAATGCAATAAATGCTTTAAAGTTTTAATTCAAATTTATTTGTTTGAGAGTTTATCTGAATATTTAAAAGCTACCGCTTTCTCTTGACACACTTGGAAGTAAAATGTCTCTAATTTGGTCTAATAACTTTTCCAAAATTTCTTGAATTTCACTACCTTGCAAAAGTTTGTTAGTGTCAGAGACATCTAGTAAATTAATCCGTATGCTCTAACATTATTATGAAAATGGAAAAATTGTTGTTTTGATTTATTTTCCAACCAATTAATCATCGCTCGTTAGTTAATTTATCTAAAGGCCACAAAACGTAACCAAAATAAGTGACGTCATACTCGTTTGTACATATTGAAATGTGAAATCTGGATCCAGTACAGCCACCAATCAGAACTGAGAATATCACTTTAAAATAACCAACTCTGAACACTACATCAATGACAAAATCACAAACAGCTAGGTACTAGACATTTTATTTATAAAATGTAAATAAAACCTTGCCAGGCTTCTCTGACATAGTTCAACATCTGCTACAAGTTTCTAAGCAGATTTTATAATTTAGTGCAGGTGCCACTACTGATTACTGATTTATCAAGCTTTTCATAATTTGCAGGTATTAGTTGAAAGTAATTTATCGTGGTGCTGGTTTGGTTTTATTTGGGTGCACCTGGGGTTTAGATTAATGTGGGTTTCAAGTTGACATATAGATACTATCAGGGTTCATAAAAAAACTGTTCTTGTTCGCCTAATGACTTTCATATTAAACTTAAGTCCTAACATATTTTATTATCGAAAGGAAGGAACTATAAATACAATTATAGTGTGTCATAGTTGATTTTTAAAACTTCAACCTGAAATGACCATTTATTGAATAAGATGACGACAAATAAGAGGAAATAAATTTTCACCTTATTGTATTGCATACATTCAGGCGAATTTGATTTTGTCTCTTCACATATCTCAGGTCACACAAGTAAAAATCTGTCTTATATTTGGTTAAATACAAACATATGAAGTCAAAACTGGCAGAAATATTATTTTTGAATCGTAAACGTAAAAATAATTTTAGCGATAAGCAATGACATAAATCAAAAACTTTAATGCTTGGTGCGTTATAAAATTAAATTGTGTGCAAATAAGTATCAATCAAATTAAATTTTAAAATGTATGATAAAGGCAAGGGCCATAATTTTACGAATTAAGTTTATTCAATTTCGTTAATCAGCCATAAATTTTCATTCTTTAGTGGCAATGCCCGACATTTTAGTTTTGTAAAGCGAACTGCAACCGAATCATTTGTTTTCATTTTATAAAGTGATTGTGGATAAAATTCCGTGGTTCAAATTTAAAGGTCATAGCTATACAGAAGCTGGCGGTTGCCGCCTGTGTTACGGTTAGCATTTACTGAATACTTAAATATTCAAATCAATTTTCATCATCGTTATTTGAATAGGTATAATCGAAGAGTGTGGAATATTAATGGATATGTAAAATCATAAAAATGTTCGAATCTGCACCAATTTTTGTATTTTCCGATCAACGAAAGTTTCAAAGTACATACTGGGAATGTGATTCCTTGCAAAAGATTCCAGCCCAATATGTATTGAGAATTTCAAACCGTTCCTAGGGCGTTTTCGAATACGTTTAAAAATCCTGCAGACATCAATATTCACCCATATTTGTCTAAGTCATCACTAAATTCAAACATTTCATGACAACCGAAAGTATATAAAATCACAAATTTTCCATCATTGATCAAAACTGCCAATTTCCATGAAGAGCGGGTATTTTGGGTATTTTTTGGTAAAAGTCAGCTTTAATAAAGTGCCGAATTCAGACGTCTGGAAATTATTTAGAAGTTTATTCTGATTGTATTATGTAACCTTGCTTACCAAATATGTAAATGTAAAAAGACGGAACACAGAACCAAAGAAAAAATGCTATAAAACACCGGAATTAGCACAAAATGTTGAGATGTTCTATTGAGATAGTTACTTTTCGTAAAACGAAGGTGAGATTCTATTTCAGTAGCATTATGAAATTAAATTGTGCCATATACAAATCAACCAACATAATTTTTAATATCCATACACGCGGTTATCAAATTGTCAAGTTCAAAATATGATTGATACGCAGGTAAATGCCAATATTTCTTTATTAATTAAGCCCCAGACGGTAATCAGCCATAAATTTTCAGTATTTATTGCCCGGTATTTTGTGGATATAAAGTGGACAGCAACCGAATCATTGTGTCCATTTTATATATTAAATGTTTTTCAGTGAATTAAGTTTCGTTGAAATGTGAAGTTCATAATTATTATATGGTGATAGTGGTCTCCACCCATGTTATGGTGAGCAGTTATTGAATATATAATCAAACAGTTTGGAAATATTAATGGTTAATGGATTGAATACTACAGCAAATGTAAAATATGTGAAAACATTCAGACAACCTGCCCAAATGTAGCTGGGTATGTATGTATTTACTAATAGTAATATAAAAAAATCACAGTAGGCAAATTAATTTAAAAGTTGTTACCACAGTGACTTTCGTCATATTAGAAAAATAAATGAATAACGTATGAAAATAACAAATAAAAAACAAACAAAAAAAATCTTATTAGAAAAATCATCTGGTAAAAGAACAAATTTGATTCAATTCAAATAAGAATCCAATACATACTTCGAAGACTTCCCAGCAAACGTGTCTTAAGTAACACATGCAAGACAAACTCAAGACTTGTTATGGTAACAAACCCAAGTCATTCAAAAGACAACTCCATGTATTTGGGACGAAGAGTCTTCAAAGACATGTTTTGTGGTCGTTATTGGTAACATGTATACAAGATGTCTTGGGTAACATGTCTGGTGGTCGTTATTGGTAACATGTCTGGTGGTTGTTATTGGTAACATGTCTGGTGGTCGTTATTGGTAACATGTCTGGTGGTCGTTATTGGTAACATGTCTGGTGGTCGTTATTGGTAACATGTCTTGAGTTTGTCTTCCATATGTTACTTAATACCGTAGACAGACACAGAGTTAATCGCGATTTTCAGTTGTTATTTTTGTCAAAAATCGTGTTGTGGAAACAAAATAATCCGGTTTAGGTGAAAATCGTGTAATGATAGTTGACTTTCATTACACAATCTTCACAAAAAACTGGATTATTTCGTTTTCACAAAGCGATTTTTGACAATCGGGATAAACGAAAATCGCGATAATTTTGTGCCTGTCTACCGTGTAAGATACATTTCCTGGTTTGTTAACACTTTTTGTTTTATTTTAATCACAAATAAATATTGTATTGAATTTAGAATATTTAAAGAAAAATATTTTTTATATTTAAATTCAATAATATTTATTTCTTTTATACCCACAAAAAAGATTGAACACATCACCACCTGCACAAAAATAATAATAAAAACTATAAAAAATGGCGAAGTATAATGCTTTTTGTGCATTGGTGTCGATAACGAAGCGGTTTTTGAAGACATTTTCAAGACAACCAAAAGACATGTTACCATTCCTTTTATTTCCCACCGATAGGAGCGCTTTAAATTACATTACGTTTGTGTCTCTAGTAACATACTGAAGACAACCGCAAGACATGTTGCCTAAGAAATTTGTCTCTTTTTAACCAGTGTAATTTCATATTATTTTCTCTATCCCAGACAAGCACAAGACTTGTTACCAAAGACAAAAAATTTGCTGGGTTGAATACTTTCGAAACGAATTCACAAATATCCGCCCCAAGATAAAATATAAAATTCAGCATCGGTTCATACACCTGAGTGTGTGTGTGTTATTTTATATTTTATTCGGATTCTCCGTTATTTTACAATGCGTTTGTTTTTTCAGTCTGATTTAAAATTTAGTGCTAATGGAGATGTTTGAGTGTTCAAGCAGAGATAAGAATAAAGAGATAAACTATTGGGAACAATCCCATGGCCCCGCACTAATTGACTGATAAAAGCGACAATAGCAATATAAGCAGTAGCAGAAACACAACTCGTAACCCGACACATCATGCCATCTAGACGAAAATAGTAAATTTTTTATTTTTGCTATCACAGGCAGCAACAAGAAAAAAAATTTGTCTCATTGTATATAATTATCTCCACTACTACATAAACACACCCCTAGTAAAAAGCAAAAATAATATGATGAATGAAAAAACGATTTTTTCATGGTTATTGTTGTTGTAAAAGCGGTTTTATGATTATTATGTATGTATATGTATTTGGTTATTGGTCTTATTTTTGTCTATGCATTTTTATGCATCCGATGAATGAATATAATTTTTTCAAAATATGACCTCAAAAGGTCATTCACTTTTCTAATAGATCGATAATTTTGCAGATTTGTTATTTAAAAAAGGCTTAATTAAAAAAGTTTTTTAAAAATGAATTGAAAAGTTGATTTTTGTATTGAACACCTGCAAGCTGCAACTTTTTTAATTCATTTTTTTAAGAAATTTTCTGAATTAAAAAAGTTATTCCCTTTTCATACGATATTCACTTTTTTTCATTAAGGAACATTTTTAATTCATTTTTGAAGAACTTTTTTAATTCAGCCTTTTTTAATTCATGTAGCCGTTATTTTCTTGTAGTTGTAATAAATATTTAATTTACTGCAAAAAAGTGTTATCATGGAATATATACATTTACGTATATATAAGAATAAGGCGATCTTCAAATCAAAAGTAAATAATTGTATTAAAAATACGTCATACACAATGTATATACATAGTATAATATTTGTATATATTGTTGTTGTTGTTGTTGTTATTTTCCTTTGTTCAGGTCGACTAGCACTTATAGCTGTATATGACCTATTTTTGTTTTTATATAAAGCGGTTAGTCCAAACTTCTAGAAAGAAGTATGGATGTCCCGAGTCTAATTATTTACTTTCACTGAATCGCACTTTGTGATACCACCGACCAGCACGGATATATGGGCCTTAGACATTAAAAATGCAGTACCCAGTATAGTTAAAATAATATCTCGTTGAAAATTCCTATTCCTTCATTCTCGAGTAAAACAACAACAAAAAATGAATTTGTTGTTGTATTTACTCGGGAATGAAAGGATAGGAATTTTCAGCGAGATATTATTTTGACTATACCACTATCTATTTTATTAAGCTGATTATTGTGATACCCTCGCTTTTGTACACGATATAACGGGCCTTTTACGATAATGCGCAGTACCCGGGACCACCAGCTTAATAAAGATGTTAACACTACGAGATCTATATTGCGACTCAATATTTGTATATAGTATGTGATTATTTTTCTTATCTAAATTTCGCCTCGTAAAAATTCGCAGAAATTTAAGGGACGTAAGCTATCCATTTGGATCGACAACAAACGCCGAGTTTCAGAGGCATTTTTGTGTGATATGTAAGTCTTGTAAACAACATTAAAAAAATTGTTGTGCCATATGTGGGTCTCTTTTGCGACAAGTTTGGTACACCACAATAATTTTAGGTTCCTACCTAACGTATACCAAAGATTTATAAATAAAAAATAACATAATTCACAAAATTTTGCGTTTTTATTACAAACCAGAAAATTGTGTTTCATGATTTAAATTTTACAATAGTTTTGTTTACAAATTGAATTGTATATAATAATAGCTGGGGATTTACTATAACAGATTAATTTAATAGGCCCATTTGTACCTATAAAGCAAATTGGGGAAATTTATTATCTTTTGTGATTGTGGCTTGGTATTGGAACAACACACAAGAAACTGTTGTCGTATGTGATTCCCTTTCGGGCCAATTAATATCTTTTATTTGAGTTAGTAAGTTTTACACACAGCACAATAGATTTAGATTTCTAAATTTAAATTCTTGGCTCTAAAATTTAAAAAGTGGACACAATTTTTTACTGATTGATGTTATCATCTAAATAAAATACTTCTCATAGAAAAATATTTCATGGTTTTTTTGACCTTCTATATGAGTTTTAATTTCTCAGTCATCAAACCGGAATCACGCTTCACTAGTTTGGATAAAACCCATATGAGAAATTTGTCATCGAACCGGAATTCGGGTGCTGATGTAGTTTCGCCCATATCAGTTTTGTTCCGTTAGTTTTGGAATTTTTGCTGAACGGCTTCATTACACGAAAGATGTCGCTATGCCCTGATCATTTAACTGCGTTATGATTTCACGACCCGATTCCCTAAATCGTCCTAATGAAGAGTGCACGATTCTTCAGCCTGCACGAAATGTTATCTTACTTAGTTTTTAATTTTATGAGCCAATTAATATTTATCAATCAAACAATTTTTTTTTTATGATTTAATTTGTAGCATTTCCAAAATCGATCTTTATCTAAAATTGTATGTTTCACGAGAATTTGTATGTTATCTATAAACTTATTTGGTGGTTTGTATTATTCAGAAGTCGTGTAAGTGCACTAATGCTTAAATTTTGATCTTTATTTATGTCACTTTTTTTGTTGGCAAAATCTTTTTTCTGAAAATTGTTTCGTCTGTCCTGTGTAGGTAGCGTTGCAACTACATTGTACCTGATAAACAACGTTTGATTGTTTCTTTAAAGGTATGATATCTTTAATTTTAGGAAACAAGTTGTTATTTAAGCTTGTGGCTGCACATCCTATAATTTTTATGGGCATTTTTTTGTTTCCATAATTCCATATTATGTGGTTAATCAATTTCTCCGGATACTGGTTGCGAAATAATGTATCTTTTAGAATTTTTAAATTTTTATTGTGAAATTTTTCCGATAGAAAGTTTTAAATTTTTTTGGGTCAGAATTTCAGTGGTGGTAATTATTTTATAATTGTTGGGAACCCAAGAATGAAAATTTAAATATCTACCAGACCAAGTATTTTTATGGTACCAATCACAAACAATTTTGCCATTTGGTTCGTGAATCAGCTGAATGTCCAAAAATGTAATTTTATTATCTACTTCTTTTTCTAAGATAAATTTTATTGTGTTATTTTTCGAATTAAATGTTTCCAAAAATGAATCAATTTTGTTTATTGGTATTGCCATAATTGTATCGTCCACAAATCTAAAGTAAAATAAAGGTTGAAAATCTATTTAAACTGAATTTTCCAAATTTTCAATTAATAAATTTGTTATGATATGACTTATTGGTGATAGGTGAGCCAAAAATTTGTTTATAAAATTTGTTGTCAAATGAAAATTCAGAATTGTTCAAAACGATATCTAAAACAGTGAAAAATTGAATTTTTGTTAATTTTGATTTAGCATTTTTCTTTATATTTCTCCAAATCTTGACTTATAATATTTTTGACAATTCACGATTTCCTACACCCTTTGCTTAGCATTTATTCTTTAAATTTGGTGAGCACTTGTAGAAATGATAGGTAGGTTAGCACAAGAAGTCATATGTCTGCTTAAAAATTTTAAAAGATTTCAAAACGCCAACAAAATTATCGGGAGAAATTACTAAAACTTGTTTAACGTAGACAATAGTTAATATTTCGTCGTAAATTTGAAAAGCATGGTTTATAGTAAATTTGAGTTATTTTGCCGTAAATTTGAACAGACGCAATGGTAATAAATATAATTTTTAAATGGGTATTGTGTTTTAAACGAGTATTGATTAAGTGTTAAAGTGTTAAGATATAATTATCGGGAGAAATGACGATAAGCAGCTTGGAATAAAAAAGGCGACTGCGACGTTCTATTTAAATTCGACTGTCTAAGTAAAAGTAAGTGGCTCACAAAATTATAATAGTTTTATATTGCTTTGTTAAATAAAAAAACAACGTCTGCATTGGATAACTCCTAAAAACCAAACATTTAGCTAAACCAATTTTGAATTTACCCAATGCAATTGTTGTTGTAATTGCTTTATTTTTTTTTAATTTATCAAATCAATAAAGCTACTAATAAATAAAAATATTCAATTTTGGATTCGATGTTTTCATGTTTAGAACAATTATTCGACTTTAAATTTCTGACGGACTTTCGAAAATTTTATTGTCCTTAACGAAGATCTTTATGCATCTGGACAATTAGTTTTTGCATTTGTTTTAAGGCTACATAACCCACTAAATACCTCATAGATGATTTTTGAAGTGGAACATCCAGATTAAAATATTTTCTAACATACCCGAAATTGTGCCTATGACATCCATCTTATTTACGCTCTTTTCAGGTGTTGATGAATTTATTTCGGTATTCCAATCTATATTCGGCATACTGTCCGTCGTTTCAAGCAAACGAATATCCAAATCGTATTTACAATTGGATAAGTTTGAAAATGGTGTCAATATTTTAGTGGTGGTAATTCTGGCAATATTGTGATTAAACTCATTACAATTTTTGATCCCATGATGGCATCAATCACAAGATTTAACCAGATCTTGTTGTAAGGATATAATTAGTTTCGACGCTTCCTGTACTTCTCTGATAGTTTTGTTAGTCATTTAAAGCAGTTGAGACAATCGAATAATTTATCAAAATGTTCAATAAAATTGTAAGTAGGTAGCTAGGTCTCGTTGCACATTTTGTTAAGTTGGACTGCGGTTTTAATGGCAGAAGCAACATTTCTACTAAAAACTTGAGTGGCTAAGTGTACTCTCATTAATTCAAAATTATTCGGGTAAAGACGCATGTCGGCATGTATGTAATTTTTGGGTAACATTTCATCATTAAATTTTGTTCTAATTTCTTTTGTTCTATTCAATCAGTACTTTCCAGCTCACTAATACTCTTGACAGACTAGGGATTAGCTAATCTCGTTTTATTTGAGGATTAGCGACTAATCGAAATTAGTGCACTAATCTTTGAAAATTTTGAAGTTTATCTCGTTGTATTGGGTTTCAACATTGCTGAAAGTGTAAGCGGCGTGAGGTTATGATAGAAAGTTATAAAATAAATGACATCTTAAATAATTTTTGCTGAATAAATTTTGAGGTTATATTTATAAAAAGGAAAACTAGTATGTTTTAATGTATAAATCTTATAAATATTGAATTAAAAAACGAGTCCAGCTAGTTTACTAGTTATATTTGAGCGAATCACCATCATAGTATTTTAATTCTCTGATCTCTGCCTAGGAAACTAGTCCCTAGTCTGTCAACGCAAATGGATTTGTGGTAGATTATAGCTAATCTTGGTTCACTAATCGCGCTTCGCTAATCCCTAGTCTGTCAAGGGTATTAGCCATCTTGGCATCGAATATCCGATTTCATTAGTATTTTTCTAACTTATTTCAATAGATGTGGCGTGTCAAAGATTACCATTACTGTCTGTTTATTATCTAGGACCAGTGCTAAAACAAAAAAAAAAATGTTTTTTCGTGAAACAAAACCAATTTTAAAACAAACTTAAATTTAATAATAAATTTCTGCCTATATTTACGCAAATCTAATATTTTTTAAAACTGCCAAAAAATATTTTGCTTTATATAATGTGTCTGTTGTTGTAAACTAACCAAAGCAATACGCGAAAATTGCACTCAAAAAGTTGTCAGTTTATTTGGCACCAATACCAATTTGGTAAAAATAAAGTTGGTTCAATTTTATATAGAACTTTATTTTGGTAAATGACTGTGATCTTATTCAATATAATGAAAGATGGAAAATGATTTATCTTCAACCTTCCCTTTGCTCTTATCCTTCACTTTGTCGATAATACTACCGATATCTCAGTCAAGGTGTTAGAAAAACAGTAGAAATTGTAAAAAGAAGGTGACATTTTTTTTTTAATTTTCCTTTTTTCAAAAAAAAACTAGAAAATTTAGTAAATGAGTCTAAACGAAATTTAAATCCGTTAAAAAATCACAGAAATATTCAATAGTGAAAATTTAGATCTATACCCGGGAAATATACAATCAAATATCAAAGTGAAGGTTAAAACACGTTCAAACAGAAAACTGCCAATTGTAAACGAGATATAAATTCTATTCGAAAATGATTTTCGAATCCCGTCTTCCACAAAACGAGTTCAACAGTACCACACTGGCGTATACAGAACCCATTTTAAAAAATCATTTTTAGAATTGAGCGATCACTACACGTGTAGCTCGAAAAAAAACACAAAAATCCTTAGACAAAAATTATTAACCAAATAATGATCATACTGTTTTTTACAACGCCAATAAATGTGTTATGAAAGATATACATACATATTATTTCTCATTCATTCCTATTGTGTTTTGTTTGTTGTGTTTTTTATTATTATTTTTTTTTTCATTCAATACGAAATTACGAAATGCTATGTATTTTATTTGTATGGTATGTAGTAGTAGCACAAAACAAAAAAAAAATGAGGAAATCTGATTCGGTTTGGTTTTTATCTATTTACAAGTAGATGGCACAGTTTTGGGTTACAGGAATAAGCTTTGATAATATAAACTGAAAGTAAAAGTGGAACCATTGTCGCGGGCCAAATATTTGCTCTGTATAATCTATCTCTTTATTCTTATCTCTGGTAGTAGCTACTCGTATACTTACATATATACTCGTATGTATGTACATAGCTACACACAAAACAAAAAAAAAATGAGGAAATCTGATTCGGTTTGGTTTTTATCTATTTACAAGTAGATGGCACAGTTTTGGGTTACAGGAATAAGCTTTGATAATATAAACTGAAAGTAAAAGTGGAACCATTGTCGCGGGCCAAATATTTGCTCTGTATAATCTATCTCTTTATTCTTATCTCTGGTTCAAGTCATGTCAGTTCAAGTATTTTAGTGAAAACTATGGATTCAAAAGTGAATAATAATCATGAACATTTTGAAAATTCAACTGATTCTCAATTTTGACAATTAGGTGGCGAAAACGTAGTGATTTTGAATCAAACTTGTGATTAAAATAACCAAGAATATCTTTCAATTGATGACCCCAATAGTGAAAGTGTTACCATTATTTATAGTTCAATGGATGAATATGATAAAAATTAATTGAGAACGTGGTGCACAATTTAATTTAGACATATTATTGCTCGAGTGACGAAATTACCGCCCGAGACCGAATGTTAAGAGTGATAACTGAACGATACCAATAATCGATATTTACCCCCAATGCTTACGACATCAGTTTTATAAAAGATATAATTTTTTTTTGTCAAGTTGGTTTTAGTAAAGAATTTTTTTCCTATATTAAAATTCATTAATGTTTTCATTGAAAATTTGTTCAAATCATTTGACGTATGAATATGAACCTTTTTGTTTCAATAACTCGAATTATTTGCTTTGGTTCCTAAAGCTTGGTTTGATTTAATTTAGGGATATGGCTAAAGATAGTCACATAGAAAGTTATTTTGATGAGTCAACAAAAAATTTAAATGTAAATTTGTTACTAATTAATAAACCTCGGGAATTTATTTGTAATTTATTTATTTATTTTATTCAAAATTAACAATGATTATCTACTAAAAAAAAAACAAATGTTACAAAACAAAAAAAAACTTATAGTAAGATAATGATAATACATTAGGATAAAATATTAGGTACTTCCACAAATACATAAAGTATTTATATCGGAAATCCCGACCCCGAAAATAATATATTTAAAAATATAAGTGCGTGAGGTGCTCCTTTCAAAATAAACTGTAATTAAAAGTGATATAATATAAAAACAATGGGCGAGCTCACGCTCAACTCGCAAAAGAATTATGTGAAAACTGAAAACCTTTAACTATTGAATCATAAATTAACGCTTTAAAATTCACCATTACTAGTGAACGGCAATTGTTTAAGATTCCATATTTAGATTTTTGTGAATGGTCATGGCAAACCAGGTGAACAAAGCAAAGTGGCATTGCTGGTTTGATTGAGTTGAACTAAATGAAATAAGATGGTTACATTAGACAAAGGCGCTACTTTGACTGTAAAATCATAGCAGCTGGAAAGACGGTAGCATGTCTCTATGTGTCCCGCATAACCAAACTCAGCAACAGAATGAGCAATACTAAACATAGCATGCCGATTAAATAATTTCAAAATTATTGTATCAATGTAGTATAAGTGTCATTTTCACTGCTCGCTAAGATATATAATATTTGGAAATGTTATTTCTACTTTTTATTGGAGTAAATACATATATTATGAGTAGATGGCTTCTCTATTTCACCAAGTCGTAAATATTGGAATTTGGAATGCTATTAAAAATAATATATTTGTCTATAAAAAAGCCGAAAGAATCATTTAGTTTTAAACAACAGAACTTTACAAACTATTCCTTACAACAAGAAATTAAAAAAATTATGTTTCTAACAACAACAAAAAATAAACAAAAAAATTCGGCACTTCGACACATTCGGCCCTTGGACCCATTCGGCCCTTCGACCCATTCGGCCCTTCGACCCATTCGGCCCTTCGACCCATTCGGCCCTTCAACCCTTTCGGCCCTTCGACCCTTTCGGCCCTTCGACATTCGGCCCTTCGACATTCGGCCCTTTGCAATTCGGCCCTTCGTCCTCTTTCCGATTTCTGTTCGGGAAATGAATTATGACGGTATACAGAACAAAAGTGTCCGGAAAACGAGCTATTACAGTACAGAAAATTATAAAACCAAACAAAAAAAAGTAACTAAAGTAACGTGATAATTTGAAAATCATTTGGATTGATTTTCTTAAATTTCAAATTCTTGTTTTTACTTTAAAATTCAATTTTAAATGAAAAAATCGAATTAATGTCCCACATGTAGTATGAAATAAAACGTTGTACGTTACACGTACGTTAAATGATCGTTACAGTACTCGTTCAAAATTCTAAATAAACGTCGAACTCGTACTGTAATAACTCATTTACCGCTCTTGTGACGTAAATAACTATTACACTTCACAAGCATAAATTGTGGCCCTTTTACTCGTATGTAATTTTCATTTACAAAAACACTTGTTGCTGCTGCAGATATTTTCACAACAAAATAAATTAAAGTAGGCGGTTTTTTTTTAGATTTTTTTTTTGTATTCGGATCACGTTGTTATTGAAATGCCGAATGATGTTGTAAATTGCATGTGTATGCGTAGATTTTGCATTGATTTTACGTTTTATTTATTTTTTGTTTTTATCGATATTCACACATACCAGCAATATTTTTGGTTCGGCATTTTTGTTTCCGTAACCCGATTTCGATACAATTTTTTATTTACACCTGCCGCTAAAGATGTTTTCACATCAAAAATCGAATACACACCCAGGTGTGTCGTGTTGACAGGAAGGCTAAACCAATAAATGTCTGATCAAATTTCGCTTATTTAGTTAATGTTCAATGGCAATCTTAATCTCCTCGATTATCTTAATCGCCACCATACTAGATAGGTAACACTTTTAATAACATTTATATACATTTTATTAAGAGATGTAATAGCTTAAATATAATATCTAAAATATTCAGTGGTGTCAATAAATTCAAACTAACAAAAATTCAAAACGAAACAAATTCCGAACAATTTCGAAATTTCAAGAAAAATCAATAAGATTCTTTCGGCATTTTATAGACACAATATATTAATAAGAAAAATCAAATATTGCTTGCAAGTAAACCAAAAAAAATTTCCGAGTTGAACAAGTAGATTTACTTAAAATTTGATATTTTGATTTTGCTTGTTTCTACAAAACGAAACGAGCAAAGTTACTCGAAAAATATTTTTTCGTATTTTTCGTAATTTTTTGTTTTGATTTTGCTGGTGCTTGCAAATAAATTTTTGTTTGTTTCTGATCGAAATTTTACGCTTGTTTCCGTTCTCTAATACGCACATGATATTTTTTTGTTCTGGACTTCATTATCGCACAAAAGTACCCATAATTTTTATTATCTGAATATTGATAACAATTATAGATTAACAATTAATTTATAATAAACTTTTATTTTATTTCAGTGGCACCTAGTGTAGAATAGAATAAGTCAATCTAGTGGTAAAATGACATCTAGGTTAGGGTATTGACGAATGGAGCGGTGTCCTCCAGCGGACAATAGTGAAATATGTAGTAGGCTGTAGCAAAAATTTGCTATATGAAATTATATGGGAATATTGTCTATTTTTTATTAATGAAAATTGTAATGATTAGAAAATTAAATTAATCCCATATGTAGTTTAAAGTGTGATTTTTGTATATCTGATTTATTTGTGACATTCTTATCATTCTAAATATGAGAAACTTGTACTTAAAAATTGCATAAATTTCTAAATAAGTTAGGGTTACCAAAAACATAAATGTTTTAAAAATTTTGAATTTTATATTGTATTAATAAGTCATGGTCTAATAAAGCTCCAAAAATGTTTAGTGGCCGAAATATATACATATTTATAGTGAGTTTAACATAAAATTTCTGTAATTTTTAAGTATAACTTTCTAATATTTAAATTGAATAAAATGGCTTAAATGAATCAGATATACTAAATTCACAATTTAAACTACATATGGAATTAATTTAATTTTCTAATCATTACAATTTTCATAAATAAAAATATAATTTAAGTAGACAATATTTCCATATAACTTCATACAGCAAATTTTTGTTACAGGCTATCACATACTTCACTATTATCCGCTGGGGCACACCGTTCCATTAGTCAATTATAGCCACAGATATTAACTAATTATCTTAAACTACACAAATAGGAGCTATTCATATTTGAAATGATACTTTCGTATTTCAGATACATAATATTTGGTTGTGTATTTTAACACAATAAAAAATTCTAGTAATGTTTTGAATAAAACCCCTAAATGTTAATGACAATGTTGATACTTGTTGATTAAATTATTTCTTGTTATCAATATAACTGCATCAACGGAGAGAGCTAAATATCACCACCTCCTCTGCGTGTTCAATGACCATATTTTTCAATATGAGGAATAACATCGTCGGACAGTTTTCCCAGACACCGTAACCGTAAACCTTCAAAACCATAATAGGAAATTGTTTGCCATTTCCTAAATTAGTTATTCCTCTTGGAAGATATCCAACATGGACAGTTAATATGTCCGACAACAACTTCATTCACATTGACAAGTAAAACACGCTCGAATTCTGCCACTACTCGAGAAATTTAAATCATATACGCATATAAAATATAAGCATTATTCGTATAGTGGCTCTCACATCGTATAGTGGCTCGCGACGGATTTTGGTATCTACATGTTCACAAGCTAAACCACTCGATATCCATGGCAACATAGAATTTTGTTATGTTTACTTAAACCAAGAGCTAGTAATCCTTACAGATTATTTTTTTAGATTAAATGAAGCCGGATTGGAATTAAATATTGAAAAAGGCCATTTCGCGAACGAATTGTTGGATACGAAGTGTTACCAGAGGGAATTACACTGACTCGAGACGACCGATTAGCCAAACAGGCAATTTCGGAAAGGCAGCCATTACATGCCAGGAGAGAACATAATTGCTCGAGTATTATTATTTATATTTGTGAGAATAACCCTATCTATATACATAAGTCAATAATCAATAACCGCACTTCCCACTGGGTCCCACGAAAATACATATTCACAACCATGAAAAGAACAAAGTGACGACTCTGACGACCTATATAAATATTTGACTGAATAATACCATGCACAATTCAACAGACTTAATTTTTGATATATACGAGTATGTATGCATACGATCAACAAAATGTCATAAATACAAAGTATGATTGATACAGGCAAAGACCACAATTTTTTCATAACTAAGCCGATGACGGGTATCAGCCATAAATTTTAGGAACTTAATGTCCAGTTTTTTTGTGTATATAAGGAGGCCTGCAACCGAATCATTTTATTCATTTTGTAACAGTGATTATTCCAGTGGATAACATTTTGTGAAAATATGAAGTTTATAACAATTATGGTGATATTGGTTGCCGCCAGTCTAATGGTAAACATTTTATTAAATACGTTAAACGTTAAAATTTCAAATACATTTTTAACAATGAATAATACGAATAGGTGCAATCAAAGAGTATGGAAACGTTTATTGTTAATGGAGCGAATAGTTCAACACTTCACGGAATGGGATTCTATGCATATTTGGAAATATTCAGAGAACCTGATTTTGGAGGGCCAACAATGTATTTTGGTGGTGGCACTGTCATATCGAGTTCTTTTATTTTGACGGTTGCCCAAAATGTGGTTGGGTATGTATTGTGGTTTTTAAGAGATTCTGTGGCAATATGGCATAAGGGAATAACTCGAGTTATACCCTTTTACATATTATTTCAAATTCGAAATCTCCATATTCGAATTCATATCATATCAATCTTTTGTAATAATCCAGCCACTAGAAACAATCGTAATAATCATTTAAAAAAGCAAGAATTCAAAAAAATCATACGATTTTGAGTATCTCTTAATTTTAAAAACGTTTTCCTGAAAAATGCGAATTTTAGAGTTATTCCCTTATGTCATATTGCCACAGATATAATTTCGTGTCAGTAATTCAAAATTTTAAAGTTAGATTTAAATCATGGCGGATCGGACTAGGTGCGAATCATATTTCTAATATGCAATGGTTCTTATCAACGACAGCATTCATTCATCATGGATACGATGACAAGACTTTAATCCATAACGTAGCACTTCTTCGAATAACTCAACATATAAGACTTGGCTCCCCCTCCGGTATTTTCGCTTTTGGTTTGCCGTCTTCTAAATACGAGCTCTGGACCAGCCATTGGATCTTCAGTGTCATTATCGGGGTTTGGTTTTGGTGCTACAGATCGTCAACCGGCTGGTTTGCAATCTGGAAATTTCATTGTCGTTACTCAAGAAGTATGCGAATATAGTTACCCACATTTGGTTCAAACTGGACAAATTGCAAATCATTTCTGTGGCACAAGAAATGAAGGTAATATTTGCGCTGGTGATCAAGGTGGACCGGCGTGGGCAGGGGGGTCTGCTGGATTCGCTGGGATTCAATCTTTCTATCGCTATGAAGATTGTAGGAGCCCTGAGGCACAACCAGCAACTTTTATTAGAGTATCAAGATACGTAGCCTGGATCAAAAATGTTACCAGCACTCAATCATTGTAGATTGTGTAAGTGTAGAATGAAGAATAAATTGTTCTTAAATTTGCCCAAGTACAGTAAATACATTAAAATTATTAATCAAATTTATATGTTTGAGGGTTTAACTGGATAATATTTAAAAACTGCCTTTCCCCAATCTATAATGTAGTGCTGAAATCTGCTTCCACTTGGCACAATTAAAACCCAATTAGGTTAAGTTATTTTCCTTTTGAAATAAAACCAATGAATCTGAAAGATCACTTGGCCACATCGAATGCTATACCTATATAAGTCAGGTCGGCATTCAGATAATTGTGAGCTTTTTTTGTAATAGGTTCAAAACATTCAGCAATAACTGCAGAATATTAATAGCGAATCCGAACCAGGGGTTTCGCTCTATACCCTTATTTAGCTATTAATACAACATAGTTCATCCTAGAAAAGAAGATTGTCAAATTAAAATGGCTCAAATTAGATTCGAATGACCTTTTCAAAATTTCTTGGAAATCACTTGCTTGAGAGCGAGTGACATTTTTACTACATATATGACTATATGATCACACTTCATAATGATAGGTATAGTCATGAAAATCCAAGTGCTAATTTAAGAAACCAAGAATTTCTAATATTAACTTCATATGATCATACTTAAGATTAGTTTTATTTTACTCGTAAACATCTTTTGAATACAAAACTATAATAGTCATACGTTGGTTGTAGCACAGATAAGAATATCAGATGAACCAAGCCCGAATGATTTTGCGGTTTTTTGAACTGGAACCCAATATTAAATGTGTCTGTAATATTTTATCTTGGACTCAAAATAATACAAAATTGATTCACGTAACACCATCTATCGTAAATAAATATAAATATTTTTGAACAAATATTTGCTTTTATTAAACAATTTTATTTGTTATATTAAATTTTAAAGTTAAATTATTAAAGCAAAAGTTGTAATTGTAATTTTTTACAAAAAAAATTGTCGAAATCATCTAAAAAGTAATGAGCTTATTAAAATGTGTCTCTACTAACTGTCTTTCTTCTATTAAATGTTAGATGGAACCTCAGTAAAAATAATTTAAATTGGTTTGAGTTTCAGGTTTTGGGTTCCAGAATGAATTGCCAAAAACTTGTTCGGCTTGAAACATCTGATATTCTTATCTGTGGTTGTAGTGATATCAGGTGTAGAATGTCAACAAATTAACAGATTCATTCTTATGCTAGCAAGCATACAGTAGATCTTTTCATGTCTACTATATGCTTGAGAATTTATAAAATATTTCATCTAATTCTATTGCTCGAGTTGCATTCAGGAATCGAATAAACATTATGCTACATTCGAATTTAAACGGTCTGCAAAATACATGCTCATGATGTATGCCTCATGGATTTTGTTTTGTTGTTCAAAGGCAGACGTGTTCATATGATATAGTTTGCCTCCTTTTTTTTATCCTATTTTTCAGCGCTCTCAATAAACACAACAACTCAGTGCTACCACGATGGCAGACGTCACGATTATAGTGAACAATTTTTATCCTTAATAGATAGCCTCTGTTCAACGTACATATTACAAAACCGTTCCTAAGCAAATTATATTTGAGTTGGATGTTGCTGGTTTATCAAGCTTCCAATAATTTGTTAAAGAAATTAGTTGAAATCGTCCCCTTTGTAAAATCCGGGTATGTAAATAAAGTAATTGGTCACTCACGACGTTGGTCTGGTGGTCATTGTTCGGTTTTATTTGAGCACGGATTAAGTTCCCGTTGTGGCCATTTTAATGCAGATTAATACGCTTTGTCAACGATCCTCATGTTATTCATAAATGCTAACCTGTTGGACTATAAATTCAATTAGAATGTGTCATATTTGCCCATTGTATTTGCCCATTTCAAAGTAGTTTCTCTCATTTCCTAACATTTTACTTGTGGACAGCGCCAAAATGTGGTTAATAAGAATTGCCGAACACTGTTATTAGTTTCGTTATTTGTCGCACAGTTCATTTTTAAAATTTCAATCGGAAAAAAGTTTTATAGACGACAAGCAATCAGAATCATAATTACACTTAATTAAGAATAAAATTAATCGATTACTTATAGCGTATATTCAGGCGAATTTAATGTTCTCTCTTTAATTTTATTTGTAGCAGGAAACGGGAATTTAAGGAAAACAGCTCCCGGAAATCAAAATCTGACTTATATTTGGTGAAATACAAACAAGTGCAGGTATGTACATACATAATAAGTATCGGTGTGCCAGTAACAATATTTTTGAATCGAAAATGAAATCAATTTTAGCGTTAAGTAAATACATAAATCAAAAACTAATGCTAATGTTAAGCAGACACCAATCAAATTAAATTTTGGAAATCACCCAACTGTCAAAAAGTCTCAAAATATGAATTGATTATAGCCATAATTTTTCAAATTGAATTTATTAGCCATACATTTTAGTATTTATTGGCATTATCCGATATTTTGTGTCCGTGAAAACGAACTACAACTAAATCATTGTGTTCATTTCATAACGTGGGTTTCGATAAAGTTACTTCGGTCTAAAAAGACCAAAGTATTGAAATCCTGTAAAAAATAACGAAAAATTTGGTTGCTCCAAAACCACTTTTCTCCATGTTAATATATAAAATAATGAGATATAAACCCAAGTGAAAACAAAAATAAAAAATTAATTTTCTATTAGCGTCCAACTAGGCTCTCTTTGATAATCACTCTCTTCTTCGTTCGTACATATATTACGTTTTATAAACTGATTTTTTAATTAACATTTCATTCATATTTTATTTTATTTTTTTTTTTTTGTACACTCATGGCTGGTATCCACTTGTATATTTTTCTCTTGACAAAAAATAAATGAAATTCTGCTCATGACATTTTTTCTACAACTATGTAGTATGTACTATACTAACATAAAGAATATTCGCGACTTCCAACAAAGTAGCTGACATCTGGTGAAAACAATATGAACAAAATTTAACCATAGAACAAGGGGGTTCAGAACTGTCAAATAGTTGAATTCGACAATACTCGTCCCCTTTGCTTACATAGAAACTAACGCCAACTACATTTGATGAAAATCGCCAATAACAAATTTCTCTCTTTGAGAATAAGAAAAAAATTTGAATTGGTTCCTTTTTCGATTAATAAAATTTTTGGCATACTACTACATACATATATTTAAACGCCATAAAATTGTTTATATGTTTGTTTGTATCATGGATTTCGGAAACGGCACGATCGATTTTGATAAAAATTGGTGATGGGGAGTTTTCGAGTGCTAGGAAGCAATTGCGACTAGTTTTGATTTCAGGAAAATTCATTTAAGGGGTCCTCCAATGGGGCCCGGGTTCCACTTTTCTTTAAAAAAAATCCAATTGTTGTGGTTGTGTTGTTTTTATTTCTTTCTTGTTTTGTGACTTTTGTTATCAATGGGATTTATGCACAATAGCCTAATTGGATCTGGAAAATGGCCAGTTTGAGTGGAACTAAGCTATTTCCCAGCCGATTGGGATGAAACTCAGTGTTTACGATGAAAATGAGATTCTAATATGAGTTCCTGATGTGGTTCTGCAAAATGCCCAATTTGAATGGTATTAAGCCATTTTTTAACCGATTTGGATCAGACTCGGTTTATATGATGAAAATGAGATGGCAAAATGGTCGGTTTGATGAAAATGAGATTCTAACATGAGGTCCTGATGTTGTTTTGAAAAATTACGAATTTGAATGCGACTCTGCATTTCACAACTGATTGGGATAAAACTTGAATTTATATAATGTAAATGAAATTCTAAGATGAGTTCTAATGATCTGCTTCAGCAATTCGATTAGAGCTTGACTGATTCCATGGTTAAGCGGATGTCCAAGTCGCTCGGCGACCTGGATCGGGGTCAACGAAGTACATTTGGCCATATTGAGGTTGCTTCAATTCACCTTGAGCAATTTGTATCGTATGAACTGCCATATTCATTTTATGATAAATTTGTCCACTTACGATAAAACTATAGATACCATGAGTGTTAATGAAGACAGTGCGACGCAAGCGTTAAATTTCGGATCCTTTGGTTGGATTCCTCTGCATGTTGATGACGTCGCAAAACTAAGCGCATTAATTCGTTAGAAAACATCGATGTGTCCAGTTTGATTTTGCCGTGCAAGCAGCAATCACTAAAAGAGTTGCGGTTAGTTTGCTTGAATACACGTTCTTCGGGAAAATGAATAGCTCCACAGTGAATGCACGAGACATTGAAAAGTCTCAAGCTTTGGAAAGTGACGTGGGCATTAACAGTGTCCTTGTAGATCTGTAATTGATTCTGGTTCAGGGCTCTTTGGTGTCTAACGTTACGGCGTCTTTGTTCTTCCAGGTGCTGATCACTCATTGGTTTCATCTGCTCTTCCCTGTGATGTATGATGTCGGATTTATTCCAAACGCTGATCACGTTCCTCACTGGTTTCGTAGGCTAACCGTTCAGATGCACGTCGTCACATGTCTTTCAGTCGCTGGGTGTTCGCTTTGACGCTTTTATTTTATTTTATTTTCATCTAAAATTTATTAAAAAAGGCTAAAATTTTCCCATAAAACATGAAAATTTCATTTTAGTTCTCAAATTAATATTCAACATAAAATGACAACAAATTGAGTATAAAATACAAATTATGCTCAATTGGTACAACGTCATGACTCATGACAAAAATATTGAGTATTCTAATCTTATCCTCTCTTGACAAAGTTGCAATGCGCATGCTCAAAATCATTTTTGTGTGTATTTTGCAAAATGTACTAAAAATTGTTACGAGAAGAATAATGGACTAGATTTTTTTTTGTTTTTTTCAAGAGAAAAATACACAAGTGGAGACCGGCTATTACATATTTAATTTTAGCTCGATAGACAATATTCATATTTGTGTGCACATTTCCAATTTAAAAATTTAAAACAAATCAGGACTGCCTTGATTTGTGTGCAAACACTGCACGCCAAGTAAACTGGAAGACAATCGCATTCGTTTATAGCGATTACGAATATAACGACATTCCGGATATAACGACGAAATTTTTTCGGTCCCTTGATTGTCGACTGTCGTTATAGGTGAAAACTACTGTAGTACGATGGTGAATCAAAATGTCTTGCAATATCATATGAAAAAAAAGAGTGAGTAAGACAACTATATATTTTTTTAAAAAAAATTTTGTCGCGATGAAACTTTTAGAACACTTATAGAACATTTTGACTGCACAACAAAAGAAAATTCGTGTTCAAACTTCAAAGGCGATTTTAGACATGTATCAAAAAGATCGATGCAATGGATTGCACCTGGTGAACCACCACCATAGAAATTCAAAATTCAACCGTCTACTGGTAAGGTTTTGGCAATAATTTGTTGGGATGCTGAAGGAATATTGATGATTGATTATATGCCACCGAAAACCACAATCACAGGCATCTATTACGTAGAGGTTTTGCGAAAATTGAAAATATCAATCCGGGAAAAACGGCCAAAGAAATTTAAAAAAACCCTTACTTCTTGACGATAATGCATAAGTGCACAATTCTAAAGTTGCTCAAGCTACATTAAAGGAGTGCGGCTTCGTGGGAGTGTGGCACCCAGTAACTACTTTCTGTTCCCCAATTTGAAAAAAAAACTAAGGGGCCGGAAATTTTCCAGTAATTCTGAAGTACAGTCGGTTGTAAATAAATATTTTATGGAGCAAAAGAAAACTTTTTTTTAGAGGGCTTAGGCAACTTAATTGATATATGTAACAAATGTATAAACCTTAAAGGAGATTATGTCGAAAACTAAAAATATTGCTGTCTCACTCACTCTTTTTTTTCATATGATATTGCAAGACATTTTGATTCGCCCTCGTAATAAACTAAAAAGTAATAATTTAATTTTGGTTGGCTTATTTATTATATTTTTGTAGAAGTGGGAGAGGGACAAAATCCCGAGAGTACAAAATCCCGAAGACACAAAATCCCGAGAATATAATATCCCGAAAGCTTATGCAAATTCCAAAATCTAGTTGTTTCTCAATTGGTGCAATTTTCCTTTGATTTAAAGATGCATGTATACACACGAAAAATCGATGGTTCGTAGCGATATCCCGCCCAAAAAAAATTCCGCTTTTTAAAATCCTGGTTTTGTAAAGGTTTCTGATGAAACAAATGAATTTTGTTGGCTTCGAGGGGACCAGAGAGAATTACATTATACAGAAAAGACAAGATGGTTCATGTATTTTTACTTATATTTGCGGGAATAAGCCTATCCATATAATGCAATAATAAATAAACGCACTTTAAACTGGGTTATACGAACAATTCAGGTTTAACAAATGGTGGGATGGAAAATACATATTCACAATCATGAAAAGAACAAAGTGACGACTCTAATGATTCAATCAATATTTGACTGAAGAATGTACATTTTGTGCCATATACAAATCAATTGACATAATTGTTGATAAACGAGTAAGTACATACGATCAACAAAATGGCATAAATACAAAGTATGATTAATAAACCTAAAGCCCACAATTTTTTTTCGTAATTAAGACGGTATATCAGTCATAAATTTTATGTATTTATTATCCAGCTTTTTATGTATAAAAGAAGCCCGCAATCGAATCATTTTATTCAGTTTGTTAAAGTGATTATTCCAGTTGGTAAAATATCGCGGTAATATGAAGTTTATAACTATTATAATGATGGTGGTTGCCGTCAGTATTATGGTAAGCATTTTATTGAACCCATAAAACTTTCAAATACATTTTTAACGTCGTTATTTGAATAGGTACAATCAAAGAGTTTGGAAACGTTTATTGTTAATGGATCGAATTCTACATTTAGTAATTTTTTCTATGCATATTTGGAAATATTCAGAGAATCTGATTTTGGAGGGCCGACAATGTATTTTGGTGGTGGTACCGTCATACATTCTTCTTTTATTTTGACTTGTGCCCAAAATGTAGTTGGGTATGTATTACAGTCTTGCTGAGATTATGTAATTTCGTCTCAGTAATTCAAAATTTTAAAGTTAGATTTAAATCATGGCGTATCGGATCAGGCGCGAATCAAATTTCTAATATGCAATGGTTCTTATCAACTACAGCATTCATTCATCATGGATATGATGACAAGACTTTAAGCCATAACGTAGCACTTCTTCGAATAACTCAACAAATAACACCGGACCACGGTATTGTCGCTTTTCCTTTGCCGCCTCCTACGAGCACTGGACCAGCCATTGGATCTATAGTGTCATTAGTGGGATTTGGGTTTGGTGCTACAGATCGTCAACCGGCTCGTATGCAATTTGGAAATTTCAGAGTCGTCACTCAAGAAGCATGCGGAGATAGTTACCCACATTTGGTTCAAACTGGACAAATTGCAAATCATTTCTGTGCCACAAGAAATGAAGGTAATATTTGCGCTGGTGATCAAGGGGGACCGGTGTGGGGACCATCTGACTTAATTGGGATTCCATCGTTCTATCGCTATGAAGATTGTAGGAGCCCCGAGGCGCAACCAGCTGCTTTTATTAGAGTAGAGAAATACGTAAACTGGATCAACAATGTTACCAACACTCAACGATTGTAGATTGTATAAGTGTTGAATGAAGAATAAATTGGGCTTAAGTTTGCCCAAGTACAATAAATACATTAAAATTATTAATCAAATTTATATGTTTGAGAGTTTAACTGAATATTTAAAAACTGCCTTTCCCCAATCCATAATTTAGTGCTGAAATCCGCTTCCACTTGGCACAGTTGGAAACCAATTAGGTTAAGTTATTTTCCTTTTGAAATAAAACCAATGAATCTGAAAGAGCACTTGGCCATATTAAATACTATACCTTTATAAGTCAGCTCGGCATTCAGATAATTGTGAGCTTATTTTGTAATAGCAATAACTGTAAAATATTAATAGTGAAACCGAACCCGAAAAGAAGATTGTCAAATTAAAATGGCTCAAATTAGATTCCAATAACCTTTTCAAAATTTCTTGAATATCATTTGCTTGAGAGCGAGTGACATATTTACTATATGACATGATCACACTTCATAATGATAGGTATAGTCATGAAAATCCAAGTGCTAAGCATACATATATGTCATTGCGTTGTTAATTGAGCGCGCTTTAAAGTAGGGCCAAAGACTTAAGAATTTAAGAAACCAAGAATTTCTAATATTAACTTCATATGATCATACTTAAGATTAGTTTTATTTTACTCGTAAACATCTTTTGAATACAAAACTATAATAGCCATACGTAGGTTGTAGTGATATCAGGTGTAGAATGTCAACAAATTATCAGATTCATTCTTATGCTAGCAAGCATACAGTAGATCTTCTCATGTCTACTATATGCTTGAGAATTTATAAAATATTTCATCTAATTCTATTGCTCGAGTTGCATTCAGGAATCGAATAAACATTATGCTACATGCGAATTTAAACGGTCTGCAAAAGGCATGCTCATGGATTTTGTTTTGTTGTCCAAGGGCAGACGTGTTCATATGAAATAGTTTGCCTCCTTTTTTTATCCTATTTTTCAGCGCTCTCAATAAACACAACAACTCAGTGCTACCACGATGGCAGACGTCACGATTATAGTGAACAATTTGTATCCGTATAACATAAGAAATAAAAATGTAGCTTCGTTAATATAATTCGTCCAAGATCGAAAGTTGGAGACAAAGGAAATTATGGATGATATGTATTGAGAATGAGCTTCAAAATGGCCTGTTTATGGTAGGACCACCGAAAGGAAATAAAGAAATATTATTCAGTCAAAAGAAGAGCTGAACGTGTATAGTCTATCTACAGAATTAAACCAAACTGATTTTTTTAATTTCCAAAACTGAGCTACTGATTCCACCGCACTGCCTAATCAAGATTTTTGAGAATAATAAAAATATGATAGTCCAGATTATGCGGTCAAATAAGCCGATTAATAGGAATATTAATTTTGAGCAAAAATAATTAAACTAAAATTTACATTGAAAATAGTTATTTAGTTTAACAATGTAGTTTAAACGTAACTACCTCTATATCATTATTTTTGTTTAATGCGGAAGTCAAAAATCTTAAAATTGAGCAACACGCACGAAGTCCTAAGGCGACCATTAGCTTAGCAAAACCTGTTGTGTTATTCTTAAATGATGTTAAGTGGGTTTTGTCAGTCCATCTGAGCCTAAAAAAAACTTTTATGTGTGTGAATTTTTAGTCTACGAAATTGAGCTACTATTATTACTGTTGTGTAGGTTTTCAATAATTTAAAAAAACTTTTAAGAGATTCAATATAAATTATGCAGCCAGCAACTACATTGGCTACATTGTTTTAATTATTAAAAATTTCTTAATAAAAATAGAATTTTGTTTGGTGTGGAAGATATCAAAATATGAAACTGAACAACATGTTTATAAAATGAGCAACTTGTAAAACATGCATTATTAAGTTACTTGCTCTAAATGATCAGCAATTTAGAACAAATCCACTTTAAATTAGAGTGATATAAATAGACAATTATACATTTTCAACAGTTTGGTGTTAAGTACTTTCGAACAATGCAGATTTCCGTTTAAACTGAGCAATATATTCTGCATGCGACACACATCATTATTTTGAGTAACATTATGAATTTGGATACCATTTAATAAAATGAGTTATTTTCGATAATTGCTTCTTGGTTTAATTTCAATACATAACCTAAAAATTGTTCAACTTTGAATTAAGCAAAACTAATTAAGCTAAAGATTGCATAATTTTTTAGCAATTTTGGAAACTGAGCAATTAATTTAAGCCTCTAAAATTAGTGTGTTAAATAGATAATCATAATTGTTAACCAAATTCAAGTCAAAGGTCGTTTAACCTTAATAAATATTTCACACATAATAATTGAGCAACCCTCGAAAGTAAATTTCTGATAATAAGTACAGCTTGTTTTACTTTTTTGACTTAACCTAGTACAATTAAAAGTAAAAAAAAAATTGAGCTACTTTCATTTAATAATTCCTTACCATTCAAAACGGGTTTACCACTACTCTGCTTAAGCCTTGAGGAAAACTAATTACGTTACAACAGTTTAAACCGTAAAACTTAGCTGAAAAATAGGATCTTAAATGAACAATTTAATTTTTTTTAATAATTGTTTTTATTTGAAGTAATTGCATTTCCACTGTGGACTTTTGGTGAGTGAGTATTCCACACTTTTCAGTCTATTAAAATAATTGAGCAACTATTTTTCTTGATGTCGCAATTTTGAATATTATTTCTTTGTTGCTCATTATAAGCAACCAATATAAATTAAATATCAAAACTCCTGTTCAAAAAACCTAAAGATAATCAGCATTGGCTGTTTCTGCTCAAGGTGTTGGTTTACAAATTAGGGTCAAATTATTCTGTTCTCATGAATTCTGGTTCTGAATAAAATACAAATATTAGAACATATTGAAGATTAGATATCAATAAAGTACCGAGACCTAAATTAAGTTAGGGCCCATCTTTTCAGATATAATCTAAATTAGCACGATTACGATATTTAGCGCACCCAGTTTCAAAACTTTTTTCTAGATTTTCAGAATTCCAATCCTGGCTCCATGACAAATGAGAATAAGTAAGGACTCGATTTTTATATTGGCTATTCGATGACACAGACCTGGCACAAGAAAAAATAAGTTTAAGCCAGAAATGGAAAAACAACCAAAATTAAAAACGACCCGCTATACTATCAAGCCGACAGCCACAGAATGTAATCCACTGGAATGTAAGAGAGCCAGGAATTGTACTGCATAATGACTCGTAATATGTAGGGTTCGTTGTAATTTTATGATGAATGAATATTTCGATGTTAGTTCATCCAACCATGTAGTAGTGACTGCACTTGTAAAGGTAAATAACTTATTGTTGGCTTCTTCGATCGATCCATAACTAATTTGTTGTTGAGCCTCAAATAAGCCGTTGGAGGCACAATCGGCCGGATTATCTACTAATTGAGGATTGAGTAATGAGAATTTTGTATATGTAGAGTGCCAAATATCCAAATTAACTCGAAATAATTTCACGCTCCACGGGCTTTCAGCTGTCAAACATACCTCGTCGTATTTATATCATGGGTAAGTATCAAAAATAACCGAATCGGATGAAACCGGTTTTAATTTTTGACGCTTATGTTCGCATTGAGTCATTTTTGTCTTCCCTCTAGCATGAGTAATTCTTGTTTTTGTATCTATTGTTGTTGTAAACAAACAGGATTGCACACCCTTAACATTAATAAATGGTTTATTCTTCGTCTGACACACTCGTAATATTTTTTTATTTTGGGATTTGTTATTTGTTTCTGTCAGTATTATAATATTCTCTCAATCGTTCTCTTCTAAGCTTTTTTCTCTTATTTTGTTTTATCTCTTTTATTTGCATTACGTTAAGAGAAAATCAAAAAAAAACGCACATTCGACACCAATACAATTTACCAATACTATTGCTTCCCGGTAATTCTCAAATCAATCCTCATTTTGCGACCAAAATATGCGCAATAAATGCGCAATTTTGAATAACCACTTTTTACTGGTTTACTACCTATATAATGCAGCAAATAAATCAAGTTTCGAGAAAATGGACATTTTGGTAAAACCAAAGTGTTATTCTATGCTCTGCTGAGGAGTACTGTATAAAATTGAATTATGACATGTACATTGTACATACAAATCAATCGAATTACATTTTTGTTATAAAGAAATGTGAATATTAAAATGTCACAGATAAAGCCCTCAATTTTCTTTTAACTAAGCCGGTGACGGTAATCAGTCATAAATTTCTAGCATTTACTACCAGTTTTTTGTGTATATAAAGAGGCCCGCAATCGAATCATTTTACTCAATTTATAAAGTGAGTATTCCAGTTGATAAAGTATTGTGGTAACATGAAGTTTATAACTATTATGGTGATGGTGGTTGTCGCCAGTGTTACGGTAAACATTTTTATTGAATACATAAAACTATTTGAAAGTTTTAACCTTGAATAATTCGAATGTGTATAGGTACAATCAAAGAGTTTGGAAACGTTTATTGTTAATGGAACAAATACTACAGGGACTGTACCATTCTATGCATATTTGGAAATATTCAGACAAGCTGATTTTGGAGGGCCAACAATGTATTTTGGTGGTGGTACTGTCATATCGACATCTTTTATTTTGACTTGTGCCCAAAATGTGGCTGGGTAAGTATTACGAAAGTACTGAGATTATGTAATTTCGGGTCAGTAATACAAAATTGTATCTTTAGATTTAAATCATGGCGGGTCGGATTAGGTGCAAATCGTATTTCTAATATGCAATGGTTCTTATCAACGACAGCATTCATTCATCATGGATATAATAACCAAACTTTAATCGATAACGTAGCACTTCTTCGACTAACTCAACATACCTCTACAGGCACAAACATTGCACCAGTACTTTTACCGGCTGATTATAGTGGTGGAATTTTTGGTTCAGTGACTGTTCATGGATTTGGATTTGGTACTACAAATCATCAACCGGATATTTTGCAAAGCGCAATTTTTACTATCACAACTAATCAAACATGCGGAGCTAGTTATCCACATTTGGAGCAAACTGGTCACACTATAAATCATTTCTGTGGTGAACGAGTTTTAGGTAATATTTGCGCTGGTGATCAAGGGGGACCAGCGGTTCTTGGAACAATCAATCCAATGTTAGTTGGAATTCAATCGTTCTATCGCTATGAAAATTGTGGGAGCCCTGAAGCACAACCAGCCGCTTTTATTTTTGTACCAAGATACTTAAACTGGATCAGCAATGTTACCAATACTCAACCATTATTGTAGATTGTATTATTGTTAAATGAAGATTAAATAGGACTTCAATTACCCTAATTGCAATAAATGTTTTAGAATTGTTATTCAAATTTATTTGTTTGGGAGTTTATCTGAATATTTTAAAGCTACCTTTACTAAATTCGTGATTTAGCGCTGAAATCCATTTCGTCCTGACGCACTTGTAAACCAGTAATGCTAAGTTATTTTAATAAGAAATAGTTACCCCCCCCCCCTAACCCCTTTCACTTGTACATTGAACGGTAAGATGTCTATGGAGGCCCAAAAGAAGGCTATCGAAGTAAAATGGCTCTAATTTGATTTAATAACTTTTTCAAAACTATTTGAATTTCACTTAGGTTAGGTTAGGCTTGAGTGGCGGTCCACTAGAACCAGGCATATACACAAAAAAGTTCCATAGCCACACCACAATTTAAAAATTTTCCTCCAACTCATTGAAACCACTTTGAGCTTGCTATGAAGCGCTGGATACTCCTGACGTCCCTCCCGCTGAGCTCCGTCAGGTCGTTGAAAAGGGGTGCTCCTAGAAAATTCATTCTGTTTCGTTCCAGACGAGGACAGGTGCAAAGAAGATGAAGTACTGTCTCTTCCTCCTCTTCGTCATCACAACTACGACAGTAGTCATGTGAGAAGAAACCAAGTCTACTCGCATGTCTGCCTATGAGACAGACCACACTGATCTGACTCCGCTGAAGTGAAATCATCTGTTTGGATCTCGCCGAGTTTAACTTTGGCCAGACCTGCCGAGTTATTACGCATGAGGTACTATTTGACCATCTGTCATTCGTCAACTTACTAGCTTCCACCTGAAGCAGCAGTTTACATACCGCAAGAGACATTTCAATATCCTTTTTGCTATTTGAGGTGAGGTCCGTTGTACCACGTCGAGCCAGTTCATCGGCTTTTATATTCCCCGTGCTAACGAAATGTCCTGGCATCCATATGAATGGATGTTGAACTGATCTGTCATCTCGTTAAGAGATGAGAGACAGTTCTGGAAGCGCTTTAATGGCAGCCTGACTGTTCGTATATATGCGAATATCATACGTCGATATTAAATTATACCTCAACCAGTCCATGACTTCCTTTATCGCAGTTACCTCAGCTTGAAAAATGCTTCAGTAGTCAGGGAGACAAAAGGATAGGTTTAACATGAGTTCCTCGCAGAACACCCCAGCCCCTACTCTTCCATCCCGTTTTGAACCATCAGTGAAGAAGTTTAAAACTCCTGGCTCCAAAACTGCATCCAACATCCAGTCCTCTCTGGATGGGATAATAGTCCGGAACTTTCTATCAAAAGATAGTGATGGGACAGTATAGTCGGGGGTCTTGGGAAGCCCTTTGTTACAAAGTATAGCAGAGTCTCCAGTGCCTGAGTGGATGTAACTTTTGTCAACAACTTTAGGTTGACAGCTTTGTCCAGAGCAGGCCACCAGACTGTTAGCCCATTCAGAAGAATAGGTCTAACTACTGCTGTGTATAGCCAAAGGACCATGTGGGGCTCCAGCCCCCAACCTTTCCTAATTGCATTTTTGCAAGAGTATAGCGCTAGCGTAGCTTTCTTTACCCTTTCCATAATATTAGGTTTACAGTTTAATTTACTGTCCAAGACGAGACCCAAGAACTTTGCTTCACCTATAAAAGCCAAGTTGAAACTATTTAAAGTGGGTGGATCGACATGAGGAATTTTATCATATAATTCCTAGAGAAGATAACCAATTCGGTTTTGTGTGGGTTCACATTTAGATTTAACCCACAACCATTGCCCAATGATGAAAGAATGCCCAGGGCATTTTGAATAAGCTCACGAACATAAATAGCGACGTCATCCGCATAGGCAACCACCTTGAAGTCACTATCTTCCAGTCTCAGCAACAGATCATTTATGACCAAGTTCCAGAGCAGGAGGGACAGTACGCCACCTGCGGCGTGCCTCTTCTGGCGGAGAATTTCCCCAGACTGGTATTGATGATCCTGCCTCTTAGCATTTGATCTATCCAGTCCTTGAGAGATTCATCCACACCTAGATTCGAAAGTGCCGGAGGTATAGCCCCTGTAAGCACGTTGTTAAAGGCTCCATATTCGAAAGATATTTCAATGAAATATGTAAGAGAATGAAGAGCAGTTTCTACAGATCTCCCCTTGGAATAGGCATGTTGAGATTTAGACAGCTTTTCCGGCACAATCGTGCCTCTAATATGAGCTGCTATTTGTCTTTCCAGTATTTTGAAAAGAAAAGAAGACAAGCTAATCGGTCTAAGGTCTTTGGGACTGCAGTGTGAGCGTTTTCCCGCCTTAGGTATGAAAACAACCTTCACTTCCGTCCATTTACTGAAAATGTAACATAGTTCTAGGCTACCTCTAAAAATTACCTCTAACCAGGAAATGGTTAGATCCGTAGTTTTTTGTATATCCGCAGGGACAATACCATCAGGTCCTGGCGGCTTTTATGGTTTAAAACTGCTTATCGTCCACAGAATCTTTCTTCTGCTAATAATTTGGCCTACGGGGCTGCTTGCCCTTTTACCTGCTGATATAGTAGGTGCAGATTTGGAACCAGGAAAGTGAGTCTCCAATAGTAGTTCCAGCGATTCCATACTACTTGTGGTCCATGCTCCATCCGGCCTTTGAAGAAAGCTTGGGATGGAAGGGCTAGTAGCTAGTACTTTACGCAGCCTGAACATCTCTGAAGACTCCTGAATTTTGCCACAGTATAGTCTCCAAGATCTGTTCTTTGCACTTCTTAGGAGATATTTGTAAATTTTGAGGACTTCCTTATAGGAATCCCAATCCACAGCGGCTTTTGTTTTCCTTTCTGTTTTAAAGAGTCTTTTGCACCGTTGACGTATTTGTAGAATCTCCTTTGACCACCAAGGTGGCCGAGATTTACCCCTAGGCCTACTAAGGGGACAAGAGCCCAGTACCGCTTCGTTAAAAGCGCTGGACAGTTTGTCCATTAAGCCATCGAGTTCTACCGTAGTTTTTGGAGGTTTAGGCACCGGCACTGGTAGCGAATTATCCAGAATAGTTCTGAAAATATCCCAGTCGATTTCATTCTGTTCCTGTAGAGAGACCTGTTCGGAAAGACCAAGTTCACTTCAAATTGAAGATAACAGTGATCAGAAAAGGAGTGGTCTTCCGACACTTTCCAGTTTATTAGACTAGTCATCAAAAAGTTTGAGACAAGTGTAATATCCAACACCTCTTGTCTATTTCTAGTTATAAAAGTCGGCTTATTGCCTATGTTACATATATGAAGGTTAGTACTTAGAATGTAATCAAGGATTAACTCACCTCGTTCATTTGTGTCCGTACTTCCCCAGATTGTGTGATGAGAATTTGCATCACTCCCCAGGATGACTACAACCTTGCGCTTTTGAGCCTCCAAAATTGCCTCACGTAGAGTGACTGATGGAATGTTCACTTCATCGTAAGCTAGGTAGGCTGATATTAGCCAGAGGTTTCGTTTACTGACCTCAATGCTGACCGCTGCCACATCTTCATTGCTGAAATTTGATAGCAGAAAACAAGTTATATTATTTTTAACGAGAATGCACGACCGAACCCTACCTTCTTTTTTCGTGTGCATTAATCTATACAGTTAAAAGCCATTGCTGGCAGATCATTCTATTCTATGGTCTAAAACTTTTATTTTCAGATATCAGATTTGTATAGAAGAAAAGTCTCTGGTATTATTCCTCAGTGGTAATAGTGTACTTCTCATGATGGTAATAGTATCAAAAATAACCGAATCGTGACACCTAGGGTAGAGTAGAATAAATTACAATGCCAAATATGTTAACACGTTACCCGCGAGATGTCGAATTAATCAATCAGACGCACAGAAATCTTTTCCCAAATTGTTAAATGGAACAAATGTTCTGAGGAAGGACTGTATAAAATTTAATTGACATATATGTACAAATCAATCGAATTATATTTTGTTATAAACAATAATGTGAATATTAAAATGTCACAGATAAGGCGCACAATTTTCTTTTAACTAAGCCGGTTACGGTAATCAGTCATAAATTTCTAGCATTTACTATCCAGTTTTTTGTGTATATAAAGAGGCCCGCAACCGAATCATTTTATTCATTTTATAAAGTGAGTATTCCACTTCCACTAAATAAATAATTTTGTGAAAATATGAAGTTTATAACTATTATGATCACTATTATGGTGATGGTGGTTGCCGCCAGTGTTACGGTAAGCATATTGACATACATAAATCTTTCAAATATATTTTTAACTTTGAATAATTCGAATAGGTGCAATCAAAGAGTTTGGAAACGTTTATTATTAATGGAACGAATACTACAGCAACTGTATCATTCTATGCATATTTGGAAATATTTAGACAAGCTGATTTTGGAGGGCCAACAATGTATTTTGGTGGTGGTACTGTCATATCGACATCTTTTATTTTGACAGTTGCCCAAAATGTGGCTGGGTATGTATTACGGTCTTACTGAGATTATGTAATTTCGGGTCAGTAATACAAAATTTTATCTTTAGATTTAAATCATGGCGGATCGGATTAGGTGCAAATCGTATTTCTAATATGCAATGGTTCTTTTCAACGACAGCATTCATTCATCATGGATATAATAACCAAACCTTAGTCGATAACGTAGCACTTCTTCGACTAACTCAACGTACCTCTACAAGCACCGGTATAGCACCAATATATTTGCCGCCTTTTGTTTCTATTTTACCGGTTGAAGAAGATCCAGTAACCTTATATGGATTTGGATTTGGTACTATAAATCATCAACCAGATGTTTTGCAAAGAGTAATTTTATCTGCAACTAGTTATCAAGAATGCGGAGCTAGATATCCACATTTGAATATAGACAGTCACAATGCAAAATATTTTTGTGCAAAAAATATTGCAGGTAATATTTGCGCTGGTGATCAAGGGGGACCAGCGGTTCTTGAAACAAACAATCCAACAGTATTAGTTGGAATTCAATCATTTTATCGCTATGAAAATTGTGGGAGCCCTGAAGCACAACCAGCCGCTTTAATTAGAGTAACGAGCTACATAACCTGGATAAATAATGTTACCAACACGCAACCATTATTATAGCTTGGATTAGTGTTGAGTGAAGATTAAATTGGGCTTCAATTGCCTAAGTGTAATAAATACTTTAAAATTATTAATCAAATTTATTTGTTTGACAGTTTATCTGAATATTTAAAAGTTGCCTTTAAGCGTATTTTTTTTTAGTATTTTTAAACAATAATTTATTTTCTGAATTTTTAGTCCCAAGACGTCAATAAATATAGTTATAATCAAGAACTTCGATTTTTGATATATTTTATATTTGACAATAAATCTAAATTTACTTCATTCGTATTTACGTAACCTTTCCATTTCATCTAACGCATCTCTATTACACGGAACTTTCCCTATTAACTTCGAGCAATCAAGTTCTTCTATTCGAATACCATTTAGTGACCTTCTGCAACTTAAAGCTACATATGCTTGTCCCGCAGCAAATAAACGAGAACCCAGATAAATAACTGCGTTATCTACTGTACAGCCCTGCATTTTGTGCACGGTTCAGCATTGCCATAGCTATATTTTGCTGGAATCTATATTGGTTTAATTATTGGACCAAAGTCGATGCGAACTGATGGGATATTATTAATATCCATATTGCCATTATCTAAACCTTTTGCCACGTTAATATTCGATCTCAACATTACTTTAGCTCCCACGAAAATTTTTAAGCCTTTAGGAAGACCTCCCGTCTTATTAATATCATCAAGGATAACAGAGTCAAAATTTGTATCACTTAAATTTCGTGTAGCACCAATAAGTTGTTCTTGTGCTTTTATTTTATAAATATTTGTTCCTTTTCTCTCAAAATACTGAAGAACACTTTATCATTGTGCTTAGTTACTTGATCATTCGTTGGGTATATTCTTAATTGAGAATTCATTGCTAGCATCGGTCGAAACTTTTTCTATAGAAGTATTGTAAGATGCTGAGATGTTAATTCTCCAACTCTCAAAGCGTTCAGTACATCAATGAATGTTGTGTCTCCTTGTTGACGCATATTTTATTTTAATTCAACCAGCTTGAAAAGCCGCCATAAATGTGTAGCTGGTTTCATATGTTATGGTTGTTGAAAAAATCACCAAACAAACAATAAAACATTTATTCCTTCAAACAATTCGATTGGATTTTTAAGTTGCCACAGACGAGAGTCAATCATGCAAAGCATCTCATAAGGAACCATAGAAATTTTATCTATGAATAGAAATTCAACGTGTTGCTATTGTTGATGCATTACTCTTAAATAATTACCTGTTAGAAGGGGCATATTAACAATGACCCCATCTCTCTGCACAGGTAATTTTAGTAGACGGTGTGTAACATAGATCCACCGACTAATCGTGCTGCAACTCCAGTGAGGGCACCAATTTTTGCTACAGTTTTTCCATAACACCGATTTACTTGATTTTTCAACAAATTAAACAGGAAAGTTTTTCCAGTGCCTGCTCCACCAGTTACGAAAATTCTTTTACGCGTTCCATTCCCATTAAATTGGTTTTTTATACTCTCTGTAGGTGGTTTGGCGTCTATTGGAAGGGGCTCCGTAAACTTCCAGTAGGCGCAAGTGTACGTACTGCCTCCTCGTGGCAACCACCGGTAACTGTAACCATTAGGCTGAATATAGACTTTTGTGACAGGCTAAAGTACGGCGCTAAAGGAGAAAACCTTGACAAAAAATCCCTAATCTAAGGTGGAACAGTATATGCCGATGGATGAATGGCTGATAGGTTAATCACTCTATATATGCGGACTCTGGATACCAGGCACCCTCCAGTTTTATTTAGCCTTCCTGTAGTAAACCTGGGTCACCTACAGGCGACTTTTTATTCCCAGCAACTCGCAAGAGTCAAATCAAAACGGTAGATGAGGCACGGGAAGGAATACACGGGAGTGGGTCTGCCCTCTCAAAGTCCTTGAGTCCTAATGCTACCGCTTTTCTAGCAGAAGTAAATGTTATTACATCTAGGAGGGAGAGCAATGAGCCCAGATAGTATGTAACGCGTGTAGAAGTATTTCCTACAGTATACATCTAGGAGGGAGAGCAATGAGCCCAGATAGTATGTATCATGTGTAGAAGTACTTCCAACAGTAAACATCTAGGAGGGAGAGCAATGAGCCCAGATAGTATGTCCCAGCAACACGCAAGAGTAAAATCAAAACGGTAGACGAGGCACGGATAGGAATATATGGGAGTGGGTCTGCCTTCTCGAAGTCCTTGAGTCCCAATGCTACCGCTCTTCTAGCAGAAGTAAATGTTATTACATCTAGGAGGGAGAGCAATGAGCCCAGATAGTATGTATCACGTACCGGTCGGCAGTATTATCAGGTTCATTAAGTGCCTGAATATTGGCTGGACGGTTAATTAAAACATCTAAGAGGGAGAGCAATGAGCCCAGATAGTATGTATCATGTACCGTTAGGCAGTATTATCACGTTCATTAAGAACCTGAATATTGACTGGACGGATAATTAAGTAGGGCTTATGCACAAAAGATCTTTTAGGTCGCAGTGCGGGGTGGTTTGAGCCCCCACATGGCCCTCAAGTAATAATAATAATATACTCTCTGTAATAAAAATGAAGAGTTGTCTTTGGTCAATATTCATGGCTTGTTGTGCTCTTTGGAATTGTTCATTGCTCATATTTATCTACATCAGGTCTACCATCGGCTATTACTAAAGCTTTTCGTAGATCTAACCAGTTGAGATCATTCTGCTAAAAGTTACAAAGTACGTTGGAGGCCCTAAACATCTGATTTGGCCAGAAGGTCATTCAAAGCTGATCTCCAATAAGCTGCAGATCCTCTCAAATTGTTCACATAAAGGTGAATATCTTCGACTGCTCCATCTTGATTACAAATCTTTTTCCCACATGCTTATGTAGTACTTTTTACTCGATAATATTCAAAGAACGATAATGCATAAAAAAGATAATCATTGCGTTGAAATCTAGTGTCACTTCCCAAAATTCTGTATTGAAAGTAATCTAGTGGTGTGATATTTACTGGCCTTGGTTACATTTACAATATTATCAGTCGTTTTGCGGATAATTTCATTAAGATTGCGTGAAACTTGCAATTCATCTTCTACATTGCGTTGCATAACATCAATAGGTGCCATTACCGACGTTTGCAGTGGAATTATTTAACTCTTCGGTTCCTGCAAAGTAGGAACTGTTGAGGTTGATACTCTTTCAATACTCGGTTGTGTTTGATTTTTTTGCTCACAGAGTCAGGTATGTCAAAAACTTCAACATCAATGTAGTCTATTGTAAATTGAACATTTTTGGCCGAATAGGCTTGGCTCATCGTCAAAATTAATTTCAAATCTTTTGTTGAATATAACAAGATCATCTTTAACGACGTTAAAATTTCGTATATCCATCATTTTGAATAGGATACGCCGCGAGATTTATTTCCGTTTGAAATCTGACATTACTCTAGATTTGATCACATGCTGTTTTGTTTGGGATAAGCAGGAAATCCAAAGTCGCAAAATTCTTAAACTTTTTTTCCAACAAAAATCCAAATAATCAAAAAAATGTACTTATTTGTATGACAATCGTTTTAGCTCTGAATTTTTATTTATTTTTTAGTTTTCTGTTTTATTTTTACAATTCACAATTACACAAAATGCATTAATAACTTAGTATACGGAATGTCCGATAGGTGAATAGTGACTACTAAAAATTGAGTTGCATATATACTGGTTGCAACCAAAAATATATGTTTTTAATTTAGCTGTCAAATATTGATGTAAACAAAAAACAAAGCTATTTTATAATACATATTAACTTAATTTTAGTTACATTAATTTATTTATAACATTTTTAGTCTTAATTTCTTCTTTGTGTCTTGATTGCTATGTAGTATTAATTAACCGCGAATAAATTGATGTAATCCTGCTGGTCACATTTATAGGTTATGCAGCTGGGGAAGTGAAGTCCAGCTGAATATTCCATATAGAATATCGAATTTTAAAGCTAAGTTATAATATTTAATTATGGTTTAAATTGTATTTAACTATTTTCTTATTTATGTTTTCAGCAGTCATCCTTTTCTTGTGTGCCATCAATTTTGTTGGCGAATGATGCTTGACACTCAATGCATATGCTATCATATTCAAATTAATAGTGTTAGTTGACCAACATTGTGGTAAAAGAAAATAAGCTCGTACAATGTTTGCCAATACCATAGCACAACATTGCACACCTGCAAACCCGGATATAAATACCATATATCGTCGTTATAGAATAAAAAGTAATCATCTACATATTTATGATTTCGAGTATAAGGGTTTTAGTATTAACTTTTCTATTAAAAATCCAATTTTTTTAAATTAAATAGTTTGATTACTGTATCCTTTATATTATAAAAGATACAATAATCAAACTATTTAATTTAAAAAAATTGGATTTTGAATAGAAAAGTTAATACTAAAACCCTTATACTCGAAATCATAAATATGTAGATGATTACTTTTTATTCTATAACGACGATATCTTCATTAGCTTGATACCAAGATGCACGTAAAATTCTTGATGAATCATTTATTCTCATATAAGCACTACTATTCTCTATGGGTTCCTCATTGGTTTCATCAACATTCTGTTGTGTAACGGAACTTCTCCTACTCTTATTATATCTCCTTCATTAATCGCTACGTTATTATCGATAGTGCCATCTTTGTTCAGAGGGTTGTTTGCCACTAACCAATACAATGCATCATATAGTTTTTGTCTAGATATCGAAAACTGTCGCGTTAAATTAAAATTTTCAAGACGCTCAGTTACAACGATTATACCAGCATTATTTGAGTTTTTTAGAAGCATTTTAGGAAGATTTTCGATAACTTCACAGACATCTTGAGCCTCGGAAACTAAATTATCCAAACACGCCACTGAATTTAATAATTTTAATGAAGGGAATGATTCGCGAAATTAATCGCTGTTCAGGCTGTGACAAATTTTTAATGACTTCTGGAGTAGGCCCGAAATCTAAATGATTCCAATACGATTTAGATGGTGCAGTCTTTTTCTTTGAATTTAAATGAGCCTTACAACGACTACAAACAACCAAACAATTTTTATGCTTAAGTTCATCAGGCAAATAAGGTGCTTTAATAATGTTTACAGTCCATTTCGAAATTTGATGTGGATAACAACGTTTAGTGCAAATTTCACAAATCTTATCACAAAACGTGTTAATTGCCTGCATGAACGCTATTTTACTCGCCCTATATATTTCTCTAGATTATACCTATTATGTTGACGCATATGCTCCAAGCAAACAGCTCTGTCTTCTAATTGTGAGGCTCGGTAATTTTTCATATACAGCCGCCTCTTTTGTTTTCTCTCAATCAGTTCATCATTTGAAAGTTCTGTAATTTTTTCTATTCTTCTTCGTCTTGTTTTCGCCAATCTCCTCTTTTTTTGTGTTGTAGTTTCATTTTTGTTCCCACGAGTAATGGACAATTAAAAGGTCAACCCTCCCACAGTTCCGATAGAAGGGTAAGGCTTTTATACAACAGGGTGTGCCCGGTGCCCTGAGGTTGACGCTAGCGACATGACATTTTTAATATAAGCTTACTGTAATAAGCTTTCAGATGTTGCATATACTGATTCATGCAATAGCAACTTCAGTAGATGGTGTTCAATCACAGATTTGAACATAGATTACGTTTATCATGCAACCCAAACACATTGCACTAATCATGGCACATTACAAATACAACAACTAGCGATGCAATAATTGTCAACTAAGTGACTTTAAGTAAAATTATTATTTACGGATATAGAATCCAATTTCTGAATTATATAAATTATTTCACATACTTTTTGCTATTGCAGCAAAGTATTCTATTATAATCTTTAAGTAAAATTGTTATGTACGGATATAGAATCCAATTTCTGAATTATACTAATTGTTTCCCACATAATTTTTGCGTTGTTGGCAAATTATTTTTGTATATAAACACTTACATTTTGAGTAAGAAACACAGTTAAAATAAAACATTTAAACATTTTGATTCATTCTCAGCTAAAGTTTCCCTACATTGGCAAGTTCTTTAGCTGCATAAATATTGTGATTTATCGCTTGCCCAAATTTACGACTTGGATAATAAAGTGAAAATTAACAGATGGTATTATCAGCTTGTCATCGCAGCAACCTTATTGTTTGTTGCAATAGCTCGATGCAGTAGGATGAATCCTACTTCCCACTTTGAGCTAACTGGACTCACATTGATACAATCTTCGATATGAATCCCACTAACTTTAAAAAAAATCAAATTTTGAAAATTCTCAATTTTTTTTTTAGAAATTTTACAATTTTTTTCAAAATTTTCAAATTTTTTTCCGAATTTTCAAATCTAAAGTTTTTTTCGAATTACAATGTTGAATTTTTTTCGAAATTTCCAAATTTTTTTTACAAATTTTATATTAATTTTATTTTTCTAAACTTAAAAATTGTACCATAGACTCCAAATATGGTTGACGCTCGAATTGTCGGTTCGAGTCGACCGATTATTCAAAACAGGTGGTACCACAGTGTAAAATCCGAAATACAATTTCGCAAAGGCAGCCATTATATGCAAAGAGAAATATAATTGTGTGTATATCATTATTTATATTTGTGGGCATAATCCTCACCATATAGGGAAATAATCACTAACCGCACTTCAAACAGGGGCACACGAACAAATTATGTTTAAGGAATGGAGATTTAGAAAATTTATCATATATAAACAACAATCATGAAAATAACAAAGTGACGACTCTAACCACCCAATAAATATTTAACTGAAGAATGTACAATTTGGTAAGACCAAGGTATAATCATAAAACTCTAAGCGGTATGAAATATAATTGTGCCATGTACAAATCAACCGACTTTATTTTTGATATCGGAGTATGTACATATACGATCAACAAAATGTCATAAATACAAAGTATGATTGATATAGGTAAAGACCACAATTTTTTCATAACTAAGCCGATGACGGTTATCAGCCATAAATTTTAGGAACTTAATGTCCAGTTTTTTGTGTATATAAAGAGGCCTGCAACCGAACCATTTTATTCAGTTTGTTAAAGTGATTGTTCCAGTGGAAAAAATTTTGTGAAAACATGAAGTTTATAACTATTATGGTGATTTTGGTTGCCGCCAGTATTATGGTAAGCATTTTATTGAATAAAACTTTCAAATACATAATTAACAATGAATAATTCGAATAGGTGCAATCAAAGAGTGTGGAAACATTTATTGTTAATGGAGCAAATACTACATTAGTTCACGGATCGGGATTCTATGCATATTTGGAAATATTCAGACAAGATGATTTTGGAGGGCCAACAATGTATTTTGGTGGTGGTACTGTCATATCGACTTCTTTTATTTTGACTTGTGCCCAAAATGTGGCTGAGTATGTATTACGGTATTACTAGGATTACCTAATTTCGGGTCACTAATTCAATATTTTATGTTTAGATTTAAATCTTGGCGGATCGGATTAGGTGCGAATCGTATTTCTAATATGCAATGGTTCTTATCAACGACAGCATTCATTCATCATGGCTATGATGAGCGAAATTTAATCCATAACTTAGCACTTCTTCGACTACCTCGACATGCAGCAGTGGGATCCGGTATAACAATTATAGCGTTGCCGACCGCTACAAGCACTGAACCTGTCTTTGAAACTAGATTGAATTTATTTGGGTTTGGATTTGGTGCTACAGATCATCAACCGGATGATTTGCGTGGAGGAACTTTTACGGTCGTAACTCAAAAAGAATGCGAAGAGAGTTATCCACATTTGGCTCAAACTGGTCAAACTGCAAATCATTTCTGTGGCACAAGACATTTAGGTAATATTTGTGCTGGCGATCAAGGGGGACCAGCAACAACGATAACTGTCAATTTATTCTTATTAAGTGGAATTCAATCGTTCTATCGCCTTGAAAATTGTAGGAGCACTGAAGCACAACCAGCTGCTTTAATTAGAGTAGCGAAATACGTAAACTGGATAAACAATGTAACCAGCACTCACCCATTGTAGATTGTATAAGTGTTGAATGAAAAATAAATTGGGGTTAAATTTACCCAAGGACAATAAATACATTAAAATTATTAATCAAAATTATATGTTTGAGAGTTTAACTGAATATTTAAAAACTGCCTTTCTTAAAACCCTATTTTAGTGCTGAAATTTGCTTCCGCTTAGCACATAGTTGACAACCAATTAGGTTAAGTTGTTTCCTGTTTGAAAAAAACCAATGGATCTAAAACGACGCTTGGCAACATTGAATGCTTTGCTTTTCGTAAGTAAGCTCGGCATTCATATAATTATGAGCTTATTTTGTATTAGGTTCAAAACGTTCGCAGCAATAACTGCAGACTATTAATAGCAAAACTGAACCAGGGTTTTCACTCTAAATTCTTGTTTAGCTACTAATATAAAATGGTTGATCCTCTTCTTGTACATTGAACTGTCTGATCCATTTTGAGACATAAAGGAAGATTGTCGAAGTAGCGTGGCTCAAATTAGAGTCTAATAACTTTTTCAAAATTTCTTGACGTGCTTGAGAGCGAGTGACATTTTTGTTATATGATATGATCACACTTCTTAATGATAGGTATAGTCATGAAAATCCAAGTCCAAATTAGGGCAAAAATTAAAGGTTGCTCACTTTCATCTGAACCAATTGTTAACATATACAATAAAAACCAAGAATTTTCCGATTCTAGATCCAAGACTTCTGAGTGTGGCTTGTATTAGCGATTGCTCAAAATAAAACTCTTCATAAATGGTCATACACTAGCTTAGTTATATTTTATTCGTAAAGTCATACACATTAATGGTAGTGATATCAGCTGTAGAATGTCAACAAAGTGTCAGATTTTTTTTTTTTATTTATTTATTATTTTCCAAAAAGAAATTTCTATACAGGAAAACATCAAGATACAAAATTAATTATTCATTAATAGTTAGTTTTAAAGTATTCACAAAATAAACGCATTAGCAAATGTTATATTATAAAAAGAAAATTATATTAGCTAAAGAAAAAGTAATTAGAAAAGGTATTTAGCCGGAGAACAAAACATGCTTCTCTCATCTCAATCTAGCTGTGGAATAAATCGTATTCTTCGATAAATTTGTTGTATAGTTGTTTTTTAATTGTGGATTTAAAAAGAGACATCGATAGCTGTTTATCAAATTCATTCAATTTGTTAAATAACTCAATTCCTCTATAAAACATACTATTTTGAGTTAATGATAACTTATAATTTGGAAGACGGTAGTTTTTACAATTGCGCGTGTTTAATTCAGTTATTTCAAAGTTAGTGGTTAGATCAACCGCAACGCATTTCATAATACCAAGTTTGATCTTATAGATGGTGATTAAGTATTCAAATTCAATGAGCTTACTAACTGGTAACAGCTTTTCATTATATAGCTGTTTTGTCGGTGTAAGGGCCGGTAGGTTTTTAATTGCCTTCAGAGATTTGTTCTTTTGCAACACTTGCAAGTCAGCAATAAGATAGTAGCTGGCGGATCCCCAAATCTGCGTTAAGTATATCAAATGAGCATGAATGTAACTATAATATAGATTGTAGCATAACTCTCTTGGGATGTAACGGGCTGTTCTTTTCAACGCTCCAATATATGGGGAGATTTTGCTTTTAATATTATTAATGTGATCAGTCCAAGAAAGCTGAGTATTTAGTTTGAGACCTAAAAATAAGGTATTTTCAGTTCTCTTTATAGCCAAATTTGGTCCCCTAACTTCATCAAAAATAGTTAACGGTTTCCTTTGTAAGTAGAAACTGATGAAGCAAGATTTGGAAGAGTTAGGCTTCAACTTGCTGTTATATAGCCAATCAGCGATTTTCTGCAGATCAGATTCCATATGATCTTTAAGTTCAATATAGTTGTTACAGCCATAAGTAATGGCTATATCGTCAGCAAACAATTGAAGCCTACCAAATAAGTTTAAGGTAAAAATGTCATTAATATAAATTAAAAAAAGAACAGGACCTAAAATGGAACCCTGAGGAATACCACATTTTAAACTAGCTTTCTTGGAAGTAACGTTATTTATTTTGATAAACTGGAATCTATTTGTAAGATAACTTTCGATTAGACTTACAACGTTTACACTGAAACCATACAAGGCAATTTTTCGTAGAAGAATCTTGTGATCTACGCAGTCAAAGGCCTTCATAAGGTCCAGGAACATACAAGTAGTTGCCTTATGTCCCTCCAGATATCCATAAATGTTTTCAAATAAATTCAATGTAGCTGACAAAGAACTTTTAGCTTTACAGAATCCATACTGGTGTTTATGTATGATTTTATGAGTATCTAGGTGATTTACTAATCTTGTTAATATAATACGTTCATATATTTTGCTAAATATTGGAAGGACAGAGATTGGTCGGTAATTTCCTACCAAGCACTTATCACCTCCTTTGAATATTGGTGTTACTCTAGCAATCTTCATTGAGGGTGGAAAATGATTTTTTTCAATCCATTGGTTGATAATTTTGGTTAATAAAGGTGTAATTATATTGCTTAAATTTTTTACATGTGTAGCACTGATTTGATCATACCCAGACGATGTATTTAATTCTAACTGACTAATTATACTTCCAATTTCTTCTTCGTTGGTATAGGATAATGATTGCATAGTTGTTGGTATTACGAAGGTTGGCTCTTGATATCGAAAATTGGAAGGATAGTCCTTGGTAATTTCACTACCCATATTACTGAAAAATTCGACGAAGCGATTAGCTACAGCCATTGGATCACATGTTATAATATCATTATCTTTTAACTCTATTAAGTTTGTTTTTGGACAAGCACTGTTTTTCAGAATCTGATTAATAATCCTCCACATAACTTTTGGTTGTGATAAGTTTTGTTCGAATTGCCGAGTGTAATATAATTTTTTGTAATAGACAATACTTGATTGGAAAGCAGCTTTTACTGATTTTAATGACCTCAGAAAAAAGTTGTTATTGGGATATTTCTTAAAAAGTTTGTAGAATTTATTTCTGGAGTTCGCCAACTTCTTTAACTCGTCGTTGAACCAAGGTTTACGGTAAGAACTAGTTTTAATTTTGACCGTAGCATTTTCTGTAAATGTAGCAACAGAATATCTCAACGTATCATAAAATGCCTCAAAGTCACCGTTATATGTTTTGATTATCTAGAACGAATTTAATTATTTTATCATTATCAACAGTAATTTTGTTGAATGTAATATTTGTAGATTTTTTTGAGAGCACGAACTTTATAAAAAGGTATTTATGGTCACTTAGATCAGTATCACCATAGAGAATATGGAAACCACTTTCAAAACTAGACAATATATGATCAATAATGGTATTGGAATTTCCTTCGATGCGAGTTGCAAAGGTTTTTGATAACTTATTAATCACATTCAAACCATTCATCTGTAATATAGAGTTATAATTGGATACACTCGGATCTGATTCGTTTAATAGATTTATGTTGAAGTCTCCAACTACAATTGAATTTTTGTATCTAGATGCAATTTTATCCAAAATAGACAAGAAATCATTAATATATGTGTGGGGTGGTTTGTATACGCAGATTAAGTTTAGATTTAGTACCTTAGAATAGATAACGATAAATTCATTTTCTAATGTTGTTTCCTTATGGAGAAGTTGGAATTCAATAGGGGAATGGACAAAAACAGAAATTCCCCCACCATCTCTTTCATTCCTGGTATTATGAAATGAATTATATTGTGGAAGGTTGTAAAATTTCATTTCCAAATCATATAAAAAGGTTTCTGTTAAAATTACGATATCAATTTGTTGTTGTTGTGAATATAATAGATGCTCTAATTGATTAAGCTTATTTTTGATCCGATTTATATTGATATAGACCAAGTTCAATGATAAAAGATGTTTGGTTTCCCGGCTAAAATTTTCTAGAGTGAAATAGTGCTTGTTTTCTTTAGAACTATCCATCATAACCTATTATAGTATAGTGAGTTTACAATTAATAATTACAGAATCACAAGCACAAAAGTTTATTTTTTGATCTTACTTATTTAGATTTTTTAATTCTTGCTGGGAAATTTAGGTTTTAAGCATAAAGAAAATGTTATTATTATTGATAAGCTAAAATAAAATATGTAAAAAATAAAAAATGTTATTATATGTATATAATAAAATAATATATAGTAATTCAAGTTCAAGGTTTACTTTAAAAAAAAAAAAAGAAAAGAAGAAAGAATTTAGTGCTGCAAAGAACAGATGTTACTTATTCACCGATTTTAATTACGTCACTCATCGATCTGATAGTTGATGGTTTCTCAGACTCATCAGTACTAATTTTCACATGTACACTGTTATACCGAAACCAGCAATAACTAATTTTTTTCTTCTTCCTTAGTTCTAATAATTTTTTCATTATTTGATAATTCAGTGATGTTAACTTTTCGCGAATACTTATCACGAGCGATAATCGATCGAATTGAGGACACAGTTGTTTAACATATAGCGGTCCGCTCGTTCTTACTTTGGACATCAATTTATCTTTGAATGATTTCTCTTTAAATCTCACAGTAACTTGTTGCATAGCACCACTTTTACTCCGGCCACTCCGTTTAAAAGTAATTGTTTTCAAAAAATGTGATTCCACGTCGGCCAAATCAAATTCATAAGTCTCACTTATTTTTCGTAGTATATCAGCCTGATCGGTGATAGTACTTGGAATTCCAGAAATTAAGATGTCTCTCTCAAAATGTTTCTGTTTTATGTAGTTAATTTCACCAGCGAGAGTTTCCATTAGCGTATTGGTTGCAGTATTTTCTTTTTCTAATGATTCTACTCTTATTTTGGTAATCCCAGCATCTTCTTTTATAGCGACGAGATCTGATTCTAGCTGCTTTTTGATGTCATCTGAACATTTTTTAAGCTCATCATGTTTAAGATTGTTCAATTCCATTAGTTTAGCAATGGCCAACATAAGATCAGAGTTTCTTGGGTTTGGCTTTGCCAAAATACTTTCTATATCCATTTTAATTATTTTTATTACTAATTGTCTTTTGTATTTTGGAAATGTGTTTGTTGTATTATTTAGTACAATGAAAAATTGTTACAGCATCAAATACGATAGATAATATGTATGGGCACTAAATTACACTTGACAACAATAATTTTTTTGTTTTTTATTTTCATAAATAAGGCACAAAATTATTATAAGTGACCTCCAGAACAGTTTTTTATAATGTTATGGTTGACTTACAGAATTGGATTTAGCTTATTCATTTAAGTACATTAATTAGTTCTATGTTTTTTAGTTTTTTGGTTTAAGTTTGAAACGTTTTACTGCACACTTTATTTGTGAAAATTATCTTTTAATTTTTAATTCACTACAATTTTTTTAACTTAGTCAGTACATATTTGAATTAATTTATTTCACAGATATCATATAGCTGCCCCAGTAAATTTCAATTTCAGATTATTCACTTTAATATTAGCTGTGTTTTTTTATAAGTCTCGATAGATCTATTCAGATATTTGCAAAAATAAAAAATGGGAAATTGTAGCTACTCCTATCATCCACTTAAAAATACTGGCACTCGCAGAACTAAGAATTGTGTTTATTTTGACAACTCTACGCCATGTTGTTTTCATTATATTTTATTATTCCAAAAGTATAAATACATGAGGAAAAGTGCAAATACATTTTATCCATATATAAAAATGAGACGGACACATTAAAACTTTGATCTTTTAAATGTTGAGCAACTTTTACGAAAAATGATAAACAGGTTCATTTTTCGATTTTTCAATTCTTTTTCGCTAAAAAAGTTGTGGATTGCGGTAAGTAGTATTAAATAACACATTTTTAATATGCATCTTCATAATGGAAGGAAATAATAATAAAATTAATAATTTTGTACATTATTCTGTCTTTTAAAATAGAGCAACAGATTAAATGTAAATCAGCTACTAGTTTCCTATTGTATGATAGATGTACTAAAAATTTACTTTCGTATGTGTCCATGCTAAAATACAAATTTTTAATTTGTGTCTTTACTCATAAAAGGGAAAATCTGTAGTCTCGATAGCATATCTGGATAAAAAGCAAGATTTTCATGTACAATTAATAAGTTGTGTAATTTAAAGAAATGAATTAAAAACGATAAAATGTTGAATTAAAAGTTATTCTTGATTAAAATGAACTGAATCAATTGCAGTTTAACCACAGAAATGGAGAACATCTGGATGCGATCTATTGAGATCTATCGAGACTTATAAAAAAACACAGCTATTATAATTGCTGCACTGCAGTCATATATCATAATTACATAATAAACAAAAAAAATAAAGAAATGGGGCACCAAGTTATTACAAGTGACCTTCAAAACAGTTTTTTTATAATGATACGGTTGACATACAAAATTAGATTTTAAATTTGTTTATTTGAGTATATTAATTACTTCGATTTTTGATTCGATAAATTTTTCAGTTCACTATTAAAATATGTATTTTACTGCAACACTATATTTGGATTTATGTAGATAATTAATGCACAGTCACAGATCATAATTATGTAAACAAAATAAAAATGGGGCACAAAATTATTACAAGTGACCTCCAAAAACAGTTTTTTTTTTATAATATTATTGTTGATAAACAGAATTCAATTTGATTATTCACCTAGATATATTAATTAGTTTCACTGCAAACACTATATTTGTGAAAATTATCTTCGAATTTTTTAAATTATTATATTCTTTTTTTTTTTCCCACTTAATTAAAATGTTAATTAATTTATTTCACCAACAAGGAAAAAAATGTGTACTATTCGTGCGCCATTTTGCGAATCAATCGCACGAACGAACGATTCGATCTTATGTTAGAAGCATACGGTAGATCTTCCCATGTCTACTAAATACTAGAGAATAAAAAATATTTCATTTAATTCTATTACTCAAGTGCACTCGGGAATCGAATAAACCTTATGCCACGATCGAAATGCATTATGTGCGAACTTAAACGGTTTGCCTCTGCAAAATACATGCTCATGATGTCTGCCTCATGGATTTTGTTTTATTTTCCAACGACAGACGCGTTCATATGATATATTTTTCCTCCTTTTTCCCCCTACTTTGGAGCAATGTCAATTAACGGTTCTTATATCCCTATTTGTGTTCTAACATTATTATAAAATTGTTTATGCGACATTTATAGTTCAACCAATTAATCAATCGGTAATTATCGATATCAACATAATAAATGTCCACTTCAAACCAGAATAAGGGATGTAAACCATGTCGTTCACTAATCCAACAAAAGCTACATCATTGACTCCAGATAACCTTTGTTCAACGAATTACAAAATCTGTTTGATATGTGGTGCGTTGCGGGGTGCAGGCTGTTTACTAAAATTCAACAAGAGAGGACATGCATAGGGTATCCGATACCGGAATTTCTAAGCAGATTAAATAGTATTTTGCAAAAGTGTTTAAGTTCTTCGTGAAATGATCACCTTCTCGAAACCACAACAAATTCAATTAAACAAATTTAAAATTAAAAGACAAACTTTAAAATTTTTAATAAAATCTGTTTTATTAAAATAAATGAACGTTTTCGACCACTAAGTGGTCATCTTCAGGTATCTCTAGATTTACCAACTCATGTACACGGCATCCGAAGGCCAGTTATTTTTTTACTAACGGAACCTCTCTTTTAATACCATTCGTGAGGTGGTCGTTAAACTTCAAAACAATATCATTTAAATTTCCACCGTGTTGTAAAATGTCCCAATCGGAATTGCAGAGGAACTCGTTTAAGGAAACACAGTTGGCATTTCTGAAATACCAATAAAAATGATTAGAAAAGGAATCTGTTGTGCAATTTTCATGAAAAATATTTATCGTAATTTGTTTGTGCTCTGGCAGTCATTAGCAAATGGCAGGTCCAGGTATTTTCCATGACTGTTGCTATTCGAGGTCGATTTTTTTTATATTTTAATTCGAGACTACATTACGCTATTCACCACCAGATGGCAACGAAAAGTTTTCTCGGCGAGGTTACTTTTCAATTTAGTTGTCATTTATAAAGAGATAGCCTCTTCATCCATATACCATTCATCAAACACGAATTCCGAATAAAGAAAGAGATAGAAGCTGTTTGTGCTCCCTAGAAAGACCAGACATCCTATTTTTTCGGACATATTCTAAGCACGTGCCTGAACCTCTCAATGTGTGTGTTCGAGTTGGTGTTCGAGGCGGAGAAATTTCTCTGGATTGGCTGTATATGGATAATTTTAGATTTATGATATCGATCATAATACCATTAGCCTGAGTGGAACATCGTCAAAATTCCCTCACAATTTATTTGTACCGGTCCTTTGACAGACGAAATATTTGGAATAAATATGCGTTCAGGTACAATTGGGTCTAAACTATATTTTATCAAAATCGGTTGCGTTGGTTTAGAGATTTGGTACATTTGTAAGAGCAACATTTCTTTCAACATTTTTGTTGTAACATTTTTCAGGACTTTTTTAGTATTAGTATATCAATTATCCTCAAATCAAGAACAATAACATGAATATCACATAAGCATTGTCATATGAATCTCTATTCTTTCCTCTGGCGAATGATACATGCACTGTCTCCTTAGTTCTTCAAATTTCCGACCCTAGTATTGCTCGAAACGATTCAACACATTTCGTGACATCAGATGTTTGAAATATTGAAGCTAGCTTAGTAAGTCAAAGGATCCATCGATCTGACTGAATTCATAGATATATTTAGAATGTTTCTATGGTCAAGGCGGAAAATTGAAAAGCTGATGGACCTATACTTCTAGAATATCGGGTACATGCGCTATACGATTTGATCCAAAACCACATTGACCAATTTTTTATATATGCTTGTTTGAGGATTGAGTTGGGCATTGAGTTTGGAGTGGTCAATTTGTATATGCTGAGATTAGGTTCGGTTAGGGTTGAGTCAGCAGTTTATAAACGGTTTATTTGGGGTTGAATTGTAGGTTGAGATAGAGTTAGGTTAACTTGATTTAAGTCACATTATGTTGATTAGGGTTGTTGAGTTGAGCGTTAAATTTGGAGTTGAGTTAACGGCTGAGGGGGAGAAGTGAAGTTATAGTTGGGTTAGTGTTGAGTCAGTGTTTCAATTGGGGATTTATTTGGGGATTAAATTGCGATTTGAGTTGGAAGTTAGCTTGACTGTTGGGGTTGAGTTAGCTTGCATTGGGATAGAGTATGAGGGTTTCGTTCCTGTAGGGTTGAATTGGTGATTACGTTGATATTTAGTTGAAGTTTGAGCAGAAATTCAGTTAGGGATTGATTTGCACACTTTATATTAATTCTGATTACTGCCTATATTTAGAAAGCCAATATAAACATGTAGTCGAAGTATGTAATAGCGAAAATTTTCCTTTCACTTTCTAAAGTAATAAGATTTAAGATTCTATTTAGATTTCTTTACAGAAAGTGGGTACATAAATATTTTTCACTCACTGTAATTTGTAATTCATTCATAAAACTTATATTGAAAAGATTGAACATGGACAACACTGTACGAATTTTTTTTTATCTGAATATTGGTAGCAACTACAGATTAACAACTTTTATTTTGTTCCGGTGACACCTAGGGTTGAATAGAATAAATTACAATGTTAATCTTCTTGATAACACGTTACTCGGAAGATGTCGAATTAATCAATCAGAAGCACAAAAATCTGCTTTTGTCAAACTGTTAAGTGGAACAATTAATGTAAAGATATATTTCAAACATTGTTCGCTGTACTGACCACTGACCAGTAGCTACTTTTTACTGTGTAATGTAAATAAATCATGTTTTATAAACGGCAGCTATCACCTAACCATGACCCTAATAAGAACCGTATACAAGACTGATGAAATAGACGAGGTCGTTACATGGAAAATTGAGGAACAAAGAGAAGGCAATATCAAACTAGATTTTCGAACTAGGCAATGAATAAAGAAAAGACGAAGGTGTTATTCTTAACTGTGCTGAGGTACTATACTGTATAAAATTTAATTGTGCCGCATACAAATCAATCGAAGTAAATTTTGTAATACAGAAATGTGAATATTAAAATGTCACAGGTAAAGCCCGCAATTTTCTTTTAACTAAGCCGGTGACGGTAATCAGCAGAGCCTTCTAGAGTATAGAGCCATAATCATTATGACGTATTTTTTAGAAGCTTTTTTAGTGGAATAACTTTTCACTGATTTCCATAGGAATCCATAGTAAAAATGGTGTTTTTTAGCTTCAAATTTTTCAATATAAAAATCAAAAATGTTACAAAATATTTATACAAAAGTGTTCTACATATCTTTAGCAGCAATATATAAGAAGGATATATTGGTATTAAGTAAATATTAGTTGCAGAAATATTAAAATTAAATTATTTCTAAAATATATTTTTCGAACTTTCATTTTGAAAAATACATCAAAGTTGGCTCTGACGAATTAAAATAATACTTGCTAAATTTATCTTTAGTTTTACTAGTGTACGTTAGATGTCTATAATTGTTGGCAGAGAAATTCGAAAAAAAATTGTTTAATCACAAAATTATGACACGTTCTTAACATTTTGAGAATTTGTTTTGCTTTTCCTACAATTTTTAAACTTGAAATTTTCCCAGGTGGTAATTTTTGGTACGATTTTTCAAAATGTTACTACCCACTGCCATCTCTGTATATTGACTTAAAGCACACGATTTGTAGTAAGCTTTTCTTTTTAATTTGACCAGAAAGCTGTTGTTATGAACTTTTTTTTAAATTTTGGTTTAAATAAATCAATTATTACAAGAAAATGAAAACGATTTACTTAAATGAGATTTATATATGTTGAAATTCAAACATTTAAGAAAATATTTCAGAAATCATAATTAAGAATTTGCAACGGTTTCATTTACAAATGGGTCTTAGGAAAAAAAGTGATTTCCCATATGATTTATGCGTTTTACTATGGAAATTTTGGTTTTTTCCTCGTTTCTAATTCCCTTATAAAAGCTTCGATTTTTAGATTATGGCTTGTATAATCAAGGTTGCTTTGTAATCAGTCATAAATTTTTAGCATTTACTGTCCAGTATTTTGTGTATATAAAGAGGTGTGCAACCGAATCATTTTATTCATTTGATAAAGTGAGTATACCAGTGAATAAATAATTTTGTAAAAATATGAAGATTATAACTATTATGATGATGGTGGCAGTTGCCGCCGTAACAATGGTAAGCTTTTTATTCAGTAGATAAAACTTTCAAATTCATTTTTAACCACGAATAATTCGTATAGGTACAATCAAAGAGTATGGAAACGTTTATTATTGATGGAAATGATAGCCATTTTATAATAGGCTTCTATGCATATTTGGAAATATTTAGACAATCTGATTTTGGAGGGTCAACTATGTATTTTGGTGGTGGTACTGTTATATCGACTTCTTTTATTTTGACAGTTGCCCAAAATGTGGCTGGGTATGTATTACGGCATTAGTGAGTTTATGTAATTTTGGGTCATTAATTCAAAATTGTATCTTTAGATTTAAATCTTGGCGGATCGGATTAGGTGGGAACCGTATTTCTAATATGCAATGGTTCTTTTCAACGACATCATTTATTCATCATGGTTATAATAACCAAACTTTGGCCGATAACGTAGCACTTCTTCGACTAACTCAACTCACCTCTATCGGCATCAATATAACACCAATAGCTTTGCGGCCTGATAATATTTCAGTTCGTGAAGTTAAGGTTTATGGATTTGGATTTAATACTACAAATCATCAACCGGATATGTTGCAAATTGCACAATTTAATATCATTTTTCAACTAGATTGCCAAGCTAGATATCCACATTTGGCACAAACCGGTCAAATTGTAAATCATGTCTGTGCAGAAAGAACTGCTGGTAATATTTGCGCTGGTGATCAAGGGGGACCAGTGGTTCTTGGAACAACATTATTTGGAATTCAATCGTTCTATGGCGATGAAAATTGTGGGAGTTCTGAATCACAACCAGCCGCTTTTATTAGAGTACCAATGTACGTTAGCTGGATCAACAATGTTACCAACACTCAACCATTATTATAGATTGTATTAGTAGTTGAGTGAAGATAAAATTTGGCTTCAATTAGTCTTTAAGTGTAATAAATGCTTTAAAGTTATTAATCAAATTTATTTGTTTGACAGTTTATCTGAATATTTAAAATCTTCATTTTCTAAATTCCTAAATCATACTGATGTCCGCTTCTTCTTAGGCACACTTGAAAACCATTTGGGGTAACGGTATACATCTGTACATAACGAAGGTGGCCAATTTTCGCTAATTTGGGTGTTATAAACTTTATAAAAAAGGATTCCAAATATGACTGGAGTATTCTAATTTGCTGCCGCAAAAACTATATTATACGAGTATAGAGTGGTAAAAACTGATGGATGAGGGGACTCAAGTTGGAACCTTCAGGAACACCAGATCTAGCCACTATGGTTTTTAAAAGCATACCATAATATTTCACTTGTTGTATGCGCTCTGAAAGATATGATTATAACCAGTTAGTAATTTACATGGAAAGATTCGTATTGACTTATTTTTTTATTGCAATTGAATGAGACCCAGTATCAAAATCTTTTTCAAAGTTAGTATGTAAACACAATTAATTTGTCAACGATAGTGTGCAGCAAGGGGTTTCATACGCATGTGTTCTTAAAGGTACCGCTTCTCAAGTGCAAGCAAGTGAAGAGGGAAACATCTCAAAAGCATTAAACAAATTGACTAATATGATTCAAAGCTTCATGACGATGATGGAGAGAACCATGGATCTAATGATGCAGATGACCATCATGAAAATAGCCATATGGAATGCACACGGCCTAGTACAACATAAAGCGGAGGTACAAGCATTCCTCGGATTAATATCCGAAACACGCTTCACCAAAAATAACTATTTCAAAATTAATGGGAGGTACTCTATTTATGACACCAAGCACCCAGATGGGAAAGCACATGGAGGCACTGCTGTATTGATCAAAAGAAGATTAAAATACTATGAACTTACGAAATATGAGAAAGAACATATACAATCAACGAGCATCTGTCTGCAGGAGGGGTCTGGAAACTGTGGCATATCTTCAGTGTACTGTCCTCAAAACATGCTATAAAAAAACTCGAGTTCATGGATTATTACAGCCAGCTGGGTAATAAATTTCTTGCGGGAGGTGATCACAACTCCAAACATACTCATTAGGGTTCCAGATTAACATCGCCGAAAGGCAAACAACTTTATCAAGCTATAAAGGAACAATCCCTGGATTATTTATCTGCCGATAACCCAACTTACTGGCCCACGGATAAAAAGAAAATTCCTGATTTAATTGACTTTTGTGTAACTAAGGGCAATCCACGTACATATGCTAAGGCCACCGATTGTTATGATCTGTCTTCTGATCACTCACCGGTAATAGTAACAGTGAGTACCGATGTCCTATAAGGAACGAAATACCTAACCGTCTTACAAACAAGCAAACTAATTGGGATCAATATAGGAGGCTGGTCGAACAAAATTGTTTACTTAATATTTCTCTGACCACACCAGCTGACATTGATGCGGTGGCCGAAAATTTAAAAGACGTCATGGCATTATCAGCTGAAAAGGCTACATCCGTCATAAGTAGTTCTGAAAAAGTTAATAAACTGTCACATAATACAGGAACTAATCCATGAAAAGCAAAAAATTCGCTGTCAATGGCAGGAAACAAAATCACCGTTATTGAAATGGAAATTAAATCGCACTCAAAAAAAAAAATTTGGTTTTTTTACAAATATTAAAGCGTAAAAAGAAAATTGTTAATTTAACAAAAAATTTGTTCAGTTAACACCGGATTTGTAATGTTTTTCGTTGTAAATTAAACAAAGCATTTGTTGATCCAACAAAAATCCATTTGTAATTTCAATTTCTATACAAATTTAAATTTACTATGCACTTTCGTAACATTTACATGCCAAATTGTGAACAAAATTTTACAGGTCTGTGTGTAAAAATAACGAAATAAATACCTTTTCTTCTTAATTTTACAAATGCCATTGTAGCAGTTATTATGATCCTTTATAAAATTTATATAAATGATTTTCCAAAACGATAAATGAACATCATTATAGATAATCAAATATTTTTTTTCGCTGGCGCTACATTCCATAGAGGGATTTGACCGCTTCATGATGAAGTTTCGTAATCTTTTTGTGAACGGATAATGAGTGATTAATTCATTGATCCTACGTTAATTAACCAGCCGTGATTTTTTCATCACTCGCCCGGGAATCGAACCCGGGACCTCCGGAGCTTAAAGCAAGCATGCTAACCACTGTTCCACCGGGGCGACAATCAAATATTAGCCACTTCAAATATTTACAAATATAATTGTAGAAATGCTTGTCATACAAATATAATTGTAAAACACAAGTTATTGTTTCGTAAAATTTTGTAACATTTTATGTTTTAACAAATTAATTTGTAATTTTTACAAACGTATGCCTAAATAAAACGATAGGATTCGTAAATTTTACAAAATTGCTTCGTAAAAATATTATTAGTTGCGCACGTTTAGGAAATTTTCCATTATGTTTTGAGCTACCAAACCGTGCAGTGCGTTTTTTAATATGAATAGTGAAAATAAAATACGACCAAGTGGTGAAAGAATTTTTAAAAAATATTAATGTGGCGAGTTACTAAAAAATATTAAAGTTAAATCAGTTTTATTATATTTTTAATCATTTCAAATAATTAAAAATAATGTAATCTGCCGAATAAATTGTAATAAACACTACATCATGGAAAAAAACAGCGAGGCCTTCACTATAAACTTTCCGAATCTTAATAATAGCGAAAATCAACCCAATCAACATCTAGGTGAAATCGTTCCGCTGGATTTCGAAACAATAAGTGTCCTGTTTCCTCAAACGGCTGAAATGTTGAACGAAACTCAAAATATTGCTTTGCTTGTAACGAATGCAGAAGAAACAGAGGAAGAATTGGCTACTGAGGAAGAAACTGAACTAAAAAATTTATTAAAATCATGGGGTGTAGAGGATCTTTACAATCGTCTAACAGGTACACACATCCATACATATAATATATTCTATAATATGTTATACATATAGTTTTTGAAAAGTAAAAATTTAATTTTAGATGTGGGTATTGGCATACTATATTCAAAACACATACAGTATCATCACTTAAGCGAAATTTTTGAGCCATCAGAATTGGGGAGAACAATTATTTTCGAACATAATCTTACCACTTGGGTAAGAGAACAATTAATATAATTATTATTTTATTTTTGCAAAACAAGGTAAATTAAAGCTTTTAATAAAAATTTTGATTTAAACAATGAATAAATTCTGTATTTTAATTTTATCATAATTATTTGGACATTCTTCTCTTTACATGATAAATACTCAACAAGCCAAACAAACAAATGCATATACCCAAACACACACATATATCCAACAATAACCTCTGTTAATCCTACAAAAAAATTTGTTGTAACATTTGTCCTCTTATATTATTCCCACAAACACGCTTTGTAAATTTTACAATTATTTGATAAATTTACGCAAAAATAGTTTCTCTTTTACAATATAATTTGTAAATTATACAAAGGAGTAATGCGAATTTTACAAATTAGTTTCGTACACATTATTATTTGTTTACATTATAAATTGTAAATATTACAGTTGTCCTTGTAAAGTTTACACTGTATTATTGTAAACGTTTTTACGAAACCCGAATCAGTTTTACAAAAATGTTTGTAAATTGTCGGGCAATTATAAACGTTGTAAAATTAACGAAATGAAAATTGTTGTGGTTACAAAGTGCTTCGATGGTTGAAATAGAACAGATTTATTTGTACAATTTACTAGTTTTTTTTGTTCATATCACCGAATATTTTTTTGAGTGCGAGGACAGATTATTCTTTGTGAAAGGCAACAAAAAATTTAAAAAGGCCAACAAATCCGAATCCACCGATTAGACTACCAACTGGAAATTGGGCGAGAAATGATTTTGCTGATCATCTTACAATAGTATTCGCACCACACGAAGAAGATGATTATTTCGTGCTACACCAGCAAATAGATGATGGTTTATCCTACAAACATATAAAGTATAATTGGAAGTTAAGAATACAACTCAAAATTGCATAAGCCTGAAAAAGGTACCAAAAATTACGCCATTTTTAGTAAAAATTAGACAATCTGAGTTTTTTCTTTGTATGTAACGCATCTAAAACTTTAACTTTAAAATCAAGTGAATTGAATAAATTAATTAATTTAAATAATTTAATTAAATAAATTAAAATATCGTGTTCCCGCGACGCGTATTATTGGTGGTGGAATCTGTTAATTCCAATTTGTTAACCAACCAAATTAAATTCTGTGAAATAAATGCGGTTGAATTCAAATATTGTTAAAAACATCATCAATAAAAGAAACATCACCACCATCAAACTTATCGGTAATATCGAAATTCTTATCCTTCCTGATAATATGGTACCGTGCATATATTAAGTCATTACTGTGTTTGTTTCGTTTTCGGACCCTTCAAAATAATTGGGAAATCTTAGCCCTAAGCCATTCGTTTTTGAAATTTTTTTGCAACTTGATACCAGATGAGCACAGTTTTAAAAGTTTGTCACACTATTTATAAAAAGCTAAATAAATTCGAAATTACGATAATATGGAAATATGATCTTCAACAATAATCTTGGAAGTATCGAATAATCTTGAAACGAAACAGCCAAATATCTTTCGAATTCGCAATACATCCAAATTTAAAATTATTTCCACGATATCGGAAAATCTAAAATATCCTAAAAAATATCATCTATGTAACTTAACATCCTACAAATGTAAGTTAACTGTATCTGTATATGTATCTATATACCTATAAACAAACCGTGGGAGGCTTAAAAATAAAGTTCTCAGTAAACCACCAATTCTGTAACAAGATACAACGAAGCCCGTTGCATTGCAACTCTAGGACAATCTCGATATTTATTAACATTCGAATATTCTGTGGAAACTTGGATAAACATAAAACCATAAAATAATCTTGAAAAATCCAGAAATCACTAAGAATCTCGAATAATCTGAAAAATGTTATGCAGTTTTTGCAAAACCTTGAATACTCAATAACTTCGATGTTACGCTACAGCTACCCGACATTTTTTAAATTTAGAAATTTTGAAATTCGAGAATATGTTCTCTGTGACCTTGACTTTGACCTTCAAGGTCATTTGAAGGTCCAATCGAATTTGTTAAATAGAAATCTTTATTTTTGACCCCGGATTCAGAAAGAGCGCAAAATTTAACGTTTGAGATAGGTACTTAATGCTCTTCTTATGAATGACTTTTAAGTTTTATTTCAAGGACAAATTACTAAATAATATGAAATATTCAATGAATTTTAATGGATGATGGAAGGGTTAAGATTACTAACTTGGATTATTTCAAATTATTTAGTAATTTGTCCTAAAAGAAGCGCGTTAAGTACTTAACTGAAAGTTTGCACTCTTTTCGAATTCGGAATCAGAAATAGGAATTTCTGTTTAATAAATTCGATTTGACCTTGAAATTACCTTGAAGGTTAGAGTGAAGGTCGAATTGAAGGTCTCCATCCGATGTCCCCCCTCCAAACTCAACAACTTTCGTGTACTTTTATTTATGGATTAGTGGCTCCTCTGAGGTGATATTCAGGTGCATACATGGTTTAAAATGGGGCACACTGTATATCAAGAAAAATGTGATAGAGCCTTATTCCTTCCAAAACATGCCGGTTTCATTTATCTTTCAAGAGGTTAACGATCCTAATACACAGCAAAGTTAATAAAGTGTTAGCTACCGATCAAACACCAAATGTTTTGGACTTGTCACCGGAAAGGCCTGACCTTAATCCAATCGAGAAAACTTAAGGGCAGAATTAAAATCAGGATTAAAAATAAATTTCCAGGAGTTCAGACGAACTGTTCCCAAATATTGAAGAAATCTGGAAAACAATTCCAGAGTCGCATTGTCGACAGTTGTAGCCTGTCTTCCTAAACGTAGTATGGTGGTCCTGATAAAAAACAACGGCTACTCCAATAATGGAGCATGAAATGGGCACCCAAAATTCACGGTCCATAGGCTTAACGTGCCTATGCGTTGATCTGCCCCTGACTATTAATGGAATCATTAAACCATGGTTCGGTCAAGCATATCAACTCGTAGTCCACTTGTAAAATATTCAGCTTAAGGTCCAAAAAAACACTGTTAGTTAATTTTAACTTCTGTAAGTGTCAGCGTATCCACATTTTTTGGGCATAAACTCAATATAAAGGTTATTCAATGTGCTCACGTAATCACTAATTTTTGTCCATCATACATTCCATAAAATTCTAATAAAAAATTTCGGCAATAAATCATCCCAGTAAATTAGTCCGTCTGCGCTCTAACATGATTATAAAAATGTTTGTTTGTCATTTATTTTTTAACCAATTAATCACTCGTTAAATATCGATATTAAGGTAATAAATTGTAACTTTAAACCAGCATAATTGACGTAGGTACTGCTCGTTTATAAATATTTACGGGTTTTTTGTATAAATGGACGCAACTCGGTCACTAATCCAACAAAAGTTACAAAACTAAAAATTCTCTGACATAATTCGTCAACCGACATACAATTTGCTAAGCAAATTGAATATCATTTTGCAGGAGCCACGATGGTGTTGGTTAATTCTTCCGAGTCAAATGTTGCTGATTTCTCAAGCTTTTCATCATTTTTGCTAAAGAAATTGGTTGGAATCCTAATTTAATTTATTATCGACACTATGAAACTAAAAATTGTAATAAGATGTGTCATATTTAATCAAGGTTTCACATTTACATTGATTTGTTCATTTCATAACATTTTACTGCGAACAGCGACAAATTGTTCTTAAGAGAAATTGCAGAGAACTAATTAGGAAGATGAATTTGAGGAAAACAAAATCGAAAACCTGTCTTCTAATTGGTCATACTATTAAGAAACAAATGACGGTACGTGAATTATAAGTAAAGGTGTGCCAATAACATTATTTTTGAATCGTAAGCGTAAAATAAATTTTAGCGATAAGCAAGGACATAAATCAAAAAATTTAATGCTTGAAACGGTATAAAATTAAATTGTGTGCGAATAAGTATCAATCAAATTAAATTTTAAAATCCATCCAGTTGTCAAAATGGTTTATACAAAATTTTTGGTTATCAGCCATAAATTTTCATTATTTATTGTCTGGATATAAAGCGGACAACAAACATTTTAAATAGTGAGTATTTTTCAGTGGTTAAAGTTTCGTGGAAATGTGAAGTTCATAACTATTATGGTGATGGTCGTCTCTGCCAGTGTTATGGTGAGCAGTTTTGGAGTACATATCTTTCAAATGCATTTTTAACAACATAATTTGAACAGGTACAATCAAAGAGTTTGGAAACGATTATTGGTAATGGAACGAATACTACAACAATTGTAAAATATGTGGAAATATTCAGACAATGTGATTTTGGAGGGACAACAATGTATTTGGTATAGAGGTTCTCACACATCAGCTATTTCTGTTTTGATTGTTGCCCAAAACGTAACTGGGTATGTATTACCATATTACTAGTAATAGTCTAATTAAAGTCACAGTTCAGACATATTAGGTAATTAAAAAATGAAATTCATTCATCGTATTTGAAAAATAAATCAAAAACTAAGAAATTCTTCATCGGCTTTCTGGCTAATGGAGAGTGTTTAAGTGAATAATAATCAAGAACAAATAACCAGGAATATCTATCAATTGATGATCCTAATGAGCATGATTTAAATCAAATGAAAACGTGGTGTCAATTTGGAAGGATTATTGCTCGAGTGAATAAGGGCGGTAACTGAATGAGAGCAATAATCAACATTCACTCGTTTTTAAGTTGCAATGGATTTTCCATTAAAAATGTCTTAAAATAATTTGAAGCCATTTACTTTCAACAACAACGGACCTTACTTTGGTTTGATTTAATTTTGGGATATGGCAAGTTATAGTGACATAAAAAATTATTTTGGTGAGTCAGCCAGAGAGTTATTCAATGCTATGCGGTTAAGTTTATTGTTCAACAACGATGTTGAAACTAATCGTTTGATTTCCAACAAATAACAGCCAAAATAAATGAAGCTCCACCTGAAATATACCTTATGTAAAAGGTAGGTTTCATTTAGGTAAAACAGTTATATATTTACGTTTTTCCGCTCCCTTCCCAAAAGCAGGAGGGCTATTTGTGAATTCGATTCGAACGTATCCGAGTATTCGAAGTATTGACTTGATATTTGAATTGCATTAGATTCGTTCGTTTCTTATTTTAATCAAATACGAATCTTATACTTCGAAGAGTCGAATACGTTCGAATAGAATTGACAAATAGCCCACTGATTGCGCAAAGTTTTATAGAGTAGTAAACCTCATTATATAAATGAATAAATATAACATAAATATTTCGTTATTTACAACTCTATACGAAATTTTCATTATCTGAGTATTGATATCAATTAGATTAACAACTTTTTATTTTTTATCCGGTGACACCTAGGGTAGAATAGAATAAGCTACTATAATAGCTTAATTTGTATTAGTGTTAGTGGTAAAAGTGACACCTATGTTAGAATATTATATCTGTATAAATCAGCTATTCTTAAACTATGGTACAGCTATTCTTAAACTTTTGCAAATTGGGTCGCCACCACAGATAAGAATATCAGATGTTTCAAGCCGAACAAATTTTTGGCAATTCATTCTGGAATCCAACACCTGAAATTCAAACTAATTTAAATTATTTTTACTGATGTTCCATCTAACCTTTAATAGAAGAACGACAGTTAGTCGAGACACATTTTAATAAGCTCATTATTTTTTAGGTAATTTTGCCTATTTTTGCTGTGAAAAATTGAAACTACAATTTTTGCTTTAATAATTTAACTTTAATATATAATTAAACAAACAAAAATGTGCAATAAAAGTATATATTTGTTCAAAAATATTTATATTTATTTACGATAGATGGTGTTACTTGAATCATTTTTGTATTATTTTGAGGCCATGATAAAATATTACAGACACATTTAATATTGGGTACCAGTTCAAAAAACCACAAAATCATTCAGGCTTGGTTCATCTGATATTCTTATCTATGATGTAATGTATTCGCACTTTTTCTCATGTATTTATTGACGATTGGAGCATCACGGATCCCATCTAGTGGAATATTTTTAAACTGAGCTACCTGATAATTTGACGTTCGAAATTGTTGTAAATAATTCCATTTTTGATCTGTAAACACAATGTTTACTTACCGGATTGCTAATAGTTGTAAATAATTCCAATTTTGGACTATAAAAACAATTTTTAATTACCGCATTGCTAAATTTTCTTTCGTCGCATTTGTGACAAGTGTCATTTTATCAGGTGCATCATTTTAACTATTGTCCTCGAGAGGAGCTTTCTTTACTTTTACAATCGTCAATACTTTTGGAATAACAAAATATAATGAAAACAACAATGGCGTAGCCATAGCGTTGTCAAAATAAACAGAATTCTTAGTGCTGCGAGTGCCAGTATTTTTAAGTGGATAATAGAAGTAGCTATAGTTTCCCTTTTTTTACAATTATCTGAATAGATCTCTCGAGACCTATGAAAAAACCCAGCAAATATTTATTAATCAAATAGATATTCTGTCGAAGTGGTTTGTTTCATATTTCAACCAAAACCAAATTTTCATTTTGTATGTATCCGTATCACACTTTCTTAGAAAATCACAAGAAGTTATTTTTTTGTAAGAAAGGGGTAGAAAATAAATCACGTCGTTTCGAAAACAGCCTGCCTTGGAAAATGTTCTGTGGTTGTGGAAATTAATTTTCATGAAATAGCTAGTTTAGACGATGCCTCACTATGTCGCATCATTTCCTCGTTTCGGTGTCTACGAATTGATTTTGAAGTGGGGATTTTTGTGCGCATTTTTTTACCAAAAAATTGTATAGATCATGTTATCCGAAAGAGGCAGCACGATCTGAGAAAAAGTACAGAGTTTTTCCTAATGAGGCAGCACGAACACTGAAAAAGTACAAAGCGTTTTCCGAAAGAGGCAGCACGATCAAAAAAAAAATTAAAGAGTGTTGCCACTAGATAAAAAATACTACTGACGTTTTTCAAAAGGGAACAGATAAAATCAATTTAATTATCACGTATGGGAGCGCCCCGAAATCCTGCATTACAAAATCTTGCAAGTACAAAATCTTGCATTTTTTAAAAATCTTTAAAAATCTACAAAATCTTGCATTCCAAAATTTTGCAGTTTTACTATCTGTACCTGCCTTTAGTATCTAACATAATATTGCGTACGCATAAAAGTTCATTTTTCAATTGGAAACTCAAATAAGCCAGTTTTGAGTTTAGATTAAATTATCGCAATTTTATTAACAAGGTAAATAAACTTTTGCCACAATTAGTTCCTTTGATAAATTTTTAATGATTCGGTGCGGTGGTATACTCCAGTATTCTTTTTTCCCAACCACAACTTTAAGATCAGCATTATGGGCTATGGCATACATATATCTTGGTGTACGATTGAGGCCCCAAAAATAATTTTTGTGATACCACCGTCCAATTAATTTTGCCCCGCTGTTTCCATCAAACTGTTCATATAAATGTTGATAGCACCCAGATATTTCGTTTGGTGGAACGAAAGCCAAACCGTTACTTTTATATCCTTCACCAAATTATTTGGCCGAAGTGAAAAAGGCAACCTTTAAACGTTGAAACTCGTCGCCTTTTCGAAATTCGTTAGACTTTCCTTGGATTTAAATAAATAACCAGTTCCAAGCTCGATTTTCGATGATTTTCGGAAACCCTTTAGAGATTTTTTGCTCATTAAACAAAATATTAAAGGTACAATTTGCCCCTCAACATACCCGAGAATTGAAAAGAGTTGCCGCATGATGGACGGAACTATACGTCGAAAGTTCCATCCATGATCCAGCAACTCGATTCCGCTAGTAAGCCTAACGATGTTATTATTATGATTTGTTCATCGTTAAACTCTTGATTACGTAGGATAAATAACTCCCTTTCAACATATTTCAAGTTTTCGGATATATTTATAGCCTGCAAACTGTCTGGTTCTTTTATTTTATTTCTGCGGATTCTTTGAATTTTCATCATTTGTGCTTTTATCGACGGGCTATCTCTAATAATAAAACCAGGTGCAGTATCGAAATTTTTAGCCTGAATTTTGATTGAAAGATTGGTAATGCAGGTTTTTTGTTCGAAAACTAAGGGTTCGTGCGAACGAGTAGCTGAATGTTTTAATATTCCATGTTTGCCTTCAATTTTGTGTGAGACTACTCGTCCTTTGCACGAGAAAGAATTTTGTTTGCTGCAAACCCAATTAAACGTTTTCTTCGTTTTTCTATTTAAATGGTACGCATACTCATCGAATAACTTATCCTTGCCTTTGCTCGAGGCATCCATACTACGGATATGCCTAAAACAAATAATTTCATAAAAATTAAAAATCAAAATTAATTTTTATTGCAAGTTGCTTAAAAAATGCTTTCGTGTGTCCAAATTTTCAAAGAACGTTCTTATATTTTACGGTTGTTTTTATGAAATATTATGTATAAGATAAAAAAAGGAACTTTAAGTTCATTTTATTATTGTTGCTATATGATTACAATTATCATTATACGGTAGAATTTTCTCAATGAATCGCGCGCGCGATTCTATAAATGTACGGGAAATTGTTATGCAACATTTTGTAATGCAAGAGTTTGTAATGCAAGATTTTATAATGCAAGATTTTGTAATACGCGATTTCGTAATGCAAGATTTTGAAACGCAAGATTTTGTAATGCAAGATTAAGGAGCCCCATCACGTATTAATAAAAATCCCTTGTATAACACGAAAATATTTTTGTTTATATTTACAAAATGCACACATAAAAATGTCATACAATTTTTGACAGCAAATATTTAGTGACACCTAGTGGCATTATGTGAAAGTTGGTTGTGTTTTCGGAGTTTTCCGAAAGATGGTAGCTGTTACGGTTGTAGAAAATTTGACATTTAAACATGATCTATTGCCTCACATTTGATGATACACTAATACATTGAAAAAACAATACGTATTTTTTAGGTTCGTATTTTTGTTTTTGAATTCGCTGTTTATTTGTCATTCGTAAATAAAAATTATGTAATGTAGGTCGTAGGTAGCAAACGTATTTGTTTTAGCAACCGATTGATTTAACTCCTTTATGTTAATCCTGATTACTGCCTATATAAATAGAAAGCAACCATAAATATGTGGTCTAATGCTGTGTGCCCAACATCGATTTTTTAGTCAAACTGGTTGACTTTTCTTTTAATTGTCGACTAGTTCGTACCAGTCGTTCATAGATGGCATAAGGGCCAATAAGACAAGTTGTGCCTGACTTATTCAGCATTTTTATAAATTACTTAAGAGAAAAGAGATAATTAATAATTTAATGATAATTTTGGAAAAATCTCGGATTAACGAAACCTCCTCCAATTTAAGTGATACGGTTTCTAAAATAAATCACAATTATTCCGAATTGAATAAACCTTTTTTACGATATGTATAACCATTAATCGATACCAACTTGTGGCATTAATTAAAATTGTTGATAATGAAAAGTAATTAATCCAAGCATTCTCTCAATAAAAATGACAATTAAAACGAAAAGCATCCTCACGAGGAGACTTTTCGTTAGCCGTCTGGTGGTTAATAGCATAATGTAGCATAATTTAGTTTAGTCAGAAATTTAGTCGAAAATATCGACATGAGGCACACAGCATAAGTTGTAGTTCCGAATTAATAAGATTTAGGGCCAAGGCTGTTTTCCAAATGACTACTTATTTGTGGAACCTAACTTATTCATTATAGTTTCGTATGGAATAAGTTATAGGTTCCAAAAATAAGTCTCGTTTGGAAAACAGCCTAAAATTTCTTTACAGAAAGTGGATACAAAACTATTTTTCACTCACTAATTTGTGTTTCATTCATAAAATTTTATTAAAAAGATTGAACATGTACGGCACTCTACGTAATTTTTATTATCTGAATATTAATAACAATTATAGATTAGCAAATATTTTATAATAAAAAATTTTTCATGTTGTTCCAGTGACACACCTAGGGTAGAATAGATTAAATTGCAATGTTAAACCTCTTGATAACACGTTACCCGTAAGAACCAATGTAAAGAGCTGTATTGACTAAACCCGAAAGAGAATCAAGTTTTATATGCGGCTTGTTTCACGTTAGCCCACGACCCTAGTAAGAACCGTACATGAGACCAAAATTGAGGTATTCGTTACTGGAAAAAATGAGGAACAAAGGGATTACGACATCAAATCAAACCAGATTTTGAACAATAAACAAATAAAAGGAGAAAATGTACGTGTCGGTAAGACAATGCTGTTATTCTTAACTTTGCTAAGGTAGAACTGTATAAAATTTAATTGTGCCGTGTACAAATCAATCGACCTAAATTTTGTGAATATTAAAATGTCATATAGGTAAAGCTTACAATTTTCTTTTAACTAAACCGGTGACGGTAATCAGTCATAAATTTTTGGTATTTACTGTCCAGTTTTTTTTGTATATAAAGAGGCCCGCAACCAAATCATTTTATTCATTTTTTTAAAGAGGATAAATAATTTTGTGAAAATATGAAGTTTACAACTATTGTGCTGATGGTGGCGGTTGCCGCCAGTGTTACGGTAAGCATAAGCATATTGGCATACATAAAACTTTCAAATATATTTTTAACTACGAATAATTCGAATAGGTGGAATCAAACAGTTTGGAAACGTTTATTATTAATGGAACGAATACCACAGAAACTATTGGATTCTATGCATATTTGGAAATATTCAAACAAGATGATTTCGGAGGGCCAACAATGTATTTTGGTGGTGGTACTGTCATATCGACTTCCTTTATTTTGACGTCTGCTCAAAATGTGGCTGGGTATGTATTACGGTGGTTATGTATAATTTCGGGTCAGTAATTCAAAATTATTTATTTAGATTTAAATCATGGCGGATCGGATTAGGTGGTAATCGTATTTCTAATATGCAATGGTTCTTATCAACGACAGCATTTATTCATCATGGATATAATAGCCAAACTTTAGTCGATAATACAGCACTTCTTCGACTAAATCAACATATCTCTACAGGCGCCAGTATAACACCAATAAATTTGCCGTCTGATAATGTTACTTCAATTTCTGGTGGAGTGTACGTTTATGGATTTGGATTTGGTGCTACAAATCAACAACCGGATGTTTTGCAAAGAATAATTTTATCTGCCACTACTCATCAAGAATGCTCAGCTAGATATCCACATTTAGAACAAGCCGGTCACACTTTAAATTATTTATGTGCCGAACATTTTGTAGGTAATATTTGCGCTGGTGATCAAGGGGGACCTGCGGTTGTTGGAAGTGTATTATATGGAATTCAATCGTTCTATCGCTATGAAAATTGTGGGAGCCCCGAAGCACAACCAGCCGCCTTTATTTTTGTACCGAGATACGTAAACTGGATCAGTAATATTACCAACAGTCACCCATTGTAGATTGTAGTAATGTTGTTGAGTGAAGATTAAATTGGGCTTCAATTAGACTATATAAGTGCAATAAATGCTTTAAGTTATTAATCAAATTTATTTGTTTGAGAGTTCATCTGAATATTTCTGTGCTCAAAATGAAAAACAGCTTAAGTCGACTTAAGCTGTTTGGCTTAAGTCCACTTTCATACACAACTTCGGATTTTTATGAAAATTGGCACAATGAAACTAGATTTATTCGTGATAATTTTTTTTCAGGACGTAATTGGTTCAGGAGATATTTAGATTTTAAAAATCCCAATTTATTACATTTAATGGTGTCCCTACTAAACAATTTTATTGTGTTTTGAAATATTAGTGATATCTGGTGCCGAATAACCAAATTAAAAAATATTGGTTTTATAATATTGTTCAAGAGGAATAAAGGTAGATGGCAATTGTTGTTATACAAATATGAAAATTATGATTTCAAATAAAAATAGATTCACACTCCGCAAACTTACCTATCCCTACCACAACACCAAAACGTTAAATATTTCGGCCTACATTTAGATAGAAGGCTTACATGGAAAAAGTATATCGAAGTTAAACGTCAATAAATCATATTATGGTGTATTAAAGTGAACTGGTAAATAGGGAAACATTCCAACTTAAGCCTAGACTGTAAGGTTTTACTACATAAAATTGTACTTAAACCTATCTGGACGTATAGTATTCAATTGCAACCTGGTAAGGGTGGTTGGAAGCCAGGGAAATTTTAAAAAGGCCCAGATCCTTTAGATCTAGCTATCTAATTTAAAGTAATTACTAAGTGCAAGTTACTATTAAGAGCTAACATAGGTTAAGCCTTAATCAAAAGTTTGTATTCGTTTGTAAGATTTGATTATACATCTTGTGAGTTTCCTATATAGAAATGATTGAAGAATAAAGCCTTAGGCAGTTTAAAAAAAAAATTATCTCGAATAAATCTAGTTTCATTGTTCCAATTTTCATAAAAATCCGAAGTTGTGGACTTATCCCAAAAGTGCACTCTGAAGTATTAATCCTGAAACAATGGTTTGAGTTTTCTTTGTAGTCTCCATTAGTTACTGTGGAATATGTCCTCCCACCTTATCAGGATCCATGTAATCTTTTCGTAACACACTGACGTAACAGACTGACAAATTAAAATGTAAACCCGACAATAAAACGATTGAATATCGCCAAATTAATTTCACAAATTTTCGATTATTAATTTGACAGGTAAGCGTAGCGAAACCGTCACCGATTTGAATGTCGCTCGGTTGTCGCGTACCGCTGTTAAAATTGGCAAAGATACTTGAATCTGGCACGTTTACGCATCATCATGAAATTAGCCTAGCAGCATGCCCCATTCGTTTGTGCGGTAGGCACTGGAATACCCATAATATACAAAAAATATCGGGCAAAAATATTATGAAAATTTATGGCTGATAACCGAATTTCAACAAAATTAATTCGTAGAATTGTGTTCATATTTGTCTGAGCCATTTTGACAACTGGATAAATTTTAAAATTTAATTTGATTGATACTTATTCGCACACAATTTAATTTTATAACGAAACAACACAAGGATTAAAGTTTTTGATTTACACCAATGCTTATCGCATTTTACGTTTACGATTCGAAAATGTTGTTGTTTGTAGCACACCTATACTTATAATGTCTATCATTTGTTTGTTATTTAACCAAATCAAAGGCCAATATTTATTTGAGTGAGATTTTTTCTTCAAATTCCTGTTTCCTGTTATATTTCAGTACTACATGTAAATATTCGTTTCCGGCTGACGATTGTGAATTGAATGAATTTTGTAATTCACTTACACAGCAGTAATAAACGTATTAGGTGATATTGGTATACGGATACGAATTGATGGTCCAAAAATTGTAGGGCCTTAACAGCGGGAATTGACCAAGATCTCACGGGATTGCTATATTGTGGTTAACTTGCAGATTTAATTCCATGAATTAACCAATCGCACTTAACATCTCTAAAATTACATTTACACCACCCGCCTTCGAATTTGATACTAGCCGTATGGAGAGCGTAGCAAATATAAGTTTGGCTGCTCCAAATTTCTACAATCCCATAGCGGTTGACATATTACTTGACGCAGACTTAATTTTTGAATTGTTTGAGGATTAAAAGCCCACAAAACTAAGGTACGCTGGGTTGTAGGTGGCCGACATGAAGATGAGAAGGAATGTGAAGACAGGGTTAAGGCAACCTCGTGACGAGCAATAGATGAAAGGTTCATAACAAAGCTCCTTAACCGTCGAAGACTCTGAGATCAATGTACCAGCGAGCAGTACCGAGATTATTGGCAATAGATTGTCAATTCCGCCAGCTCTACTATCAGTTTCTGAATTAATATGAAACGCTTCACCAATCAATATTGTTCCAGATACTTACGCGGTTCCGACAACATCCATACGTACTGGTAGGCGACATCTAAAAAATGTATCATTAGGTTTCGATATACTTGGAAGATACAAAGCATCAGATAATTCTGTGGTAAGACAAGGGGCTGCAAATACGTCCATACGCACTGAATATGGGAATATGGTAGCCAGGGTCGTCTACATCATTCATATGACCACTGATGCTTAAACGAATCAAAAAAATTATCCAGAAGCATGACGGGCCAGGATGGGCCATCTTAATAAAAATTCAATGCGTTCTTCAACGCAATTCAATGCGGATTTTATTTGAAATTTTTATTTTTGTCAATATGCCCGGTTCCCCTCTGCTGAGGTAGAACTAAATTTAATTGTGCTGCATACAAATCAACCGAATTAAATTTCTATATACATGCATGTCACAATCAAAACCCACGATTTTCTTTTATAAAAGCCGATCACGCTTATCAGCCATAAATGTTAAGTAATTTATTGAAAGGTTTTTGGTGTATATAAAGCGGCCTAAAACTGGTGAGTATCCCAGTCAATTTTTTTGAAAATATGAAATTTATAACTATTCTGCTGATGGTGGTTATCGCCAGTGTCACGGTAAGCAATTTATTGTAACATAAAACTTACACATTATTAAACATCGAATAATTTGTACAGGTGCAATCAAAGATTTTGGAAACGTTTTTAATTAATGGAACGAATACTACAGATACCATAGGATTCTATGCATATTTGGAAATATTCAGACAAGATGATTTTGGAGGGCCAACAATGTATTTTGGTGGTGGTACTGTCATAACGACTTCTTTTATTTTGACGGTTGCCCAAAATGTGGCTGGGTAAGTATCACGATATTACTGTGTTTATGTAATTTCGGGTCAGTATAGGTTATCAACGACAGCATTCATTCATCATGGATATGATGACCAAACTTTAGTCGATAACATAGCACTTCTTCGTCTAACTCAACTTACCTCATCGGGCACCGGCATAATACGTATAAGTTTGCCGACTTCTACAAGTAGTTCACCTAATCAAATACATACAGTGACCTTATATGGATTTGGATTTGGTACTACAAATCATCAACCGGATGTTTTGAAAACAGCAAGTTTTAATGTCACCACTCAACATATATGCGAAGCTAGATATCCACATTTAGGTCAATCCGGTCACACTTCAAATTATTTCTGTGCCGCAAAAATTGCAACGGATGGTAATATTTGTGCTGGTGATCAAGGGGGACCAGCGATTATTTCATCAACTGTCTTTGGAATTCAATCGTTCTATCGCTATGAAAATTGTGGGAGCCCTGAAGCACAACCAGCCGCTTTCATTAGAGTACCGAGATATGTAGACTGGATCAACAATGTTACTAGTACTCAAACAGTATTTTAGATTGTATTATAGTATTAAGTGAAGATTAAAATGAACCTTCAGTTTGCCTAAATGAAATATATACTTTACTAACTGTAAATCAAATTTATTTGTTTAAATTCCAATATCCTCATTTTCTTTTGGCACAGTTGAAAACCATTTAGGTTAAGTTCTTTTAGCATTTTACTGCGGACATAACTGTTCTCAAGAGGAATTGCCATGTGTTGTTTTGCATATTTGATTTTTAAAACTTCAACCGGAAATGAATATGAGATGAATATAGTACGGTGAGCATTTATTGATTTCAAAACATTGTTACGGTAGAATTCTGTATATATGTAGATACAATCAAAAAGTTTGATTGTCCCCGAGTCCGAAAAAGCAAAAAAAAACTGTTTCTCCATTTGTATAGACATCTGAATGTCGGGTACTCATGGTACCTTGAGGACGGGTTGTCCAATTGGTAATTATTTTCGCCAATCTGTTTTTATGACCAAGGCAAAGATTTCAAAAGCTGTTGAAACCTGTATGTCCAGAGGATCGGATATAGACCATACAAAAACCTAAAACCACGTATTCATTTACACGTGCCATTACAGCATGCGGAGTGGATTGGAGTTGAGTTACGTGTTGCAACTGATTCTATTTTTATTTATGTCCGTTCGCTTCGATGGTTAATCGGTAAGAGAAAATTATAATTTTTACTTTGCAAAATGACATGAAAATTGTATAATTAGTTTGCCTACCTAATAATCTAAACATTTTGCACAATAAAGCATTACCAACATCAAGTAGCTTAAAATATATAAAATAAACCCCTGTCTGGATGAATCAGTCATTTTACGAGTTGGTGGGAAAATAGAAAACGCAGCAATAACTTATGACGTCAAGTATCCGCTTATGTTAACAGCAAAAGATAAACTGGCCGAATCGTAAAGGAACATCACGTAAGATATCTACATATGAAGCACACATTAATGATGGACACGCATATCGTTGGATATAGAAGTTTGGGTTAGAAAGGTAATCCACAGCTGCATAAAATGCAGAAAATATAGTGCGCGAGTGCTTAACCAAATAATGAGTGACTTATGTACTAGTAAATTTTTATTATCAAAATAAGCGGAAAAATATATATTTATTTTCACCCCCTACAAAATAAAGACATAACCCTTAAGGACCGATTGACCATGGATTGTTTCTACTTTTTATAACAACAATTTTCCATTTTGTTTTATCAAATAAGATGCTATATGACGTGTGATATGACTATCTAATACAAATTGAATAAGTATTGATATACAATCAACATTCAGGCGCAAATATTATAAAAGCGGGGAAAATTAATGCTGGTTTACAAAATGTAAAATTTCATAGTCATACACGTACTTTATACACTACACGTCATACACAACATTATTCGAATTGTGAAGTTACCAATTTCGTTTGTTTTTGTTTTAATACGGTATTGAGTTGTGCGGTAAATTTAAATTTTAAAATAGAAACATCTTTAAATTAATAATATTTAATTGGATATTAATAAGATATTTAATTCTTTACATTTTGAGGTTGTGTCGAGAACTTTTTTTGAATACCATGCGATACGATAAATCAGATACATTTGTTAAACCAAGAGGCAGCTGAATAGGAAACAACACGCAAAGTCAAAAAAAAATTGTTCATTACATATTAAACCAAAAAGTTTGGCCGTAATTTTATTTACGTAGCGCTTGGACAATAAGATTGCATCTTTGAGGAAACAACCTAAATCTGGTGAGATTAATATTATGAAGGTTCAACAATAGCCGCAGTTCTTGACGCATAGTGATCCGGATCAGATCAAAGCTTACATTGAAAACAAAAACAATAATTAATAACATGATCTGATCCAGATCAGGTCAAACATCAAGAAATGTGGCTAGTATACCGATGCTGTGGTTAATATTTTATTTTTAATTAATTGTCCTCGAAAACGTTCCTTTGTATTTTGCATGTAGGTACCACTAAAATCTTCCAGAAGCTACGTAAGAACATAAACTCAGTCTCCATATAGCCAGCGCTAATTGATCTTCGATTATGAAAAGTATGTATCAACTTTCAGTCAGTCTTGTGAGGAATTCGCTTCTGCGTTTCGCAATAAACGCTTTTTCGATTTGCTTACCAAAAGCTGCAGGTTTGCTGTTACTTTTAGATATTTCTGTGTTGGTGGATGAATGACTTTCTGTATTAAGATTCAAATACTCGATGTCTTCAATTTGTATACCCATTTAATAATTTCGTGAGTTTCCATTACACGGTTGCAAGATAAATTGTCTCCCTGAAAAAATGAAACTCAAACCTGATTTAATAAAAAGAAAATTAAAAAATTTACTGTTGGACTAACATGACCTTAGGTGTACATATTAACTATAATCAGTACAACTGGATTAAATCTTACGTTACTAGATAACAGAAAAATATTCCGCAGTGAAATCGTTCACGAAAGTCTTAACACTGGCTATCTTATCTAACAAAAAATAATAAAACGATTACAAAATTTTGTATGTTGGGTATATAGGTATAGGGAAGGACTTATTATTGATTAAAAAATTAATAATTATTGAAACAAATTCCAAATCATATCACACAAACTTTATTTTTAGTAATTTATTCAACTTTGTTAGCCGCTTATTGTGATAATCTGATATATGCCCCAGATTGTGCTTCTAGTTTAGGTTAATTAGGTCATTTTAGGGTGCAGGTTTAGTTAGTTTTAAAATTGCAATATTATTAGCTAAGATAGTACTGTTGTATTGATTGAAACCAATTCTTTAAGAAAGTAACATTTAAAAGGAAACAATCTAATTGTTCCATCTACACTATTTTACAAAAACTTACTCTACAACATTTTAAGCTACGGTTAAAACAAAAGCAGGGCTAATTAGAAAATCTCAATATGTGCATAGAACCGTACTTGTAAAACAATTATTAACAATATAATTTGCCATTTTTGCACAAAACCACAAAAAAAAATAGTTTAACTATATAAGTTGTTGTAGTTCAGTTGCCAATTAATAATTTGATTTACTATAATTTCCACTTTTGCTTAATCTGTTGCACTTCTCTTCAAATATGGAACTACGCATATATTGAAATTTTGTAATAGCAATTTATCAAATTTATATTTTTAAATCCAAAACAGTCTTAACATTAATTTCAATTTTATCTTCCGATAACAAAATAATTAGCAATAGGTTAAAGCGAAGAATGAGACATTACCCGTTTTTATTTTAGTAGATATATAGGTTTTTGGTTAGATTATTCCTAACCAAACAAAAATGTAAGATTACTAATTATCTCTAGGGGCCGACTAGTTTAACCCAGGTAAACTAAAATTACCATTAAATATGAGTTATACTAACAAGGGAACCTTTTGAACTGTCAAATTCAAAAATTATAAAAACTATTCTAAGTTGTAGTATACTGTGAAATATTAACGAAACCATTTTTAATCGGCAACCAAGGCACTTTTCATGGGTTAAAACCACCCCTTAATTTGCGAAAAAGGTAATTTCACCCAATTTCTTTTATCAAAAAAGTGAAGTAGAAGCCGAGATATTTAGAAAAAAGCATTTTTTGAGGTTAAATTAAGGGGTGATTTTAACCCCTATTAAGGGCTTGGTTGCCGGTAACAAAAATGATTTCATTAATCAGTCACAGAGTACTTACTACAACATAGAATAGTTTTTATAATTTTTTGAATTTGACAGTTTAAAAAGTTCGCTTGCTGTAAGATAATAAATGAAGTCGCTGAAACCTTTATGCTGGAAATATTACATGAGCAGAATCCTGCAAGCAGAAAAATTAGAATACACACGTTTATATGGTAAGAAATACATGTATTCTTATTTCCGCACGTGTTTCGATATGCCAAATAAATTATAATACTATAAATGACATCGCTGTCAAAAAACGTCAATAGATGGATTATTTTTAAAGATGGCAGTACTAATTTTCTTTAAACATTTTTTTTATCGAAACAAAATTGTAAACAAAAGCAACCAACATGAATAAAACTGACAACCAGACATGAATTATAGAAAACAAATACATAATTATTATTTTTTATTTATGTACCAAAAATTAAAAATTCTTAAATCCCTACAAATAATCCTGCACTAAGTTTTCACGTATCAAATAATACTGTATTATCGATAAATCTGCTTATTACTTCAGGCTAACTTTCGATCATCAAACTTATCCATCTATTTATGAACTAATGAGATAACATCAAGCTTGTTTGTTTTAATTTGTTTTTGTAATTAGCTGTAAATACAAATAACCATAAAAAACAAAATGTACGATAGATCATGTTTAAATGTCAAATTTTCTTTAACCGTAAGAGCTACCATCTTTCGTAAAACTCCGAAAGCATAAGCAACTTTCACATTATGCCACTAGTTGTCACTAAATATTTGCTGTCAAAAATTGTATGACATTTATATGTGTGCATTTTGTAAACATAAACAAAAATATTTTCGTGTTTGAACGTGATTATTATTAATACGTGATAATTAAATTGATTTTGGGTGTGCCCTTTTGAAAAACGCCAGAATAGCTTTTTGATTGTGTAGTGACATCTAGTGGCAAACGCTCTGTACTTTTTATTTGATGGTGCTGCCTCTTTCGGAAAACATGATCTGTACATTGTTTAGGATCAGACCCAGAATTGGGTTTATAAAAATGAGAATCTTGACTTTTCAGAGCATGACAAAGTTTGTTCAGAAAGTTTGTTAATTCATCGAGAGATGGCATGCGTTCGATGGGAGCTATGTCGATCCATTTTATTAAAGTTCCAGGATCTAATAAAATTCCTTTACTTCGCTTCCTAGCGAGTGCACGGTTATTTATGCATCTTGAGACCGCAGAAGCAAATCACTTTAATAACTGAGCATTAAATTGAATCTACGATTTATGCCCGGATTCACAAAAATAGAGGCAATCTCCGGTTAAATAAAATTTAAGCTAATTTTATTTCTTTTTTACATGAACATTTTAACTGGAGAGCTAAATATTTAACTGCCCAATTTCGTCCAGCTAAATATTTAGCTGAAGGCTAAATATTTCTATGTAGAAAAACAATATAATCAACTTGCATTGAATTTGTATAATATGAAACAAAACGCAATTTCATAAAAGAAGAAAGAGGAAATATATTTTAACCAGAGATTGGATTTTTTTTGTGAAACAGGACATTAGTATTATTAGTTAGTTGGTCTCCCCAGATTCGGACATCGCATCATTTAAATTGGAAAGGTGGACTAAGACCCTCACTTATAGTGAAGCAAGACAAGTTTGGCCAAAAATAAACTTGGAGCGCTTCAGAACATTAAGCTCTCGTGAAGTAAAGACAGTCGTAGAGCCAGACTGATGGGTTTATAAGAGACGTTAGCTTAATTCCTTTACTCATGTCCGGCATTAGCACACAGAAGGCACAAATACATAGGTAAGTTCAAGATGGACAACCTTAAGCAGCTGTAAATGGTTCCAGTAAGGATGAAGGGGATAAATCCTGTGCCACTCCAAAAACCTGAATTTATAAAATTATTGAATTTATAAAATTTGTGGAATTTTTAGAATAAGAAACTAAAAAATTTAAAGAATTTATAAAATGTATGGAGTTTAAAAAATTTATAGAATTCATGGAATTTATAGAATTTATAGAGTTTAATTAGAATATTTAGAAAATTTATCGGATTTTTAAACTTTGTGGAATTTATCAAACTTTCAGAATTTCTAAGAATTAAAGATTAGCAGAACTGTGCTTTGCTCAAGCTCAATTAATGTCAGTAAGATTCGTCCTCCAAATCCAAAATAAAATAACTGATTGACTTTTTGAATCAAAAGTGTATCGTAGTTTTTATGCTGAGCTAACAACAACCATCTTAATATAGGAGTTAGTAAGTACTAATCATATATATTCTAAAAATAAATATTGACATAAAAAATAATTTTAATACCAGTCGTTGATGTAACCGATGTCATTCTTAATATGTCACCCTTTTATATTTGTAGGACACGCTGTGTACGTGTGTATACCAATAGATATGTACATATATATGTATTAATAAATCGCATCATACATGAAAGTCAATTTTGTGAATATATTTCCGTAGTTATAAAGGGTTAATAATATTATTAATGAATACAGCATATTGATTTACTCGTACAAATGCAGCTGGTTGTGATTGGATGTCACCACAATCCGCCACCCGATTAAAGGATTGAATGCCAGCCTAAAATAAAAACATCAAGAATAAGGTCATATTCCAAATTATCCCATCACTATTAAAAGCACTTACAAGAAATTGGTATTCTCGATGAACAACTGGACCACCTTGATCACCAGCGCAAATATTTGATAAGGCAGAGGCGTTACCTGCACAAAAATGATTTCCTAACTGTCCGTTTGCTATTAATTGATTATAAGCATCTCCACAAGCAGCTTGACTTGTTACTGTTAGTTGAGCTTGTTGTAAAATAATTGGTTGATTGGCAGTTGCACCAAAACCAAATCCAACTATGTCAACCACATCGTTTTCCAGTGGCTGTGGTAAAATTGCAGGCATTCGCAAAATTGTCATAACTCTCCATGAAATAGTAACGGGCACCGCAAGAATTAATACGGCAATATTATCTCCATATGCGGCTGAATAATAATTAGGATGAGGATGTGCAGTAGCCACGATATGCCAATCTAAATCCTGAATACGAACACCACCTACACCAATACGCCACGACAGGAAACTGATGACGTAGATAAATATGATGTTATAATACAATTTCTGTTAACTTATCCAAAATCTTACCCAACGACATTTTGTGCAACAGTTAAAACCGCGCGATCAGTAATCAAAACGGCACCACCAAAGAACATATTACCTTGTAATTCAGTTGCATCATGTATTTCTAAATATGCATAGAATGGAACAACGGCTGATACATTATTACCATTTATTATGTACGATGATGGGTTATCCAATTTAGCGGCCTAATTAAAAAAAAAATAAATTTAGTATTCGACACACAGTCACATAATATGCATTTACATTAGCACTGGCTAGAACACACGAGACGGCAAAAGCTAACAAGAAATTCATTTTACGATCACGTCTTGTTACCAGCAACACATAAATTTAACTTAAGTAAACTCGTATTTATCAGTTTTATACTACATATATGTAAACCGGAGGCGATGACCACTCGGAAAAGGTGTTTTATTTTATTTTGTTTCTTATCGTAATTAAGGATTAGGTGGATTTTTCGGAATATGTGTCCACCGTTAAAAAGATTAAGGTTTTTGTTTATTGGAATCGAATACGATCGATGTACCTTGTGATATCAGCATGTTAAGTCCAGCCAATAAAATATTGTAAATCGATCAAATTGATAGCTCAGAAGATATCTGGATGACCTCTATCGATCATGATACTAGTTCTAAATATTATCGCAAATGACGTTAGTCTGAGTTACTCTTCCATATAGCAATTTAGGTAATTTACATTAGCGTGCCTGGCTTCAATTTTTTTAATTTTTAGTACAAGTACTAAATTCAGTATTTTTTATATTATTGCATTTTATAGGAATTTATTGTATGGGCTCATATACATCATTTTTTATTGAGGTGGCTGTTAATCAAACCAAATTATATTTTGGTTGAAAAGAAAAAAAATCGATGCGCAAGGCACCAATTTTACTCTTTGATGTCATGGATGCTAATGTAACATCGTCTCACATTTTAGCGGATCCAACGTTCCATAAATCGACTCCACTCGATATCATTATAGATGCTACAGTCTACAATGAGATAATGTTACCAGGAACAAAAACTATTTCAACGGAATTGTCTTCATTTTTCAACGACGTGTCTAGGTTTTGCCTTGGATCATCAGACCGTCGGATGAGAGTTTATAGTCGGCCATGTAAGCGTTTAGAACCGGCATGTATCACTTTTAAATGTGCTTTCGGCGGAGGTTCGATTATGGGTTGGGGTTAAATATCACCGATTTCTCTCGCGGCACTATGAATTCAATTAAATACATCGACGAGTATTTAGAACATCATGTGATGCCTTAAGCACCATTTCGGAGATGAATTCATGTTTATGCATGATAATGCTCGTCCACACGTCGCAAATGTAGTAAAGTAATTCCTTGAGGCTGTGGTTGTTCTAGTAATTCGTTAGCCCGCTTACAGCCTAGACTTTAATCCCATAGAGCATATTTGGGATACATTCGAGAGACAAATTTATGGAGTCAATGTTGCATTTGCTTCAACACAAAAACTGATCAACGCAGTTATTCAAGCTTGGGAACGAATTCCTCAAGATATTGTGGAAAATTTAATAAATTCAATATCAGATATTAGTTACCCCTCTGATATTGAATTTGCGTGAAAAATTCAAGAGGAGGTTGCACACGTTACTAATTTTTAAGATTAAACACTAATTTAAAAGAAATTGTAGCGTCTCACTCATATATTGTTTACTCCGCCATAATATTAATCACATCTCATTCAAACAAATGCATTCGCTCACACAGCAATTTCTATATACCAGATATAAGTATTTACACCCCCGTTCAAAAGTTTAAGACCACATTGCGCAATGCACATTGCATTTGCGACAACAAATGTAAAATCAATACTATTTTTTGTAATAGCTTGATAAATTAAAAATGCATGTTTTTGTCAACAATATAAAATCCAATTTTAGAATGAGATTGTTGAAAAGTCATTAAACGGAATATTTTGCAGTGGTCTTAAACTTTTGAACGGGGGTGTATATCCGCACGCCAGCTCATTCAAAATATATACACACACACACTAATGCAAACAAATTGTACTTATTACAATTTGGCTACAAAAATTCTCGAAATCCATTTTTATTAAAACGGAGTACAAAAATCGAATTTTTTCTCGATGTTTTTGTTTTTACTTAACAATGACATTCGGGCGTTCTTTCTTCTAGTGACAACTAGTTACTAGTTAAAATTACTTACAAAAAATGTATACCATGGTGGAAAATAAATAATAACTTATAAACTCAATCGTGTATACTACGGTAGGTACTGTAAAGCATATAAATTGGATCTGTCAATAACCATTGGTGAATCAATTTGGTTCTTTAACATTCAGTTGTCGTGTTTTAATAAAGTGTTTGGTTAAAATGATAAAATGTTTTAGTATTGATTCAAATGAATTTGAAATACGAAGTGAAATTTAGCTTATTTTTTTACTTTAACGGTTTCTTTAAATTTGTCTAATAATTTACAAAATATTGAAATAAATTAACCTTGGAAATAATAAAACAAATTGTTTTCGATTAAATTTTATCAACAATAATTTTTCGGGTGGTATATATTTCATACCTGACACTCATGAAGGAGCAATATCAGACAGGAAGCTTTTTAGTTTTTGTGGAATAACATCACATCTCAAAAGTGGTGATGCCATAATGGCAGATCGTGGTTTTAATATTGTTGACGTTTGCAATAGCTTGCATTGTTAATAACACCACGTGTTTTATCTGGACGGGATAAATTGACAAAAGAATAAATTTTAATTAGAAAAGACATAGAGCCAGCCCGGAGTCATGTTGAAAGAATTATAGGCAGAATTAAAGAATGTCGGATCTTACCAAGAGTATTGCCCAAAACTTTATTTCCAATAGTATCTCAAATTACCTATGTCATTGCGATGTTGGTCAATTTTCAGGAACCAATAATAAAACAATAAAAAGATCCGATTTAAAAAAAAAATGTGCTGATGAATATTGAAGAGCTTAATAAAGACATCATCACGCAGTATATAGGTTCAAGAGCGAAGCCCCAGTTCGATCAAACAATAAACTTACAATAATCAACCTCCATGATGGCCAGACTAAATAGGATTTGAGTGTAATATTATTGGTTCATACGGTGTTATTTTTAATTTTATGAAAATCAGCCGGTGCTAGATTTTCAAAGCGTTTTGGGCACTTTATCTCCATTATTGCTCCTATCACTGGTTTTATCATACAATATGCCACCTGGACTGGACTACATCCAAGACCGGGGTATTTATTATTAACAAAATAACCAGCTGGTCGACAATCAAAACCGGTGAAAATAGCATAATCACGGAAGGTGTTTCCTTCGTTAGTACGTCAATATGGTATTGCTAGTAATTTTGACAAATCTTTATTCAACCATATACGATTGTTAATTTTATTGTCGTAAATACTGACCTTTAAATATAAGTTCGCAACCAATGCTGTGATCCGAGTGCATTTTTTCCATTCATCCCGTGTTTTGTGCTGTTACCAGCAGCTTTGGACCATACATTGTTTGAGAACATAGATCGTCTTTCATAATCCTGATTTTAGTAAATGTAAGAATACAACCGCCCCGGTGGCACAGTTGCAAGCATGCTTGCTTTAAGCTCCGGAGGTCCTGGGTTCGATTCCCGGCGGGTGATAAAAAATCACGGCTGGTTAAGGGTATAGGATCAATGAATTAATCATTCATTATCCGTTAAAAAATGATTACGAAACTTCTGCATGAAGCGGCCAAATCCCCCTTCGGTATCCGAAATGAATCATATAATCCTCTAAGCAGAGCAAAGTGTTCAAATCTGATTTAATTTATTTTTTTTTTAGTTGGACGCAACCTATAAAAGCTTGTGCGGTTACTGAAAATCCCTCAGCTGTACTGGGTAGAGGATACTCGTTAACGAGCAACTTGAGTCTTTGTTCAAGCACCCCCTTTTATAGACTTTTGCATGATCATCAAAATATGTGTGTGTGTGTGTGTGTAGATGAAATACAACAATTTCAATTGTTAATGCATTTTCGAGTTATTTTGATCGAGGAAATGTTCGAAAGGTAAAAAAACATTTTGGAAAGCTTGATCGATTTTCTAACCAATCCAGCCCCGCCAACCACCCAAGTGAACTAACTCTAATATTTTATTCCAGCCGAAACTTTACTCTGTTACGGGTCATTCTCCAAAAAGGCCGGCAATTTCAAATCAATATGTAATATTGACACTTTTTCATATGACTTCAGGCTGGGATCTACCACCTCGAAATTTCTCGTTGTGTTAATTATTGGTGAGATCTCATCACAGGAAACGCGCAATAAAGCGCCTAGTACCACATTCAATGACCCTTTCCGATAGCCAATTTGAAAATCAATAGCCTGAAGTTGTAAACACAATCTAGCGAGATCTGTTTTCGGCGGGTGATTTTCGCGATGAACCTCTATGATACGTCTATTAAAAGAATCAGGTTGACTGCACAAACGTTTAAAGCTCTCCTCCCATGCGGTACATCTCAAGGTCATTTATGTTAGTGAGATTTCAATGCGTTAGATGATATTGAAGGTAGAAAATCGATCTTTAAATCTTTCAATTAATTCACGTTTCTTATCTAACCACTTTGCTAATGAGTTATGTCTACGATAAGCCCAGTACCACTGGAAAATAATGTCTCATTTGACAATCTAAGTGCTGACGCCACTGCCTCCAGTTAAAGAGAGCAACGCTTCTGCACCCCTGAGGGTTATTTAATATTTCAACTTTCGATCCCGGAAACGATTGCATATTTGGACTCGATGAGCGATTTATAGAGGGAAATATTTTTAGAATTTTGGTTTGGATATGACCCCGTTAAATTCGATGGAATTTACAAATAGCCAGTAGGCGCAGAATCTGCTACCGATTCCTGAGGATGATATAATTGTTAATTAACAAACGTTGATAATGTTCTCTTATTTACTTGCCTTTCTAATTGCGGTTTTGTTTTGTATTTAAACTCGTAAATTGCTCATTCAACCGATTCAACTGAGCCATTATGGATCTCAACATAGAAATTTCGTCACCAACATTGCTGGATGGGATCTCTGGAATATTTCGGCTCGTATTTCTTAGATCTCATAAATCAAATACCTGTCAATACTAGAATATACTTTTTGACACAACTTGAAAGCTTTGGACTGCCTTTGGATAGCGCGGTGCAGTCTACCCGTAATGTGTAATACCCTGGCGTAAGTTTAATAGGCGATACAGCGCTGCTTGTCACTGGTAATACCTTCCAAATTGGAGAGTTCCTTCTTCAAATGTTCCAATTTTGTATGACATCCACTGATCTCCACGCCAGACTTCTTACGAGCTGTGAGGGGGCCGGACTCTATACCTTCGATTTCTGCCGAGAGTTTATTTATTTAAATTGAATTTCTGAAAATTTTGTATGGGAGCTCCTTGATCTCTTGACCCCAACCACTTTTAAATTTTAGTTAATTGTGTTGTATATATTTCCAAATTCCTAGGTGTGGTCTAATTAGTATGACGTCATTGTTCACATCAGTTTTAAAAAATTAGTATTAGAACATACATGAAGAAACAGTCAATTTTCTCTTAAGTATAGATAATGGGGGGAGTGAATAAAAACTGAGTGTGAGTGTTCACTCAATATTTTCAAGTGAACACTCACTTTCATGTGAATAAAAAAATCTCTTCGTTAAGTTTCGTTAAATAAAACACTCAACATTTTACGTAATGGAGAGAATACTCAATTTTGATGTGAATAAAAATAATTTGACGTTTAAATTTTGAGAGAACGCTCATATACATTGAGTGTGCCTTTTATCAGCCTCAACATTTTTCAATACATAAAAAACGAATATATTGAAGTAAAGTTTACATGTTAAAATGGATCAATCAGAAGATTTATTTGCTGATAACAGCGACGAAGAATTTATTGAAAATGTTAATAAGAAAAATAAGTAGCACGAGCTTCATTTTCATTTAAAATATTGCAAATTACTGAATTACGCCAAATTCTTGAGTCGTGTACAGATCCTGGCCACTGTACATCAATGCTTGTGAAACATTCTTTAGCATTTCCGGTTGCTTGTACATTTAAAGAAAAATACCCTTTAAGATTTAAATATTCATCACCGCATGTTGCCTCGGCTTCATTATTTCAACGTGAATACAATCAATGGCACCAATAGCAGTTGGAAATTTATATTTAGACTGCCAATCTCGTTTGACATTTCTCATTTCATCAGCTGATGCAGGAAATTTTATCTTCTTTTTTCACATATAGAACAGCACACCTGCCAAATAACTTTGCATACAGTAGTTCTATGAATACCTATATCTTCACCAACACCAACTTAACCCGCGGGGTCTCCAACATATCTTAGAAATGTTTTCAGTTTTTCTAGATTAGGAATAGAACCACCACGAGTTTCCAAGTTTTCTTGTAAAAAAACATTTGTTAACCACTCAACATTTTCCAATTCAAAGCGATATAACGATTTAAAATTTTCACCTGTATCACCAAAACGCCGAAGATTATATTTTTTTTCCTTGCGAGCTTGAATATTTATAAACATACATATTTGAAAATATTTTTTTAAATTTTATTTTGCTTAAAAAAATCGTGTTTATAAATTTAGCGAGTTTTATTGCACAACACATTTGACATTTCTGCACTCTAAAATGTAAATTTCGTATTAGTGAATGAAATACATATAAGTATTTTTTTATTCACACCAAAAAGAGTGTTCACTCAAACAAGCTCACTCCACTCAAGAGAGTTCAATCAGAGTGAACACTCAGTTTTTATTCACTCCCCCCATTAACCATTTCTGTTAAAATCTCGAGTTGTCAAATTTTGTTTAACAAAGTAATATTGTAGACATCTCTTTCCATTTTTATTTAATTGCATCTTTCTCATTTCGTCAGACCAATGTGATTGGTAAACAAAATAATCAGAACGAACTAACGAAGATATAAGAGAGAGAAATAACAAAGAAACGAAACAGGAGCGAAACGAGAAAGAAACAAAAAAATCTAAAAGACTGTTCACACCAAGCGCGACGCATCACGTTCATTTTCTTTTAATGGATTTATATTAAAATTATAGAATATTTGAATGTTTTATAAAAATGATTTATCTTATGCCGCCATCTATTATTTAATATCAAAATAAAACAAACAATTTTTTTTTCAGTGTAAAACCAAAATCGTAAATACTTTAATTTAAAATACTCAATTTAAACAAAACTATTAATGAATGCAGCATATTGATTTACTCGTACAAATGCAGCTGGTTGTGATTGAATGTGTCCACAATCCGCCTCCCGATTAAAGGATTGAAGGCCAGCCTAAAATAAAAACATCAAGAATAAAATCATATTCCAAATTAACCCATCACTATTAAAAGCACTTACAAGAAACTCAAATTCTCGATGAACAACTGGACCACCTTGATCACCAGCGCAAATATTTGATAAGATAGTAGCATTGCCTGCACAGAAATGATTATCTAGCTGTCCACTCGCCACTAAATGATTATAAGCATCTCCACAAGCAGCTTGACTAAAAGTTGTTAGTTGGGCTTGTTGTAAAATAATTGGTTGATTGGCAGTTTCACCAAAACCAAATCCAAATATGTCAACCACATCGGATTCCACTGGGCTTGGCCATGTTGCAGGCATTCGCGCAATTGTGTTAACTGTTGCTGAAATTGTAACGGGCGCCGCGAGTAATAATACGGCAATATTATCTCCAAATGTGTTTGGATCATAATCTAGATGAGGATGTGCAGTAGAGACGTTATGCCAAATTAAATCCGGAATACTAATAGCACCTACACCAATACGCCACGACAGGAAACTGATGACGTAGATAAATATGATATTATAATACTGGTGAATTTCTGTTAACTTATCAAAATCTTACCCAACAACATTTTGTGCAACAGTTAAAAGCGCGCTAGGAGTAATCAAAACGGCACCACCAAAGAACATATTCCCTTGTAATCCAATTGCATCATGAATTTCTAAATACGCAAAGAATGGAACAACGTCTGATACATTATTACCATTTATTATGTACGATGATGGTACATCCAATTTGGCGGCCTAATTAAAAAAAAAAAAAAAACTAAATTTAGTATTCGACACACAATCACATAATATACATTTACATTAGCACTGGCTAGAACACACAAAACGGCAAAAGCTAACAAGAAATTCATTTTTCGATCACGTCTTGTTACCAGCAACATATAAATTTAACTTAATTAAGCATACTCGTATTTATCAGTTTTATATGATATATAAACCGGAGGCGATGACCACTCGGAAAAGGTATTTTATTTAGTTTTTTTTTTCTTATCGTAATTAAGAATTAGGTGGATTTTTCGGAATATGTGTTTACCGTTAAAAAGATTAAAAACTTTTGATCGGGATTTTTATTTTTTTTTATTGAAATCGAATACGATCGATATATCTTGTGGCATCAGTGTGTTAAGTCCAGCCAATAAAATATTGTAAATCGATCAAAATGACAGCTCAAAAGATATCTGTGGCATGACCTCTATCGATCGTGATAATAGTTCTTAGTATTATCGCAAATGACGCTAGTCTGAATTATCATATACCAATTGAGGTATATGTTACCACATACTAGGGCACCTTTTACCACAGTAAAACACATTGTTTACGTTAATTCATAAACAAAATGATATTTAAAACAAATCATAGCAAAATGACAGCTCAAAAGATATCTTGTATGACCTCTAAATCGTGATAATAGGTCTTAATACTATCGCAAGGTAATTTACACTAGAGTACCTAGTGCCAATTTAATTTTTAGTACAAGAACTAAATTCACCATTTTTATCTAAATATCGGTATCAGTAAAACACATTTCTTCGTTAATTCATAAACAAAATTCTATTTAATACAAATCATAACAAAATGAAGGCTCAAAAGATGTTTGATATGACCTCTAAATCGTGATAATAGTTCTTAATACTATCGCATATGACGCTTGTCTGAATTACTTTTTCATACAGCAATTGATGTAATTTACACTAGCGTACCTAGCGGCAATTTTTTTAATTTTTAGTACAAGTACTAAATTCAGCATTTTCATCTTAATAAGTTCGTATCAGTAAAACACATTTTTTCGTTAATTCATAAACATAATTTTATTCAATACATTTCATAAAAAAAATGTCAGTTCAAAACATTTCTAGTATGACAGATTGTGATAGTAGTTATTAATTCGATTGCAAGTAACTCTAGTCTGAATTACTTTTTCATATAGCAATTGAGGTAATAGGCGTGTATTACATTATCACATTTGCATGTCATAGAAAAGTAATAATATTTTTCTGACATAAAACTACGATAAGAAAAATACGACAAATCATTTTGCTGTATTACACTACAAGTAACATTTTTCGTTATATTAAACCAAAAATGGATTGAAAATTTAATAACAAAAGCATAACTTAAAAAATAATGCGTTTAATTTTGTAGAATTACGTACAATAATGTACGAGAATTTTAATTTTACAACGTAATAATTAACTATAAATGATAAATAATAATTAAAATTCACTTATTTTCAATTTTTCGTTCGTAATACTCCAATCGAATTTTTTCGCTATTTTGAGCCGCTGTCAAACCAAATATGTATTATTGTATTTAGCTTCATAAAGCTAAATATCATTAGAAAAATACTTCATCAGAAAAATACTATTATATATCCCCATTACACTATCATATAAATATGTTGAAGTTTTTATATGACGAATAAAAGTGATAATGTAATACAGGCCATACACTAGCACACTTAGCGTAAATTTTTCCAATTTTTAGTACAAGTACTAAATTCACAATTTTTACCTACATGTCAGTCAAACACTTTTTTTCGATAATTCATAAACAAAATTTTATTTAATATGTACATATCTTAAATTTAAAGCCACTGATTGATGAAATCAACATATGGGGTTACGCGAAGAAAAGCAGGTGGTTGGGAATCCAGAGATGAGCAATTAGCAACACGGTTAAATGATTGAATGCCAATCTAAAAGAATAAAAAATAAATATGAAAATATGTGCAGATTTAGTGGCCATGGTAGTAAATATGTTATGATATTTACTTACCAACAAAGTCAAATCTGGACTAAAAACTGGACCGCCTTGGTCTCCTGCGCAAATATTCGCTAACGTTTGTGTATTTTGAGCACAAAAATGATTACCCAATTGGTTGTTAGCTCCTAAATGTGGATAAAAAGCACCACATGCTGCTTCGGACATTATAGATAATGTCGCTGTTTGTAAAACGGCTGGTTGTTCAAACGTTTCACCGAAACCAAATCCGTAAATGATAGCACTACTTCCGGTCTCGGGAAATGGCATGACTGGTGAGATTCGCATAACCGCTTGGGTATTAGCACTTATTGGGATAGCATTTACTAACCTTAGTACAGCAATATTGTTTGCCAGCGTGTTTTGATTAAATGCTGGATGCGCATGGCCTGAGGCTACTTCAAACGATTGTAATTGTTGAATTTGAATAGCACCTACACTAACTCGCCATGATTCGAAACTTTAAACAAAACAAATTTATTACTATAAGTGAATTTTGGAATATTACATTTTTACAATACGTACTTTTCAACATTTTGAGCAACTGTTAAAACCAACTGTTGAGTAATTAAAGAACCACCACCAAAATATGAATCACCTGCTAATCCGGGTTCTCTATAAAGCTGAATATATACGTAGAATGGTATGACCGCAATAGCATTTTGCCCATTTACTATTCTCGTTGATGCCTAAAATTATACAAAACTTTATTAGTAAACATAATATTGCACACTTTCATATAAATATGAATATTTACATTGGCACCGGCCAGCAGACACAGGATTATAATGACAAATATCTTCATTTTCTCACAATATCGTGTTTTCTGATTAACTGAATACAAATATGTATGATGATTGCTGGCTAAACACAACACTTTTATAAATAAGTAAATGGATCGTTTATATTCGAAACGTCAAACAGTGCTAGTTGTTATCACAACGAAAAGGTATTTAAAAGCTCACCGTGCGACGGTATACTTAAGAGATAAGATATTATTTATGAACATTCTTATATTACACAGACATAATATCCAGAAGCTTAAAGTTAAATTTAGGTGATTAAATAAAATCCGTTACATGTCGTTTTTATATTTATTTTATTTATACAAATTGTCTAATGAAGTCGAAATATTGTGACACACGAATAAATCCAGCTGGTGTTGATTCAGGTAAACTGCAATTATCCACTCGATTGAACGATTGGATGCCAAAGAGTAAATTTGTTTCAGTACTAAATATAGGGCCACCTTGATCACCAGCGCAAACATTTGATCCGGCTGTTATATTTTGAGCACAAAAATGATTTTCCAATTGTCCAATCGCATTTAAATGTGGGTAAGCTGCCGCACATTCTTCCGTACTTAAAACTGTTAAGCGTGCCTCTTGTAAAATATTTGGCTGTACATTTGTGGCACCAAAACCAAATCCAATAGCATAACCTGAAGCACCTGCGGTTGGAAAAGTAGAACCCCTTATTATTGTACTAATTGGAACTATGTTTGGTGGAATTGCTACGTTAGCTGAAAGTAGAAGAACTGCAACATTGTGCGCCAAACTTGATGCGTTATAGCCCTCATGAATTACGTGTGATTCAACAATTTGCCATTGGAGTTCTGCAATACGAACTCCACCTAAACCTACACGCCATGATTGAAAACTGAAAAAACAATAAATTTAAATTTAGATCTGCTCGAATTTTGCAAGATTGTAACTTATGTATACATACCCTGCTATATTTTGTGCCACAGTTAAAACTGCTCGTGGTCCGATCAAACTGCCGCCACCAAAATAACCATTGCCCGTTAATCCAGGTTCCCGATACATTTCGATATACGCATAAAAAGGTCTCACACCGGGTAATGGAACATCATGACCATTTACGATAAATGTTTTAGCCTGAACATTTTCGGCGATGCTGCATATTAAACACAAAACTATAACAATGCGACTCTTCATGATGATGTTACTAAATATTAATAGCGTTTAAGGGGCGCCTATAAATTTTAACCGAAACTGAATTTGATTTGGAGAAATTTTCACTTTTAAATTCGCAACATTTGATATTGCGATCACCCCATTGATAACAAAGATAACAAACATCTATAAGAAATGATAAGCATTTATAAATAAACGAGTTAAATGATATTGCATTGAAAGGCTTGATGCAGAACTACGTATGGTGTTGTTGCTTGATTTAATACTTTCTCTAATCGTTAACTTCGTTTCTAACTTCAACCCGAATATGCAGATAACATGATCGGTTTATATATGTGATTCTTGAAAATTGGGTCAAAGTATTTTCGACCAGCAAGTTGTTGTTCGACAGGACCCGGTAACTCGCTCTTTATACAAAAATCTTCTTAGCACAAAACCTACTTGATCGCTTCGGTCATTGGAGGTTTTTCGGAGGCTAAAGCAAGTTTTCCATTACAGTGGATGAGTGGACCGACTGCGTTATTACGGGGTATTTAAATGTTACCGTGCAGGTTCTTCAGCCAGATGCAAAGACATTTTGCCTGTCACGTCCTTCCATTGAGAGAACTTAAAGGCCAGGGAAATGCTGAAACAATTCAATTAATAGTGGAGATGAAGTTAGCCGATTTCATCCTGAATATTAAAACGGACTTTATTACTTCCACCCACAAAGGCGCGGTGGATATGCATAAATATGGAAGAAAATTGGATGCAATTAGCCAGCTTTGCCATAATCATAGTTTACATTTGGCTGATGAAAGTGAACCATTCAATTTTGCAAGAACGTGTATCGCAAAGACTGGGAAAAAAAGCCCCTATAAAAGAGTCGGACGTTAAATTCATACATACTTCCAAATGTACTGCGTGAGTGGTGAAGCAAACGAACACACATGTATGCTTTGCTGGGAACTGCTCCACGTCTCCGAATTGTATGAATCTTGAACGGGCCGCAGAAATCTATGCCTATACTACTGCGAAAGGAAAGCTGGGCTGAACTCGATCTTGGGGTAACGATCCCATTATTTGTTGGGCCATCCGCAGTTGTTGTCTTACACATTGGATGCATTGCCGGAATACTCTTTTTGCAACGTCTTTACCTCTAATTATCCAATAAGTTTGGCGGGTGAATACTGACTGCTTTGGCAATTGGCAATTCTTCATCCCACTCCAATTTCTGCAACCATAATTTCTGAAACAATATATCTTGACCCGTATCGTAATTGGAGATATCAGCCCTAGAGGATCAAAAATCCTGCTTGCCTCTAATAATAATGTTCTTTTTGTGTGAATTTTAAGTGGGTTGATATCGGTTTTGAAAATAAAGCGGTCGGTCGTAGAATCCCAAGCTTTTCCCAATAATTTAATGGATTCTTCGTGGTTCGATAGTTGCCTTATGTTATCCGTCCAAGTTGGTGGATTTCTTCTCGTATTAACCTGTGGTTTGAGGACATTTTTCTCAGGTTGAATCCTCCGCTGCTTAAAATTCGAATAATACTGCCCTTTGACACCTGTAGCTGCTGTACAGTAGCCGCACCCGTAATTAAATCATCTACGTAGATGCCCTTTTCGATGGCACGAGATGTTTCCGCGGATTCCTTTGAATTTAGGCGAGTCAGTTCCACCAAACATCTGGTGGCCATGAATGACGCAAACGCTGTACCGTATGTCACCGTATTTAGGACGTAAGGTTTGATGCGTTGTTGCTTATCTCGCCATAATATTATTTAGTGTTTTCTGTTGTCTTTATGAATGCCTACCTGGCGATACATTTTTTCTATGTCACCGACAAGTACAAGTTGATGCTGCCGAAATCGCAACAAAATTTTAAAAAGGCTCGATTGTACTGAAGGGCCAATCATCAAATTTTCATTAAGAGATGCATTACCATGGCATTTCACAGAGGCGTCAAAAACTACACGCAGTTTAGTGGTGAGGCTGCTCTCTTTTTTGACTCCATGGTGGGGTAAAATATACATGCTTTGCAGATCAGTTGGATTTATGTTAAGCTCGGTCATGTGACCCAATTCCTGGTATTCCTTCATAAAATTGATGTATAGAGTTTGGAATTCTGTATCCGCCCGAAATTTTATTTCCATGCTTGCTAATCTGGATTGAGCTACGTAATAAGTTTGGCTTAGTTCCTTCTGATTTTCCTTAAATGGAAGTTTAGTAATAAATCGACCCTCCTTTGTTCTGGATGTCGTTGATTGAAACCATTGCTCACACCTTTCTTCTTCGTCCGTGTACCTTGGTTTAGATTCCACCACCTCCTCGATTTCTCGTGAACGATTTGATTGACTCTGCAGTACTTGGACCTCGATGTACACCACCAAAATAACCCAGCCTTAGTTTTGTTTTATGCGCTACAAGATTGCTAGCTTCGATTTTCTTACGACCAACTTCCCAAATATTAAAAATAATATCCACGCCTAGCAAAATATCGATTGTAGCTGGTTTATGAAAAAAGGGATTTGCTAATTCGATCCCCTTTAAATTATTTAGCTAACTGATAACTGGATTTGTCGGTAGTGACGATGTTATTTTGGAAATGATAATTGCTTTTATCAATTCCATTGGTTTATTTCAAAAACGTGATGTTATACTGATTTTGGCCATTCCGTGAGATTCACCCGCACCCGTTTGTCCAATACCTGTAATGAGCGTCCTTCCATTGGTACGTGGTAAGCCTAACTTTTGAACAAAAGTTTCAGTCACGAATGAAGCTTGAGAAGCTGTGTCTAGTAGCGCCCTACCAGGTCTGCGTGCACCGTTGCTGTCGATTGCATTGATGATAGCGGTCGGTATAATAGATACTTCATCTATTTTATCTGCTTCGGCGTGATGATTGTACAAAGTACAGTGTATGATGTTGATTCCATATCATTGGAGGCGGATTGGCAAGTTGCTACTGCGCTGGATTTAAGCAATGGATTCGTATCATTGTGTTGTCGGCACCTGCCTCTGGCTCTGCAATCGTCTACTGTATGGTTTGAGTTGAAGCAGTTGAAACATCTTTTATGCTTCCCTAATAAGCTTCTTCGTTCATCCACGGAGAGTCCTTTGAATTTATCGCAATCGATTAGCTTGTGATCACTAATATTGCAAGCGATGCACGTCGAGCTCGTTAGTGTCATGTAAACTCCCTTTAGATGAAGCTCTGCGGTTGGTTTCGCTGGTCGTACCTGATCACATCTCAACATTTCAAGAGCATCAATTCGTTTGCCGAGAAAATCGATCAACATTTTTAATGTCGGGTATTCTTCTTCCGTCGTTTCTTTAGCCCATTGATTTCTTGTTTCGCCGTCAAGTTTTTGTAACATCAGGTATATCAGCCATGGATCTCTGGATTCTGCCTTTTCGCTCAACGCTCTCAAGCCACGTACTACCTCATCGGATGTACCTAATAGATTCCTAATACCGTCAGAACTAGCCGCTGTTACATTGGGTTGCTCTACGAACTTACGAATAAATACGTTCACGGTATGATGTTTCCGATTATACCTTTGAGTTAGTTTTTGCAGCGCTTCGCTGTAATTGGCTCTCCTTTAAGTAGACCAACTAAATATTGAAATTTTTGCACGATTGGAATGGTTTCGTTCTCCTGAATACTGGATGCAAAGATATCGGAAAAGCTCTGCCATTCGGTATAGTCCCCAGAAAATTGAGGAATCTGCAATTTAGCTAGTTTTATTGCTGGAGCAGTATTTCCAGCGGTCGCATTCATGGAGTTGTCAGCCATCACCGTCGTATCAAGAACACCTCGCAACCGTACGCTTTCGTTAAGCTTCGCCACCGCAGAGAAATATTTATCTTCGGCTTCCAATAAACGAGACTCTTCCTCGTGATTAACTGCAAATATTTCAGCTTCGACTTGCCCAAACTTCGTTAGTAGCTCATGAGCCCGACTTGCCTGCAATCGTATTTCATCTAAGGTTTCTGGAGAATTGACCGTTATATTCTTTGCGAATTTAGCAAGTCTGGTTAACGCCAATTCGTACGATGCACGTTGTTTTTTAAGCGCCTGCATAATAGCGTCTAATTTGATAGTATAATAAATTGTAGCACTGTCACTAATTCAACCGAATATCAATTTATTCACGTAAAATATTGCATCGTAAAATGAGGCGAACACCAAAACCCTCGTTAATTGGATCGATAGTCTCAATTTTTCACAATTATAGCAATAGACATGTAAAATTAAAACAAATTTTTGAAATATTGGTTTAGGGCTCTTTTTATTTAAAAACTTAATTACAGCTTTAGCTTTCGATTCCTATTCGGAATCATTCTCAAAAGCGTTATGAAAACCTTATATCAAAATTGTTTCTTTTATACAAATTTTAAATTTTGCAAAGCTACCTTAATAAACCCATTTATCATAGAAACGCACAGCCTAGACAATTTATTTTAAAATAAAATTGTACTATAATGCTTTAAATGTAAAAAGGTTGTACAATTAGAATCAAAAATAATTTGTATGAGACAAAAAAATTTAGATAAACAAATCATATGAATTCCCAATATATGCGAAATCTTCTACTATGTTTATAGAATTTGTACTTGCATTAATGTGCAACATTTCTAAAACAATTAGAAACAAATTAAGAAACAATTTTGATATAAGGTTTTCATAACGCTTTTGAGAATGATTCCGAATAGGAATCGAAAGCTAAAGCTGTAATTAAGTTTTTAAATAAAAAGAGCCCTAAACCAATATTTCAAAAATTTGTTTTAATTTTAAATCATTGGCTCAATAAAATAAAACTAATAGACATGTAAGTTAGGTTTATGTACAATAGAAAATATGTAATAAGGCTTTTACTTATCTGTAATTGCACGTGGTGTGCAATTTACTGCTATGTTCTGGAACGTTCCTGCGTGTCATTGAGTCAATAAAATGTGGTTGCTACACGATTAGCAATCCGGCTCGAAGGACCATGTGCAAATTCCAGTCGACACTGTATTCCAGATTCGGTTGCTTTAATAATTGTACAATTTGGTAAAGCGGTAATTACAGATGATCCAGTATTTAGCTACAATAGCTTAACCTCCAATTTGGTGAACGGCTTGATTAAATAAGTCCAATTACTCGTGACTAAAACGCTCGGGCGATGATGAACAAAATCTAATTGATATTGTTACAAAATTATTATAATTTTACATGAGCTCTTTTCGTCTCGGCGTCACACCTTTATATGTTTTTTTTTAATTTTTTTTGTTGTGGTTAAGAAAATCTAAAATGGATTCCAATTTGATTGGAATCTAATTTCTGTCAAAAAAATATTGCATTTTGCTCCACCTGTATTGCTTACGAGTACTATTAATTATACATATTAAATTAAATGGTATAAAAGAAATATAGCAATCAGATTACAATTTGACATTCAAAACAATAATAAATTAATGCAAAATTTCTTACAGGTATGAAATACACAAATTTTGTTATTATAGTTAATGATACAAAATGTACGGCGATACAAAATGTTTTAAGCTAAGTACATATTTCAATTACAAATTTTAAATTTAGTTTACCATAATTTTGTTTTGTTTTAGGATATGAATGTTTCTGGACACTGAAACTACAACTAGACATAAAAACTCGCTGGAACTCCGTGAGTGTTTTGATGAGACGGTTTTTACAACTTGTGGATTGCGTAAACGAAACTCTCATTGATATGTATATGGAAATAATCTTTTCGGAAGTCGTATTTAAGCTTCAAAATATCCTGAATGTACTCAGTCAAGGAGAGCAGTCAACGATGCGAGTCTCATTACTGCCGAAGGAGTGTACAAATTTATATTATTGAAAATCTATAGAATACGGATTCGGATTTAAGTAAAAAATTAAATTTTGAGATTAAAAGGAGAATAAATGAGAGAAGAAACGAAATTCTGATGACATTAATAATGAGACGAACACTTTAAATATTCGTCAAAAAAATGCTGCCATTTCTTTGGTACAGGAAATATGAAAAATATTCAGCCACAAATGTGTGCTGAAGACAAAGAGAAGCCCAGCTTGAATAATTCAAGTTCTTCTGAAGATTCTGTGTCTACAATAAAACAACTTTTAAATACTTCGCAGCAGCAGCAAAACGTAATAAGTAAAAACAAAGATGTTTATTCGATTAATTCCAAAACAGATCTGAACAGTGAACTTAGTTTTTATTTCAATAATAAAACAGAGATGCCACCTCTCACTACATAAATGTCATTAAGACCAGTTTACATTTCCAACACTCCGCCTCAATTCCAATCGATAATAATCCAAGTTCGATCGGCAATTGCAAATATCAAGTCGAGTTCACATAAATCAAGAATACAAATTAAATCAAAACAAATAAAATAATTATTCCATCCGAATTAAGTTTAGTCGATTTCTCAAATATTCAAATTTCGCCTTTGGTAGTCCTTTAGTCATGATGTCAGCTAGTTGTTCATTCGTTAAAATATATTATCAAACTTCGATGATACTTTTGGCTATTAAATCACGTACAAAGTTTAACTTAACATCAATGTGCTTGGTTCTTCGGGAGGTTCTCCAATTTTCACCAATAATCCACGCAGCCACATAATTTCACATGTAGCCAATCACTTTGAGACATATTCAGCTTCGGTAGACGACAAAGAAACCTAAGTCTGCTTACGTGTCATCCAAGTCACAGTTGCACCAAACACTTTCATCACATTGCCAGAAACCGATTGTCTATCATTGATATCGCCGGCCCAAACAACTCATCGTTCCGATATTCCAGTCTCAGGTCAATTGCTCCTCTGATGTATCGTAGTATTCTTTTCCTTCCCTTCCAAGGCTATTCAGTTGGACATGATTGAAATTGACTGAAGTAATTCACTGCTGCTGATAAGTCTGGACGAGTCGTACAAGCCGCGTACATTAAGCATCCGATTAATTTGCGGTATGGTTTACATAGTCGTCAGTTCAGCTTCAGCCTTCCTTTCTAATTTCAGTTGGCATACCATTGGAGTCATACTCGGTTTACAATCGGCCATTCCAAAACGTTGCAATACGTCCTCTAGATAGCCGCATTGGTTAATTCTCAAAATTCCACGGCTCCGGTCACGTTCGATGTTGATTCCGAGAAAACTCTTTCGAAGTCCTTTGACACCAGCTGTGTGATCTTGATGATTTCCTCGATGTTTTCACTCAATATAATCAGATCGTCTCCATTATCACGAGAATATAAGCAATGATCATATTCTGAGCGAACAAAACCGTTTTCGAGCATGAAACTATGGAATCGTTCATTCCACACGCGCGACGCTTGCTTCAATCCGTAGAGTGACTTATTCAATTTACAAACAAAATCACCTTGCACGAATCCATCCGACTATTCCATATAAATGCCTTCTTCAAGTTTTCCGATGAGGAATGCCGTATTCACATCCATTTGATGTATTTCCAAGTCACGCTTAACAGCAAGAGCCAGCATAACTCTTATTGTAATAATCCTTGCAATCGGAGAGTAGATTTCGTGAAAATCAACTTCCTCATGCTGGGTAAATCCACGGGCTACCAATCGCGTCTTATACGACGCCAACTTGCCCACATCGTTTCGCTTTCGGGAAAACACTCACTTGCAGATAACAACTGATCGATTCGGCGGACGTTCGACAAAAGTTCAAGTTTTATTTCGCTTGAGTGAATCCAGTTCACAATGAACTGCTTCCATCCATTGAGCTGCATCATCTCGTTTTGCAATTTTACCAAATGATTGAGGAACATTGTCAACGTACGCCACGGCAACAAGTGCGAAGTCCAATGTGCTAGAATTCAATGCAAATGCCGAAAGGTACTCCTCCCCGTTGTCCTCATGAATTTTGAGCTTTGTCGCTGCGGTCGCGATGCCACGTTGAATGGTTGATCGTTGATTGCATCTGCACCATCTCGTTCGACATTCGTCGCATCGCTGTCCGCTGAACTCTCCGCCTAGTCAACACCGTCCGAGAATGACTCTGTCTCGAAGAAAACTGAAGAAGAATTCGGTTGCGACTCATTAAACACAACATCTGGTCGTGTAACAATCCCGTTCTTCGATGGGTCCCACAGGCGGTAACCATTCACAGCATAGGCGACCATTACCCTTTTCGATGATTTCATATCTAATTTCTTGCGTAATTGGTCTGGTACATGCGCATACGCAGGCGATCCAAAAACACGAAGCCTTGACAGATTGGGTTTCTTGCCTATCCAAAGCTCAACTGGTGTCGTATCCAAAACAATCGCACTTGACGGACTGCGATTCGCTATGTATGCCGCACAATACACGGCCTCACCCCAAAAATCCTTACTCATTTTGGAATCCGCGATCATAGAGCGTGCCTTCTTCCAAGCAATGTCCTGTTCAATCGCTCGGCGACGCCATTATGTTGAGGTGTGTACGGTTCGCTGTATTGGATCTGAATCCCTGAATTTTTTTTTTCAGTGTGCGTCTCCGCCATCGATTTATACCTCTGAAACATATCAAGAACGTAAGACTTGTTCTTTATCAGATATACAACCGTGAAATGAGTGTAACCGAAAGTGTATTGAATCTAAAAGTGTTAAACGAAGATTAGTGATTTGGGGATAATTAGGGGATTGAAGTTGAAATTCAAAATATTGGAATATTATGTACAATATGGATTTCGATTTCAATTTTTGATCATAATTACAATCGTTTCCATAATCTTCATTAGTGTTACATAAAATTTTGGTTTTAGTGTTGTGATTCTAACGGGAAAATGACGAAAACGTGGTCAAAAATTAAATAACGGCACCGATCTGGTATCCTTATACAGGTGTTTTCATATCACAGTTATAAATTGTGTAGACAAACAATAATGCTTTGTATTTTCGTTCCGGAATGGGTGATTTCGGGCCAGATTTTGTTGGTATAGAATTATTCTTCGGCTTTTGTTCTCTTTTATGAATATTTATACGAGAATTTATAGAATTTCTTCAACTGAACGGATAATTAAAAAACCGGATATTTATCTGGTGATCTTGGGGGTGGTGTAGGTCCATATTTTGTTGAAATGAGGAAATAAAGGAATTGAGAATCAACAAGTGAAATATATGGGACTTCGAATTTCCTTGTTTTTGCATAAGAATTGGGGATTGTTTGCCGTTATATCACTGTTGATATAGAGATAGGTCCATATAGAAATAGGTTGCATATTATTTGAATGTTATTTTCAAAAATAAAAACAAATAAACTTAATGATACCTACATAAATACTATTTAGATAGACTGAATGAATGAATTATAAGGATAACTAAATATGACTCTACCGTAAACTCTTACTTAACTGACTTAAAACATTCATTAGAACATCAATATGTGCAAATTATAATGCTGTCGAGTCTTAACGGACAAATACATCCACCGCGTTAAATGGTGATGGTGGGAGATAGGAGCACATATTTATGTACAGCAGAAGAGAAGACCACTGAATATTAAGTACTGGGTACACATATTGATGAAACCTTGCAATACCTATACCTATCCACTACTAGCATATACTAACAACTAACAAAATCCAAACCTATAATGTGAGAATGGTTTTATTTAACCAAAACTCCAGGAATGTGCTATAGGATCACCATTATGGTGGGTTGGCCTGTAGATCTATATCATATCATATCTTTTGTCGCTAGGGTTAATTAGCTCATTTACATTTACGTTGGCCCTGCCCAAGCGAGTATAGATGTTCGAAAGCCTATACTTAGCAACGGAGTTTTGCATTTCAAAATAAAATAATTGCGATTCAATTTTTATCTTTAGTATTCAGTAAGCATATTTTCTTCGTAATTAAAAAAAATAATTAAATATTACAAAAACAATTGCATTGCAATTGTTTTATAAAACGCAATTACCAAGAAAATACGCGTATAGTCTTGACTTATCGTGTTTTGTTTGCAGGCACAAAAATTTGATACCACACTTTTCGTATTTTTTTAGTGGGCAGCCACAAAATCTTATAAAAATTCAGGTTTTAGACTAGCAAATAGTTTGCTTGATAGCCGATCGAGCATGTACCCCGTGAAACATAAAACTTATTGAACACACTGCTACATACCGTAATAAAATCGGGTTATCTTAAAGAAATGTAATCACAGCGCGTCACTGTTAACCAATTATAAACTTGGGCTATCTTTAATGCGGCCGCTATCTTTTCAGTGATAACAACATTTTTAATTTATTTAATATTTTTGCTACCATTTCCCAATAAAATGGTAACAAAAAAAATTAAATAAATCAACGTTTGATATTTAGAGATTTTCGATTGGATTTTAATACTTAGTTCGTTTACGAGTAATCAGCATAGATTTAACAATGAAAATATTTAATGGGATTATTACTGTTCTTTCGTTGGCACTCATTGCCCAATCTGTCGTAAGTAATTTAAGCTAAATTTATCGTAATTTTTTTTAAATTATTCCCTATTGTTGTTGTTATTTTTGTAGTCGATACAAGATGGCGTAACATCTTTTATCACAAATGGGGAAAATGAAACGGAGGTCATCCCATTTTATGGATATTTGGAAATGTTCGATGGAATTTCTGTATTTTTTGGTGGTTCAGCGTTGATTAGTCGTACAGCTGTGGTAACCGTAGCACAGAATGTTTATGGATTTTTACAGTGGCGTGTCGGTTTTGGTGGAAAACGTATAAGAGAATTAACTATGCATGAGGTTGCACGGGCATATCGTCATGACCACTATGATCCAATAAGGCTTTATAATAATATTGCGGTTTTAGTTTTGGCCGAACCAATTACACCATCGGCATTAATTGCCCCCTATCCCATACCGCCACATGGTGCTAATTTTCCAATGGCGCAAACAATCGGATCGGTTATTGGTTTTGGTTTTGGACTAATTGATGCTCAACCAGAAGTTTTACAAACAACAACGTTCCGAGTACTGACACAAGCGCAGTGTGCAAATTCGTATCCACATTTAGCATCCAGTAATCATATAAATAATTATTTCTGCGGTGAGGATGCGACGACAACAGAATTTTCAAATTTTTGTGCCGGTGATCAAGGTGGCCCAATATTTAGTCGCCAATTAAATATTTTGGTAAGCCAAGTTTGTTGCTTTTTTGTTTTTTACATTTATAAACGCTTAAATATAAATTTCTTTTGTTTACACAGTTTGGGATTGCATCATTTATTCGCTCAATAGATTGTAATTCAATGGATTCTAGTCCGGCAGCATTTATTCGATTGACGGAATATTACAACTTTCTCGAACCGTTTATCGATCCAGTGTAATTTTAGTGTGGATATTTTATTTTTAATGATCGTCCAAATAAACTTTAAAATATGACGAAATATGTTTTTATAACCGTTATCCATTTAATCGTGTGTACCAAATGGAATTCGCTGATATTTGTTTCTAAAAAATGGCACTCCAAATAACATACACCATTTGTACATATTCGTAATATATGAAACCCCCACAAATTTTTGTAACTGGCAGTGTCTTCTAAATTTACAAATTCCATAGGCGTAACAATCGGGTTTTCTTCTTTTGGTGTTCAACACTTTAACATTATGCAATTGACGTGAACTCGCTATTAGTCTACATTTTATCTGAAAAAATCATTAATCAGATTACCATTATGGCAAACATTGACAGTTCCCCGACCCCAAGCTTCAAAAGAAGCTATGCGATTTCCTATTCTTCTAGAACGATATTCTTTTTTAACGAAAAGGTATTGAAATATCACTAGAGGTCGATTTTATATAGATATGTCTAGTAGCAGTTCTGTTTGCTTGAGACTGACGAAAATCTCTTCCCAATGTGGTAAATGCGAATTTTGAATGGGGTGTGGCAACACAGGCGCAAACCATTTCAGATATCTCGAAAATTTTATTATTGGCTCAAAGTACAATCAAAACATTTATGTATGGAATTCGACATCGTTCATATGTTCACCACGGGAGTTGCATAATGTCGATTCGTTGAATCCAATTTTCGATGACTCGGCCACACATTTCGACGACGTCGGCTTATTGGAATAGACCAATGATTTAACGTAGCCCCTTAAAACAAAGTCTAGAGGTATTAAATCATACGATCTAGGCGGCCAATCAACAGGACCATTTCTGGATATAACACGTTCATCGAATTTAGATTTCAATAAGTCAATTGTTAGACCCGCTGAGTGGCATGTCGCACAATCTTGTTGCAACCACATATCATTAATATCTAGCTCATGCTATTGAGTTAGGTGTCCCCTTTTGAAAAACGCCAGAATAGTTTTTTGATTGTGTAGTGACATCTAGTGGCAAACGCTTTGTACTTTTTCTTTAATTGTACTGCCTCTTTCGGAAAACGATCTGTACTTTTTATTTGATCGTGCTGCCTCTTTCGGAAAACATGATCTATTGGTTTTGATGTTTTTTTAACCTTTATCTAACCTTAGTATATCCGGCTGAATAAAACCACAACATATTTGTTGTTTCTAAATTGATTTTTAGATGAAGTTTTGGAATATGGCCAAGTAAGATGGAGCTTGGTTATTTTTTAACCGATAATGCTGAAATTCGACATATACGATGAAAGTGGGATTCCGAATTGATTTTTAAGTGAAGTTCTGGAATAAGGCCGATTAGAATGGATTTTTAGATGAAGTTCAAGAAAGAATATGGTCAATGTATGATGGAATTTGGTTAGTTCTCAACCGATATTGGTGAATGTGATTCTAAATTGATTGTTAGATGAAGTTCTGAAATGTGGCCAAGTGGGATGGAACTTGCCTGCATATTAAGAAGAGGTTCTGGAATATAGCATATTAGGGAGGAACTCGGTTATTTCTTAATCGATTATATTGAAATTCGATATGTACGATGGAAATGGGGTTCCAAAATTATATTTCGAAAAAGCTCTGGAATATGGCCAATTAGGAAGGAACTCAGTTAGTACTCAATCGATTTTCGTGAAATTCTACATATGCGATGAAAATCGGATCCTAAAATGATCTTTCGATGAAGTTCTGAAATATGGCCAAGTAGGATGTAACTTAGCTTTTTCATAAACGATTTTGATGAAATTTGACATGTGCGATGGAATTGGCATCCTAAATCGATTGTTAGATGAAGTTTTAGAATATGGCCAATTAAGAGTGGGCACTTTGTACCTTTTCTGTTTTAAAATTGAGACAAAGCAAAGTGTTCCTAACTACCACACGTATTAAATACAATGAAGCTGCCTAAATGTTGACTTTCCATCTGTACTAAAATGAATTATATTTTTTTCTAATAAAATGAAATTAATAATGGTAACCCATTGTTTTTAATTTAAATATCTTTTCTTTTCCTATGTAATCCTATGAAGGTACAATTGTACCATTTTTATAAGAAAAACTTGTTTTTCTTTAAATCAAGCTATAATAATCTACTCTAAAATTGCAGAGATGTGACGAGAATCGATCATTGAGTTGTCGCAGTTTTAAAACACAAAAGGTACAAAGTACCTGCCCAGCCTGATACAGCCTAAACACAGTCGATCTTGCCGCTCTGACAGTAATCATACTCGAAAAACATTACCCAAAGATTAATGTGAAGAATTGACGAGGCAATTTTCTAATTGAACTTCATCCCGTAGATCAACTTGATTGTTCGATCCTAATTAGTCATATTCCAGAACTTCATCTAACAATCATTTTAGGATTTCAATTCCATCGTACATGTCAAATTTCGTCAAAATAGTTTAGGAAAAAGCCAAGTTCCATCCTATTTGGTCATATTTCATCATAATTGGTTAAGAAATAACCGAGTTCCTTATTTGCAATATTCCAGAACTTCACCCAACAATCGTTTTAGAATCCCACTTCCATCGTTCATGTCGAGTTTCACCAAAATCGGTTAAGAACTACCATAACCGGTTGAAAAGTAACCGAATTCCTTTCTAACATGCCATATTCCAGAACTTCTTCTAAATATATAACAGAATCCCATTTTTTTCGAACGTATCGAATTTTATAATAAACGGTTAAGAAATGACCGAGTTCCTTCCTAATTGGCCATACTCCTGAACTTCATATAACGATCATTATGGAAAAAAACCGAAATAACCAAGTTCTATCCTACTAGGCAATATTTCTGAACTTTATCTAAAAATCGATCCTAATTGGCCATATTCCAGAACTTCACGTAAAAAGCATTGTAGATGTCGAATTTCATCATGATCGGTTAAGAAATATCCAAGTTACATGAAATGTTTTGGATAAAGCAAATAATTTAGAACTAATAGATAAGACATATTAATCAGTACATATTTCAAATGGTGTGGAAACTAGCGTCATTTGATGTCACCAACATCAAAATGGTTTTCTATCCTGATTTCTTCCTTGTTTTCTACCAAATAACCTCATCTGATCTTCAATACTTTTAGTACCTACTATTCTCATTTTGTGTTGATCTCTTCTATTATTTCTGCTGCCAATTATGTGATTATATTTTGATTCCTTTTGTTGCGCCATTGGCTCCAGTTGATTGGTATTTAACGATATTGTTGATTAATGATTACTATTGATGACTCTACTTGGTGATATTTCTAGATGGTGTGCATTTTAGCCCCATCTATTTTGTAAATGGTGACGTATGATTTCTTTTTTAAAGTTGAATAAATTTGCGATTTTGTTGATATTATTACGTTATTGCCTTGTCAATCAAGGTTCGAATCACTGAAAACAAACTACATACTTCAATTATTCACAAACTAATTTTTGCACTTATTATTATAATCGTACTATTTTACTGAACACTAAAATCACTTTTTAAATCAAGCGGTTTATCTTTACGCTGCTGCGTTCCATCTTATTATATACTCAAACCAAATTTCTAGAATATTCATGATTTTTCCAGTAAAAATAGTCTCGTAAAATGTAGAAAGTTGTAGCATAATCGCCTTTAAAGCGCCGCAAGAGGCGCGACGATTTTTACGAGCCAAAGGTGATAACCAGTTATTTTTGTACCACATTTAAATTTAAATTGAAATATTATTGATAAATTAATTACCTTTCTAACTGAATTTAATTTTTTAATTGCAAAAAACGATTATTTTGAAACAAATTCACAAAGAAACATGTCTAACTATACATTAATTCACCGGTTGATCACCTTTCGCTAAGTTGTAAAACCGTTCACCAGATGTCAGATACTCTGCGTGAAAAGGCGAATAGACCGTGTTTTAGTACAAAAGCTTTGCATACATTTTCGCAAGAGGCGCTATTCCGTGTACAAAATTGTTTGTTTACATTTTTTTATATGAAGTTTCGGTAAAAACATGTCCAATAAAATTGCAAAATTCTTAATTAAAATTATCTTGAATAAACGTTGAAGGTAATGTTAAAAATTTGAAATACTTGTACTATTTAACATATTTTGTTTAAATTAAATAATCCGTTGACTCTTTAACATTCAAGAAAATTCCAAATAAAAATGAGATAATTTTTGGTATTTAATGAGTTTATGTTCGTTGTTTTAGAAATTTAGTAGCCAGCAAGATATGTGATTTGAGCAACATTTTGTATTGAAACATATAGAATAAAGAGAAAGTTGGTTAATTGCATCGAAAAATATAAATTTAATAATAAGTTTAGTTGATAAATCAGCTATAAATATGTCAAAATTTCCCTTTTTTTTGGCAGATATCTGAACTGAATCGAGACTTACCAAAAAAAAATGGCAAATTGTAGCTACTTCTATCATCCATTTAAAAATACTGGCACTCGCAGCACTAAGAATTGTGTTTATTTTGACAACGCTACGTCATTGTTGTTTTCATTATACATATTTTGTTATTCCAAAAGCATAAATACATGAGGAAAAGTGCGAATACATTTTATCCATATCTTATAAAAATGAGACGGACATACTAAAACTTTTTTTTTTTGATGTGAAAACATGTTTAGCGGGGGTAAGTCAAAAATTTCATGTAAAAAAAGGAACGGAAAATCCGGTACGACCGAAATTGCAAATTATATACCAGAAAAACGAACACAAAATGCACCGAACTTGAATACTATATAATTCGAATTACAATTTCCGTCAGATTAAAATGAAAAGGCACAAAAAGTATGCATGTGTGTGTAGTGCAAGTGATTAAAAAAACTGAAATGGAAGTACGTTAAACAAAGACAAATGCACCCATACTTTAAATATTAAATATTATACATCTTAGCGAGCTGTGAAAACGGCACTTATACTACATATGGCGTGTTTTTTTATTACATCGGAGAGACCAGAGAGCTTTGACTATATATTTTTAAATGGACTGCTAGTTGCTTACTTCATATGCGATCCAACATACAGTGGCGGTCAAGAGGCAAATCGTGGCGAATTCGCTAACTAAAAAGTTCGTTACTATTTAATTTATTAGGAATAATCGAAAAATCAACATTAACATTAAATTTTATAAAAGAAAACATCATTAATATTTGAAATTATAAGCAGTTGCAAGCACTGAATATTAAAATAAACATTATTTTTGTATTCACAGATGCAAAGAAACAGTCTTAAGCCGCGTCCACATGGGGTGTGAAATGTACACTTATGCGTGCGTATTCGCTTATTTAGCGAATGTAGGCGGTTATGCGGGATGTGTACATTTATCACATTTCGGTACACACGATTCATTAAATGTTCATTGATCACATGTAGGCGAATGTTAATGAACATTTCTACTCTGGTATATATTTTTAGTACCTTGATCATACCATTTTTAATGAAAATATTCAATCACATTCATCATGTGAAAACCATCCACACGACGTTTACATTCGCTAAATGCGCGCATAAGTGTACATTTAACACCCCGTGTGGACGCGGCTTTATCTGTCAATGGCAAACTGGTATCACAACCAACTACGACACACTTTCTCCCCATTTTCAGTAAAAATAAAAGAAACCGAGGAAAAATTTTGTGCAAAAATCACAATTAAAATATCTCAAATCAAATTAAATTGAATTTAAAACTATAAAACGGTGACAAAATAGAAAACACACGAAAAGGAGCCAAAAATTAAATAAAAATTTATTGATGTTGACAACTTTGACAAATCTTTAGTTTTCGTTTTTGCCGCAATTTGCCTCTTGACCGCTAGTTGTATGTTGGCATCATCATTTATTTGAAAATTATATTGAACTGTCATTGTATTAGCGGTCCATTCTAATTCTATTGTCTAAGCCAGAGAGATATAAAAAAAACCTTTTGCGTTTTTTTATTTTCTCAGATCGATCCGATAGTTTTTTTAGCGTTTTTTTATTAAATCCGATAAGTCACAGATTGCTGTTTTTCGATCTGAAATTTATTTCAGATAGTACAGAGAATTACATATTCTGACGTTCAAAATGGTGAACACTATAGACTAAGATACCAACAATAGAAACAATTTTAACGGTTTCTTGCTCATTAATGTTTAATTTTATTTTTATGCATTAATTATGCGTAGGAAAACAATTTTCTTGGCCATAATGTGTTACAAAACAGTGGTTAGCCGATTTAAATAGTTAAGGTCTTTTCAGATTAAACATTATCGGATATTTCAGATAATTTATCTGTCTGATCTCTCTGGTCTCTCCGATGTAATAAAAAAACACGCCAATTGATACAAAATAAAATAATAATTTTGAAATTTTTTAATCGATATGCTATGTTTAGTATTGCTCATGCTTTTGTTGAGTTTGGTTATGCGGTGTGTATAGGAAACAAAAACTATAATAGTGGTAAACAGATTCGAATGCCATTTTCTAGCCAGCTGCTATGATTTTACAGTTAAAATAGTGCCTTTGTCTAATAGAACCGCCCTATTTCATTTAGTTCAAATCAATCAAATCAGCGATGCCACTTTGCTTTGTTCACCTGGTTTGCCGTGACCATTCACAAAAGTTTAAATATGGAATCTTCAACAATTGCCGTGTATGAGTAATGGTGAATTTTAAAGCGTTCAGGGCAGGTTTAGATGATTAACTTAACAGAACTGTACTTTTCTCAAGCTCACCAAGACATGGCTATACTGAAATTTAGTCGGTTATAAATTTCAATTTCAATTAAACAATTAATGTCGGTAAGGTTCGTCCTTCAAATCCAAAATAGAATAACTTATTGACTTTTAAACCAAAATTGTACCGTAATTTAAATACTGAGCGAACAGCAGCGGTCTATCTGAATTGGTTTCCCAGGCCCATCGAAGAGACTTGAAATGATTCAATAGTTAAAGGTTTTCACATAATTCTTTTGCGAGTTGAGCGTGAACTCGCCCATGGTTTTTTTCAAAATGTTAGTATGATCTTTTAAATTTTGAGCAACTTTTGGAGAAATGATAAACAGGTTCATTTTTCGATTTTTCTATTCTTTTTCGCCAAAAAAAACTTGTGGATTGCGGTAAAGAGTATTAAATACCACATTTTGAATATGGCTCTTTATAATGGAAGGCATCTTCTGCCTCCCAGCAAAAGGCTAATTTACATTCAATCTTTCCGTTCTTTTCCAAAAGATAAAAGATGTACAATAAAAAATGTGTTTTAGTATAATTTCCTTGTTTGAAAATCAGAAGGAACACCCAAAAAGTATTATTCAATACTAGGCACTTTCGTTTGGGGTGAATTGACAGAGTTAGCTGAATTAACTGAATCAAGTGAAGTGAATTGAGTGTTCGATTCACAACTCTTCACTTCAGTTAAAAATTAAGCAACTGAGTTATCTGAATATGTATTTTGCTCGTGTAGTTAATTCAGTTAGGCGATTTTTATTTTATTTTGTTTAAAAGATGTTTGCGCATGAAATTTTTCGTTTTGAATTAAATAAATAAGTCTGTAAAATTCGATATAATTATAGATAGATTGTATATATATTCTTAATAATTTTTAATATATTTAATTTCTATTTTTATTCAAACTATAATTAACAAAAATCAAATTTTGAATGACTTTTTTTGACATTTATCTGAAGTGAATGGAACCAATCGAACACCCAATTCACTTCAGTAGCTCAATTATCTAAATAGCAACTGAATTATCTAAATAGTAACTCAATTCTAATTCAGTTAATTCACTCCAATCGAAAATGCCTACTATTTACTGCAATACTCAATTTTTTTTTGGTGAAAAAGAACGGAAAATCCTGAAAAAGATAAACTGGTTTATCATTTTTCGTAAAAGTTGCTCAAAATTTATAAAATCAAAGTAACATTTTGCAAGGAAAAAATTAAATTTTGAATAATATGCTCGTCCCATTTTTATATATGGGTAAAATGTTTTTGCACTTTTCTTCGTGATTCTATTGTTTTTCAAAAAAATAGAATCATGAAGAAAATTGCAAATACATTTTACCCATGTATAAAAATGGGACGGGCATTGTTGTAGCCGTTGTAATTTGTAATTGTAACTTTAATTGTAAATAAAATACTTGTAGATTGATTTTATTATAACGTGTTTATTCACTTAGGGTTTTATTAGAAGTGTCAACTTTCAGTAGTTTTACATATAATAAAAGTAATAGAATAAGAAAGTACTAGAGGAAGTAATTGTAGTTCAGTGGATATAACAACTCTCCCCTCAGTAATTAATCATTCATGTATCTAGTAATTGTATACATTTTATAAATTTAATCTATTAGGCTTTCTAATAGTTCTCTTAGATCTACGTATAGAATTATTATCATAATTTACATTTGTAATGTTAGATCTAGGAACAGTATTATTTTCATTATTTACGTTTACAATGTTTTCTGACTCTAATACAATATTTTCATTTATATTAATTGGTATTTCATTATTTTCATTTGTAATAGTCTTATTTAAATCGGTAACATTTGTATGATTTACATTAGGAACATAATTTGTATTATTAGAATTTAAATTATTTTGATTGTTATCGGTATTGGACGTGGAAGTATCATCATAAATATCATTATTCACATTATCACTGATCTCTCCGCGCACATCGGAACCAACAACTCTTAACTGATCGATATGACGTTGCCATTTTCTATCATCATCTAATTGTATTTCATAATTTAATAATCCAATTCTTTTTGTAATTGTACCAAATCTCCATTTTATATCTTTATTCAAATATTCACGACAAGCTACTCTATCGCCAATAACTAAATTTCTTGTAGAATTTTCTATAAATATATTTTTTTCATTTGTAGTTGTAGGTATCATTAAATCTATTCGCGATCTAATCTGTCTTTGAAAAACTAATTGTGATGGTGATTTTCCTGTCGATGGATGTGGAGTTTTCCTATACGTTAATAGTATATTGCATAATTCTGCATTCAATTGTTCTTTATTGCATTTCAGTGATCGTAATTTATTTTTAATAGTTTGTACATATCTTTCGGCTTGTCCATTTGTACTTGGATGATATGGTGCACCCATTTTATGTTGTATACCATTGTGTTTCAAAAAATTTTTGAATTCGCGTGATGTAAATTGTACGCCATGGTCACTGACTAATATTTCTGGAATTCCAAATGTACTAAAAATTTCTCTACATTTGTTTATTGTTGTATTTGTTGTAATATCATTTAGTATTTTTACCTCTGGCCATTTTGAGTATGCATCTATATATATCAAATAATATTTACCTTTAAATGGCCCAGCAAAATCGACATGTACTCGTTGGAATGGTTTAGTTGCTTTTTCCCATAAATGTAATGGTACTTTTGTTGGATTCGATTTGTACATTTGGCAATTTGAACAATTTTTTACTATATGTTCTATTTCATTATTCATTCCTTCCCACCAACAGTACATTCGAGCCAATTCTTTCATCCTTGTTGAACCAAAATGTGTTGAATGTAATTCTTGTAAAATTTGTTGTCTCAAATTAGATGGTATATACACTCTTGTACCTCTCATCAAACAATTTCCTTGTAACGCAAACTCAATCTGTTCAATTCCAAATCTATGTTTTGAGTGTACATTTTCACCTTTAATTAATCCTTGTATCAAAATTTTAACATTTTCATCTCTTGCCGTTGCTTTGGCTAATTCTTGTACAGTAATTGGTAATGTTTCAATTTGATTAATTTCCATTGCATCCGATTCCTCTAATGAATTTTCATATGTTTTTGTTGGTAAACGTGACATTGCATCCGCATTAGCATTTGCTTTTGTATCCTTGTATATGATGTCATAATTGAAACCTTCATTTTCCAATTTTTCTAATTCATCTTCAACAGCTTGTTTTATTGCAAATGGTACAGTTCTAGCTTTCATGAAGACTGGTATTGTATTTTCTTTTAAACGTAATTTTGCTTGCATATTTGCTATTTTACCAATTGTATTTGTTTTAAAAACATTTTCGTATTTAATTTTCAAATTTTGTAATTTTTGTTTTGTAGTTGTTGTATTATTCTCAATATGATTAATATTTGAAAAATTTTCATTTAATATTTCATTCCAGTTCAATTTTAAATGACGTAACCATTCTCGACCTAATAAAGGATGTCTATCCGTGTCTACTACGTATAATTTTAATTTAGAAATAATATTATTGTATGATACTTCGACGTTCAAAAACCCGAACATATTTATTTTTTTATTGTAAAAACTTAATAAACTTGTATCAGAATCATTTAAATTTATGTTATTGAAATATTGTAATTTAGTATTTAAAGAAATTATAGATACAGGTGATCCACTATCAATTTCAAATTTTATATAATTTTCATTTACTTTTAAATTTAACCAAATTTTATTTCTATCGTTAACATTAACAATATTACAAACTTCTCTAATATCAATAAAATTTGTTTCTGTATTTGTATGATTAATATTAATTTTTGATTTAGCTTTACAACAAACTTTTTCTAAATGACCTTTAATATTACAATAATTGCATTTTGTATTAATGTATTTACATTTATTTGCTAAATGTGTATTATTACCACAACGGTAACATTGTATATTTTTAGAAACAAATTTTTTATCGTTAATATTATTATTATTATGAAATGTAAAGTTACCTGAATTTTTTGTATGCTTTTTGTACTTTTTATCTTCGACCACATGTAATACTTTTTGTTGATCCAAGCCTTTTTGTATGTGTATTTCTGCACCACCTTTAGCTGATAATTCCATTGATGTTGCTGTTTCGATAGCTTTCTGTAGAGTTAATTCTTTGTATTCCAGTAGTCTATTTTGAATTTTGGATGATCGTAAGCCAAACACTAACTGGTTTCGTAAAGCTGTATCCAGGTAATTACCAAACTTGCATGTAATTGCCAATTTACGTAATGCATTAACAAATTCACTAACTGTTTCTCCATCATGTTGTTTACGTAGATGATATCGAAAATTTTCCACAATTTCTAGTGGTTCTGGTTCGTAATAGTTACTCAATATTTGAACTATTTCGTCGTATGTTTTTGTATTGGGTTTTAGCGGCGCCAATTTATCGGAAATTATGTCGTATGTTTCATTACCCATGTAATGTAGCAATAAATTTTTCTTTTCATCAATGTCGATGATTTTGAAAAATCCAAATGCTGTTTCCAATCTTTCTACCCATCTAGACCACTTTGTATTTTTGTCGTAGTACTGGATTTTTAAAACGTTTAATAATGACTCTGTCATGTTGAAATTGTTTTGAGGTTATGTAATTTTTTTGTACACGTGTAATTATTATTTTTTTTAAATTCACTTAAATCCTCTTACGTTCTCTTACGTCCTCGTCGCCAATTGTTGTAGCCGTTGTAATTTGTAATTGTAACTTTAATTGTAAATAAAATACTTGTAGATTGATTTTATTATAACGTGTTTATTCACTTAGGGTTTTATTAGAAGTGTCAACTTTCAGTAGTTTTACATATAATAAAAGTAATAGAATAAGAAAGTACTAGAGGAAGTAATTGTAGTTCAGTGGATATAACAGGCATATTATTCAAAATTTAATTTTTTCCTTTCAAAATGTTACTTTGATACAATAAATGTTGAGCAACTTTTACGAAAAAAGATAAACCGGTTCATCTTTTTCAGGTTTTTCCGTTCTTTTTCACCAAAAAAGTTGAGTGTTGCAGTAATAGTATTGAATAATACTTTTTGAGTATTCCTTCTGATTTTCAAACAAGGGTATCATACTAAAACGCATTTTTTATTGTACATCATTTATATTTTGGAAAAGAACGGAAAGATTGAATGTAAATCAGCCTTTAATAGTTTCCTATAGATCATGTTTAAATGTCAAATTTTCAACAACCGCAAGAGCTACCATCTTTCGGAAAACTGGGAAAACACAAGCAACTTTCACATAATGCCACTAGGTGTCACTAAACATTTGCTGTCAAAAATTGTATGACATTTTTATGTGTGCATTTTGTAGCCATAAACAAAAATATTTTCGTGTTATAAAAGAGATTATGATTAATACGTGATAATTAAATTGATTTTGACTATATCCTTTTGAAAAACATCGGAAATATTTTTTTGATTGTGTGATGACATCTAGTGGCAAACGCTCTGTACTTCTTTTTTGACCGTGCTGCCTCTTTCGGAAAACGCTCTGTACTTTTTCAACAATCGTGCTGCCTCTTTTGGAAAACGCTCTGTACTTTTTCAACAATCGTGCTGCCTCTTTCGAAAAACATGATCTATTGCAGTAAATGAAAATGGCAGATGTACTAAAAATTAACTCTGGTATGTTTCCATGCTAAAATACAAATGTTTAACCTGTGTCCGTACTCATGGAAGGAAAAATCTGTAGTTTCGAAGGTTGTGTAATTCAAGTAAATGAATTAAAAATGATAAAATGTAGCGTAAAAGTCCCACTGGATAAAATTAAACTGAATTATTTGCAATTCAACCACAGAAATAGAGAAAGTCTGGAGGTAGTTTATAGAGAACTGTCGAGACTTATAAAAAAACACAACAATAGACGATGCATATTTCTGTCTGGCAGTGGCTACCTTGATGCCAAATTAGACGTGGTAAGTAAAGATTGGTTCAATTGACTAGCCATCCTTGTTCTATTGTTGACATGTTTTCAACTGCTGCATTGCTTTAACATGTAGCGCTCTTTACACCCCTCATTAAAAGAAACAAAGAGAGCAAATTTTAATAATAGATTTGTGAAAAATGACAACAGTGCATTGAATTGGTGGCTTGCGGGAGTTGCTCGCGTTGTTGTATTTCGCAATTGTTATTGCAATGATCGCTATGTATTGAGCTGCGTCCTCATCTAGTTTACATATTCTATGAATGTATTGTTGGTTTCCAATGAATAATAATTGATTGCCGCAAATTCTTGATAAATCTGACGAATGAGGACGTCTTATCTTTTGGCTGATAGGCAAATTCGTGCAGCTTTCGAATCTCCTCCTGGCTTTGGGGTAAGCTTTCAAGTTTTTTGGTGTTTGGCAGTTGGCTGCTTGTTGAGATTAGCTTCTACAGCTGATCAGCAAAAATTTTTCCATGTGAAGTTGATAACAAATGCGGTTCTGTTCACAATAAATCTTAATTAATCCATTACACTTTCAAAATAAATAATTTCTGTAATTTTTTTTGCCTTTCGATAATTGATAAGACGATTTATCAAAAAAAAATTGTATAAAAATCGTTTGATAAAAATAATTCAATTCAATTATAATTTTGTAACAGAGCAAAGCTGAAACGATGAAGTCTATTTTAATATTAATAGGCGCATTAGCGGTCATTAGTGTAACTCAGGTATGTTGTTGTCATTATATTAAGCGCACAATTATACAGAGAACCCAAATAATTTAACATATTTTCCATATCTAATTCAAGGCATTACCACAATCCTTCATATTAAACGGAGTAAATTCAAATATTAATCCACATCATGCGCATATCACGTATTTGAATGCTCAAGGTGCAGGATTCTTTGGAGGCGGCGTTATTATTACTGCAACCCACATTTTAACGGCAGGTCATATGGTTCAAGGTTTTGTTTCATGGAATGTTGGTGTCGGAAGCAATAATCTCATTCAATTAAATCGTTTTATAAGTACAATGGCAGTTGTACATCCCCAATATAATGCCCAAACACGTGTATTTGATCTTGGTATTATAACATTACCCACACCATTAACAATTTCTGCAACTGTAAGACCAGCACCATTACCGCCGCTAATATCAACAATGCCAAGTACAAATGAAGAGGGTCGGGCTTATGGTTTTGGATGGAGTGTACCTCAAGGAACCGAATCAAATGTACTGCAAATGACATTCCAACGTGTTACAACACAAGCGAGATGTGCTCAATCATTCATTGCCCTAGAAACAACCCAATTCTGTGCTTTGGATAGCACACATTTCTCGAATTTATGCTTTGGCGATTTAGGTGGTGGACTCTATATCAATTACTTTGGTGTTGATACATTAATGGGTATTGCATCGATGGTCAATGGTGCTTGTAGTCTTGATCATCCAACGGCATATGCCCGTGTTTCAGCTGGTCGACCATGGATTCAAGCTCAAACTCTAGTTTAATGTTAAAAATATTGTCGCGAAATTTTAATGAAAATAAAGGAAAATTTTGTTGTTGTTATCCAAATAATGGAGTTTTTTTATTTTGTTACGACAGTTCAACTTGTACGAATTTTTTTTTTTTGTGCTTTTGTAATCAATCTTTTGGTTTTTAAATCCCGATAAGCACAAAATCTTTTTGGTTTTAATTTTATCATACGAAAATGTACTAATTCGTTGTTTATACACGTTATTAGCAAAATTAGCAAATAATTTATGGCCGGTGCCCGACAGGAAGATTATGAGTTGGTGTGTGCCAAATTTAAATTTAAATTTCGAACAAATTTTAATATTAAAACGAATCGAATGTGGGTCGTTCTTGTTAAGTTAAGATGAAGTTCTTTTTTTCGGCATTTATCATTTTCGATTAAATCGTTTGTAAAAGTATGAAGTAAGAACTGAACTTAATAACTCTTTATACATATATTACGATCTAAGAATGTAATGTACTTAAATCAACTCCAACTCTGCTCTGCCTTTCAAATTTTCGGCCTTGAAAATAGAAAGAAAAACCAAATCGTATACAAGCCTCGAGATGACATGGGTCCAGACAGACATACTATACAAAACGACGGATGACATTTTCTTTTTGCTTTTTCGGACTCAAAACGTTGAGAAAAGTTGGTTCCACCAACAAAATGTTTGATTTTTTTGACAGAAGTAACTTGCATCCCTATATGAAGGAACTCAACAGCTAACTCAATTTCAACTCAACTTAACTGGAATAAAAACTCAACCCTCTGAAATGAACTCAACTGAAACTCAATCTAACCTTCCACTAAATCCTTTTTCGACACAAATTAATTCCCAATCGAACCCCTCACTCAAATCCAACTCAACTTCAAGTCAAACCCTACTCAACCCTAACTCAACAATCCTAAACTCAACATAACTTAACTACAATTCAACCCCCATGCGGGTGATATTGCTATTGGTTCCTGTGGTAAATATCGACGTGCACTTAGTGAACTCATGCAAAATGCTCTGTGCTTCCTTTCCATAAGGGCTAAGGTTGTGGGTTGAATGCAAACCCGCACAACACTGAATTGATTCCTGTTTTAGGAAGCATAAACTTTCTCATATCGATTCCCACACTTCAAGGATCTCGTTTTGGGTAGCAACACCACAGTAGTCAAACCTATTATTTTGTACGGGGTAACAGTCTGGTATCCTGCTCTGGACAAAACTGTCAATCAAAAGCTGTTCATGAAAGTGCAGAGAACAGTATTTCTGTGAATTAGCGGTGCACTGAAGAGCATATCCACCCAAGCACTGGAGGCTCTGCTACATCTGACTCCTTTACACATCTTGGGCAAACAGTTGGCAGCATATACTGCCTACGACTGAAATCCATCTCATTGTGGACCTGTAACAATGAAGAGCACTCATCTATTTTTTTGTAACAAAGAGGTTCCTAAGGCTATCGACCTAAAATTCCTGACTGTGATTCCCTCCAGAGAGGACTGCCTGATGAATACAGTTCTGAAACCAGCAGTTATAAACTTCTTCACGGACGGTTCGAAAATGGATGGTAAAGTCGGTTCTGGACGGTCGGTTTCTAATCTTAGGATAAACCTTCCGTCTCCTCAACTATTATAGTGTTTTAGTAAAAGATGAAGTAACTGCCTTAAAGAAGAAACTGGTTGGGGTACAATGTAAGTGATATTCGCATTTTTACAAATGGTTCAATCACACCTCCTCACTTCGAAAGTAGTCCAGGACTGTCCTTACCTCTTAACGAGATGGCAGATCAGCTCAACATCCAACTAATATCGCAGGGAATATAAAAGCCGATAAGCTAGCTAAACCTGGCACCATGAGCCATAATACAAAAAGCAGAAGATATATTGAAACGCCTCTTGCTTCATACAAACTACTGTTTCAGGACGAAGCTATAAAGTTGACGAACGACAGATAGTCAAATTTTTCTTCATATGTAATAACCAGGCAGGTCTGGCCAAAGTTAGATTTGGGTTCTTCTCACATGACTACTGTCACATTTATGAAAACGAAGAGGAAGAAGAGAAGTACTCCATATTCTTTGCACCTGTCCTGGTTTGGCCCAAAATAAAAAAATAGCCAATTTTCACTCGGCGCCTACCTATAGGTATTTGCTCAGTGCTGAAATGATTTGAAAAACTACGTTACCGAACAATGAGGCAGATGGATTCACCAATCCGATGAATCTCGTTCGATCGTCTGATGTTAGTCTCTTCGATTGAGAACTTTCTTTTCTGTCGCAGAATTTATGTGGTGATATATGGTGCGACCTAAGTTCCTCACTCTTTAAATACTGGTGTCCCTCAGGGTTCCGTTTCCTACCACTTCTCTTCTTTTCATCAATAATCGTTCATTCGCGACTCTCAATACGATTCATTCTTATGCTGGTGGCAGCTCACAATACTTAAATGGGGTGAGATAAACAGAGATGAATTTAACCCGAAGAAGTTTTAATCGTATTTTGGCTAATGTGAGCAACTCCGAATCATCTCCGGTCGATCAAATAAATAAGACATCGTTGCGGGCAGGTGCCTCGATTATTTACGACAACGTACAAATTTTATTTTAATTCATCGGAAATACTGAAAATTTACAAAGCATATATTAGACCCAAATTAGAATATAATTCATAGATCTGTCAATCCGGCGCTTCAAAGGCCCATCTGGGTGTACTCGACCAAATTCAGAACCTAGTATATATCTTAAGATTTTGGATTCTAACATCTTCTCTACACTTGATAATCTTTCCTGGAACTAAAGAAAGACCAACAAGTTTCAAAACTCTCTTTCTTCGGAGTACACGCCTGAGGAATGGACTAGACGATGAGGCCTCCTTTGGCCAATTTACAGAAATTCAAACTCAATAAAAAAAGTAGGATGCTTGAAAGCTAGACTTCCGGACCTGAGTCCTGTTTAATCCTATCTCGTCATTCCATCTTTAGTCAACGGTTATGAGGTGTATCGTTCCATTTGCACATGATATACATAAATGTAAAAAAATAAAGATACAAGCCAGTCCAGAATGATCATTCAATGCATCATTCCTTTTATTGTTAACAGATCTTAAAAAGTTTCTCACCTCTCCTGTTTTTGTTCTTACTTCCCCAGACTATGTGGTGCGAATTAGGATCGCAACCCATAATCATCATGATCTTAATCATCCTTGTGGGTGCTTCTCACTCCCGACTGTCGCCCTCTCTTTCTCTGCACGAAATTGAACAACGCCGAACAGTTAGTTCACCCTCTACTCAATTATCTCTTGATAATCTCCGCCGTTTTGTATGAAATGGACAAGGTCCTACCTTGCCGCTCCTATCTTGTCACATCTTCAGCGCCCATCAAATCCTTATTCTAGATAGCTAGTCGGCATAGTATTTTATAGCGTATTTATTTTAAGACACCCATTCCTTATTTCTATGGCAGCCTAGAAAATTAGGAGTGACAACATTCAGCGGAAGCTATTTACTTCTTAAGATTACAGATGATCCATTGGTTCGTGTTATAACAGTTTTGCCCCTATCTTACACCTGATCATTTTAAACAGGTCAGGCGTTTCCTCCCGACTCTACTAAGGCGTGTTATTATCTCATTCACTTTGCCCGTTATTGACGTAGATTGGGTATCAAACTGAACTCGCTTGAGTAGTCACTACTCTAAGATTGGTGCGAGCTAAGAAGCACCGCCCTTATTTTTTATTTTTATTATTAATATTCAAACAAATATAAACTTTGTTTGAAGAAAAGAAAGTCAACTACAACTCGCCTGGTACCCAGAGTTTCGTACTAGGGAGAGGCTTGTGTTGTGCATCACTATTTCATGATCTAAGGACCACGGCCCCATCTCTTGATTTACTGAGATGCCATTTAAAAGCATAATTCATTTATTTGCCAAGTTTCGTATTTATGCATAGTCTGCATTGGTTAAAATCGGCCTTAGAACTGTAGAACCCATCATTTCATCATTTTGATAAGTTATGAGTAGTTATGCAGCTTGATGTACAAGGAAATGTATGGAATTTCTGTGACCCTATTCTGAGGTTGCCGGCGAATTTGAAATTGGGAACAGTGACATACATTAAATGTGAATGAATTGAGCTGGGCAAAATCTGTTTTCTGAAATTCTGATACGCCGAAATTTCCAAGTTAAATCGTTATCAAAACAATATCAGTCCATAAAAATATTATTTTTAGCCGTTACTTATCACCCATATTTAAGGTAAAATAAAAAATACGTTTGAAAAAAATAGAATTGCATTAAAAATGATTTTGTAACGGCATGATAAAGTTCTGGAAGATATTTCGGTACTTTGCTATCTTGGATTATCGATAAAATAACTTCTAGGAAATTAGGAATTGAACCGATTTCATTGTTTTTATTACATGGAAGATTTGTACTGATCTGCTTCAATAAATATTGTTTAAAGCAAAAGTCAAATTCTAATCTCTACCTAGTCGCATAAATTCATTTGTGTATAATCCCGATAAGAGTAAGTATTTCAAAAGTTCTTATAAATCAATCAAACACCTGAAATAATTTGTTATACTCGAATAACATTTTTATTATGTTATTATGTTCATGCCGTTATCATGGCCGCGTGGGATTAACTCGCTTAACAAATATATCCGTTTTCGTTAAATACCGAACCAATTCCGCTTTTGGTTATATATGTATATGGTCCTATGACAAATCTATTTTATCAACTAGGTCTTAAATAAATAAAAAAATACAAAAAAAAATTAAAAAACCAAAAGTAGATAAGAAAGGCTTAAAGTCTGCTAAAGCAAGTGTATAAAATGTGGTGAAACTTGACCAACAAAAATTAATCAATTTCACAAAAATGAAGCAGCAAACAGTGTTCCTGTGCTTAATTTTAGCAATTGGTGCAAAGGTTTGTTCATCATGTAACTTTTTTTGTACTTTTAAATAATTCGCTTGTTTTTCTTTCTTTATTATAAATTAGGCAGCATTTGAGCCAAAAATTGACTCATTTATCATAAACGGGACTGCAGCAACCTCATCACCATCATTCGCATTAGTGTCGTATACGAATGCAGTAGGTTTGGGTTTTTTTGGCGGCGGCACTATAATTTCGTTGACACATGTTTTGACCGCGGCTCACGTTATTATTGAGTAAAATAATTCATAATTAATTTAATTACGTATAGACGCTTCTTAATATTATTATTTTTTTCTTTTTTTTAAGCGCAGTTTTGTCTCATGGCAGATTGGTTTTGGTAGCACAAACACAAATACATTAATTCGAGTTGTTACAAATAATGCAACAGCCCATCCAAATTACAATACACTGAATCGTGTTAATGACATTGGTATTATTACATTACTCAGTCCATTAACACTTTCCATTAACATACAACCAATTGCTTTGCCACAAATCGGTCAAAACTTACCATTCGAGTATGAACAAGGACGAATTTATGGCTTTGGTTTCCAAACGGAAGGTGGTCAACAGGCAATAAACCTACAGTTAAGCTATCAACGTGTAACAAATCATACACAATGTGTAGCCGCCCATTCAACTGCCGTGGTCGCCCAACAATTCTGCACACGTGATTTAACACGTTTCTCAAATACTTGTTTAGGTGATTTAGGCGGTGGTTTCATTATACCATATCGTGGTGTTGATCTTCTTGTTGGTGTTTCATCGATGACAGTGCAACAATGTAATACATTATCACCGGCCATTTATACACGGGTATCAAACTATCGTCCATGGATTCGGACTGTTACCGGAGTTTAAATAATTAAATAAAATTAATTTTGTGGAAAAGAAATAAAAGTTGTTTCGTGCAGTTTTCTGTAGCAAGAATTACGCGCCCTATTGCTGAACCGCTCTTGGAGGATTTTCTTTTTAATATCTCAAAATTACAATTTTTGAGATGTGTCACAAATGACGATAGGTGATTAAATTTTTTATTCAGTTTCGACACTCTTAAATTGGTCGTTAGCAGTGACTCCCACGAAATCAAACGGTAATCTTGCTTGAAGAGGCTGTTCGACCGAGTCCATCCGTATATCGGTGATTTTAATGGTTTAGCGTGCAATTTAACTTTTAACTTTGCTAACTCATTTTATATTAGCCTTGGTATAAAGCTTTTTGTTACATCCCCTTCGCTCAGTCATTCGCCTCAAAATGAACACTAGTCCTATTATGTGGCTCACTGGCTACTTCTAAATGCACTGTCTTTGCACTTAAGCATACAAAAATTTTATCGTAATAAATTTCTAAACGGTCTGATGTAGTCGGCCATGCTTTTATTGTGTTCTTGTATACCTATACCTCGATTTGCGACGTTTCGATTTGCGACGTTTCGAATTGCGACGGTACATTTGTTACTACCAAATTTCAGTTTTGCGTCGCTTAAATTATTTGTTGCATCGTTACTTAAATGTTTTTTTTCTGAAAATACGTCAAGGTTATTTAATTACGTTGCAATTTTATTTACAAGACGCATTTTTATGGAACGAATTACCGTCGCAAAGTGAGGTATTTGTGTATTTGGTAGATTAATTTATTTCATACTATACCGAAAATCAATGTTTACGTGATTGATTTCAGTCCGGAAAACGACTTATTACGGTACAGAAAAAAGTGTCCGGAAAACGAGCTATTACAGTACAGAAAAATATAAAACCAAACAAAAAAATAAAAATAACTACCTAGGGTAATGCCCATGTAGTATGAAATAAAACGTTGTACGTTACACGTACGTTAAATGATCATTACAGTACTCGTTCAGTCACGTTGAACTCGCGTACTGTAACAACTCATTTACCGCCCTTGTGACGTAAATAATTATTATCGTGTTCGTTTATATTTTACTATATACAGGGTGTCCGGGGTTGAGATGCTTATCCGTTAAGGGGTGATTCCTTGGTGCATTCTGAGAAAAAAATCGTATGGGAGGGGGCGGGTCAATTTTTGATATCCTTTGATATATAGGCGTGTTTAAAAAATTTGGTTCAGAAAATAAGTACACCCAAATATTGAACTGTAACTTCCCAAACATTTATCGGAGAGCAACCAACTTATTAGGCCAGCCGCCCCGGTGGCACAGTTGTTAGCATGCTTGCTTTAAGCTCCGGAGGTCCCGGGTTCGATTCCCGGCGGGTGATGAAAAAATCACGGCTGGTATGTAAGGATCAATGAACTAATCACTCATTATCTGTTGTAAAACTGATTACGAAACTTCAAAATGAAGCGGCCAAATCCCTCCATGGGATGTAGCGCCAGCGAAAAAAAAAAAAAAAAAAAAAAACCAACTTATTCTTATTTGACTGGTAATTGTGTAGGCTATTATTAAGATTTAAGTGGTTATTTTGCATCTACATCCGTTTGAGTGCTATGACCAGGGTTGCCACTTTACTACAAATGGAGCAGATCTGCTACAATTTTCAAAATTTCAAAATTAAGTGGCCACTTATGTAAATCTGCTACATTTTTAATGCCGAAATATAAATGATTAATTTTGACTCGATAATGATCAAATTATTAGAGACACATTTTAACCCTAAATTTAATTATATGCCATAGTAACATATATCAAAAGAATATATGCCTTGACTAACCGTGCCTCTTTTTAAGGAAATATTTACGTTTCATATTCATGGCTAACTTCGTAAGTTATAAATATACCCCTTTTAGTGAACAATGAAACGCATCTAAGATGACATCAAACAAGTAGCAAATTTATCGCAACAAATCTGTTAATTCAAAATGTAACAGCAACCACTGAACAGAGCTTTCAATCTGTTGTTAATTCTACCAGGCACCGCAAAAAGGCAACTGAATTTGGTTGCGTAATGTACTGCGTGCAGTACATCTTACCATTTTTACAAATGGATTCTTTACCGAAACTACTTCAAACAACTTACCATGATTCGCAATTGGCTAAAGATTTAAAATGTGAGCGAACTAATTGACACAAATACTAAAGATCCAGAATTTTATTTTACACCAACGACAATGTATTACTTCGGTCTATAAAGACCAAAGTATTGAAATCCTGTCAAAAATGACGAAAAATTTGGTTGGTCCAAAACCACTTTTCTCGACGTTTTGAAAGTCCCTGAGTCTGAAAATGCAAAAAAAAAAAAAATGTCCGTCCGTCTGTCTGTGTGTCTGTGTGTCTGTCTGTCTGTGTGTCTGTGTGTCTGGACCCATGGTATCTCGAGAACGGCTTGTCCGATTTGGATTTTTTTTACGCCAATCTGTTTTTATGGTCAAGGCGGAGATTTGAAAAGCTTTTGGAGACTGTACGTCAAAGGGGTGGGGTACCTGCCATACGAATTGACCCAAAATACCTGCTTTTATAAATATTTACGATTTTTTTATACATGCTTATTTGATTATTGAATTGGGCATTGAATTGGGAATTGATTTGAAGGTTAAATTAGGGGTCAATTTGCGCGTTGAGTTGAAGTTGAGTTGGAGTTGAGTTGGGGTTGGATTTGGATGTAGTGAATAGTTAACAAACTATTTATATGATGGAACTTGCCTATTTATCAACCGATTATTATGAAATTCAATGTGTATGTTACAAATGGGATTTCAAAATGAGTTTTGGATGAAGTTCTGGAATATGGCCAAGTAGGATGGAACTTGCCCATTTCTCAACCGATTACGATGAAATTCGACATTTGTATTTGAAATGGGATTCTAAAATGTTTTTTGGATGAAGTTCTGAAATTTTAAAACGATTTCTGGATGAAGTTCTGGAATATGGCCAAGTATGATGGAACTTGTCTATTTTTCAACCGATTATTATGAAATTTAATTTGTATGTTAGAAATGGGATTCTAAAATGAGTTTTGGATGAAGTTCTGGAATATGGCCAAGTATGTTGGAACTTGGCTATTTCTCAACCGATTATGATGAAATTCGCCATGTGTAATGGAAATGGGATTCTAAAATTAGTTTTGTATCAGGTTCTGGAATATGGCTAAATATGATGGAACTTGCCCATTTCTCAACCGATTATGATAAAATTCGACATGTGTATTCAAATTGGGAATCTGAAATGAGTTTTGGACGAAGTTCAGGAATATGGCCAAGTATGATGGAACTTTGCTATTTCTTAACCGATTATGATGAAATTTGATATGTGTGTTGGAAATGGGATTATAAAATGATTTTTGGATAAAGCTTTGGAATATGGCTTTGTAGGATGGAACTTAGTTATTCCTAACCCGTTTGTTATGAAATTTGACATACGAGTTGTAAATGGGATTCTAAAATGAGTTTTTGGATAAGTTTCTGGAATATGGTCAGTTAAACGGTTAGAAGTATCTGTATAATTTGTTATACTACTTTGGGTATAAAGTTCTAGAATACGATTTTTCGTTTTAAATTGGATACCTGTACCAATGTTACTGAAGCTTTTGACCTGTTTGGCAGTTGTTTTATAAGTAAATATAATTTGGTTAAAATAGAAATCAATAATGTCAAAACTGTCACACCAACTTTATGACATTATTGAAGATACCAAAGACCGAAGTTCTGATCACCTCGTGAGGTTTCAGCCCTTTATATTTTTGGAATTAGGTTTCAAAATTTCCTAATTTTAGAAGGATTGGAAGAATAATTAACATTAATATCCTTTTATATTTAAATTGCGGCCCTAATCAAACAGAGGTTTGATTTTAATGACGAAAAATTGAAATGATTGAAATATGTATTTAAATATTAATAAGATCGTAACAGGAAGCCTTCCGTTCATCATGCTTTTAATAATCAATTTTCCATTTCACGACTTTGGCTTAGAAACTTTAAATAATCAATTTCGCAGATTGATTGGCAATTTTGAGAGTGCTGCAAAATTTTCGGGGGATTTCACCAAATTCTAGATTGAATTGAAACTTTACAAGGATGTCTTGGAAGAGCCTATTTTTAACGATATTTCAAAATACATGCCAATCTATGTTCCCTACCTCATAGTACTGCATCAGCAGAACGGAATTTTCAAAATTTAAATGTAATTAAAACCAACTTAAGAACCAACCTAAATACGACAACTGTCGAAAATCTTATGTTTACTAAAGAACTTTTGAAACCATACAAAGCTTGTTGGGAACAGGTCATACACCAGAACTTCTAAAATTTTCAGACAAATTCAAGTATATCGATGGAAAATATCAACTGAAATAAGACTGCAACGCAATACATACATACTCTCAAATTTTTTATGTGATTTTATGTTCCTTTCGTGTAACATTATGATTATGAATATCAAAATATGTTACACTTACCTACACTTTATAATTAAAATAAATTGAATTACATATTTATATTAAAATCTATTATTTATTTATAATAAATATTCTGAAATAAGGGCATTATGTTTTACTAAGGCAGGATTTACTCCAAAAAAAGTTAATTTACTCCACTTTTAAGCCACATCTGCTCCGTATTTTTTATGTAAAAGTGGCAACCCTGGCTATGACACTTAAAATTGAAAAAAAAAATATTTTTTGTTGTTGTTGTATGAGAATTTATTTTATATAATTGTTTACTCTCACTACTGATACATGTGAACATAATATTTACTCTTGAACCCATGTAATAGTAGTACAATGAAATACAATTTAGTTAGTTCTTCTTTTGTTATCAACCAAGCAGGTCGTTCAATTGCAATATAACTTTCAATAGGTTATGTGCCCATAACGACGCATTTTTTTGTTTTATTGTAATTGATTTTATTAAATATAAAATAAAATACGAAAAAAAAGAAACGGGATAGCAAAAAAAGGATATGTATCGTAATCCAAAAATAAAAATCCAAAAGGGACAAAATCCAAACTTTTGAAAGAATCCAAATGTCGAAATCCAAATAGGAAATAATCTAAATATCGAAAAGCCAACTGGGGTGAATTTCAAAATTATTTGGGAGCGCCCCGAAATTTTGATTTTCAACATTTGCGTTTACAAAATGTCGCTTGTAATCTCTCTTTTTATGTACAGTATATTTATTTAAAAATCTATTGTATGTTCAGAATTTATATTTTTGGTTTTTTCGCTTCGTTAATGAAACCTCCATTTTCTAGAATTTATAAAAACCAAGATTGTGTAAAACCAAGATTTTGGAAACCAAGATTTAGTACCCAACCCAAACATATGTATATATATTTGCATATGAATAATAATGCCGAATACAAACGGAGCAAGACAAAAACGGAGAGTGCTATTAGCCAATGTGGTTTCATCAATAATGCTGTATGGAGCTCCAATTTGGGCTGACGAAATGAAAATCTCGTATAGGCGTAGGTTAAACTCCGTTTATCGACTTAGCGCTCTAAGGGTGATCTGCGCGTTTCGAACAGTTTCAGACGATGCAGTGTGTGTAATCGCAGGAATGCCTCCGCTGGACCTCTTAGCTAAAGAGCATAAAAGGTTGTATGAAGAACGTGGCAGCGATGTGAATGTTGCAGAAAGGAGGAAGATTTCCCGAGAGGAAACTACGACCGAGTGGCAAAGTAGACGGAGCCAATCAAGCAAAGGCCATGTACTCATCGCTTGATTCCTCAAATTGGAGTTTGGATGGAACGGAGATATGGGGAAGCTGACTACTATCTTTTTCAATTCTTAACGGGACATGGCTGTTTCCGAGAGTATTTGTTCAGGTACAAACACGACAATAGTCCTTATTGTCCAACATGCACTGAAGCAGTGGAGAATGTGGAGCATATATTTTTCGAATGTCCACGGTTTGCTGGAGCAAGACATGTGATTGAGAGAAGTATCGGAGAGCATGTTACTCCTGAAAACTTATTGCAGAGGATTCCGCGCGGATGTTATATTGTGAGGAGACTTGGATCGCTGTGAGTGGAAGTAACTGTGACGTGATACAACAGCTTAGGAGGCTCGAAAGGGAAAGATTCGGTAGTTCATCCGTGCTATGACCGTCAATGAGTAGAAGTGCAGCTTTTGCTGGATGCCTGCCCCGCGACGTAATGTCTAGCGATAGTTCCGTGGGGCTGTATGGCACTGGTATTGCCATACCGCCATACTGGAGGTTTTAGTTGGTAAAAATCCAACAGCCATACTTGTCAGTATATGGTTTACAGGTAAAACTCTTAGAAGATCTCCTCCCGCCACCAAAAAAAAAAAAAAATACACACACAATCTGATATTTGTTTTAAATTAAAGAAAATCAAAAAAAAAAAATCCAAACTTTATCAAAACATTTTCCGCGCGGAAAATGTTTTGATAAAGTTTGGATTTTTTTTTTGGATTTTTTTTGGATTTTAGACATTTGGATTATGCCCATTTGGATTTTGTCCTATTTGGATTTTAACAGTTTGGCTTTTGGCATTTGGATTTTACAGTTTGGATTTAATTTTTTGGATTATGACACAGATCCCAAAAAAAAAGATGGCCGCCAATAATTTCGTCATAGAAAGAAAACTAAAAGGTCGAGAAAATTATGACACTTGGCGGTTTGCTGTTCAAACATATTTAGTATAATAGTATTTTGCTATTAAACTATGACGATGGAAAACCGAAGTTCATAGTATAATAGTATTATTGAATCACTTAATTGAGAAACCCGATATATCCATTATGAGTTTTTTGACATTTTATGAAATATCCGTTTTTAATAGCAAGGCGCATCGTTTGAGTTATAAACCCTACAAATCATTAACATTTATCAATTATAGCTAAACTAAAAAAACTTACAATTTTCAATAGACTGACAGTTTGTTTTTTATTTTCTCAGAACCATGTTTATGGGACTTATCTGGTTTCTCAAATAAGTGATTCAATTATAATATTTCGATATACTAGCTATCAAAAATATAATTGTGTTTTTAACATTGTAAATTTATCTGACAGTGTATTATTTTGACAATTCGCAAAATTAGCATTCGATTTTTTTTTTTTTGTGAATCTGTAGAGCTTGTTCAAATATTATAATGGAATTTAAAGTTATTTTTGTGAAATTAACATTGTGAATATTGGCATTTATTTCTAAAAATCATGGAAAATTGTTTTTTTATTTATGAATATACGTTCAAATTTTCAAACTAGGAACTATACCTAATTCACATAAAAAGAACTATAATTGGTGTTAACTTCATCACGCGCGATGGAAAACCGACAAGGAATAATATGATAGTATGTATAATAGTATTATACTATTATGCTATTATACTATTGACGATGGAAAATCGGTATTACACCACGAACAGTTATATGGTTGTGTGTTTTACTGGTGAGGACAAAAATGAAAAGAAAAAAATTCAAAAACAAAGACAAAAATTATTCTTTTGATTGATCCAATTAATTTCGTTCATGTTCGAACAAGTAAAACAGCTCAAGAGACTTGGAAAGCTCTTGAAAAGGCGTTCTTGGATTCTGGTCTTACACGGAAAGTTGGGCTTTTACGAAAGTTAATTACAACATCTCCGGAAAACTGCGTTTCAGTGGAAGAATATGTTAATTCGATTGTATCGACCGCTCACAAATTGAGAAATATTGGCATGGATCTGAGTGATGAATGGGTAGGCACAATTCTGTTAGCCGGTTTTCCTGATAAATTCAAGCCTTTGATTATGGGCATCGAAAATTCAGGTGTGGATATAACTGCCGATTCAATTAAAGCGAAGCTGCTTCAGGACGTACAGTTGGACAATTTGTCATCAGATGATACTACAGCAACAAAAGCTTTGTACAGTACGAATAAATCACGAAAGCCAATGCATAACAAAAAATATTCGCGTGATATTAGTAAAATGCTCTGCTATAACTGCAATGAATTAGGACATTTGGCAAATAATTGCACTTACAATAAAAATGTTAAGGCAAACTCAAACAAGCAAGGCAATTCCACATTATTATTTACTTCATTTGCAGTAAGCGAAATGAAAAAAGATGGTTCGCGTATGTCAATGGATACAAGTTTATTAAGAAAAATTCAAATCCACCTACGAATGAAGTTGTCATTGCAGACGACACACGAATGAAAGTGACAGGTATCGGAGATTTGAAAATGAAATTGTTGGTTAACAATTACGTGCAAGACACCGATATAACAAACATTTTGTGTATTCCTCAGTTGTGTACTAATTTACTGTCGGTCAGTCAAATGGTCAAAAATGGAAATCGTGTGACATTTGACTCGAATGGATGTACAGTTTTTAACAAGAATCAACAAAGAGTGATTGCCACTGCCACGCTTACTGGTGAAATGTACAAATTGGATACACCGGGTGTCGAAAGAGTAATGCTGTCAGCTGTTTCTTTAGGATATGAATTTAAATACGAATAGCATGAAAAAATTAAGAGATAGTGAAAATGCAATTTTTTTAATGACAAGCAAATTAGTGAATCTTGTATTATCTGGCTGAAGGGAAAACAGACACGACTACCGTTTAATAACTCATGCACACAGTCAGATAATTGCTTAGATTTGATACACTCGGACATTTGTGGTTTGATTGGGCAGAAATCTTTTGGTAGTGGAAAATATTTTCTTAAATTTGTGGATGATTATTTAAAGAAAGTGTCAGTCTACATCCTAAGCACCAAAACCGATGTGTTGAATTATTTTAAAAAATTCAAACTATTATCCGAAAATCAAACAGGTTGGAAAATAAAAATTCTAAGAACAGATAATGGTACTGAGCTCTGTAATGGGGATTTCTTGAGTTATTTAACAAGTTGTGGTATACAACATCAAACGACAACAGTGTACACACCAGAGCAAAATGGGACGGCAGAAAGGATGAACCGCACCATTGTGGAGAGAGGCCCGATGCTGAACTACCAGTTGATTTTTGGGCGGAGGCCGTGTCGACTGCTGTATATATAATCAATCGGTCACCGACACGCAGTTTGCCGGATTGGAAATGTCCTGAAGCAATTTGGACTGGTCGCAGAGCACGTTTGGATCATCTGAAGGTGTTTGGTACCATAGCCATGGTACATATTCCAAAGGGGAAAATTTGATCCCAAATCCGTAAAACATATTATGGTGGGATATTCAGAAAATTCAAAGGCATATCGTTTATTCAATCCAATAAAACGTACAATTGTCATCAGTCGAGATATCATTTTTGTTGAAAATCAACGTTTTCGAAAACAGGTAAATAATGACGATAGCGATAATAATTTCTATATATTCTCAGATGAAGCTGATGAACAAGAAAATGAGATCCAAGTAGGGACTCAAAATAATACAAACATTAACAACTTGATAGACAGTTCAAGTAATGCTGAAGGGGGTCATGAAGGGTTTACTGATAATTCTGAATCATCGTCATCAAAATCCAAAGTTTATCAGGAGGCTAATTTGAATTTTTTGGATGAAGATTATGTACCGCCTCATATACAAATTTCATCAGAGTTACCAAGAAGGTAAACTAGATAACCTATAAACCAAAACAGCTACCTGATTTTGTCACATATTCCGGTAGACGCATTTAGCAGACCAGATTCACATTTATGGAAACAAGCAATGGAAGAGGAATTTAGTTCACTTCAATAATATAAATCGTGGGAACTATGTGATTTACCGGAACGGAAGAGACCCATTGACTGCCGTTGGGTATATTTAAAACAAAAAGAGATGCCACAGGTCAGATTGCTCGGTATAAAGCCCGCCTTGTAATAAAAAGATGTTCGCAAAGGAAAGGTGTAGACTATAATGAGACGTTTGCTCCAGTCGTGCGTTTCAGCTCTTAAGATATCTTTTTAGTTTGGCAGCAAAATATAATCCTGACATTGATCAGATGGACGCAGTAACTGGGTTTTTACAAGGCGACTTACCTGAGGAGAATTAGATGCTGCAGCCAGAAGGTTTTACCAGTGGAACTAAAGTGTGCAAGCTCCGAAAATCTCTGTATGATCTGAAACAGGCGAGCAGAATTTGGAACCAAAAGTTAGATAGCAATCTGAAAGAAATGGGACTCACTCGCTCAAAAGTTGGTTCTTGTGTTTACTTCAAGCTCGATGGAGAAAACATACTGATGATCGCCGATGGTGTGTCCAAAAAATGATACTGAAGGAAATGAAATGATAAGTGTACCATACCAGGAAGCGGTTGGAAGTACACCGGCTTTATCATTTGTTGTAAGTAATGTTAGCCGTTTCAACATGAAGCCTGGCAAGCCGCATTGGCAGACTCCCAGCAGTTTCAAAATGAAGCAACCCGCTTTTGTACATCGCATAATATAGATTGGCTAACCATTCCACCTCGGTCTCCACACTTTGGGGGGATTATGGGAATCAGCTATCAAAAGCTCAGAATATCACATGAAAAGAGTAATTGGAAAATCGGCATTCACACTAGAAGAATTGTTGCCATGTTGAACACTAGTTGCCATGTCCAGTGATCCATCGGATTTACATGTTTTATCACCAGGTCATTTCATAATAGGGTCGCCATTAACTGCGCTGACGGAACCTTCGCTTCTCGATTTACAAACAAACAAGCTATCCAGATTTCAAATAATTCAACAAAGGCTACAAAGTCTATGGAAGAGATGGCATACGGAATACTTAGCTGATCTACAACGTCGATATAAATGACAGAAAGGCAACCACAAGTTTGACATCGGTTCATTGGTGCTGTTGCATGATGATAATTTGCCTCCAATGAAATGGAGCCTAGGGCGAATAATAGACACTCACACAGGTAAAGATGGCGTGGTACGTGTGGTTACCATAAAAACTGCACAATCTATAATAAAAAGAGCCGTGAACAGGATTAATGTTTTGCCGCTCAATAAAGAATCTTAATAATATTCATGTTCAGTTAACTCTCAATTGCTAGACGGACGGTTGTGCATCATAATCCAAAAAAACAAAATCCAAACGACAAAATCCAAAAACCAAACTACCAAAAACCAAAAGTGACAAAATCCAAATTGACAAAATCCAAAAGTGACAAAATCCAAATGTGACAAAATCCAAACAATAAATCCAAAAAAAAATCCAAATTTTTTGAAAATATTTTTCGCGCGCCCTTTTTGGTGAAGGAGAATTTTAATTTAAAGTAAAATAAAAATAAAAACCGGGATTTTCTGAAAATCGGGATTTTTATTTTTGCAGAATCGGGATTTTGAAAAGCGGGATTATGAAAAATGGATGAGACAAAGAGAATAATGTAACATTTGGATTTTGTCTCATTTGGATTTTTGTTATTTGGATTTTGTCTCATTTGGATTTTTTTGTTTGGATTTTGTCTTATTTGGATTTTCGTTTTTGGATTCTTAAAAAATTTGGATTTTGTACCTTTAGGATTTTTTTTTTTTTTTGGATTTAGTCGGTATACCATTTTAAGTAAGTTAATACGGTAGACAGACACAAAGTTAATCGCGATTTTGATTTATCCCGATTGTCAAAAATCGCGTTGTGGAAACGAAATAATCCAGTTTTTTGTGAAGATTGTGTAATGACAGTCGTCTGTCATTACACGATTTTCACCTAAACCGGATTATTTTGTTTCCACATCGCGATTTTTGAGAAAAATGACAACTGAAAATCGCCAACCAACGTGATGGTGCACCTTGTCGCTACGATAGAAATGTTAAGAATTGGTTAAACGAAAATTATCCAAATAAATGGATTCGAAGAAATAGTCCAATTCATTGGCCTGCAGGATCCTCCGATTTTACGGTATTGGATTTTTATGTATGGGGAACGATGAACGCGCTTGTATACTTCAAAAAAATTGAAACAAAAGAAGATTTAATACATACAACGAATTCACACAGCAGCACAACAGATAAGGAAAGAATTAACAAGAATTGAAATAACCAAAGGCATACTTAAACGAATATTAGCCGGTATTCAATCACAAAGAGGACAATTTGAGCACCTTTATAACTCCTCGACCCAAACTTTGTATTATAGGGGAGATTATGGCGAATTAAAATTAAATAAAAAAATTATAACAGTTTTTTTGAGAAAAACTCCATTTTATAAAAAAAATTCTTTTTTTACTTTAATGTATGGATGCAGATGCAAAACAACCACTTAAATCTTAATAATAGCCTATATAATTACTAGTCAAATAAGACTAAGTTGGTTGCTCTCCGATAAATATTAAGTAATAGTTTAATATTTCAGTCGGCAAACATGAAGAAAAGTGGTTTTAGGTTAGGTTGGAATGGCTGCTTAGGCACACTTCGACCGGTGACAGTCCATTGTAATACCGCACAGAATTATTTCCCTTTACTCTTACTGGAACCATTTAGAGCTACTTATGTAGAGTAGGGTAGAACATCTCCCACTTTAGTGTTTTCGAGATCCGACATGTTGCCCATCTCGAACTTACCAAAGTATTTGTACCTACTGCGTGCTAATGCCGGACAAATGATCAAAGGAAGTGAACCAACGCCTCTTCCTCCTCTGCATCCAAACAGCTTCTTTAGAAGTTATTTGGTGGGAATGTTTTGGTGGGCCCCAAGTATAGTTTTGGCCAGACTTGTCTTGCTATACTACAGGTGAGGATATGAGTTCACCTTTCCTCGGCTAAGGCTAGCTCCTGTTTTCTAAGTGTTTGTTTAAGCGCTGTAATAGGTCTTTCCAGACTCGCCCTTTCCGGTTGCAACTGGAGAGTCATAACATACCTAGCAAGCTCCTCTGCTCTGCAGTTCCCTATGACGACCGAATGATTGTCGCTTGACTATCCACATAGATTACCCACATAGAAAGTGGTTTTGGACCAACAAAATTGTTGGTCATTTTAGCCGGGATTTCAATACATACTTTGAATCTTTTGAACCGAAAAAATAAGTAAAGCAGCATTCTTTTAAGTTACACATTTTATTTGAACAAATTTATTTATTTTTATTTGTCTATACTTCACCACCGTATTGATGGCCACTCCGAAAAATGACATGTTGACATTTGAGAGCAGAATTTTTATTTTGGAGCGGATGAATAGAAAAAAAGGAATCAATTTTAATTTTGTTTTGTGTGTTTAGCACTGAGTAAAAAACAAATAATTTTACTATTATGCAGTTCCGATCGCAAACTTTAAAGGTTCGTAACTTAGCTAATAATAAACAATTTTAATCGAAGTAGGTAAGCACCATCGGCTTCAACACACTTCTATCAACGAGATACAAGCTTGTTGATCCCAGTCGAGTGGAAATCCTGGGTTCTTGAGGCGATGAAATCTTTCCTAGCAGAATTATGGTTATAGAAGTGTTGCTCCTTTAAGAAATTGTTCAGGTGTTTGATGAAGTGGTAATCCGTAGGTAATATGTCTGGGGAGTAAGGTGGATGAGGCAGGACTGTGAGATGAGAGACATGCAGTCGGGCATTGTCATGGAATAGAATCGGCCCCCTCGGTTGACCAATGCAAGCTGAAGTTTGAAAAATGTACCGTGCATCGCATCCAGTTCGCCACAGTACTTCTTGCCTATGATTGTTTCACCAGGTTTCGGAAAGTGGTAATGCACTGTTGAAATTCATCATACATTGGCCTGTATCCTGTTGAAATTCACCATACATTGACCATTGTCTTCTTCGGGCGAGCGCTTGGGTTTGGGAAGTAGTCACACGTAACAATATGGTCGAGAAAATGGTCGTTTGTGTTGCATATATAAGCAATGAGGGGCTGATCTCGTAACGGCGATGCAATCTTCATATCTCGTTGCACTCTATCCATTAATTTCGACCGTATGATGGCTCCGGTTAGCTCTATAAAGAATGCATCAAGGTTTTTTTTTTTTTTTTTTTTTTCGCTGGCGCTACATCCCATGGAGGGATTTGGCCGCTTCATTTGAAGTTTCATAATCATTATTTGTAACGGATAATGAGTGATTAATTCATTGATCCAACATTAACCAGCCGTGATTTTTTCATCACCCGCCGGGAATCGAACCCGGAACCTCCGGAGCTTAAAGCAAGCATGCTAACCACTGTGCCACCGGGGCGGCAAGGTTTTGGCTTGCATTAATATCGGAGCTAGCTAGTCGAGTTTTGGATGCTGTGAAAAAGTTGATTGGCTACCCTCGATTGCAAAGAAAAATAATAGTAGAACAAAAATGGAAGACAGTTCATCAAATAGGAAATGGTGGTGCATTTGTGGCTTTGATGTCGACAGTCAACGGCGAAGATGCTTAAGTTTTAGCCTCAAAATTTTAAGAAGATATCTTCGACTGTGATCCTTTAAATGGCAGTGGCTGGCTTCAGAAGTAGATTTAAGGACGTTAATGGACATCAATTGCGGTACTTGTATCAGACGTTATTTGAAGTTGTTGAAACATCGGTCGTAAATACGGTTATGCCAAATGTGGCAATAAAAAGATGTTGCTTACGTATGGAAAGCATCAATCGAGGGAGCTTCAAACTTCGTTAAGTCTTCAAGGTATTTTTGCTTTGAAAGATGATGCTGCTAGCAACGTGAAATATTTTATATGACAAACTCGAATAGGCACAATAATCGCAAATTCAGATTGGAAAACGGAAGGTAATTTCCTAACGATGAATTAAGGATATTATTAGGCCGGAACAAAACGGCGCTCAGACTGAACAAGAAATGTCAACGATTGTGGAATCAATACGAACAATGATTCATACAAAAGCAAGGGAATTCAAGTGTTGAGGGAGCGCACAGTGCGAGACAAATCCCCGTACGACTTGTGGTTCGGAAGGAAAACAAAGTTTAACATTTAGAAGTTTTTAGTTCGGATATATTCCTACATGTTTCATCAGATATTATTATTTAATAAAATCTACAAAATACAATTTGAGATGAAATCTCGTGGCAATATAAAACGCATATCGGGTGCGGAATTTGAAGAATGTTGATATTGGGAACTGATTTGCGGATGCTGAAGTGAATTCAGAAACGTATGCAAGATATATGTATTTATGTGACACCAAATGATCAAATGATAGTTTCGATATCATTCTCCTCGCGACAAATTCGTAGCTGACATGTTCGAATTAAAATATGTGCCAAGCAAAGATTATATGGCTGACATTATGACGAAAGCGTTACCGAAGAACAAGCATCAATCACCCCTATTATGATTGACGAGTCGATTGACATTCGACTCGACTCTGTGTTGCCTTTTCGTTTTTCATTATCAAATGAAAAAGCGAAAACGCAACACATAGAGTCGTGTCGATTGTCGATCGACTCGTCAATCATAGGGATGATTATTTCAACAAATTGATGAGCATTTTCACCAAATTCAGGATTCCATATTATTTGAACAATCTATTCAATTTACAAAAAAAAAATCTCGTGGGCCACATCCACTCAAGCTCGCGGGGAAGTGAAACTTTAACCTACAATTACCTACTTAACTAGTGCTATATTCTCTAAAAATAGAAAGGAAATCCACTAAGAAAAATGCAAAAATCGATAATTGGCCATATTCCAGAACTTTATGTAAAAATCATTTTAGAATCCCATTTCCATCGAATTTGCTGAATTTCATCAAAATCGAATAAGAAATTACCAAGTTCCTTCCTAACTGGCCATAATCCAGAACTTTATCTAAATGAACGAAAAGATTGAATGTACATAATTCAGCTTTTAAGGGATTATTAATTACCAATGGACAGTTGATTTATGATCCAAGATTTCCTACTTATTATTCACTTGTTACGGAAATGAAAAATAATGTTTGTTGTTTGGCGAGTACACATCTTCGGCCAGACATGTTCGTTTTACTTGTTGACAACTCAAATAAATCCATTAATCTAGATTTGCCCATTACACAAAACAAAAAATTTACAGATTTATATTTTTCAATTAATCAAGTCGTAAAATTCCTTTGGAGCGGCTTGAAAGTGAATTATTAAAGTGAAAGTGCTTGTGAAAATGGTGTGCTATTCAATTCAATCCAATTTTATTTCAAAGTCATTAAATCCATTATTCTTCGATTTACATTTTACATAAAAATTAAAACAAAAATTAGATACGACTAGACACTTAAGCATTAAAATGATCCTTCGGTTTTGGTTTTGGAATTCCGGTCGATTTAATTTTCATATCACGTTGATATGGTGTTTGGAAAGTTCGCTAAAAAAAAAAATATTTACTTACGATTACGACATTAACTGATTTTATAAACATACCGGTAACCTAAAACGAGAAGATGCCATATAAGACCCCAATGATATATCAGAAAGGAATGACTCTTCTTGAATTGAATGGCTATCAATTGATTTATTTTGAGAAACCAATTGACTCGAAGTTGATTTACTTGAGGAATTCGTTGTAACTTCTGCGGTCATTTTCATTTGTTGTCGTGCTAACTTTTTTCGAATTTCTTTATTAACTGATGTGGCTCTCTGGTTTTTACCTTCTAATTTCTGAGCTTCTAGTTTTGCCGCATTTTCCATTTCAAGCTCCTCAGTTTGATGTTTTACATCTAGTTCCTTGTTCTCTAGCTCTTTTTGTTGTAGCAATAAAATCTGTTCTGATTTTCTTTTCTCGAGAGCTTCAATTCGTTGAGCTTTATTCATCAGCAACGTTTGCTCTACAATGCGTTGATTTTTTTTTAATTCAACAGATTCGCGAAGCTCATCCCGTTTGTTCTTGTATTGCTCAATTTCCAACCGTAAATTTTTCCTAGTCTCATCTGATTGCAGGTTTAATTTGATTAATTCCGATTCAGCAGCGGCACGTTCTTCAGAGATTCTTCTTTTAATATTACTTTTGTTCAATTTTTCATTTTCCAATTTTTTTTCCAAATCGATTTTTATTTGGGCGAGTTTCTCCCCATACAAATTTTCAAATTTTTCTTTCACTTCGATCAAATTTGCCGAATTTTCTTTAAGAGAACCTTGCAACTCGTCGCTTTTATCGGAGAGTTTACCGTTTTGTTTCGTTTCGAGCTTAAATTCTTGTTGTAAATTTTCCAATAGTTTTTCTCGTTTTACCAATTTTTCCTGTAAGTCCGTTAAGTCTGTACTCATTTTATTTTGTTCGGATTCCAGAACCTCATTTTCCATCAAGTTGTATGTGATACTAGATTGAACTTTGTGAATATCCTCACGTACAAGATGAACTAAAAATATGATTGAACATAATAATTGGAGTTTTAAAAATAACTACGGAATATTACTTCTATGTTCGACATCGGGAATTTCCGCTTGCTTAATAACGTTAAAAGTTTTCCATAAAGCATCAATTTCGTCATTTCTCTTTTCAGCAATTGATTTATGTGCAACAAGTTCCTCAATAGCAGCGTGAAGTTTCCTGAAGGATTTAGATACCACTTTCATGTCCGAAATTAACGTATGGTTGCTGCAATACAAACAGTCGGAATGTAATGTATAGTTTAAATATTTTCCTGTTGGAAAATTCACAATGAAAAAACTTTTTACTCTTGGCTTACAGGTTTGTATGAATTTCCAACTAACGAGCAAACATTTTTGTCGCCTAGTTGAAAATTCATACAAACCTGAAGGAAAGGTAAGAAGTTTTTGCATTGCAATGTGAATGCTCTGTTACTTACCTTGTTAAAGCCTTTTGTAATTTATCTTCGGTGCCTGAATTTAGTTTTTCATATTTTCTATTTAATTCCGTTAAATTTTCGTTGTCTTTTACAACAATGTCGTTGATTTTTTGTAATTCAATTATTTGCACATTTTGAATCTCAGCACATGATTTTTTAAATGATGATGCTACTTTTGATCTACATATTATCTCGTCCGTATTTAAAATGTTTTGTGATGATTCTTGTGATAATATATTTTCTTGATTATTTCGTGCCATGTTTTTTTAGTATTTAGTTTTAATTTTAAATTGTTTTATTATAATTGATTGAAAATAGAAATAAACCTACTTCTACGTTAATCGACTAACAACAAATGGTGGCTTTTAGCGAAATCCAACTGAATTTGTTCCGTGTTCATGTCTACATGCATATTGTGTAAAGTGGAACCTATTTGTTGGTTGTAAAAATTTAGGGTCACGAACCCTGAAAGCATTGTAGCATTTACTTAACGTAGAACGGCATAATTTTAAGCTACTTTTTAAAACAACCATTTTACATGCAATTTCAAAATTATTAAAAAATGAATTCGTTAGTTATTTCGTCTTTCGTCAAGCTGAAATCTATTCCTCAAATTATAAAATTGGGAGTTTTTAATAGAGCTCGTCACGAGCTTGCGTATTTTGTAACTTCGTAAATTTGACGTTTCGTCTGATTGGCTTAAATTGTTTCCCCTAAATAAGCAAGAAACGTAAAAAAAAACACTCTCAGGCTACTTTTCTTCAGCATATTGTAACAATTGTGATTACTTGTGATTTTTAATAAATACAATTTCAATCTACACAATAATTTGTGATTTTATTGAGGTTTAAAAATACCAAAAGAGACAATTTAATCGCAGTTGCGAATTAATTGTGGTTTGTCAATTTGGCCCGTAGTCGTGGATATCGGCGACTACAAACAGTGAATACAATTGACGTTTAAAACCGAATTTTTCATTTCTAATTTCGATATAAATTTTTTTTATTTTAGGTCATAATAAATAATAATAAACAAAATGCCTATAATTAGCAATTAAGAATCAATTAAGATTATTTATATTGAGATTTTTACCTTCAAAAAATTAAAATTTATTTGGAAAAATATATTATTTGAAAATTGTACTAGATTCCTGATTAAATTTGCTGTTTTATTCTCGTTTAAAAATACGGGATTCGAACATCAATTTCGAAAAAAGAGTGACTGCAACTAAAAATTGTAGTTGTATCTATCGATTCGGGCGTTATTATTTTGATCCATATTATTTATTTTTATTTATTAAAAATCACAAGTAATCACAATTGTCACAATACGCTGAAGAAAAGTAGCCTGTGAGCATGTTTATTTCTGACGTTTTTGCTTATTTCTCTCCAGACGCAGCGTAACGTTTACGTACAGGTTACGAGGACTTTGTAGTACTAAAAGTCTTCGTAAACGTCACGCTAACACAGTACACTTATGTCTCGTAAATGAAACATTTGTCACGAGACAATTGAAACAAATTTACGAATACCTTTTTGTGTTGATGTAAATAATTTAACGAAGCGTCCTTTCACATCACAAACAAAATTAAAAATGGACGATTTGATGAATATCGTTTAGTAATGTGTATGTGTACAAAACTAATAGTCGAGTCGTCCTTATAAAATATACGTAAATGGGGTAGTATGTTCCTAAAAAAAAACTGTACGTAAACCGTTCGCATACGTGTCTCTTTTGGTGTATACATTTTTGCGCCTGGAGGGTTAGGGGAAACAATTTAAACTAATCAGAAGAAACGTCAAATTTACGAAATTACGAAATACGCAAATACGCAAGCTCGTAACGAACCCACTCTGTGAGCGTGTTTATTTTTAACGTTTTTTGCTTATTTAGGGAAATAATTTAACGAATCAGAAGAGACGTCAAATACGTAAGCTCGTGACGATCCCTTTTCAAAATAATTCAGTTTCATTGGTTCCCACTGTAAATTTTGCTCAATATATGTACAAAAAAAATCAAAATAATATACCCGTGTGAGAGTAGCTTTCCCACCAAATTCTCGTATGTCAAATTTCAAGCATCATAAATAATCTAACCTAACCTAAACAAACGTTTTTTTTTGTTTATCGCTAAATTTATTTAGTTCTCCAAATAAAATAATTAATAGTTAAATAAAAATGTCGAAAGCGCATCCTCCAGAATTAAAAAAGTAATGTACCCTAGCAAACAATTGTAAAAAAATGTTTGAATTAATAAGTTTAATAATTTTAGATTCATGGACAAATCCCTCAAACTTAAGCTAAATGCTGGACGCACCGTAACCGGAATTCTTCGAGGATTTGATCCATTTATGAATGTTGTAATCGATGACACGATTGAAGAATGCCGAGATGGGACTAAAAATAATGTTGGAATGGTTGTAAGTATAAAATGGGATCGTACATAAATCGAAACAAAATTAAACATTTTTTGTAGGTTATACGCGGCAACAGTATCGTAATGGTGGAAGCGCTGGATCGAATATAAACTAGCGATGAAGAGTACCATTAGATATTTAAGGCTAATTCGTAAATTAAAATAACTTTTATTATTCACAAATAAAATATAAATTATAAATACAAATACATTTGCTTAATTATTTACTCTGATTATCATGTAAAAATTTGCTTAATACGTAAATTGTATATAGAATTTAATTAAAAAATACAAATTAATTTTCTTTTCATACATATATAATCATAAAACACCTACATTTAAAAAAATATATAAAAATGGGAGGAAATTTGTTTAAATATACAAAAATTTTGGTATTTAGCAGCGCGGCTTCCTTTTCTCATGTGATTGAGATAACCCCTTAAATTAATTCTGATAATTCATTATGGTTGATATCTGATTAATTTCATCGATCTGCTCCATTTTTACGATCGTCTCGTTTACATCCAGCAAGTGCATACTACTCGGAATTTGTTGTTGCTGTTGCACAGTATATAAAATTTGTTGCGGAGAATTTAACTGTGGTGATGGTATCGTAACATTTTCCTGATTTAACTCAAACTCTGGAATTAAGGTTACTTTTGGAATATTTAACTTGGTGTCCTGTACATCTTCGGTTGGCAAAATTTGCAAATTTTGTACCGATATGGGAACCGTGGCAGGATTTCTTTTCTTTTGTGCTATTTGTTGTTGCTCTAATACTCGTTGTTGCTGGGCCATTGGCGTTATAAATTTCTCAACCCGTCTGATATGAGACTTCATATCGATCCCGTGCTGATTACGTTTATGTTGCGTTAGATGGTAGCCCTGAATGAAACCGTCACCACATATATCACACTTGAATCGTTCACCCGTGTGGCGCCGAACATGTGCCTTTAGATCATTACCTTGAGCAAAACTTTTATCGCAATGCGGACATTTATAAGGTCGTTCACCAGTATGCACTCGGGTATGAACCAGCAGATTATATGCACGTTGAAAACCTTTACCGCAAATCGTACACAAATGCGTCTTCTCTCCCGTGTGATAGCGTTCGTGTACTGTAAGATCGGTGGCTCGCGGAAAACCTTTGCCACAGAATTTACATTTATATGGTTTCTCACCTTTGTGGCGTCGCATATGGATCACTAGGTAGTCGTTACGGACAAATCGTAATCCACACTCAGAACATAAGAAAGGTCGCTCATTTACGTGTACCTTCTGATGATCGTTGTGATCCTGCTTCGAGTTGAATTTTTCTTGACAAAATTTACACGTCCATTCCTTAACGGCCCGGTGCACTTTCATATGTATTTGGAGATATTTTGGTGTCGTGAACCCTTTTTCACAAATATCACAAATTTCTGTCTTGGGCGTCGGTTTTACACTTGGCTCACCGTGACGACTCTCGCGATGCTTCCTTAAATGCGCTGGCCTGGTAAAAGCCTTATCACATTCCTCACATTTGTAGGGCTTGATATAAGAATGTGCCCGCATATGAATGTTTCTGTGGTCTAGTCGAGAGAATCGCTTATCGCACTGATCGCAAGGATAGGGTTTCACGTCTAAATGTGTGACTTGATGGCGTCGCAGGTGCGTTGGACGCGAGAATTTTTTATCACACTGGTCACATTGATGCAGCTTGACTTCCTTGTGCTGTGATTCCATATGCTGGTGATATCTGGACTTTTTCTCAAACGTAATATTACACAGTGAACAGATCGAGGGTTCGTCTTGTTTACCGACATCCTCCGAGGAGGATTTCGTTTTGCCACGTGTAACTGGCTTACCATCTTTATCATCGCTAATTCCATCATCATCATCTTTATCATCGCTGATTCCATCATCATCATCTTCATCCTCATCATAGATCAGCATTCCATTTCCATAACTGTTTTCGCTTTCATTACCAGACTCTTCTTCACTCTGGTGGTAATCGTCGTCGTCATCATCCGGATCATCAAGGTCCTCTTTGAAATTTATAACGGATACATCAGGCTCACTGAAAATCATGTATTTCTCCTCGTCAACACAATCGTTTTTTATGTCGGTCGCGCTCGAACTATTATCTCCTTCCGACACTTCGCTAGCATTTCCGTTAATAATGAACAAACTGCTTCCTTCGAGCTTCGTATCGAATGTTCCATCCGGGTGATCGCTCATAAAATGGTTCTGTAGCTGATCCAGCATTGTATACTGATTCGGACATAGACTACACTTATATATTTCAAAATCATTTCCCAATTTTATATCTGTTTGGATAGTCTCGATTCGTGACCCATTTTCAACCTCTGACACAAGTTCCCTATTGATTTTTGTTCCCATAAAATTTACTAATGCATTATATGAAATTTCACACTGCTGTCGAAACTCATATGACATGTGCACTTTATTTATACAATCCAAACATATATTGGCCGGAAAACCATCCATTGCATCAATCTAGAAATAGGGGCGCATCAATACCTCAACATAACCAAAGAAAATTTAATAAACAAAAAACATTTACATTTAATCCGGAACACGACTGTAACATTTTACTTAAATCATTTCCATCTTCCGTAAATATCGGTTTCATATTATTCGATTCATTTAAACATGTACGGCAAACCAAATCCATTTTCAGGACTGTGGTGCTTCCCGTGATCGGATCCATTTTGACAGCAACGCGACTCTCCTCGATGTGATTAAATTGTTATATGTACTATATTTAAATTAAATAAACTTCAAAAAATTATTTTAGACGTATACGTTAGCTAAAATGCATTGTTTTATAATTATGTGTTTTGGGATTAAAAATTTTATTTTATTTATTTGTATTTCTAACAAATTTTTCGCTGTAAACACTGTACGTCAGCCACCACCATACAAAATTTTTTTTTATTGGTATTAATCGAAATGTCATAATTTTGTGACGGCATGACGTCCAATTTTTATATGAAATGTTTATGAAATGTGTTTACAGGGTTTAAAAACATAGATTGAAAAGTCTCAAGAGATGGCAGGCAGATTGGAAACAAGAAAACAGAATTATAATGCCGTCTAAATGTCTGCACCGTATAACATATGAACGAGACTGCAGCCAAAGATCTCAAGTGAATTTTTGGACAAAAAAGCCCGAATTACGCGCAAATGTGTGAGATTTGAAATAAGAAAATGCGACGAAGAAGATCTAAAGATGCTGGCGTTCATACAAGGCTGAGAGTTCGAGATGCTAGATTCACATTACACACAATACGAGGCAGCCAATGATCCTTCAACAGCGCCCAATAAGGCCAACACATGCAAACATATGCGAGCTGTAGAAAAAGTGAACATTATGGTCGAGCATCAGGAAATGGCCAGTACCACAACAAAATACAACTAAGTTCAACAAAGACTCCCGTTCAACGGCAAGATGTGCATCCTGTGCAATGGCGTCAGTAATAAAAGACAGACAGCTGAAACAAAAACGGCGTAATGATCCGGGTCGTCGTCGATCAGCACTATCTATCAAAATTCAACCAAAAATTTAGTCACTGCAACTCTGTTGATAGAACTAAGTCAGACTTGATAATCATATCTCAAGCGAAGTGGATGAAACTCGACGAACCATGGTTGAAGCTCCATAAAAGAACTGTTGTAAACGTTTCCGGTAATCCTATAAGCATTCTGGAATGTTTTGACGCAACTTTGAAGATAGTTTGAAGATACACTTTGAAGATACACAAAGCTACTGGAATCCGTTAATATATAGGTTATACGGGTCGGCGTCATACCCAAAAACCTATCTGTTATGCTTATCAGCTTCAGCTCCGATTTTATTTATACACAAAACAATATGCCAATTTTATTTACTTTATAATTCAATTTATTTTGTAATTGTATTTACAGTTTTATATTTTAAATTTAAGTTTCATTATAAAAATTCGACATAAAAAAGAACGTGTCTGTTCACTCAGACTATTGACGTTAAGCTCTTAATTTTTTATAATTTCTTTTTTAACCCAACAAACATGTACACTCTATCAATTTGTACGAAATGTATTTATTCTCTGATCAATGCCATCTATCACCGACCACTTCAATCACTCACCTCGCACTCACCACACACTCCCCCTCCAGCGAAATTCTAACGGAATTGAACGAAACTCAATCCTGCAATCGTTGCGGCAGCCTGGTGGCGCGCCCTGCTCTCGTCATTACCAGACGAGGTTCCACTTGTGATTTCTCGAAGGAAAAAGTTACTCGCTTACTTTGCTTGGGCTTGACGGTAGAGACGTCGCAATACAACTTTGTGTTTGAATTAAATGACACGGGAATTTCTTTGAATTCTAGCGTAGTATGTTGATCTTGCAACAACGCGTTTAGTTCCGTGTCGCCAACTTGCAACTTAGCAATTTTTGAATAATCGACAGACTCTGGAATATCTATTTGATCTAGCCGGGAAAGCGCATCTGCTACCACATTGCCTACACCGGGGACGTGCTGTAAATCCGTAGTAAATTGCCCTATATAGTTCAGCTGACGACGCTGTCTCGGCGATGCTTTATCTGCATTTTGTATGAATGCATATATCAGTGGCCTGTGATCAGTGTATAAGGTAAAGCTACGACCTTCCAACAAATACCGGAAGTGCTTAATCCCCAAATAGGCGGCCAACAGCTCCCGATCATAAGCGCTGTATTTACGCTGGGTTTCAGTTAGTCTCACCGAGTAGAAACCAAGCGGCTGCCATTGGTCTTCTACACACTGCTGAACTACCGCACCCACTGCGGTGTCAGATGCATCAACCATTATAGATAAACGCGCCGATGTCACTGGATGAACCAATACTGCTGCTTCGCACAGCTTTGACTTGCAATCCTCAAAAGCTTTAATGGACTTGTCAGTCCACGCAACAGGGACCTTACTATTTTTGCGATACCCTTTTAAAAAATCATTCAACACAGCTTGGTCTCGTGCTGCACCCGGTACAAAACGACGGTAAAAATTAACCATTCCTAGGAATCTTTTTAGTTGTTGTACCGTAGATGGGCGTTCGAATTCTGCAATAACCTGGACTCTGTTTGATGACGGCAAAATACCACCGGCGCTCACCAAGTGTCCTAAAAAATTTACTTCTGTCTCCGCGAAAACACATTTGCCTACATTAATTATCAGACCATATTCCTGCAACCTTTGAAGTACTATATTAAGATGGCTCATATGCTCTGTCCATGACTTTGATGCAATTAATATGTCATCCAAATAAACAAAGACAAATGGTAGACCAAACATAACTGTATGCATCAATCGCTGAAACGATTGTGCTGCGTTCCGTAAACCGAATGTCATCCTACAAAACTCAAAGAGTCCGAATGGCGTTGTGATGGCTGTCTTTGGTATATCGTCTGGTTCGATGGGTATCTGATGATACGCCCTCACTAAATCTAATGTCGTAAATACTGTGCAATCGGCCAACTGATAAGAAAAGTCCTGAAGATGGGGGACAGGGTATCTATCCGGGACCGTGACATTATTTAATGCTCTATAGTCGCCGCAAGGTCTCCACTCACCGTTCTTTTTCGGCACCAAATGGAGCGGACTAGCCCACGAGCTTTTACTTGGCCTACAAATGCCCTGCGCCATCATATTTTCGAAATGCTTTTTAGCGATGTCCAATTTATCCGGCGCCAATCTACGTGTTCTACATGATATCGGTGGTCCACGGGTCTCAAGACAGTGCGTCACATTATGCTTCACCGCGGATGAATTCAATGATTCATGTGTAACAGATTTAAATTTGGACAACAACTCAATAACCTCCGCGTGAACTACCGTTTTGTCTACAACCGAAAGAGCTGGTATTTGAATCACCGTTATGGAACCAACAGTAAATAAACTTGTTAAAGGATCGATTATTCTACGTCTTTTAATGTCAACTACTAAGCCCGTGCTTTGCAAAAAATCGGCACCAATAATAGGCATAGATACATCTGCCACAATAAAATTCCAATGGAAATTTCTACGCAGACCTATATCGAGCTGAAGAGGCTGTGTTCCAAATGCTTTAATTTGCGTCCCATTGGCCGCATATAAATTAAACTGTGATATTTTGCTTGAGTTTCTAGACAAATTTGGTGGTATAACGGACACATCTGCTCCCGTATCTATTAAAAATTTACGTTTTGTGTTATATTCCTGGATTAATAGGCGACTTGAAACAGCACCATCAAGACACGTCGCCGAATGCTGATGTGCTATTATTTTTTTGCTTTTATCTGGATATCAGAATTAGGCATAAACGTGGCGTTGTGTTTACATCCCGACACGCACTTAAGTGCGCGTTCACCAAATCGGCGATGGTAAAAACACTCATCACTACCACGACTGGTTTCTCGCGATTGGGAACGATTTCGAGGATGATTATTATATGACCTACCGGGACTACGCGACCTACCATTTGCCGCCATTACTGCTGAAACTTCACCCAATACGGTGACAACTTGTGCTAATATTGCGTTTAGACTTGGGGAATTTGACTGATTAGTCTCTGGTGGAATGCTAGTCGGAGAAGCTACTGAATGAATCTGGGCTTGTGACAGGGTTTCGATCAGATTATCTGCTCGTTCAGCCAACACTGACAACGGCAGATCATTCTCAAATGGCGTTAATACTAACTGAATCTGCTGAGGTAATCTTTGCAACCATAACTGGCGTATCGAATCATCACCGAATCTAGTGCCTGCATCGCGCCTAAACAACTCTAAAAGTTGGGACGGTTTCCTATCCCCCAAGGTCAGCCCATGCAACAAATTATTTAATTTAGTCTTTTCAGACTCACCCAGTCCTTTGATCACCTCACGTTTAAATACTGAGTACGGCTGATCACCTTTCTCGCGTATAATTAAACTCGCAAATTGATTGTGCAGCCTGGCATCGAGTGCACTAATTGCATGCGAATACTTGGTGCCTTCTTTGGTAATACCAGCCACTTGAAATTGCTGCTCCAATATTTCAAACCACACCTCCGGGATTTGATTAAACAATGGCTGCGGTGCTTTGAAAGAAACGTGCGATATTTCGGAACCCGACCCTTGAATATGCAATTTTGGTATACTTTGCGACATTTGCGGTTCTTTTTTTGCTGCATCCGTATGTGCCACTGTACTAGTACCGACTGAGGATAAAGGGAATTTCTGTTTATCGGTCTGCTGCGCAACCAACATACTACGCGCTCTTGATTCTATTAACGCGCTCAACTGTTCGGGTGTCAACGTGATAGTACTTCCTACTGGCTCGCCCACCGACTGCGCAACCGAACCCGCTGGAGTAGTTTCATTCTCCGTTTCTAATTCGTCGTCCGAATCTACGCCATTCGCCACGCGGCGAAAGAAATAACACGCGCCCAAAAATAACGCCGCGATTACAAACAAAAAACTCGCAATGGTCATTATACCGGCTACTTATATGGCACTGAACAAACAAAAATACAAATGGTACTTACAGTTACAAATTACAATAATTGCTTATATGGTTATATAAACGATACTGGATGCCTGCTTCCTGGATGTTGCACGTTGAAATTTCCCAAATGATCTCATCAATGAATGTTTTACTGAATATATTATATTCCCAATATATTCTATTTGTCCCAATATAAATGATAATATAGATGATAGTTACTCCAGATGGTAATAAATTTGGCTGGATACAGTTGATCTTTTTTTTATAGGTTAAATGTCCAGTGTTACCACGTGCACAAAATTTGGACGATATTTAATATTTTATATATATTTCATTCGGATACTTTTTTTTTTAAAAAAACAAATGCTGATAAACTATTGTACGCCTAAGTAGTAATATTCTGCTATACTTGAATAATAGTATTTTCAATTTTAATACGCAATCACGTCGGTTGGTTACCAATTATAGGTTATACGGGTCGGCGTCATACCCAAAAACCTATCTGTTATGCTTATCAGCTTCAGCTCCGATTTTATTTATACACAAAACAATATGCCAATTTTATTTACTTTATAATTCAATTTATTTTGTAATTGTATTTACAGTTTTATATTTTAAATTTAAGTTTCATTATAAAAATTCGACATAAAAAAGAACGTGTCTGTTCACTCAGACTATTGACGTTAAGCTCTTAATTTTTTATAATTTCTTTTTTAACCCAACAAACATGTACACTCTATCAATTTGTACGAAATGTATTTATTCTCTGATCAATGCCATCTATCACCGACCACTTCAATCACTCACCTCGCACTCACCACAAATATACCGACATTACACAAAAGCGCCCTTTCTTGGGTGCCGTGAATTGGTACAGAAAGTTTATACCAAAGCTCAAGGAAAAGCACGACTCACTCGAGGAACTGCTACAAGAAAGCGTCGAACATAAGTGAACTGAAGCTCGAACTACTGCATTCAACCTGCTGAAGCAAGTACTGACATCTGACTTGGCACTCACACTCCAGCTATGGGTGCAGAGGTGTACTCATACACTCGAGCTAGTGTCAGGAAGCCCATTATGCACAAGTCAGAGAGAAACCTTATCTTTAGTGCGGACGCTAAAGAAAACGGATCATCAGCCGCGCTTTCCATCTTCGGAGCGAAAAGCGGTATTTCAATCTACAAGCAGAGAACCTTCTCGCCTACAACTTCCAAATTAAGTATATGGATACTAACGGGTTTGCCTTTGCCTATTTTATATCAAGACGGATCGCCGTACAACTTTCCTTTCAATATTCTGAAGATACCGTTATTGCTAAGTTCGGAACTGCCGTGAATGCTTCGCAGTTAACACTGCTAAATCGTTGCCCGTCAAATTTGTTGACATTTAAAAGGTAACCACAGAAAGTAACGAACTTCAGGTCGCTCGTAGAAGTAGAACAATTCTTCAATCGCAAGTCAGAACTGTCGGTGGAGCAAGAATGTCTATTCTTCGGTGGGTGAATAATCGTTCCAGCGAAATTCCACAGAAAATTGATGGACAAACTACACGAGAACACTTGGCATCATCACAATACCATCCGCAATCAAACAGTCGTGTGAAATGGTTCGGTTATGACCAGATAGTAGCAATCGTCGATTGAGCCTGTTTTGTCCGCATGGACCCGTGATCATGCTTAAAACCGGCCTCAAAAAGCTCGACGGCGAAGCCAATGCGTACCGATCTTAAGCAAGTTCCTCATGTGTTACCGCTACACACCATCGCCGGCACTCGCGGACAAGTCACCGTTCCAATTGAGGACCGGCCGAAAGATGTGCATCAAATTGGACTCCATTAAGCCACCACCAGCTCACAACGATGGACGAAATGTGGAAATGGAGCGAGCATACAAAGACTATGAGTTTGGTGATGCGATTTTCTTCAAGCTCATACCGGTAACGGCTGGAGCTGGCGTGGTAGTTGAACGCCTTGGCAAAGTCGACTTTATGGTCCTGTCCTTGTTCACGTGAAGACTGGCTAAAAGAAGGTCTAATGCCACGCCAACCATTGACGACAACGCCTTAATGAATACCTTCGAGTTACGACCAACTTGTATTGGAATCGATCATTGTTCTGCAACGCACCCAGCCACTATAGTCATTCGAAGCCTGATCCGGAAGGGTAACTCGAAACAGCACCAGAAGCAAAGTCACCAAAACTCTCACACTTCTCTTTCTTCGTTGTCTCGTCGACAAACTTCTTGCGAGCAGCCTGAAGGACTGCAAAATTTCAGCTGATTAAAGTAGATATGTTTTTGCATTTTTTTAACCTTAACCCTTGTGTACGCACCCGGCTACCCGGGTAGCCATTTCAACTTAAAATATTTGTGGGGACTGCAATTTTGAAGTTAGACGTTTCTAGCTTCTTGACATCCAAGAATTGACTATTAGTTTTCGATTTTTGCATAGAAATTGGATAACAATTATTTTTTGATGGAGTTATGTGCGAATAATTTTCTTTACCCTTCTAACGCACACCCGGCCACCCGGGTAACCAGAACAAAATATAAGGAAAAGACTTACGTTTTATTTTAATTTATTTTAAATTGTATATCCATATTGCGATCCGCCACTGTAATTTTGTATAAAAATTCAAAAATATATTATTTTATATCAGTATTTGCAAATAGTTGGTTATTACCGTGCCAATACAATTATTTTTTTAAATGACTAATTTTCTGCGTGCCAAATCAAAATATGATATTTAAATATAATATTAAGGATCGCACTAAAGTTTTATTTTAAGATGCATTTAATTATCCCAAAAATCGGGCTCAACGTCTTAACCCAAAACAATTGCCTTAGGCCGTTCTATTCCTAATTCTTTTCAACATGTTCACCTATAAAAATACGAACCCACAACGATATTTGGAGCAAACATTTCTGATCTATCTATCTTTTTGATTTTATGTATTATGAAATGGTGTGTTAAACTGTTACGCGATGATCTGGCATCGCCAACTAAATAGTCAAGTAGGTTTAAGTAGATGAAGAAAAACGATTCAGAATTTTAGATCTTCTTACGAATTTCCAGTTTCAAATCTTTACGCGTGGAGTTAACCTTGCTGCTAATCGCATTTCTCTGGAATTTTGTTTACACTTTTGGTTCAATGCCTTTTTAATTAATTGATATTTAAATTCGAATTAATAACTTTTTTCATTCAATAATACTATCGCAAAAGTGCTTTTTAATTCTCGTAATTTGTAGTACTAAATAAACCCTGAACTAAAATTACAAGCTTACGAATAAAACATCGCTAAACTCACCCATTTGAAACATATCGGTCCCTAACAAGAATACTTTCAAATGTTGCAAATATGTTATCACCTATATAGTAATTTACTTTCGAATCTTCCGTTTCCTTCCGTGTTTGTCGAAAATACTTGACATTCATTTCAAAGGTGGTTGTATGACCAAATTTATTTCATGTTTTCCTCGTTCTCCAGCATTTCAATAGTTAAGCTTTATCAAAATTCTAAAAGCTTTCTCTCTTTTTTGGAAAAATTACTACGATTGTTGAGTACCTATTCTACATTTTTTTAACGTGCCAGGCCAATTTTTAAACGTGCAAAGTTTGACACGCATGCCACGTATTTGCGATCACTGTTTCTAACGAATGTTTTATATATTTGAACAACCACAACCTATTAGTATGACGAACAGTATATAAATAATTTTCTCCTCATTTGTGTTTTTTCATTTCTCGTTTTCCACTTTCATTGTGGGGAATTCCCTATATATTTTTCTCGTTTTTATTCACTAAAATACTAAATTTATAACATAAATGCAACAACATAGCGGAACCGACAAAAAATCGGTTGAAAAACCCGAAAAAATACACTTGGCTACCCGGGTGTGTCGGGTGTGTACTAGCGTAAAATTTTTCGGGTATACACACAAGGGTTAAACCCGTGTGTATGTTTTACAATTTAAATCCGTGTTCTTACGGGAAATAGAATTCCCCAATATTAACTTTCATTAAATGTAGAGATATAATGCCATTTTTTAAAAGATTTTGAGTTATGTGTACTTAGTTTATTTATAAAATGATGCAATGAGAAACAAAGTTAACTTTAAAACCGTGTTTGGGGAGCTGTATTCCCCAAAATACGGTTTTAAGATTAAATGGAAAAAAATTGTACATCGTGATGTCACATTAAATTTTTTTATGAAAAAAGGTTTAAATAAAGACTATGGAAATTTATAGCGAATTGGTAAATGTGTTAAATGACGCTGCTCCTTTAAAATCAATAGTGTGTAAGTAGGCTTTCAAATTTCAACGTGGTCATGCATGCTAGCCTTGTAGATGATCTTTGTCCTTCCTGGATGTCCAAAAATAGCTACTACAGATGAAATGATTTATTCTATACATGCTTATGGAAGACAATCGACTGACTAATTCTGAAATTGCTGACGATGTGGACATCTCAACTGAACGGCATTTTTATATTTTAATGAATTAACACTAGGTTTACGAAGCGCGTCAATTTGACGCATTTTCAATTTCACATAGAAAAATTTGGAAATCGGTTAGATTTATCTCTTACTACTTTTACTTACAATTATGCATTTCGCAAGACGAATATTTGGCAGCATTTATTTTCTTCTACGCCTTTGAATTTCGAAGTTTGCTATGTGGTATACCTATCTCTACGGGGGCGCGTCAATTTGACACAATGGTAAGGCAGTGCAAATACTTCGTCATCTCACGTCTCCAGTGGCTGTTTCAGGGTTATTTTATATTCTTATGTATAGAGTAATGTATGTAATGTAGAAAGCAGAGATAAAAAATGAAACAAAAACAAAGACTTATCCACGTCAAAATCAAAACAAACAAAATCAAAGCAAAAAGTTTTCTCACACATAAATGCGTGGATACTGTACAAAGAATGTACCGGATCAAATATATCCAGTAGGTCTACCATGTATTCCGATCTGAAAGTAATTTTTCCCGAATTCAGAAATTTTGTATAGAGAAAAAAAACAAAATCAAATTTATTTCATAGTCAAAATGAACTTTCAAATCGGTTTTACTTTCAGATCGGAATACACAGTAGACCTACAGAAAGGGTTTCATTTTTCAATTAGCCAAAGAACTTGCCGATAAGAAAGAAAATGAAATTGAGGAAAATATTGACCTTCAAGGGCCTCATACATCAGCAAATAGAAGTAAGTGCACTTGTAGAAATTGTAAGATTATTTGTGGAAAACGTGCACATACAATTGAATATGTACATTTGGAAAAATGCGTAAATTAAAAAAAAATTAATTTAAAATATTTTACTCCTGACAAAAGGACCTATAACATATATTATAGAGTATATATATACGCCATAACCTACTTTTACTATGGAAAAATTTGGACTAATTTTTGTGACCTTCATTTGAAAATACGGGAGGTTTTATAGTGGTTTGAAACATGACTAGTGTACAAAATGGCGAAGCTACATAGTAAATTGTTGTGTGGCTAACTTCATCATGTCAAAAATACGGGAGGAAAAAAAATCGTTTAGTCCACGTAATGTCGTATATATATACTCTATAATATATGCCTATAATACCGTTCTCTTTTTATAGAGATACTAGCTGCGCTATTCCCTGTATAAAACGGAAAGTTTATACCAAATTTTTTTTTTATTTTTTTGTCCGAACTGACCAATCAGCTTGCGAGTTGTCTTTTTATTATTATGATGATTTTGATGTCAATACACCTGTATGACAATGTTCCTTTAAAAATAAATTACTTATTTTACCAAATGTTTTTCTTTTAACACGCGTCAAATTGACGCGTACCGTAGAGATAGGTATATCAGAAATGTCCGTAAACCTAGTGTTAATTAGGTATGAGAAAGATGGGCGCTGCGGCGCATTTGTTAAATTCGAATCAAAAAGGACTTCGTGGTCGACTTTCTCAACAACGTTTGAATCGTTTACGAAAGGATAAAACTTGGATTTACAACTATGATCCTAAATTGCGACAACAAACTGCAGAGTGGACAGTGGACTGAACTCGGTACTTCTGCTCCGAAACAGCCAAAATGATCAAAATCGGAAAAGAAGGTTATGATGACATCAGTATTTATTAAATGAAAGTGTTTAAACGTATTTAATAATTCTGATAATCTAAATTTGAGATGCAAAAGGAATTTTGTTAATTGAATACCTTTAAACCAGTAAAACAATAACCGGAGAGTATTATTCAATCCTTTTGGATGAATTGGATGAAAAAATTCGTGAGACAAGACGTTTAAAACATAAAAAAATCATCTTTCATCAAGGCAATGTACCGACTCACAAAGGTGTTCTTGCAATGGACAAATTGAAGGAAAGACAATACGAATTGCTTGAACATCCATCTTATTCACCATCGTTTACTCTGACTTCCATCTGTTCGATAGCGAGTATTCTCACCAGAACGCAGGTACATTATCTTGTCAGCACTGACAGCGAAATAGAAAATGCATTCGCCGCACATGAAATACTACTGTACTGGTATGCTTAAATAATATACTTGGTTGTCTTTATTAAATGGTTGTTTCCGTAAGATTTATTACCTATTTTATTATTCTCTTTTACATAAATATGTATGAATGTAATATAAAATAAGGTTGGCTTAGACGTTTCCAAAATCAGCACACGAACATTTTATACCTAAATCAGACATGGTCACATGTCATGCGTTACATAAAGAGGAACTGTTTTATCGTATTTATTCGATTCCAAGACGCATCTTAATTTAAATGCCAATTTTAAATCTGTCGATTGTAAGATGCAAGAAAATATAGCAAAAATCGTTTTTAAAACGCCCTCCATTATGTGACAATCGTTTTCAAAAATCCTTAAACGTGATAAAAAGTACCACTAGAAGAAATACAGTAATTGGACGAAGTAGATTCTAACTCAGACATGTGAAACTGTTTGTTTAATTAGGAGAATTAATCGTGGTACAACGGCTATCTCAAAAAAATAATCAATCCCATTAATTGTCGAGAAATGTAATGATTGCACAGAGAAAAAATTGTGCTCGATCGACACAATAATTATTTCATTCTGGGAGCAATAATAATAAATTAAAATTATAATGAATTTTCATCGATTTCGGTTTTATATATATCAATACTTGATTCACTCAAAGTTGCAGGCGGTGATTCGGCGATTTTTTCGGTTTTGAAGGATGCCTGTTCAACATTAATTGGATTAACAAAAGATCCTCCATCAATTGATGGAGTGTGTGATGACAGAGAGCATGCTGTTGCTTTTGTTACACTTTTAGAGTTAATTAAGCGTACTCTTAATTCAATTAGCCGTTGATACATTGTTCCCATAAATTCAAGTGCATCGATTTCTGGGATTTTCCGCAAGTGCGATACTATGGATTGTCCAAATATATCGAATTCATCTTTTTCCTGTTTGGAATTGACGGCAGAAATAAATTTGTTTGAAGCTCCATCGAAATTCGGTAATTCTTGTGCCGATATTTTTTGTTTTTTTGGAGGTGATTTATTAATTTCTAACCAGCCATGCAGCTCTTTGAATTGAGTGTCCTCATGATCTAGGTCCTCATTATCATCTATATTAGTATTTTCTGAAACCTGTTCAAATAAATTTACTTACAATCAACACAACTACTATGAACTTATAAATTATTATGAACTTACAATCAAATTGTCTTTTCTAAAAATAATGCAGGGATCTAAGAACGACATTTCGGTAAAATAATACAAGCTACTTTCTTTTGCATCATCCGAAACGTCCCCAGATATTTTAGATTCTATAACTTTTTTCCGATTTGCTGTATAAGCAGTGCGAAGATTTTTAAGCTTCCTTCGTATTAATTCTTCTTCTACGCCCATCTCCAATGCTATTTGTGTGTAGGCTTTATTTTTGATGTCGGTTCTCCTGAATAATTTCGAATGTATATTCCACAAGCAATCATATTTTTTGTACAATTTAATTAGTTTTAGCGTTTCTTGTTTGCTATTCATTTCAATATTTCTCAAATAGCAGATTTTTTATTTTATTTTAAATTTATTTGCTTAGGTCTAAATACCTATGTCATGAATATCTTGAAACGTCAAAATTATGGTATACCATCAATTACCCACCGACACCGCTAGAGTTTTAATATTGTGGGTGCGTCCGAAATATGCACTTTGACGATTGGACTGTCATGATTTGGCATGCAGCTTATACGGTAGACAGACACAAAGTTAATCGCGATTTTCATTTATCCCGATTGTCAAAAATCGCGTTCTGAAAACGAAATAATCCGGGTTTTGTGAAAATCGTGTAATGACAGACAATAAAATATTCTAGATTCGCGATTATTCGGTTTGTGTCTGTCTACCGTATTAAAACCGGCGATTATTGAAATCATTTTCCGAATTAATTGTAGTTTTATGCCGTCTTATACCGTGGACAAACTCAAACCGAATAATCCCGAATTCAAGATTATTAAACGATTTTTACCTGTCTGTATTGCACGATTTTCACAAAAACCGGATTATTTCGTTTTCAGAACGCGATTTTTGACAATCGGGATAAATGAAAATTGCGATTAACTTTGTGTCTGTCTACGATATTAAGTGCTAACTATACTTGGAATAAGAAAATTTAAAAACTTAACTTGAGCGAGAATTACGATCTGCGCGAACGCGCTCATACATACTTGGAGCTCCAAGCATTTTTATTTTCGATTTTTTCGTCAAATTTCGAAGGATAATCTAAGCTTAGTGTCGTTTTTTCCTTCGCTCGAGTTCCAATTTATTAAAAGAATTCGTATGAAACGTGTCGCGAAAACTCGTAACTCAACGAAACTCAATCTAAAAAAATTGTGTGCATGTATTTGTAAATAAAGAATAAAAAAAGGCGGGGCTAATTTTGAGGATGTGTATGTATGTATGTACAAATGTCAAATTAGAAATACGGCTGTAATTTTTTTTTTTTTTCATAATGAAACAAGACAAATTCCAATTTGAAATTAATTTTATTAAAATACAATATTATTTTATGACATCTAAAAAAAAATTATTTATTTAAAATAAGTCAAAAAAACAGTCAAGTTAAAATAAATTGAAGCTGGAATTTTGCGTATATATGTAGATCAAGAAAATGGCGTAGGAGTCCTCCTTTGACGATGCACATATAAAGGAAACTTCCATGCAAATTGAATCAACATAATTTTATTGATTTTTATGTTTTAATTGAAAATCAAACACAATCACAATTTATTAGTATCAACATCGAGTGCCCAAATATTTTTTAAACATAAAAAACTAAATTTATAAAAAAATAAATAAATTACAAACTTAAATCTTTTATCCACATTACAACGCAGCTGTAAACACTTTACTAAAATATTTTACGTCAAACAAAATTCACGTTACATAGTATATTATACACACCAATACTAATCACAAGTACAATGAAGTTATCTTACGAATATTTTCTCAAAAATCGAAGGAAATTACGGTAGCTCAATTTTTAGTTTCGTCTTGTTATAAGCGTATTTCCTTGAAAAATTTACAACAACAATTGCATAGGATAAACCCTCGCAAGAATAACATTAACCCAAAAAAAATATTGGGTTAAATTAAACCCAATTCTAATTTTTGGTTATGATACCTGCCACCAGGTCATATTACATATTAAATTTATATTTTATTTCGAAAAGTTGGCTTTTGCCAATTAAATCAAATTGGCTACTTTCTTGGGAAACAAATAAACCCAAAACAGTTTGGATTTAATTTTGGTCAACAAAATACGCTATATATGTACTTGGGAGTTGAAATAAAAAATTCAAGGCGGATTCATGGTTGCATTCGTTCGTTCGTTCATTCGTTCTGAATTTTTTTTTAAACAATCATATTCCTTGAAAGTGGCGTTATTTTTCGTTTGTGTCCATTTCATTGGATAAAAAAAATTATCAGAACGAATGAACGAACGATCATCACGGATTCCACCTAGTAGACAATTTTTGAACTGAGCTACCTGATAATTTGACGTTCGAAATTATTCTAAACAATTTTAATTTTGAACTGTAAACACAATTTTTACTTGCCGGATTGCTAACAATTGTAAATAATTTCAATTGTGGACTATAAAAACAATTTTTAATTACCGCATTCCTAATGACAAATGTCATTTTATCAGATGCATCATTTTAATTTTTTTCCTCGAGAGGCGCTTTCTCTACATTTAAAATCGTCAATAACACTGTAAGCATTTTACTAAAACGGCCTTTAATACATAGGCATTGTTACCTATTAAATTGCACACTACTGTAGAGATAAAAACTATAGAAGAGAAATAACAAATGTCATTTGTCAAGCGTACAAAAATTGTGCGAAAAAGATTAAGACTAAAATAGTTTAGGGCCGAGGCTGGTCCCTCCACTCGGGTCACCAAACCTGAGCAAAGAAATACAATGCGGAACCAAAGCACCAATGAAGCTGGTTCCTCAAAACCAACATATAACACTAGGAGGAAGCCCTGGAGGGCCCTGGGGAAGATAAACAACATCTCGCTAGAAGACAGGTCGGAGAAAGACAAAGCCACGCTTGCGTGGGCGAAAAACGTCACCGAACAGAAGTCGGAAGGTCCTTCAGTTGGCTTAAAGGTCAAAAGAAACAGATCTCAGGAGGAAAGTCCTAAGAGCGCAAAGAGAACGAAGCTCCACGCTACCGAAATGATGCCTTTTAACGAGTTACACAAGGATCAGCTGGTTGTGGCAGTTGTTGACCAGTCCCGTGAGGATGGCAGTATCACGCCCGCCAATTGGAGAAAGGTGGAAAGGGCCTTAACCACCACCTACCTGAATGTCCTGTCAGAAAACCCAAGACCTGATCCGACTTGTCGGGAAGCGAGCTGGAACAGGAACCAGGTTAAACTGACTGCATGTGCGGATCAGAGATCTCTCAACGATGAAGTGAATATTCCACCAGTCATTCTAGGTAAGGTAATTTTGGAGGCTCAAAAGCGCTAGGTTGGAATCATCCACACAATCTGGAGAAGTACGGACAGAAATGAACGAGGTGAGTTACTCCTTGATTACATTCTAAGTATTTACCTTCATATAATATGTAACATAGGCAATAAAAGCCGACGTTTATAACTAGAAATAGATAGGAGGTATTAGTTATTATACTTGTCTCAAAGTTTTTGATGACTAGGTAGTCTGTTAAACTCCTATAAGGAAGTCCTCAAAATTTACAAATATCAATTAAGAAGTGCAAAGAACAGATCTTGGAGACTATACTATGGCAAAATTCAGGAGTCTTCAGAGATGTCCAGGCTGCGTAAAATACTATCCACTGGACCTTCCATTCCATATCCCAAGCTTTCTTCAAAGGCCGGATGGAACATGGACCACAAATAGTGCGGAATCGCTGGAACTACTACTTTCCTGGTTGTTCCGAATCTGCACCTACTATATCAGCAGATAATAGGGCAAGTAGCCTCGTAGGCCAAATTATTAGCAGAAGAAAGATTCTGTGGGCGATAAGCAGCTTTAAACCATATAAGTCGCCAGGACCTGATAATATTATCCCTGCGGATATTCAACAAACTACTGATCTAACCATTTCCTGGTTAGAGGTAATTTTCAGAGGCAGCATACAACTATAGTCGCTTTCACACGCACCATAATCCAATACCGAACTGGATTACATAATCCAAAAAATCGTCGTGTGAAATGTGCAAATCTAGTACCGAAGTGGATTATCAAATACACTCTTTTGTAATCCACTGCGGTACTGAATTATCGTGTGAAAAGAATGACAGATATTAATCTCAAAACTGAATAGATGTTTTTTTGAATTTTGATTAATTAATCTCTTGATTAATATTTTTTTAGTTGAATTTGATAAGTTTATTGAAAATTATTTATTTTTTGTTTAATTAAATTCATATTTTTGAAAATGTAATTGATTTTTATCTAGTTTACAAATTCATTTTTGACAACCAATTTGTAACATTCGAAATGAAAAGTTGCGCTTCAGTCAAATGAGCAATCTCCGATGCGTGTGAAAAGACACATGAAAGCGAATTATCAAATCCACTTCGGTAGTGGATTATGTGCGTGTGAAAGCGACTTATGTCACATTCCTAGTAAATTGACGGAAGTGAAGGTTGTTTTCATACCTAAGGCGGGAAAACGCTCACACTACAGTCCCAAAGACCTTAGACCGATTAGCTTGTCTTCTTTCCTTTTCAATATACTGGAAAGACAAATTGACCCTCATATTAGAGGCACGATTGTGCCGGCAAAGCTGTCTAAATCTCAACATGCCTATTGAAAGGGGAGATCTGTAGAGACTGATCTTCATTATTTTACATATTTTATTGAAAAATCTTTCGAATATGTAGACTACGCAACGGTAACCTTTTTGGACATTGAGGGAGCCTTTAACAACGTGCCTACAGGGGCTATAACTCGGATACTTTCGAATCTAGGAGTGGATGAATCTCTCAAGGACTGGACAGATCATAAATGCCAGTCTGGGGAAATCCTCCGCCAGAAGATTTTCAAGCAGAGGCACCCGCAGGGTGGCGTACTGTCCCCCCAGCTTTGGAACTTGGTCATAAATGATCTGTTGCTGAGACTGGAGAATAGTGGCTTCGAGGTGGTTGCCTATGCGGATGACGTCGCTATTGGTGTCCGTGGCAAATATCCCGGCACACTTAGTGCGCTTATGCAAAATGCTCTGGGCATTCTTTCATTATGGGCCAATGGTTGTGAATTGGGTTAAATGGGTTCAACTTGGCTTTTATAGATGATGCAAAGTTTCTGAGTCTCGTTTTGGACAGTACCTAAATTAAACTGGAAACCTAATATTATGGAAAGAGTGAAGAAAGCTACGGTAGCGCTATAGTCTTGCAAAAATACCATTGGAAAAGGATGGGGGCTGGAGCCCCACATGGCCCTGTGGCTATACACCGCAGTAGTCAGACCTATTCTTCTGTATAGAGTAACAGTCTGATGGCCTGCTCTGGATAAAACTGTCAACCAAAAGTTGTTGAAAAAAGTTCAGAGAACAATCTCTCTGTGGATCAATGGTGCATTGAGGAGCACATCCGCAGGGGCAGCTTGCATTGACATACGGCTGAAATCCACGTTAATGTGGACCTGCAACAATACAGGGCACTCATTGCCCTGTAATTGCATTGTTTTGGATGCAGTTTTGGAATCAGGAGTTTTAAACTTCTTCACTGATGGTTCAAAACGGGATGGAAAAGTCGGACAGTCAGGCTGCCATTAAAGCACTTCAATCACATCTCCTCACGTCGAAAGTAGTCCAGAACTGTCTCTCATCTCTTAACGAGATGACAGACCAGTTCAACATTCATATTATATGGGTGCCAGGACATTTCATTAGTACAGGGAATATAAAAGCCGATGAACTGGCTCGACGTGGTACAACGAACCACATCTCAAACAGTAAAAAGGTTATTGAAATGCCTCTTGCGGTATGCAAACTGCTGCTTCAGGTGGAAGCTAGTAAGTTGACGAATGAAAAATGGTCAAATAGTACCTCATGCGTAATAACTCTCGGCAGGTCTGGCCAAAGTTGAACTTGGCGAGATCCAAACAGCTGATCTCACTTCAGCGGGGTCAGATCAGTGTGGTTGTTGGAGTGATTACGGGGCACTGTCTCATAGGCAGACATGCGAGTAAACTTGGTTTCTTCTCACATGACTACTGTCGATGTTGCGAGGACGAAGTAGAGGAAGAGACGTACTTCATCTTCTTTGCACCTGTCCTCGTCTGGCACGAAACAGACTGAAGTTTCTAGGGACACCCCTCTTTAACGACCTGACGGAACTCAGCAGGATGGACGTCAGGAGAATCCAGCGCTTCGTAGCAAGTTCAAAATGGTTTCAATGAGTTGGAGAAAAATTTTTAAATTGTGACGGACCTTTTTGTGTCTATGCCTGGTCCTAGTGGACCGCCACCCAAACCTAACCTAACCTAGCCATATTAGGTGAACTGCAGGCTATAATGACAACTGCCCATTTAATATTTAAACAAATAAAAAGATGCCTTGTTATTAAATTGGAATAAGTCTCGCTTTGAATTCAATCATCAAGTGACTTATTTGAATTAAGCCGCAAATCGGACTGCAGTCCTAGATTATTTATACCCCTATTATGGTTCTCACCTCACCGAAAAATGTCATACAAATCAAGTCACATTTGCATAGTATTTTTCGGTGAGGTGAGAACCATGTGCAGCGAACAATTACCCGAATCGTGGTTGTGTTCTGTATGTCGTAATAACGGAACGACCCCTCACAGTCCAAACACTGAACTGGGGACCACTTCTAAAGGATATTTTATACAAAACGCTATGGAAAGGATAGACAAAAAATGGTTAGACCAGAGATAAACAATGGTGCGGCCAATAGGTTGTGGAAAACCCAGGAACAAGTATTGGCCAAACTCCAAAAATTGGCATTTAAGTTGTTGTTATTTGAGAATATTTATTATTTTAATATTACCAAATTTTTACATGTACATAGATTGGAATTGTTGATATATGTATGTATAATAATTAAATCGTTTAATTGGAATAAATAAATTTACAACATTGGCAGTTTTTAATAAATCCTTTTTAAGTCAGATGAGTTCAGTTCAATTGTTAGTTTGTTACTCCAACACTGAATGAATTAAAATAGCAATTTTTATACTATTCTCTTATTCAAATCTAGTTAAATTGTTAAAAAATAATCGATTTAAATAAATTGATCGGGTTTATTTTCACTATTCACCACAAAAAACTAATATTTACGTAGGTACCTGGTTATTATTCAGAATTTAAATCTTTAGTTGACTTTGGAAAAAACTTTTCGAGCCGCTGCGATTTAAAATTAATTCCGTGCTTCTTGCTTTTATGTTGCGATAGAAGGGAACTATGAATGAAACCATTGTCGCATAAGTCACACTTGAATCGTTCGCCGGTGTGTCGCCGAATATGTGCCGTTAGATCATTCTTCTGGGCAAAACTCTTATCACATTGCGAACATTTGAAAGGCCGTTCCCCGGTATGCACTCGATTATGAATCGATAGAGAATATGAACGTGGAAAACTTTTACCACAAATCGTGCACTGATATTTTTTCTCTCCCGTGTGATAACGTTCGTGCATGGTTAATTCAGAGGGTCGTGGAAACTTTTTGCCACAGTATTTACATTGATGATTTTTCTCGCCACTGTGCCGCAGCATATGGCTAACTAGATCACCTTTACGACCAAATCGCAAACCACACTCGCAACACAAGAACAATAGTTCCTTTTCATGAGCCTTCATATGATCAGCCCGTTCCTCCATTGACTTGAACCCCTTTGGACAGAAATAGCACTCATATCCTCTAGTGCGATGTATTTTCCTATGAGACTTTAGCTTTTTTATTGAAGTAAATGACTGTTGACAAACGTCACAGATTTTAGCACCAAACCTTACAATCCGCCAGCAGTTTTGGCGATGCCTTTTCCAACTACTCAGCCAATTAAAAGTCGAATCGCAGTCGTCACATTTGTATGGTTTTTCTTCCGAATGCATCTTCAAATGGTCACTGTGCTCTTGTTTTGAGTTGAACTTCTTTGAACAGGCAGTGCACGTCCATTCTTCAACCTCAGCTGTCTCTTGGTTTGGTATGTTTTTCGAATGCGTCTCTAGATGATCACTGTGTTCTTGCTTTGAGTTGAACTTCAGTGGACAGAAAGTACATGTCCATTCTTCAGCCTCAGCCGTCTCTTGCTTTGGTATGTTTTTCGAATGCGTCTCTAAATGATCACTATGTTCTTGCTTTGAGGTGAACTTCTGTGGACAGAAAGTACATGTCCATTCTTCAGCCTCAGCCGTCTCTTGCTTTGGTATGTTTTTCGAATGCGTCTCTAGATGATCACTGTTTTCTTGGTTTGAGGTGAAGTCTTGAACCTCAGCGGTTTCATGGGTTTTCATATGAATATTAAGACTTTTTAATGAAGTAAACGTCTTCTGACAAATTTCACAGATTTCTAGCCAGGGCTTCAATTTCCGCCCGCAGATCTCTCGATGCCTCCGAAAATTATACGGTTTTGCGAAAGATTTTTCGCATTTGTCACACTTATGAAGTTTAATTTTCGAATGCTTCCGCTGAATATGAATATTTTTGTCGTCTAGGCTAGAGAACGTCTTATCGCACTGATCACATGAGTAAGGCTTTATTTCCAAATGCGACAATTGATGGCGCCGTAGGTTTTTCAGCACGGAGTATTTTTTATCACACTGATCACAATAATGAAGCTGAACAGCTTTAGGTTGTGATTCTATAAGGGGGCCATCTTGATCAATTTTACTGTCGCTTAATGGATCTGCAACCTCGCCAATTATCTCTCTTTCATCTCCAGCATTGCTTACATTACTGGACTCTTCCATTTTACTTTCATAGTCTACTTTGAAATTTATGATGGGGACACTAGGCGCGGTGGAAATCAAATAGTCTACTTCATCACGCTCGGTTTTAATATTATCCCCATCCAAGTTTTCCTTTTCGAGCACTCCCTCATTTATTGGATCGCCAATATCATCTGTATACTCACTTTTAATATGAACCTCTAAGAGAGCCGGCGGTGATTTATTATGTTTAGAGGACCTACAGGCTGTTTTTGTCTTCATAAAATCTACCAACGTATTATGCGAAGTATTACACTGTCGCCGAAAATCATAAGCAATACGTAGTTTATTTAGACAGTCCGAGCAAATACTGGCCGGCATACCGTCCCGTGCATAAATCTAAAAAGAGATTTACCACCAAAACGTTAATACATATAATTGAACCGAATAAATCACAAATTATATTTACATTTAGTCCGGAACACGATTGCAACATTTCACGTAAATCATCCTCATCATTCTCATCGATAAATAATGGTTTTAGATTATTCGATAAAGTTAAACACGTTCGACATAACAAATCTATTTTCATCAAATCTAGCCTTGGCCTTACAGTGATCGGATTCATTTTCACAGTTCCGTGATGCTAAATTTATTAAGTTGTACATAAACAATTTGAATTGGGCTATGCTCTCGTCTCGTTTTAAGTTTTCTGATTGAATGAAGAAAATTGATTACTGTCAAAAAATTGAACACGATGACATACGTAAACGGGCTTGCTGCGTTTCTTCGCTTGAAAATTATTTTGTAAAGGTTCTATCACACCGAGCGTCGGCGGCAGGCGTCAAATTTAAATATGTATAGGAGGATTTTTCAAGTAGTAAGAGAGTTTGCATATAGATGGTGTGTCTGGGATTTAGTATTAAAAAAATTAAATAAATATTAATAGGACTAATTTGTAACATTGCAGATACTAACGTTTCATCACAAAAACTAATAAATTATCTTTATAAAACAACAATATTCGTATCTTGACATGTTTTACTTAGATATACACCTCTAAATTTATTTTAAATAAAATAGAAAAATATCTTCCAATTAAAGTTAAAATGTATTCATTAACACTTTATAAATGAAAACCTCTTATAAAATTCCAATAAATCAAGAAATATCATTCATAAATAACAGTTTATTTACACTTGTGTTACATAGGAATTCTTATGTAAATGTTTGACATTTGAGATTTTGTCCCAGGACAACGACGCACCATACAACAGACACTCGAAATAAAAATTCCTCCTATTGATTAAAAACCATAGTTTATGGAAAAATACATATGTATAAGCATTTTTTTATAATAAAGGCAGTGTTTCAATCGGGTAAAAAGTTAAATTTTTTAACTGTGGTAAAAAATATTAATTTTCCTCACTTTTTAATCGTTTTTGTCTTTCAATTGAAACTGGTTACAAATGGCCTTTACGTTTTTTATTCTTGTTTTGCGTAGTGAAAAGCAAAGCTACACATTTTTAACTGGCCCGTGACTAGTCCGTCACCCACGCGATTCCAATAGCAATATTCAATAGATTTTACCTTGTTTACAAATACATTTTTGGCAACCAATTTGTAACATTGGAAATGAAACTAAGTAGTTACGCTTCAGTCAAATTAGCTATCTACAATGCGTGTGAAGAGAAAGCAAATTATCAAGGGAAAAAGTTAAATTTTTTAACTGTGGTAAAAAATATTAAATTTTTCTCACTTTTTAATCGTTTTGGTGTTTCAAATGAAACTGCACTCTGATTCTCTGAAAATATGATAAGATAATGGGTAAACGTGTAAACACGTAAAACGCAAAGTTTTCTTTTATTAGTTTGCAATTTTTCGATTTTATTTGAAGTAGTAATCAAATCGAAAAATTACGAATTCATTAAAGTAGGCTTAATACGGTAGACAGACACAAACCGAATAATCGCGAATCTTGATTATTTGCCTGTGTACCATTGCACGATTTTCACAAAAACCGGATTATTTCGTATCCACAACGCGACTTTTGACAATCGGGCTAAATGAAAATCGCGATTAACTTTGAGTCTGTCTACGGTATAATGCCATAGACAGACTCAAACAGAATAATCGCGAATTCTAGATTATTAAACGATTTTTGCCTGTCTGTCATTACACGATTTTCACACAAACCGGATTATTTCGTATACACAACGCGATTTTTGACAATCGGGCTAAATGAAAATCGCGATTAACTTTGAGTCTGTCTACGGTCCTTTTTACAAGTTTACACGTTTACTCATTATCTTATTTTTTAGCGAATCAGGGTGCTGGTTAAAATTGTGATGTTCACGTGTTTTATTTTTGTTTTGCGTAGAGAAAAGCAAAATACACAAATTTTTAACTGTTCATGATCAGTTAAAATTTTTGTGGTGAATAAAATGCCAAAAATTTAACTTTTCAACTTTTTATGCGGGTTTTTATTCGTTTGAAACAAAACCTAACATGCAAAAATATCCTAATTTTAATACAAAAATTTTCAAAAAAAATGTATATGTCCTTTTTTGAAAATTTAGAATATTTTGTATTGTTGTGCTCAAATTATGGGTTTTCATCAATACATAAGCAATGTGTATTTAAATTTGGCGCTCGCCCCCGACGCTCGGCGTTTGAATTCGGCGCCAAAGAGACATTTATTACATATAGCGTGCTTTCAAGAATTGTCGGCTGCGCAGATTTTGCAGAATTTCGTTCAAATATTATTTTTGCAGTACAAATACCGCAATTTAATGTTTAAAATTCAAATTTATGAGTGCAGCCATGCAATATCGATTGCGATTTCTGGTACCTACTGCAATGGACGATTTAAAACTGCAAAATGCGAGACCTATCGGCAATAATGTAAACCCTACGCTCTGCATGAAATGACATTTCTCTCCATGTGAAACATATGGAGAGTGAAACTATCGGAAATTAAACACTAAGCATTGCATGCCAAATCATAACAGTACAATCGTCCATAATGACAGCAATTGACGATTGTCACCTCTCGAGGAAAAGTTAAAATTTTGCTACTGACAAAAAGACATTTGTCACAAATACGACGAAAGAAAATTAAGCAATCCGATAGTTAAAAATTGCTTTTATAATCCAAAATTGGAATTATTTACAGTTATGTATTAGCAATGGCAAAATTTGTGTTTACAGTTCAAAATTGGAATTGTTTACAACAATTTCAAACATCAAATTATCAGCTAGCTCAGTTTAAAAAATTTTCACTAGGTGGAATCTGTGATGCTCCAATCGTCAATAATTTTGTAAGTTACCGTGCCTTTACACGGGAGGAGCGCCAGCGGAAGAAGAAGTGCCTTTACACTATGCGATTTGCGTGCAATATTTATTGTACAATATTTTGCTGCGTGAAAATCGTGTAGTGTAAACGTCAGAAAATCAAATTGCACGTAAATTGCGTTGAAATTGCAGAAAACCGCATTTTCATAAAATGTGTGTACAATATTCTTGACAACTACCTGAAAATTGTGTCTTGTTGATGTTGTATTTGTGATTTTACGCATTTTAATTATATTTCGAAAGACGAGGACCATCTAATCTTAATTCATTAAAAAAACGAGTCTTTGAACATCCTTTTCTTCAAAATCTCGTCTTTATAGCCAGTTCCTTCCCAACAGCGTCCTATTTTTAATTTTATGCCGCTTTAATTTTCTGTTTTTAATAATTGCAATCGTAATTAACATTAAATTTGTTTGGTTTTCATTCTGAATAAGTAGAAAATTAAACCACGCACTATTCTTAAATTAGTTTGGGAAGCTCATTTAATTTTTAGTTGTACGGTACTATAGACAACGAAAAATTCAAATCTCATCAAAATTGCGGGGAAAATTGTATTCCTAGTGGAAAATTTTTAAACTGAGCTGCCTGATAATTTGACGTTCTAAATTATTGTAAAAAATTCCAATTTTGAACTGTAAACACAATTTTTACTTACCGGATTGCTAATAATTGTAAATAATTCCAATTTTGGATTATAAAAACAATTTTTAATTACCGCATTGCTAAATTTTATTTCGTCGCATTTGTGACAATAATGTCATTTTATCAGGTGCATCAATTTAACTTTATTCCTCGAGAGGCGCTTTCTCTACTTTTACAATCGTCAATTGACGATTGGAGGATCGTGGGTACCACGTAGCGGAGAAATTTGGAACTGAACGAGCTATCCCAATTTGACGTCTAAGATATCATGAAACGTCATTTATTGATACATATTTCCCCGCTAAACAAAGCGATACGTTTGCGATACGAAAACGATATTTGATGTTCATACAAAACATCTACTATGTTTCCATGCAGAGTTCAACCTAGGTTGAACCTAGGTTAGCGTTCATGGAAACGGGGTTGAGTTGGATTTTCGTTGAGTTAATTTGAACTCAACGAAAATACCTGAGTTGAGTAGAGTTGAAATTCAAAATGGTGCGGCGAATAAATATTAAGGATTTTTATTATTAACACTATAAAAAAATATTACAATACTTAAATACTACAAAAAAATATTGACAAAACATTAAGGATACAATAAAAAAGTCCTAAATGTATATAATATAACGGGCTGTCAAAAACTTTCAACTCAACCTGACTCAATTCCATGGAAACGATCGACGCCATTTTGAAATTTAACGAAAACCCAATTTCAATCCAACCTAACTCAACCTTGTTCATGGAAACATAGTAATAGTTGAATTGTGACGTACACCCTTTGTGTATATTATAGTATCGTTTCCCAAGTATAACAAATCTTAACTCGGTCATGAGTTCCATAATTTTTGGTAAGTTTTATTGGAACTAGTTTGTTTGTAGGGAAAATAGTTTGATGAAAAAGTGAATTAAATAAAGCAAATCTTTGATATACTATAACTATTGTATAGTGTTGTTTGCAAAACAATATTTGTGGTTTTTTCATGTACGTAAGTGTTAAAATAAATTTTATGTTAATACAAACATAATTTTTGTACTAATTAATAATATAGTAAGTATTTAATTAGCAGTAATAAATTTAAATAACTTTATTTTTAATTTTAGACTACGGTATAAAAAAGTTGCCTTTGATGTCTTAATAAATTCTGTTTCTTTTAGCGTGTTGGAGTTATTTATTTTTAATTTATTTTAATATAATGTTATGTATTGTATAAAGATTAATAAAAAAATTAATTGACATAAAATTAATTATCCTTGTTTTCATTTATAAAAATGAATCAAAAGGCATGCAAGAGATTTTGACATTTATTAATGCCCAACAGCCCATAAGCCCCTCTACCCAACAAGCATGACATTTTGAGTTCCACCCAGTTCCAGCTTCTCGCGACAAGTTTCATAGTGTTTCTTATAATAAAATGGAACTCAAATGGAGCTTATTCTGAACTAAGCTCAGAATGAGTACTGGAAATTCGAGGTAAAAGGTTGAGGTAAAAATACTTGGGTTACGTATCTATAACGTATCGTTTTTTACGATTCGCATTTTTTGTTTAGCGGGATCGTTATTATGAAATGTCATTTAAGGATAACTTCCTTTAATTTAAAAAAATATAAACACATAAATGCTGACGTACATAATACGCGCGTGATTTTTTGTTATTATGGAATGTCACAAGGATAGCTTGCTTAATTTTGAAATTTCCTGGTAGGTCGGCGTTTTCGAACATTTACAATCGTCAATACGATTTATTTCCCCTATTTTGCAATAATTATTGCAAGCAAATCGCATAGTGTGAAGGCACCTTTAAATTAAGCGACCAGATAACCTACGGCGCGGCTGTATGGTGGTAGAAAACAGCGAAAAAACGGTAAAGTTGACCCAACTCCAAAAATTGAAAATTAATCATATTATGTATATTATTTTAAATTAATTTGAGAATATTTATTCTTTTAATGTTATCAACAAATTTTTAGTTTACAAAGCAATTTTTAAACTATTCTGGCTTCTTTTAATCTTGATCAAAAATAACCGATTTTAATAAATTGATCGGTTTTATTTTAACTTTACTACTACTAAAAATATTTACCTTCATGGTTAAACAAACAGGTAATCTTTACGAAATTATTTCAAAATCTTCAATTATTCAGATTTTATATTTTTGAGCTGCTGCGATTTAAAACCGTGCTTTCTTCTTTTATGTTGCGATAGAAGGGAACTATGGATGAAAAAATCGTCGCATAAATCGCACACGAATACTTCGCCTGTGCGTCGCCGAATATGTGCCGATGCCGTAAGATTATCCTTCCGGGCAAAACTTTTATCACATTGCGATTGTTTGAAAGGCTGTTCTTCGGTATGCACTCGATTATGAATCGATAGAGAATACGGACGTGGAAAACTTTTACCGCAATTCGGGAGAGACTTTTTCTCTCCAGTATGATTACGTTCATGCATGGTTAGTTCAGAGGGCCGTATAAACATTTTGTCACAGTATTTGCATTCATATTTTTTCTCGCCATTGTGTCGCAACATATGAATATCCAGTTCGCCTTTACGACCAAATCGCAAGCCACACTCATAACACAAGAACAATAGTTGCTTTTCATGCGCCTTCATATGATCAGACCGTCCCTCGGTTGACTTGAACTCTTTGTGACAGAAGTAGCACTCGTACCCTATAGTGTGATGCTCTTTCCTATGAAGATTTAGCTGTTTTATTGAAGTAACTGATTCCCCACAAATTTCACAGAGTTTTGGGTCAAACTCTACCGAATCGCAGTCATCACATTCGTACGGTTTGTTCTTCGAATATGTCTTTAGATGGTCTGTGCATTCCTGGTTGGAGTTGCATTTCTTTGAACGGACAGTGCATGTCCATTCTTTAGCCTCAACGGTCTCATGGAACGGTCTGATTTTTGAATGTATCTTTAGATGGTCAGTGTATTCTTGCTTGGAATTGAACTTCCGAGGACAGAAGATACATATCCATTCTTCAAACTCAGCGGTCTCTTGGGTTGGTCTGTCTTTCGAATTCGCCTCTACATGGTCACTATGTTCTTGCTTTGAGGTTACCTTCTGTGGACGGAAAAAGCACGTCCAGTCATCAACCTCAGCAGTTTCTTGGGTTTCCATTTCCATGTGAAGATTTTTTAATGAAGTAAATGGATCTGCAATCTCGTCAAAGATTTCTCTTTCATCTCTGTAACTGCTTACATTATTGGACTGCTCAATTTTACTATCAGATACTTTGAAATTTATGAAAGGTACACTATGCCCGATGGTAATCAAATCCAAATAATCTACTTCATTACACTCCAAGTTTTCCTTTTCGAGCAACCCCTCATTTTCTCGATCGCTCGGCTCATCTGCGGGCTCGCTTTTAATGTGAACCTGTAAGAGAGCCGGCTGTGTTTTATTCAGGTTAGAAGATTTACCCGCTGTTTCTGTTTTCATAAAACGTAGGAACGCATTATGCGAAGTATTACACTGTCGTCGAAAATCGTAAGCATTATGTAGTTTATTTAGACAATCTGGGCATATACTGGCAGGCATTCCATCCCGTGCATAAATCTAGAAAAAGAGTTGATTCAAAACTCTAATATATTTAAACCAAATAAAACACGAAATATTTACATTTAGTCCTGAACACAATTGTAACATTTCACATATATCGTCTCCATTATTCTTATCCATAAAAATTGGTTTCAGATTATTCGATAAACTTAAACAAGTTCGACATAAATTCATTTTCATCAAATCTACCCTTGGCCTTACCGTAATCAGATTCATTTTCACAGTACTGTGATCCGTGATGCAAAATGAAATTTATTATTTTGTATGTAAACAATTTGTGATGGACGACGCGCGATCCACGATCACGATATATATAATGAAACAATAATTTATGCGGATAGAAAACTTAAAACTTTCGCGCAGGTAACAACAAATAAGGCGGCCTTATGACTTTTTATTATTCCGACCGTTGTTCACTTGTTCAATGTTTTGAGTGACTGTTCACTGTTCCACAGTGTTCAGTAATGAATTTTTGACAGAATATATTCGGAAATTAGGGTTTGTCAGGAGCGTAGCATAGAGATAAAAACTGACGATTGGAGCGTCACGATTCATTCTACTTAGTGCACAATTTTTAAACTGAGCTAGCGGATAATTTGAAATTCGAAATTGTTGTAAACAACAATATTGAATAGTAGACAACTTCATTGTAATTTTTTAAGGAAAACAAATTGAACGTCAAACACCCCTAGTCCCTTATGTGATTTCCCAGTTGACAGAAAAAAAAACCAGAGTCGAAACCGGGTAGAAAAATGACAGTTTTTTGACATTTCTCTTTTCCCATAGCAAACATTTTTTCTTAAAGCCCCAGCCACAATGCATCCGTTCCGTTCCGTCCCGTTTTCGTTAAATGGCGCGCATTCCGCCTTTACCGTTTGCTAGTCACAATGCATCCGCTCCGTTATTTGATATTACATTGTTTAATGGGCGTACCCACCACCTTCTATTTGTTGTGAATTTGCAGCAAATTTTAAAGGGCGTATATAAATCCACCAAAATTTCAAACATTTCGTAGTGATCCATTTTGGTAATGTATCAGTAAAATATAAAATGTATAGTTACCGTATTGCGCGCTTTTGATTACCTACTGTCAAAGAATAGGTTATGTTTTCCGTTCTTACCGTAAAGTTTTAATTTTTAAAAAAAAAAATTCCGTCTCCGTCCGTCTAATTCCGCTCATTGTGACTAACCTTTCCGTCTTTTCATTTAAATTACATAGAAAATGTCAAAATTTAAATTGGACGGAAAAGCGGGACGGAACGGAACGGATGCATTGTGGCTGGGGCTTTAAACAAAATTATTTATTAATTGTTTTATAAATATGTATATGTATATTTTTCCCTAAAATTTTTCTTGACGTTTATTTGACATATGGGACGTGTTAAGCGGTAAGGTCCCTATTTTTTAATTAATTTTTTTATAAATTATTTTCATATTAAAACTATGTATTTGGTTTTTAACCAAATATTGGAGGCAGAAATAATTTTAGCTTGAGTTGTGTTTGTGATCTCAGACAAAAATTCGAAATATAAATTATTATTTATGTTTATATAAATAAGTGACTGTGGAAATACCATATAAAATCTTAAAACCATATTTAATTTAATTTAACCACCGAAAATATCATAAAGGTACATAAATACAAAATTTACAACGTAAACCCAAAAAACCAAAAAACGACGTGGTAAAGAATATCATCGTTTTTTTACCATTTTTGCCCGATTGAACACTACCCGAGTAACCAAAAATGGTGATCACAAAATTTTACACCAATTTGTCACAAAATGTAAGTTCCTTTTTGTCACAAAAAAAGTTGACAATTTGGAACATATTTATGCGGGTATTTTGTGACAAAATGAATGTTGATTCTAACACCCAAAAAAAAAAAAAATTTAGTCACCAATTTGTCACAAAATGTAAGTTCCTTTTTGTCACAAAAAAAAGTTGGCAATTTGGAACATATTTATGCGGGTATTTTGTGAAAAAATTTACGTTGATTTTTCCACCCAAGAAATAAAAATTTTAGTCACCAATTTGTCACAAAATGTAAGTTCCTTTTTGTCACAAAATAAGTTGACAATTTGGAACTTATTTATGCGGGTATTTTGTGACAAAATGAATGTTGATTTTACCACCCAAAAAAAAAAAATTTAATCACCAATTTGTCACAAAATGTAAGTTCCTTTTTGCCACAAAAAAAAGTTGACAATTTGGAACATATTTATGCGGGTATTTTGTGAAAAAATTTACGTTGATTTTTCCACCCAAAAAATAAAAATTTTAGTCACCAATTTGTCACAAAATGTAAGTTCCTTTTTGTCACAAAATAAGTTGACAATTTGGAACATATTTATGCGGGTATTTTGTGACAAAATGAATGTTGATTTTACCACCCAAAAAAAAAAAATTTTAATCACCAATTTGTCACAAAATGTAAGTTCCTTTTTACCACAAAAAAGTTGACAGTTTGGAACATATTTATGCGGGTATTTTGTGACAAAATATATGTTCGTTTAATGTTCGTTAAAAAACAAATTTAATTTAATTTAACCACCGAAAGTATCATAAAGAAAATAAATCCAAAATTTGACAGCTTGAACTCAAAAACCAAGAAAAAAGTTGGTTTTTCGGTGTGGTAAATGAGTGCGTTTAATGCCAAAAGTGGTAAAAAAGTTTTTCTTTACCATTTTTGCCCGATTGAAAACAATGAAGAAAAAACTAGAATTTTTTGGTCTTACCTGTCAAAAAATATTAATTTTTTTATACAAAAGAAACTTAATAGTTAATTTTAAATAATTTCAATTTTCATAATATATACTGGAAATATTTAATAGTTTAAAATACTAAAATAATTATACAATTAATTATGTTTAAAAAAAAATTAGGATAAATTAAATTATTTGACGTTTAACTTACTTTTGTTTTTATTTTTTCATTTTGGTCGTTTACTCAAGTTTGACATAAAATTTAACGGAATGAAGTTAGGGTCATAAGTAATTGACGTGCCGTGCAGTATCATGATATTTTTTATCAAGTTTGCCCGAGGAAACACTCCCTGTAAGCTGTAAGCTGTAACGATAAATATTAAATGTTAAACAACCGTGTATCTGGCACGTAATATGCTCGTTAATTAATGCGTATATGTACATGTAGTTACGTACTGTTACGTTAATTGGTTATTGGTTCGCTGGTTAGCTCTTAAAAAATGACATACAAATATAATGACATATTGTATTTCTTAAGTAATGACAGTGATTTTTATTGTTTATATTTTTGATTATTGTATAGAAAATAGTGCACAGAAATAGTATTTAATAAATAATAGTTTTGTTTTTGAGATAAATTTCGGTGATTAAAATCAAACGGTAACAAAAAATGAATGGATTCAGCGTGAATTTAAATATTTGATGTGAGGTATAAACAAGGTACAAAATATTCACATTCCCTTGAAAAATTCAAGATTACTCAAGATCCCATTATCATTAAAACTAATTTCAGAAAACAAAGATTTTTTTTTTTTTTTTTTTTTTAATAATTTTGTGTCCAATATATTTTGTCAAGTTTAATATATTGGTTGTTAGAGTTGGACATTTAAAAAGTATCCGTGAATACGAAAAACATTGATTAAAATATCATTCTCATCGGTGGCCATCAAAATCACAAAAGAAAATGTCTTCACCTAGTGCTGGGAAAAGGCGTATGGACACGGATGTCATTAAATTAATCGAAAGCAAACATGAGGTTACATTACTGGGGGGGCTGAACGAATTTTGTGTAAAATTTTTTGGGCCTCAGGGAACACCGTACGAAGGTGGTGTCTGGAAAGTTAGAGTTCACTTACCTGAGCACTATCCATTTAAATCGCCAAGCATTGGTTTTATGAACAAAATATATCACCCAAATATTGATGAAGTATCCGGTACAGTATGCTTAGATGTGATTAATCAAGCGTGGACTGCCTTATATGATTTATCGAATATTTTCGAATCATTTTTACCACAACTTTTAACCTATCCAAATCCAGTCGATCCGTTAAATGGTGATGCTGCCGCCATGTATTTACATAAACCGGAGGAATACAAGAAAAAGGTTTCTGAGTACGTTAAAAAATTTGCTACAAAAGAGGCGTTACGTGAACAGGAACAAATCGAAAGTAGTGAAAGTGAATCGAGTATGTCCGATTTTAGTGAAGACGAGGCTCGAGACATGGAATTATAACATCAATTTACATTTGTTAATATTAATTTAAGAATAAATTATTTTATAAAATTGTGTTACATTAACAAATTGTGTTGTTTATTTTAAGTTTCATAAATACTAATAATATTTTGAATTACATATAATTAATATAAGGCTTTTAAATTACTCGACCATATTGTTAAGTTTAAAAATTAAAAACCTTCTTCATTTCCGAAAAAATAGAACTCTTTCTAAAAAATAAAAAAACATTTTAACAAAAATTAATAGTAACATATTATGTAAAGTAATAAAGTTTGAAATAAATAAATAAACTGTATATGTAGTTCGATAGTAAAAAAAAAATATTTTAATACTTTGGACCGCGGTCCGCATTCCAACCTCGACGAGATTTTTGCGGACCGCATCTTGGTATTGCATATTCATTTTTGTTTTGACTTTTAATAAAATAAATTGATAAACATTTTGATTTTTTAATCGGAGTTGTTATTCGCTGGCTCGATCTGGGTAACCATCCCTTCATATAGGTAATACTGTAGCTTCGGGAGGGTTGAGTACCTAGTGAATTCTACTAATTCGGAACAAGTAAAGTAAAAGGGATCTGGCTTAATTTCAGGTAATCAAAAAAGGTTATTTCTTGGAACAATCATTCAGATTTTCAGCCTCTTGCATTTTTAAGTGGATAATTTACATAGGACCTAATCATGTTTTAATATTCCTTCTATAAACCCTGGACAGTTTATCAAAAAACATCGTATCGCACTAATTTGTATCATGATATATTTTCAAGTGAGGAATAAAAAATCAGTGCAACACGATGTCTAGGGTTTTATCGGATTCTGCAGCGACCATGTGTCGATTGATTCAATTTTGATTTAACGTAAAAAAATCCAAATTTTCTTGATTGTAAAAATCTCGCGACTTCTGGCTGCGTTTTGAATTTTAAATAACGAAAATTACCGCTTGGTTTTTTTCTTGTTAAGCGCCAACGGTTCCTCCCCAATTGTATTTGAAATAAGCAGAAAAACGTTACATAAGTGCTAATTCATATCATCTGAAAGTATTGAAATAAAGTTGAATCTGCGTATTAACATCTCGCAGTTGTACTTAGAGCAATAATTCATCGGATTCGGGCACAATCTTTAATTTTTCCGAGTATTTTCTTGACAAAGGCATAGTTCGTTAATAACTAACAATGAAACAAAAAAAATGTTTTTCAACTTGTTAGGAACATAAAGAACCAAAATATTTTCCTTGTTTCATTTATGTTCGTTTGTTTTACAGATCGTAAAGATTTGTCATAATATTTTGGCTCGGTTAAAACGAGAAAGACATTTAAGCTTGCTGCGGAAATAAAAGAAATGTGTTTGTAAAATGTCGACTATGCCGTTACAACCAGCACATCAATAAGAAACCTTACCGATTTTGCGGAAATTAACCTACTTAAGCCGGGTACAGACGATTTGGTACATATTCGATAACGTAGCAATTTGGAAGCCTATATAGTGGATAAAGCTACTACCTTCCAGACGATCCGAAACGAAGATAAAGATTGACTGTAATACCACAGAATAATAAACAACTATTCTGTGATAATACCATAATAGTATATTAGCCACAACCTACTTTTACTATGGAAAAATATGGACTCACTTTTTGGCTTTTGCAACAACAATCAAAATGGCGATTTGTTAAATTTTATAGCGGCTATATGTGGTTTTGCGATGAGGTTTCCAATATTAAGGATATCTGGAGTGGTTGTCGACTTTCGGTTGGTGATCCTCCGAAGCCTATTTTATTACACACTTGGGTCCCTGGTCCACCAGAGGATCCCAGCGTTGCGGTTACAGTGGTTTGATGAATCCAAATATCTCGATCAGCGATTGGAAAGTCGTCCGGTACAAACGAGAGGCCTATCATCAATCGATTGTTCTCAGGGTTGACTCTAAGACCTATGAGTATATTATTGGTTCCAGCCTTTGTTTACAATATGTTCTTGAGAAGATCTTGTTTAATGTTATCTCTGGACCATAAGCTCTACGTTTTTCGTTTCAGTTGCTGGTTTGTTAATATGACTTCCATGCTTGAAATTAAACAGATTAACTTGCACCACAGTAAGTCAGCTTCATTTGAAGGAAGTTGCTTACTGGATCGCATACAAATTTATGTTTTATTCAGGAACCTAATCTTCTCGATGGTTCTGTTTGTGGACTAAATAATGCTAATGGCAGAATTTTTTCAAGGAATTCTGTCAATAAAATTAAAGCTTGCATTTAGGTATATTTTTAGTAATATCAATGCATCTCTTATTCACGAATGCAGTTCGGCTGATCTCTCAGCCGTTGTGATCACTTTCGAATCATGTAAGGCTTGCACTAAACTGATTGTTGCCTCAGTTTATCTTCCATTTGATTCTTCTCAACCTCCCCCTTCGGAGGAACCTAGAGAACTCTTAAAGTGGAGTACGGATAAAAATATTCCCCTCTTAATTGGTTGTGATGCCAACGCGCACCATACTCTTTGGGGTAGCACTAATATTAATAACAGGGGCTCTGCTCTGATAAATTAATTAAGCTCATCTGAGCTACAAATACTCAATAAAGGCTGTGAGTCAACTATTGTCAATTCTACGTGAAGGGAAGTTATTGATATGTCTGTGTTCTTTGCCTATTGTTGATTTAGTTTTAAATTGGAGGGTGACTAATGATATTCTCACTTCTGACCACACTACCACAGTTGTATCTCTTTTAACATCAACATTAAAATACCACCTCTTAAACCATTTCGTAATCGTAAATTAACCAATTGGGATCTATTCTCTATCGAACTTATTTCCCTAATTCATCCTGCTATGGATATTCACTCGGTTGGGGACATTGAGTTACAAGCTGAGAAAAGCATGCTCGACAGCTTTTGAAAATTCGTGTCCACTTATTACCAAACAAAATATTGAGACTAGACCCTTCTGGTGCTCTGCTCTTAAAAAACAAAGGAAACTTACTAGGAAACTGAAGAATAAAGCCAAAAATACTAATCTTAAATGGGATTGTGATAGTAATTGCTAATAGCTCAAAAGGAGTATAAAAAAGCTTAAGATCCGCTCACAGAACCGCATGAGCAAACTTCTGTGAGGAAATGAATAGTCTCTCTGCGGCCGCTAGACTAAATTGAGCGTTGGCTAAAAATGACACTCGTATAGACTTGATCCAAGTTTACTTCTTCGAAGAAAGAAGCAAACGAGTTGCTTCTTTCTGTTCATTTTCCGGAGTGTGCCATCGTTAACTCTGATTTTGCTCACTCTCTAACCAATAGGAATTGCAATGAAGCTCCTGACTGGAATTTAGCGGTTCGGATAGTTACGTCCGAAGTTCAGCGTTGGAGTATTTTCTCCTTTTAACCATACAAATCAGGTGGTCCTGATGGGATTTTTCCGGCTGTATTACAGCATGGTTTTTCTATTATTAGGGACCACCTGCTCCACCTTTTTAAAGCATGCATTGCTTTTAGCACTGTTCCTCAGGTAAGGCTGGCAAATCAGATTACACTGATCCCAAAGCATTTCGGCATATCAGTCTGTCTTCAACATTTCTTAAAACGTTAGAGAGGATTGTCGACAGATTTATTAGAGATAAATATTTATCTAATTCTCCACTCAGTAATATGGAACATGCTTATAGGGTAGGTAAGTCCTAGGAAACGGCTCTACATGAACTTGTTACTAGGATCGAAAGATCCCTCAATAATAAAGAGTTTCTTGTAGGTAATTTCTTGGATATTGCGGGAGCCTTTGACAGTACATCGTTCTCGTCGATTATTAATGCCTGTACCAATTTCGGTATTGATCCCACCATTGTAAAATGACGATCTTGTTATTACAGTTGCTGGGAAGCACCTGAATGTGTTATTCGACTTAACTCAGAATGCCTTACGCACTGTGGAGTCGTGGTGTGGTGGAAAGGATCTACACGTTAATCCTTCTAAAACTGATATGGTTATATTTACCAGGAATCGAAATATTGTCCTGGAGTATAAACTTCAAAAATCGACTGCCATCTTTTGGCAGTGTAGAAATGTCATTTGGAAAAACCTAGGGTCTAGCGCCCAAAATGCTGTCTTTCATCTATAAATTATTGATTCTACCAATGTTATTTTATGCTTCCATGGTATGGTGGCCAGTGGTTAAATTAAGACTTCAATCATTAAACTAAATGGTCTACAAATTATTGCTTGTAGGGCCATTACAGGAGCCATGGCCTCGACCCCCCTTCTTGCCATGGAATCAATTCTATTCTTTCCACAGTTACATTCTTTCATTCTTAGCACAGCATGTTCTGCTGCGTTTCGGCTAAGGAGCAACAATTTGCAATCCGGTTCGTTTATTTTTACCTCGAAACTTGCTTGAAGATGATTTAGTACAATTTTCAGTGCTTCTTTATTTTCGGCCATGACTAGTCCATCATCAACATAAAGTTAATAAATAGTACTCTCACATTATTGAATTGTCCTCGATAAACAAAATGATCAACATTACTTTGAACGAAGCCGTATTTGCTCAAAAAGTGTGAAATATTGTATTCCAACAGTGCGGGGCTTGTTTCAAATCATACAAAGACTTTATCAATTTGCATACCATTTTTGAGTTGATGTTTGTCCCATCTGGTGAAATGACTTCCTGTAACTCGCCGTATAGAAATGCTGTTTTTACATCGAACTGAAGAATCGTAATTGAGTCAAAACGTGTTGTCAGTGCAAACATTTCATTAAAGTCAATGTCTATACCCTTTTGCACAAAGTCTTAGCTTGTATCGAACGACATCTCTATTCGGATTTCTTTTAATTTTGAAAACCCATCTTGATCCAATAGTGCTTTTACCTGGTGGTAACTTAACAACCTCCCAAGTGTTGTTCTTTTTGAGTGTATCTAATTCATCTTGTATTGACTTCACCCAATTTTCTGCATCTGTAGATGATATCGCATTCTGATTGTTTCGCGATTGCGGAACTGATAGCCGGCATTATCTTGATTATTTATTGACTGTTGTATTGTTGCTTCATGTTCTACTAAATCGTCTTCTATATCTCGAATTCCTTTAGTTTTATTATTTTCGGAGCCATGAACTTCTAATTGGTTTTCGGCTTTATTTGTAAAATCATCATCAGTATTGTCTTCTGGTATTTTAACCTTAACCGTATTTCTTCTTGGAAAGCAAACAACTGCATTTTCGTTGAAAGTAACGTTGCGAGAAACCTTGGTTTTTCCGGATTCTTTATCATAAAGCCGATAATTGGAAGAATTTCCGTCGTAGCCAACAAAACATTAGTTTCTTGCATTTTGGATCCAGTTTTGTGCGAAGCTCTTTTGGTATTATGCATATACGCCTCGCATCCAAAAGTTTTCGTGTGATCTAATATAGGCTTTTTACTAGTCCATACTTGATATGGAGTTGAATCGGGTGTTTGAGTGGTTGGAGTGCGATTTAGGATATACACTGCAGTGTTGAGAGCTTTACTCCACAAATTAAGTGGAACGTTCATTGTACACAGCATTGATCGTGCACTCTCCACAATAGTTCTCATATCTCGTTCCGCTCTCTCATTTTGTTCGGGTGTATAGGGAGCATTTGTTTTCGAAAGATACTCTTTGACAGTGGTGTTACAGTATTCGTAGTATTTCGTTAGTATTTTCTTTGGTGGTGATTGGTGAACCAAACTTATTGCGTGAGAGATTGAGAAATTCTTTGAAAGAGTCAAAGGCATTCGATTTGAGTTTAATGAAGAAAACGACACGATAACCGGAACTGTCATCTATGAAGAACATAAAATATCTCATTCCACAGGCTGATAGTTGAGACATGGGACCACATACGTCACCGTGCACAAACTCACCGGGTTTGGTTTTTCTGTTTGCAACTGATTTGAATAGTAACTTGTGGCTTTTTCCATAAACACATGCCTCACAGAAAAGTTTTGTGGATCGCTCTCAACTCTCCGATTACGCATAATTTTTGCCAGTTTTCGGAAATTAAATTAATAATGAAATTTTTGTAGTATTCTACAGTTTTTCTATATAATTTTATTTATAAAACACACAAAATACATAGGTGTACAATGGTACTTACTTTCTTTTAATTCGCCTTAGCCTTCTGTTTAATAGGTGCACATAATTAATTAATAATTTCAATTAATCAAATTTTAATTTTTTGTATATAAACAACACAAAACACAAGCACTTAATTCAAAATAAGAAATATCGTTAAAATTACCTTTTATTCAAAATAAGAAATGTCGCTAAAATTATCCTTAAAATACAACGGCGGTAAACTAGAAATGCAACTGCTGTAAATTGCTGTTAATGTCATAACTCATATCGTCAGAATTGCAAAGTTTCTGTGACAAAATATTTTGTACTATGTAATAAGAAAATGTCACGAAAAATTGTCATTTCATTAGAATCTACTTTAGCCCAGTACGGCTTTTTTTCGGAATTATCATTTTAGAGTGTGAGACATATATAAAATGATCGGTACAACTGGAAAAAACGTGTACATACCATTCGTTTTTGCTGTTTACCGATAAATATTTTGCATGTCCCCTCCAATCCATGTATATACCACTGTCACTGTCTTAACACATCGTGTGAATTCGGCTTTAGCCCTAAACTGTTATACAATTATAACACAATTTGTGACATTTAAAATTTGACAAATGCTTTGTTTTGTATATGTTTACTATTGTAATTGTTTGTGTTGTGCAAATCAGTGCGTGGATTAGAAATTTCGTGGATTAGAAGGGCATACAAATCCCAAAAATAAAATAAATAATGCATTTTAGCTGATTACGTTTATTCTGAATGAGTGATTTAAGTTGATACAACACAACATCTATGTATGTATATTGTGAAAGTATTTTCTGTTGTAAACAAGCATTTTAGAAACAAAAAATGTTGATTTTAATTTCGGAAGTTGATTTGAACATTTGAAACGAATGCTGAAGGTCATCATTTTGAGCAACTTTTGTGTAACATATGTAAATCAATTGGGGTCAAGTGAAAAAACATGTTTCGGGCCAAAGTTTATTATTTTTTTTTGTCAGATTCATGTTTTTTAAGTAAAATAAAGGCTTCTAAAAAAAAAAAAAATGTTGACCTCTGAATGACCTTCAAAGCAACCTGCAAAAAAAAATAATTATGCAGTTTGATTGCCCTTCTGAAAACAAACAACTTTTAATTAAAACATTTTTTGCTAAAATGCTTTTTTTTTCAATTGTGTCAACAAATGACTCATCTGTATACGTATGTATATAATTTGAAGTTTAATTGAAATTTACGTGCCTCTATCAAAATGGATTTGCCAACGAGAAACACTACAACAGTCCACCAAATAGATTTGATATGTCGCACTTGTTTAAACGGGTCGAATAATATGAAATCAATATTTAAGAACGATGATGGAGATGATATTTGTAGCATGTTACAAACGTGCCTTACTTCCGGGTTCACGGTAAGTATTTGTTGTTTATAAATATTTTGTTAAAGATCTAAACTAAAATTCTCCTGTTTCTAGATTCATGCACTGGATGGTTTCCCAACCAATATTTGTTCGGATTGTTTAAATAAATTACACATCTCGTACGAGTTTCGGCGGCAGTGTAATATTTCGCATAATAAATTTATACATTTGATGACGACAAATACAAATGGGGCACTTGATTCCAAGCTCGAGTACGGATCACTCAGTGAACCGACATCTACACTAACAAAATTGGTAAATTTTGAATTATATAAATGCCGTCTGTGTCCGAATCAATATACAATGTTGGGGGAGCTACAAGATCACTTTTCGAGCGATCACCCATATGCGACAAGTTTTAAAGATCTAGAAGGCATAATGAACGGAAATGATAGTGAACTATCCAAAAAAGATGGCGGCTCGAGTGCAAACAATCTATTAATGGATTGCGTTGAGGAGAAATACAAAATTCCCGAGCCTGTCTTGTTCGACATAAATTCTAAAGAGCATATCGATCCAAACACGGAGAATCAAAGAATTACCGTGGAGGATGGCTTTGAAGAGAAATACATGATTTGCGAGCCTGACGTACCCAAGATTTATAAGAGGAAAGCCCAATATGAGCAGGACGATGACGATGATTATCATCCAAGCGAAGAGTCCATTAATGAAAGCGATAGCAGTCTTGAAACGAACTATGACGAAGAGTATGTTAAACGTGATGTTAATGAAAGTACCAGCGAAGATGAGAATTTTAATTCACTTGTACCATTTAAAAAAAAATTATCACCCAAAATAGAAATCTGTGAAATATGTCATAAGGAATTCACGCCGCCGAGAAATCTCCTAATCGATATGAGAATCAAGCTTGGGCCCTTTACAAAATGGACGACAATCTGTACACGATGCAATCTATCGTTCAATGCAAAACATTCAGTCCTCGAACTACTCTTACGCCATCAATTCACCCATTTAGACGTGAAACCATATCCTTGCGGACTATGTGATAAGCGATTCTCTCATGCGGCCAACAGATACGAACATATGCAAACTCATGTGGAAATATTTAAATGTGACAAATGTGATCAACAATTTACAAGGAAATATGACTTGGAAAGGCATTATCATGGTAAAAAGCAGGAAAAACAGCATATTTGTCCAATATGTGGTAAAATATGTAGACGAAAGGATCAACTACGGGTTCATACTATTAGAATGCACACAAAAGAGCTACCACATAAGTGTCCACAATGCGGTAAGGGATTTTGCATCGTATCAGACCGTAATAGACATGTTCGTGATCGACATATTGTGAAACATACATCTGTTGATAAGAAAGGCGTCGAAAAGTTTTGCACTTGGTTTGTAGCCAAGCTTAAACCTTTTTCTTGAGCTTATCATTAATAAATTACATCTATGTATATATTAGGTATTCAATGAGTTTGATTTGCTCTAGATGAGATTGCGGGAAATAGTCGATCTGCTTATTAGAAAATGCAACCAAATGCAATGCAATACATCAGGTTGATTTTTCCCATTTTTAAACGATAATTGTTGTGGTTCATGTTTTCCATCTGGTGGCAGATACAAATATTTAAATTTATGTCGGATATCCCTGAAGCTAAATTCAAACTACAAAATTCGTCTTTACTCTTTACGTTGCTTTACAAGTCGATAATTGTTTACTGTACAAGTTGATAGCAATTGAACAACCGGAATGCTTTCGTTTAGCTTTACAATTCTACAGTACATACAACCATTGTGGGATTAATAAGATGCACTTTTTGCCGCACCACACTGCCTCTAGAGGAAACATGCGGATATTATAACTTTTCTGCCAGCTCTGGTAACTTTTACTATCGGTGATTGTGTTATGTTGCTTGAATCGGTTGTTTCTGGAACAGAAGATTGGAATTGGTCGTTCATTTGCTGCAAGAATGACACAACTCAAAAATTATTATTTTTGAAGAAACACTTTTAAAACTGTGCTGAATTGAAATACTTTTCGCTATAATTTTAAAATTACTTAGCATACAATTTAGAGATGTAATGGGGAAAATGTTGTTAGAAACACAGCGTTAAAGTACCTCTCTAATAACGCATGTGTGGGTAGGGTTGCTAGAAACTGAAGATTGAAAGAGAACTACTAAGAGAAATTTTAAATTTTCACTGGTCTCCCAAAATAGGAAGATAAATCTGACGTGAAAATTTAGTTTGACGAGTTTCGTAAATATTCTAGTGCGTATAACTTCATGATGTCTCTGACACCCATCTTTTATACAATTCACTTCGACAGTGGATTATCTTCAAAACGCAAAACCAAATGAAATTGCCAAAATTTATCTTCATATTTATCGTCATTATCGTCCGGAAAAATAAAGTGAAAAATGTGTAGAGATAAAATAGAGACATCTGTATGAAACCATATGAAGTATTAGGCCTAATTACTGCTTCACGGTCTGCAAATGCGTTGTTTCATCATATATTCAAATTCGGTTTTTGCTATTTCGAGCTTATCTGGTGGAAGTCTTCAATCTATAACGATAATTGCTTTGTTTACGTCGGCAATGATGAAGTTCCACATAAATTTTCTGCGAAGACCAAAGTTTAATACTGTTCTCTTTTCCCCTTAAGTATTAATTTGGGAACCGTTTGCAGCATACAAAAATTTTGAAGATTTGGACGCAGCTTCTCTTTTCTGTAGTTTTTGGTTTCTCCAAAATTGCATGTATGTTGGACGACATTTTATGGCTAAAGCACCGTATTTGTAATGCCACCAACACTTTTCGAACATTGGTTTACTTGCTGATGATGATCGTTCATTAACATTTAACATATCACCATTTTGATGAGAATCGCGACCGATTTTGACATTTGAATTTATTGATCCGCCGCGTCAAAATTTGAATTTTATTTTGCAGCGATGCAACGTATGACGCCGCATTTGATCCACTTTTGCTAATGATGAAAGTTCTCTAGCTGAAGTCGGATTAATTTGTGATGAATCACATAACTCGATCAATTTATCAGCCATCTTAGCAATGTCGTCAACAGGATCGTTAATTGTTGACACGATCATTCAAATTTGCGCTGGTAACCGTTGTAGCCACATTTTCTTGTACAACTCGCCAGTGAATTTGTTTCCGCCCAGTGTGCGCATGTCTTTGATAAGAGATAAAGGTTTTTTTATTACCAAGCTAGTTAAAGTTTTGAATTCTAGGAAACTGTATAATGTTCCACAACCGCGTAGTTAGAAAACAGCCATTGGAAATATATAGTTGGATAAAGAGACATTGGAAGTGAGAGATTGTCTGCTCTCCTAAGTCTTTCGCAGTTAACTTGTAACGTCCTACCTTACGTAATAGCCAATCGAGGACGCACGGCTATGAACCTGTTTTTACAAAGACTATTAAATCATTAAATAGCTCCAAGCAAGCCAACCTATTATACTGACATTAAAAATTGGAGCGGTCCATGAATTCTGCGCTGCAACACCCTTTTCAAGCGCCGTAGCTTTAGCCAGTGTACCGTTTGTTGGTTCCACAATGTGATCTTTGGATTGTGTTAAATGTTGCGCAACAATTGCTATTTTCTTCCCTTAATGTGTGTCCTAGCATCCATTGGATCTTTTTTGTACGGTGTTGGTTTATCAAATTCAAAATTTTGTGTTTGGTTTTTGGCTAATATCAGTGAGCAAATGGCGTTTTTTCAGTCAGTCAAAAAGAGTTTCATACATTCATGTTCAGGGCTTTACCTATGGCTATATATTAGCTCTATCGTTTTAATTGTAACTCCAATCTTTATTGTAATGGATGTTTATAAATTGTGTCTGCTTTGTATGTTGAGATTGGTTAATCAACCATGTTGTGGCTGACGATCCAGTTAACGTTGTGAAATTTAAAATTTTACCCTGGTTTGTTATAAGGGTATATTTTGTTTAGGGAATTATTTGTTTCCGGCTTCTCTAAAGGATTATTTGTATTTATAGTACATGTATTGAATAATATTGGTTTGCTTCTGTTTTTCCCTGTTTACAAATTCTGGAGTTGATATGACGTTGTTTCTTGTAATACTTACGTATATCGTTAGCACATTAGGAATTTCCGTAAAATCACATTAAGAATTTCCGGAATTTCCCTTCAACTTCTCGAGGCTTGTCCTTAACAGGTCGACGAAACACTCGGCCCGGCCGTTCTACTGTGGGTAGTATGGTGCCGTAGTAATATGCTCAATGCCAGTTTCATTACACACATTCTTGAAACAGTCGGAAATGAATTGTGGGCCATTGAGATTCTTCATTGTGGGCCATTGACTTCTTTCAGAACAGCACACATTGCAGTTTCAGCCTGGTTTGTTGCGAACTTGACAGGCAGCGATTTCACTGATTCGATTGCAAAACAATCTGCATGGGCGTCAATGCGAATTGTTAAAATGATGACATCGTCCGGTTCTGCATATTAATGAATCTTGAAATGAAATCGGCGTTCGCAAAACTCTCCGTACAGAGCATAGCGATTCAAACACTGCCAGCAATGACTGGTGACGGGTACGTAACTTTTTAAGCGCGAACACTAGCGCAAGGGCTCTCACTGGTTCTTCGCATAGTTCTTTTCAGTCTTGCTAAATGATGATGCTGCATGCATAATAGGCCGTTCCGAACCATCTTCGCATTTGTGCAGTAGTACCGACCCCATTCCGTAACTTGAGGCATCGGCAGTGCCAATCAAATGAGTACCATACCAAGTGATGGCTCCCAGAAAAGAACGAAGTATTGAGGTATCCGTTAGTGCCGGCAATTGCTGAATTACCTCAATCTTGGCTTTGCGGGGCGCAACCCATTAGTGTCCTTGTGGCCCAAGGACGGAAAACAGCTTCTTTTATTGGTCCTGCTCGTTCGTCCCAGCCACAATGATATCGTCGATATATGCTGCAATTGTGTGAAGTCCCTCTAAAATCGTGCCATCGACTTAATTGATTGATACGGATGTACGACCAAGCCTCAGCAAGATTCCACCGTACACCACCTTACATATAACAAGACCGAAGGATAGGAAAGGAATGTTAGCGTTATAAAATCGTGCCATCAACTATCGGAAAATGCCGGGTGCTGTTTTCACTCCGGACTTCAAGAGATTGACTTGGAAAAGCCTGATATGTCAATATGTGTATTAATCACGAAGATCTTCTAGGCGTTATCAAGACACCCGAAAGGTCAATATTACTGAAGATAGTGCAACCTGCGAATTTCGCAAAAATGTTACCTGGGGTGGATAGTGGGTACTGATTCGGCTAGTCGGATGTCACACGAGTACTTCCGTTTTTATTTCTGACAGTAACAATAGACGCTGCTGAGTAGGCAAAATCAATCGGCTGAATCACTCCTAAGAATTGCATCCTTTGCAACTCGTCTAGTATTGCTTGTGCAGCTGTGTAAGGTACTGGGCGCTGACGGCAGAAAGTCGGCTTCCCCGATTTCAGTTTAAGTGACATTTTCATCTTGTTACACAACCTCAGCGTATCCGCAGGCAGAGGGGTCCTTTTAACTCTGAACTCGACTTTTAATACCTTCGGGTACCGCCGCTGTCGTCACCGCAAAAACTACATAATGTAATAATAATCCACGAATAGATCTGAAGCCTACCCACATTATTAATAAAATAACCGATATAGAAAAAAAAAACTTTACAATTACAGCCAAAGAGAATATTTTACGGAACTAAATTAATTAATAATAAATAATTTAGGGAAAATTCAAATCCCCCCATACTTCCCCTAATTTTTGGTCTTCAACGGGGAAGGAAGCGTGGCGTCAGCGTCTTAACAGAGAAGTCAGGAAGCGCCATCCAGGTTTTTGGATTATATAACATTTCGCGAAAGAAATCGTGTCGAATAAACATTCCTCTTATCGCAATTATCAATAATATTACGTTGAATTAAATAAAGAATAATTTGCTCATTAAATACATTTTACAATTAAACTTTTATTTATGTAATTAAATATTGTTGAAAAATGAAATAAAATGAAACGAAAAAAAACGAAAAAATAACATTTTCATTTCTAATTTGGTTAATCCTGTGTGTGAACTGTATGAACCCGTAGAAAATTCAAAGAATTTTGATATAGTGGGTGAGTCTGGTAAAAAAGCGCACTTCCGTTTTTCTCGGGAATGGTTAGATATAGAGAAAATACATCAAAGTTGTCCGATAGGAGAAGGAAATTTGTTTGGTGACCTTAGTTTTGAAGAGGGTTTGTGCCCTCGGGTTTTTTAATGGGTTGGCATACTTTTGAAGCATAGCTACTCTGATAAGAGTGCCTCAAAAGTGCGCCAACCTATTAAAGAAACACCTTTTTTTGCCAGTATGTACATATCTTCAAAACTAACGTCATTCAAGGTCACCAAATAAATTTCCTTCCTCCGTCTGACAATTTTGATATTGGATATTTTCTCTGTATAACCATTTTCGAGAAAAATAAGGCATACTTTTTACCAGACTCACGCTGTTTGTATGGTATTTTTACGATCTACCTACGTGATTTTTTATTATGGGCATTCGTAAAGATCTTCTTTCTAGTCAGCTCGACTCGGTGTGCAAGTTTCATATGGATTTTAAGATTTTTCGACGCAGCGAACACCCTTTTACAAATTCTGCAGATAGTAGTTTCAGTTTTAGTGGGCTTTACAAAGCGATCGACTCGCCGGTTAATTTTAAAATGTTTTTTGTCTTTGTGCACCCGTTTCTTATGAATTCTGAGACATCGCAATGTTAAAAACGACTTTTGACAAATTTCACAGATTTCTAGTTTAGATGTAATATGCCCTATAGTTCGCTCGCCTTGCCCGTTGATTTTTGTATACTGCATTAGGTGTTTGAGTTTCATATGAATTTTCAGATTTTTCAACGCCACGAATGACTTTTGACAAATTTCACAAGTTTCTGGTTTAGATGGAATGGGCTCTACAAACTGCTCAGCTTGTTGGTTGATTTTTGATTGTTCTAGTCTAATAACGTTGCGGGTTCCTATGCGGGTTTCTAAACTCAAGGACGTGTCTTGTTTATCATCAATGCTTGATGATTTCGATTTATGAACTATGATTGGGGTTTCGTCAGTAATTGAATTTTCAGTTTGGTCACAAATCTGCATTCCATTTCCATTAGTCTTGTCACATTCAATGCCGGACTCTTCATCTCCGTCATCCGGCTCGATTTTAATTTCCATCAAGCTCGACGAGCTACGGTCTTCCTCATCCCCGTTAATTTTATGTAAACTCGCATCCTCCAAATTTGGTTCAAATGATTCATGGCATTTGAGAGGCCCTTCTGAATCCGTTTGTATAGTTTCACTTCCTGATTCATTTTCCACTTTCGCCTTGAGTTTTGGTTCACGAATATATGGAAATATCCCGTTTTTAATCAGCTCTCGGTGTCCGAGTGTCATATGAATTCTGAGAGATTTCATCGTAGCAAAAGACTTCTGACAAAGTTTGCAGGTTTGTTCTGTAAATGGAGGTATAGTGGGCAATACAGACCCCTCACATTCCTCGTTGATTATTGAAAAATGCTCTTTGTGTTTGTGTTTCATATGGATTTTGACAGATTTCATCGTTGCAAATGACTTCTGACAAAGTTTGCAGGTTTGTTCTGTAAATGGAGATAAAGTGGGCAATACAGGCCCCCCACATTCCTCGTTGATTATTGAAAAATGCTCTTTGTGTTTGTGTTTCATATGGATTTTGACAGATCTCATCGTTGCAAAGGATTTCTGACAAAGTTTGCAGGTTTCTTCTGTAAATGGAGATGTGGGCAATATAGGCCCATCACATTCCTCCGTGATTATTGAAAAATGCTCTTTGTGTTTGTGTTTCATATGGATTTTGACAGATCTCATCGTTGCAAAGGATTTCTGACAAAGTTTGCAGGTTTCTTCTGTAAATGGAGATGTGGGCAATATAGGCCCATCACATTCCTCGTTGATTATTGAAAAATGCTCTTTGTGTTTGTGTTTCATATGGATTTTGACAGATTTCATCGTTGCAAAGGATTTCTGACAAAGTTTGCAGGTTTCTTCTGTAAATGGAGATAGAGTGGGCAATATAGGCCCATCACATTCCTCCTTGATTATTGAAAAATGCTCTTTGTGTTTATGTTTCATATGGATTTTAACAGACCTCATCGTTGCAAAGGATTTCTGACAAAGTTTGCAGATTTCTTCTGTAAATGGAGTTAGATTGGGCAATACAGGCCCCTCACATTCCTCCTTGATTATTGAAAAATGATCTTTGTGTTTGTGTTTCATATGGAGTTTGGCAGATTTCATCGTTGCAAAGGACTTTGGACAAAGTTTGCAGGTTTCTTCTGTTAATGGAGATAGAGTAGGCAATACGGACCCCTCACATTCCTGGCTGATTATTGGATAAAGCTCTGTGTGGTTGTGTTTCACATGGATTTGTAGATTTCTCATCCCAGCGAACACCTTTTGACAAATTTTACAGATTTCTGTTTTAGTTTCAATGGGTTCTACAAGTGCTTTTGGTTGTTGTCGCTTAAGATTGTTGCTATCCTGCAGGTGGGTTTCTAAAATCAAAAAATCTTCATGTTTAAAATCGACATCCGATTCAAGAATCACGATTGGGGTTGCGTTAATGATCGAGTCATCATTTTTGTCACAAATTAGCATTCCATTTCCAATAGTGTTGTCGCATTCAATGCCGGACTTTTCGCCTCCGTCTTTGGGCTCGGCACTAATGTTGTTCTTTTGGTCACAATTCATTTCGATCGTATTTGAGCTGCAATCTTCTTCTAACATGTCGCTAGCATTCCCATTAGTTTTCTTCGTTGGCGGAGTTTCAGATCGCGATTCGCTTTCGGACTCGGGCTCCTTATTTATTAATGTCCCCATAAAATTTAACAAAAGTTCACACTGTCTTCGAAACTCATATGAAATGCGTAACTTTTTTAAACAATCCGAACATATTTTGTTCGGGGAACCTTCCATTATCGGAATCTAGAGCCAGGCGATATAATAAGGTAAAAAAAATACAAAAACATGTTTAAACAAATAAAACACTTACGTTTAACCCGGAACAATACTGTAACATTTTACTTATATCATTTCCATCATTCATAAATATCGATTTCATATTATTCGACTCATTTAAACAGGTACGACATACTAAATCCATCAAAACTTCACAAGCGTTTCCTCCATTAATTATGAGAAGCAAATTATCGTCCTCCAGTTTCGTTTCGTATGTCTCATTTGGATGATCACTTATAAAATTTACCAAAGTATTATGCGTAATTTCGCACTGTTGCCGAAACTCATACGAGATGTGCACTTTATTTAAGCAAGTCGCGCATATTTTGGTCGGTAATTCATCAGATGGTTGAATCTAGAACCACAGGGGACAAAAACATTAAATACTCAAACCAAACTGTTTATAAACAAAATCTCTTACATTTAATCCCGAACACGATTTTAACATTTTACATATATTAACTTTGCCATCATTCATAAATATAGATTTCATATCATTGGACTCATTTAAACATGTGCGACATACCAAATTTAAATCTGTGTTGGCCCCTTTGATCAGATCCATTTTGCTAATGTTCGGTTTTTGTGTAAAAATTGTGATATTTGAACGTAGAAAAAAACAATTTTAAATGTTATCCATATATAAATATATGTTAGCTAAAAAGCATTATTTTTATTAGGTATTTATTTGTATTTTTGTGTAATATTTTTATTTTATGTTTTTTTTTTTTTTTTTTTTTTATTTCATTTGCTTAGGCCTGAATACTATTTTATCCACACGACCTATTGGTATACATAACAATATTAAAATTTTATACAAGTGTCAAAGTTATTTTTTTTTTTTTTTTTTGTTCTATAAATTATAACAGTTTTATCTTTTTATCTTTCATGAATGGTTGAACAAAATATAGTTCTTAAAATTCTTATGGTTAGTAGGGTTTCTTATTTTAACATAAATATTTTTATAAACCGTAGTCTATTTCTTTTAGGTAATCACAAATTATTTTATAGTTTTTAATATTTTCTGATTTTAGGATATCTATTAGTTTATTATGTTGTATTAGTGTGTATTTTTGGCGTATTTGATTGAATTTTTTACACTTCTCCACTATGTGTTCGTTGTCTTCTATAGTGTTGCATATGTCACATAGGTTGTTTTCCTCAATTCCCACTGTGTTTTTAAATTTTTTATTTTTTGCGTGTCCTGTCCTCAATCTGTTTATTTGTCTGATGTTGTATGGGCTCATCTGGGCTTTGTGGTACCATGGTTTTGCTGGTGGTATGTTATTTATTTGCTTATTGTATTTCCCTATTTCTGTTGTCCAATTATTGTATTTTATCTTCCATTTCTGTCTTATTTCTTCTTCTATTATTTGATGGGCATCTTCTATAGTTATTAAATTTTCTATTGTTTCATTTGATTCTTCTATTGCTTCTTTTGCTAATTTATCTGCTTTCTCATTCCCCACTATCCCCATGTGGCTTGGTATCCATTGTATTTTGATCTGTGTGTTCTCATTTTCTGCTGCTTTATCTAGTATTTCCTTTTCATAGTATTTGTACTTTCCCTCTTTTATTACTTTATTTAGAGACGAGCAACTGCTTTTTGAATCTGTAAATATGACAATTTTTGTGAATTCACGCTGTATTGCTTTCTCTATTGCTATTTTTATTGCCAGTGTTTCTATGGTTTTTATAGTTGCTTTATTCTTTACGTTTATTTTAAGTTGCTCGTCTAGGTTTTTAATGTATATTCCAATTCCTCCCTTTCCATCTTTTAGTGCTCCATCCGTGTAAATTTGTTGATATCCTTTATATTTGTTTAGTAACTCTATGTAGAGTGACATTATTTCTATTTGGTTCATGTTTGATTTCTCACTTTTTTTTTTGATTTCTTCCTGTATTTCTATATTTTTTGTCTTTCTTATTATTCTGTTTTCTGGGTGCGCTATTTTTTCTAGAAAGTTAGTTTCGACATACAGCTTCCTTAGTTTTTCCATTATTTGATTATTTTTGATTTTCTCGGCTGTAACGCTGTTTTTGTTTATGTTGTTTGCTATGTACTTCAATGATGTTAGTTTATTATCTAGCTCCGCTGGTAGTGTGGCTGTTTCTGCTAGTAGTGTTGGTATTGGCGTCGTTTTTAGCATTCCTGTGCAAATTCTTAAGTTCTTATTGATTATTTGCTGTTTTATTTTGGTACAGTTTTTTATTTTTGTTGTAGTTATTGTGTCTGCAAATTTGGTCCTTGTTTGTATGATTGCTTTGTAAACGTTCGTTATCATTTGTGGATGGGCTCCTCCATTTTTATGAGTTATGGCTTTCAGCAGATTTGTTGCACTTCCTATTTCCTTTTCTAAATATTTGTAGTGTGGTAGTAGTGATATTTTATTCGTGAATGTTACTCCCAATAGTTTTATTTCTTTTTCTTCCGATAATCTGATATGGTTTATTTTTACATCTTGTCCTGTGGGTTTATTCTTGTATAGCCTCATGAATGTACTTTTCTCCGGATTTATTTTTAGTTCTATCTTCCTTAGTTCTTCGTTTAGCTTACTTAAGATTTTGTTGCTTGTTGCTATTGCTGCTCGTTCATTCTTTTCTTTCACTAAAATGGCTACATCGTCTGCAAATTGATATATTGATATCTCTGCTTTTTGAAGTTTATGTATTTCTTTGGTGTATATATTGAAGAGACATGGGCTCAGACAACTTCCTTGCGGGATTCCCTTATTCGTGATTTGTTTTATTGTATTTGTTCCATTATCTAATATTATTGTTCTGTTTGTTAAAAACTGATATATCCAATTAATTATATGTTTTGGTGTATCTATTTCCTTTAGTTTCTGTATTAGTATATCTTTTCGAACATTATCGAAAGCTTTTGATATATCGGTGGTTATTAATATTTGTACTTTTTTCTTGGCTTTTTCTGCTTCTATTTCACTGAATAAATTCACGAAATAATCCATTATATTATATCCTTTTCTAAATCCATATGAATTTGCTGGTAGTACTTTTTTATCTAATATGTGTTTGTTTAACTCCTCCAATATGGATTTATTAAATATTTTTGATATTGTGTTATGTAGGCAAATTGGTCTGTAGCTTCCTGTTTCGAATTCATCTTTGTTGGGTTTTTTGATTGGAATCACTTTTGTTTTTTTCCATTTTTCTGGATATATTTGGCTTATATATATTTCGTTTAGGTATTTCACTATATTCTTTATTATATTCGGGTTGATTTCTATTATATTTTTTAGCGTTTTATAAGAAATTTTGTTTTCTCCTGGTGCTGTATTTTGTTTTTGTTTTAATGTTTCTATTATTATTTTATCATTAAATTTATACTGCTTCACGCTTGTTGTTTCCATTGGTAGTCTTGTTTCTTCAATAGATTCTGGGAAGTTTTCGTTTAGAAATTTTTTTGCCATATCATAATCCTCCAACAGGTTGAAGCCGTTTCCTCTTTTATTTTTTAATTTATTTATTTTATTCCATAATTGTTTTGTATTTATGTTTGGATTTATGCTTGTTACAAAATTCTCCCATGATTTCCTTTTGGCTGATTTAATTTCCCTTTTCAAAATTGCAATTGATCTTAATAGTTCCGTGGCCGTGTATAGGTCCTTTTGTCTATTGTATATTTTTTGCTTTTGTTTTTTTATGTTCCATAGCCTTTGTAGTTGTTCATTCCACCATGTTTTTGGGTTATTTCTATGATTACACGTTACTATTCTTGTGTTTTGCATTATTATTTCTTCTAATATCGTTTCTATGTTTTTTTGTTCGTTGTTCTCTATTTCCTCTATGTTTGTTGTTTCCTGAATTACCTTTTTCCAGTCTATGATCTCTTTCCTTGTAAATCTATTTATGTTGATGTTTATTATTATTGGTAAATGATCCGATCCGACGTTTTCCTCTATGCAGTCCCATGACACTTTGTTGAATATATCCTGGGTACATAGGGTTATATCCAGTGTTGACGTTGTGTGGTTCCTTAGGTTTAGCCTTGTTGGTTTTCCATTATTTAGCAATTGTAGACTGCTATTTGATATTATTTCGGCTATTTTTTTCCCTGTGCTGCTTTCTCTTATTGCTTGTCCCCACATGTTGCTGTGCTCGTTTATGTCTCCTGCTATTATTGTGTTCTCGCTGTTTTCCATTTTATCTATGATTTTTTGAAATTCTTCTATTTCCGTGTTTCTATTACCGTTTGGTGGGTTATAGAATGTTATTATGTTTAAATTGTTATTTAGAACTTTTATTTTAATTTGTATTATTTCAATGTGTGTTAGGTTTAAATTTGTATCTACTTGTTTTACTCCTACTTTTTTATGAACTAGAAAGCCTACTCCTCCGTATCCATCCTCTCTATTTCTTGTGATTAATTTGTAGTTTTGTATCTGTGGTTTGTTATCTAGGTGTGTCCATGTTTCATTTAATATGGCTATGTCCACTTTTTGTTTGTTCATAAATACTTCAAGAAGATTTATGTTGCTTCTAAGGCTTCTTATGTTTAGCTGCATGATTTTGAAGTTGTTTTCCATTTTATTTTATTTTGAGATTATTGATCGCCTCCTTCACTTCCATTGTGAACACATCTGGAGACTCAATTGTCGTATTGCACATCTTTGTGATTTTACTTAACGCTTCTTGTAGTTGGTCAATTTTCATTCTTTGTTCCTTTATAATTCCTTCGTTTCTATTTGCCCTTTCGATCCATGCGTTAGGTGTTGTGTTGTTGTTCTTTGATATATTTGGATAGATCTGTAGGTCCAATTCTTTACTTATATTTTTTTGTTTAGGGTACAATGCGTTCATTGCTTCTCTATATGTTGTTTTATGTTTTATTATATGCATTTTAATTTGGTTTTGTTTTTTCTTTTCTGGGCAGTTTTTTGAATTTGTGAAGTGCTCTTCTCCTTCGCAGAATCTACATTCTGGTTTTTCTTGACAGTTGTGTGGATTTTCTTGTGTCATTGGCTTTGCACATTTACTACATCTTTTAATTTGTGATCTGCAAATTTTTTTAAAGTGTCCGTAGCCAAGGCACGCTGAGCAAAATTTGATTTTTGGTATGTACATCCCTGTTTTTATTTTAACTCCGTAGAACGATACTTGTTTCGGTAGTTCGCTTGCTCTTATTTCAATTCTTGTAATGTTTGTGTTTTTTAATTCTTTTTTTTCTCTATCCCATGTTTGCAGGGTCTCTATATGGGTTATTGGATAATCACAGGTCAGGTTTGCTTTTATTTCTTCCATCGTGAACTCCCCCGCCAATCCTCTGATGACTCCTTCCACGTGTGTATAATTTTTCGGTATGAAGCAAGTGTACCCTTTTTCCATTAGTGTTATGTGTACTGGATTGTCTTTTCTCACGCATTTGTTCGCTTTATCATACGAATCGAATTCCACTCTCGCTAGTTTATTGCTAACTTCGGTTATGTTTATTATTTTCACTTGGTTTTGTATAAACACTCTTGACAGAATCACACACAGCATATTTTTTGGTGTTCTAGCCTTTACTAACACGTAGAATGGTCCTTTATCGTTATTTAGGTACTTATTTTCTGGTCTAGTTGGCTGATCTTTTGTTTCGTTGTTAATATTTTTACCCTCATCCATTTTCTCGATCTTATTATTTTCGCTTTTTCCTGTTTTAATATTGTTATGTCTAGCCATTTTACTTTCCGTTTCACCGTCACTGTTATTATTAATTAATTTTCTTTTTTGTTTTATTTCCTTTTCTTCATATCCCATGAAATCTGCATCTGATGTTCTTCTTTCATTTATTAAATTGTTTGGTCGGCTTGGGCCGCCATTTTGATTTTCTGTTTTATTTTCTATTTTTGGTTTTTTGATTTTCTTCACAAACTTTTTTATTTTATTGTCTCTTTTTATTTTTGGAATTTTATTTCCTTTTTTTTTTGAATTTTCTGATTTTTCACCACTTTTCACTTTCCCACTCACTGCTTAAAAAACTCCTTTTTTCACAATATACGTGTTTCCACTTATACGGTCACAAGGCGAATGCGTTTATTTTATGTTATTAAATTGTTTTGAAAACATACTTTTGTTTTAACGAAATGTCAACGCTTGATGGCGCGATATGAAGTTTGGCATTTGTCTTTAAAGCTCCGCTAATCGCGCTGCCATCGTTATGAATGTATAAAATAATTTTTCCGGTTTTCAGCTCCGTAAGAGGAGCTATGATCTCTGTGAGGGGATCGTAAAGGGCATGGGAAGTGAATTGTTTTATCACAATAAATGTTGTAGCTACACTAGGCTTGAGTTTTATGAAATTAAACTTTGCGAAATACGTACATTAATTTGTTTATATTTTTGATCACATTTATTGTAGGTTTAGATTGTATGTATTATGTATACAGATTCCGGTTTGATAAGATTTTTTTTGTGAGATGGGATTTTGTATTAAAGAATGAGATTTTTGCATTTTGATTCAATGGAATGAGAATATAAATCCCGCTTATGTGAGATTAAATGACAAATTTTCTCGTCACGGAATTTGAAGCTGATATAAAATTAAAACTTGGTGGAAATGAATTTTCTGTAACACGCATTCTTGCATATCAAAAAGATAGGTTCATGCTTAAACCGTGTATGTTTTGAACCGTGAATCATCAATAAAACACTTTGGCAAATGTTTTGGGGATCTAAATAATTCGCGGAATCTAGCGTCAGGCTCAGTAAAAAGATCGCCACATTCCCATTAGTCGCTTAAGTTGTTCTAAATTTATTGTATCGCTGTTTACAAAATATTAAACATGTTTTTTAAAAATATTTCACAAATAAAATGAATACTTAAGAATGTAATCTGTGCTTAAAAGGTAAAACAGCTTAAATCGACTTAAGCTGTTTTGCCTTTTTTAATATTCAACGTTTTCTATCTCTCCTCTAACCTCACTAAATTTGACTTAAGTGGTAATGCCTTGTGGCCAAAGGCTCAAAGGCTGTGGTCGCAAGCCACAGCAACTTTAATCGGCATAAGTGAAAAATGAATATAATATTCAACTTTTACTAACACTCTAGAAAAATTATGAAATTTGAAATAAGCTGTTTTACCTTTTGACCACAGAAATAATTTACTTTCGATTGATTAAAATTTAATTCAATATACACATCAAACGAGACCACAAAAATAATTGACAGACAGTTTCCATTTTTGATGTTTGATTCGATTTAGAGAACTACTTAGTACCAGAGACTACGTATAGATTTCTCATTTTGCTAAAAACACGAAAGAAGTCAAACTTCTGATAATTCCAATGTTATCGTTGTATTACATATTCGAATTATATACGCGTCGCATTTAATTTATTAAAAATCATTGCCATATAAAATACACCAATACAATGAAATATCAGAAGTTAATTTGTTTTTTGTGGTGATTTTAGTAAAATAAGAGATCTACGATAAATGCGTTCTCTGCAAGTACTAAACAATTTATCTCGCAAAGAACGAGAACACATTTCTGGAATGATATTATTCAGTAAGAAATCGAAATTCGAAATAATCAAAGATTTTATTTTATTTTATTACATTTCACTAAACCGGGATCTTCCTAGAGATGCATGTTCGTCTATTGAGTGAATTCAGAGTTTCAGTCAGACGAATGTTCATCTTTCCTTCTTTCCGGTTTTGCTACATCCCATGATGACCAATCCGATGATAACAACTTAATCGATAACATTTTTGATCTCGCGATTCATACGAATTCTGTAAATGGCTTTGATGGGACCGAGAACTACCTATTTGAATAATCTTATGCTCAGTTACAGCAAGCTTTCCAAAGGTGGCAACAGGTTTTATCTGGGCTTTGCAGACGTCCAGTGTAATTTTGCGCAATATACGACGAGACTTCTGTGATTCTCGATGAAATGTCCAGAGAAGCGGGGTTTTGCTCAGTGACCCTAGATATTTCAACTCTGTCACCCTATCATATTGAGTATCTCCTGATACTCTGAAATGAAGTCTCCGCGTGTCTGTCTCCCGCGGTGACCAGATAATTGGCCTCCGTTTCGATGACCTGAGACTTAAGTACAGTAGTTTACCCGTTAAATAATCTATTAAAAGATAACGTTTCTTTTGCATGGGATAAGGATTGCGAAAATGCTTTCTTAATAATAAAGGAAAAAATGCAATAACAAAATTTTGGTGTACACATCACCTTACGGTGTTGGCGCTGTTCTCAGCCACCTGTACGCATTCAATATGTATCGCAAACATTAAACAAGACCCAGCAGCGTTATTCACAAATTGATAAATAGGCGTACGCAATTATTTTTGGTGTAAGAAAATTTTTCCAATATGTATACAATAATACAGATTTTTTCCACTCGGAAGGATTTGCCCACACTCTCAGCTTCACGAATGCAGCATTACGCGGTATATTTGGAAGCGTTCGATTATAATATTCAATAGCGAAATACAAAATTATGTACATGCAAATGCTGATGCAATGTCTAGATTACCTTCCGAAAGGAGAGATGATTCTATAATTGAGGAAGTTGATGTAATAGAGACATTACCTATTACTGTTAAAGACATTGAGAATTTAATGTTGAAAGGACATTGAGTTAATCGAAAATTGTACTTCATGTCAAATGGTAAAGCCAAATCCAGTTCAAACACATTGTTGGGAACCAGCGACTGAACCGTTTCAACGAATAGGTACACGCGGATTATGCAGGTCCTTTTATGGATCATTATTTCTTCATAATGGTTGATGCTATTTCTAAGTGGCCAGAATTTAAAATGGTATCTAATATTACGGCTGATACCACCATAAAATTATGTCGTGATCATTTTTCAAAGTTCGGAATTCAGAGCGCTATGTTCAAATATTCAAACATATCGTAAGACAATACATCCGGCAACTGGAAAATCGCTCTCAATGATCGTGTTTAAGACAAATACGTTCGACGTTAGACCTTATGGTACCTTCGGAAAAATTTACGAGTGATGAAAAGACATGCGATAAAGTACGAAGTTTTGATATAGATTCTAATATTGCTCTTCGGGATTATCTTTCCAAAGAAAAATGGAAATTTGGAAAAGTGACAAAAAAATTAGGCAAGTTACATTATTTGGCAGAGACAAGTTTTGGCTGGTCTCTGCGTATATGGATCGGGAGAAGGAGATCCCGCCGGATAACCTGGGGGACCTGATCCGAGAAGCAAGGAAAAATAGGATTGGTGTGATACTCGGATGTGATGCAAACGCGCATCACACAATTTGGGGGAGCACTGATATTAATGAGAGGGGTGAGTTATTTTTTGATTACTTATTAAATACTAACCTTTCAGTCTGCAATGTTGGGCAGGAACCGACATTTATCATTAGCAATCGGCAGGAGGTTCTAGATGTGACCCTCTCCTCGGATACTATTTTTCAGTTGATTAGGGGATGGAGAGTGGCGAAGGAGCACTCATTCTCTGATCATCAATATATAACTTATAACCTTAACATTCACCCGGTTACCCAGAAGCCTTTCAGGAATCCTAGAAGGACAAACTGGGAGAAATATGGGGAGGTGTTGGAGGAACTATTGCCGGAGGTCCCCGGACCTCCGGAGACAGTGGAAGAATTGAATTGCATTGTGGATGTTGTCACAAGAGCATGCAATCTTTCCTTTAATGCTTCTTGCCCCCTGATAAAGCCAAGGGGCAGGCAGAAACCGGCATGGTGGTCCATGGAGTTGGAGACCTTTCGGAAGGCGTGTAGGACAGCCTTTAATAAGGCAAAGAGCACGAGGCATGTACGGGACTGGGACTCCTATAAGGAGGACCTAAGAAAGTACAAAAAAGAATTGAGGAAGGCACAGAGGGGATCTTGGAGACTCTTTTGTGGTAGAATGGAAGAAGTCTCTGAGACTTCCCGCCTTAGGAAGATTCTATCTACTAACCCAACTAGTCCTAGTTACTTAATTAGACCAGACGGGTCATGGACAGCTTCAAGTGCGGAATCGTTGGAGCTTCTCATCGATACCCACTTTCCGGGAAGCTTTGATGACTCGATGGAGCCTGGAGCTCATCGAGGAACACCTCCAATAGATATGGAGGGCATATTGGATAGAGAGCGGATCAGGTGGGCGCTGCAGGGTTTTAAGCCTTATAAGTCGGCGGGCCCGGATCGGATTATACCAGCAGAGATTCAAAAGAACTCGGCAGCCATCATCCCCTGGCTAGAGGTTATCTTCAGGGGATGTTTGAAACTAGTCTATATTCCTAGGAATTGGACAGAGGTCAAAGTAGTCTTTATTCCGAAATCGGGAAAGAGCTCACATGCTCGTCCAAAGGACTTGAGGTCTATAACTCTATCATCCTTTCTGCTGAAAACCCTGGAAAGGTTGATAGATGTGTTTATTCGATCAAGAATTGAACCCAGGAATTGGGCAATGTCGCAGCATGCGTACTGTAAGGGAAAGTCGGTGGACACAGCTCTGCACGATCTAGTACGCACAATTGAGAAATCAATTTACTTGCAAGAGTTTTGCATGGTAGCATTTCTCGATATTGAGGGTGCTTTTAATAATGTAAAAACGGAGGCGATCATGGAAGGATTGTCTTTTTTGAAAGTGGACTGCTCTATAAGTAGGTTAATAAATCAGATGCTGGTAAGCAGGACTATTACCTCGGAGCTGGGAGAGTCCAAGATTAGAAGACGGGTGGTTAGAGGAACCCCACAAGGAGGTGTAATGTCCCCCATTCTCTGGAGTGCAGTGATTAATGGATTGCTGCTGGAACTAGAGAGAGAGGGGATAGGGGTTGTAGCATATGCTGATGATGTAGCGATAGCTGTCTCAGGCAAATATCTAGATACGATTAGGGATGTTATGCAGAATGCACTCCTGATCGTTACGAAATGGGCCAGCAAGTGTGGATTGGGGATTAACCCGTCCAAAACAGAGCTGGTACTATTTACTAGGAAATATAAAATTCCGGTGGTTAGCCCTCCTGTCATAAACGGCAGCGGACTAGTTTTTGCTGACCGAGCGAGATTTCTGGGCATAATCTTTGATAGTAAGCTCAGCTGGAAGCCTAACACTTTGGAAAGAGTGAATAAGGCTATTGTAGCCTTATACTCGTGTAGAAACGCTATAGGTAAGAGATGGGGCTTGAAACCGGAGCTGGTATACTGGCTCTATACCGCCGTGGTAAGACCTGTGCTAATGTACGGGGTGGGCGTTTGGTGGCCAGCTCTAGATAAGGTAACTTATAGAGGTATGATGGAGAAGGTGCAAAGAACGGCCTGTATGCTTATAAGCGGGGCGCTTAGGACAACACCTACACGCGCTTTAGAGGTTATGTTCCACCTTATTCCAATCGACCTTTATGGTAAACAGATGGCAGCCAACGTGGCTACGAGGCTCTTGGCTGTCTCTCAATGGAAGTGTCTTCAGGTGGGACACTCGACGATAGGTAGATTCGCTGGCGAAGAACTGGCGAATCTGGATTATATCACACCAACGTTGTGCTTCGATAAGGGTTTCCGTACCATCTTTCCCTCAAGGGAATCCTGGAGAAACGGATCAATCTTGGAAAACGAGGCAGTGCAATTTTTCACGGACGGCTCGAGGCTAGACGATCAGGTAGGAGCCGGAGTCTTCTGTGATAAACTTAATGTTAATATTTCTGTTCGTCTCCCTGACTACTGCAGCGTGTATCAGGCTGAAGTGGTGGCGATCGGGCAAGTCATGACATGGTTGAAGCATAATGTGGTATCCGGGAGGGATATCGCAATTTATGTGGACAGTCAGGCAGCGATCAAGTCACTTGGGGCAGTTTGTCTGAAGTCGCGGGTGGCGCTGGATTGCCGATCATCTCTTAACGAGATGAGCGAGTATTTCAGCATCCAGATAATCTGGGTCCCGGGTCACTCGGACGTCACGGGGAACTGCAGGGCGGACGAACTAGCTAGGTACGGTACGACTCTCCAGATGCAGCCGGAAATGGTAGGTCTGGGGAGGCCTATGGCAGTGCTAAAATGGGCGCTCAGTAAAAGGGCAATCGCCTTGACAAATGAGAGGTGGATCAACACTCTCACGTGCAGGGTAGCAAAGCAAGTTTGGCCAAAACTGGACTTGCGGCGCTCCAAGGTACTAATATCCCTGGGAAGACAAGAAATAGGATTGGTCGTAGGGATAATGACAGGTCACTGCCTTTTTGGGGAGCATGCGAGAAGGCTGGGGATACAGACGAATGACTTTTGTAGAAGTTGCATGGACGAAGAGGAGGAGGAGACTTTGGAACACTTCCTATGCTCATGTCCGGCGCTATCATACAGAAGGCATAAGTATTTGGGTGTGTACGGTATGGACAGCCTTTCGGAACTCGCGGACTGTGGAGTGCGAGATTTATTACGCTATATAAATAGCTCTGGTTGGTTTCAACGGGAGTAATGGGGAGATGGGATCCTGTGGTATCACAACGGGCCATTGCTGGCCTAAGTGTGCGATAGCAGCCACTTCAACCTAACCTAACCTAACCTACATTATTTAGTTGAGCTGAACGATGGGAGAATTTGAAAAAAACACGTGGACCAAATGCGTAAAATAGGTAACTTAGCGAATGGCGAGAATTTACCTTATACAGATAAGTAGATAACCAATAAAGGTAAAGGCTTTTAGTAGATAAAAATTCTGATAGTGTTTCTAACGGACTTATTGAAAGATAAAGTGAAGGTCGTGATTTAATTGAATTAGCGACTGTAATCGACAAACCAATGTCATTGCCGGTTAGTCATGTTTCCTGCAGCGCTATATGAGCCGTTTATTTTGAAAGTGGAATAAGTCACTTTTTCAACAAATCGAGTTAGTGATATAAATGACAGTATAATCTTTCTAACGGTAAATAATTTATTGTCAAAACAAGAAAAAATGAATCCCTAACACTTGTGTAAAAAATAAAAAAATTCAAAATTTCATGTTTTTTCATTTATTGTTTTTCTATTCTTTCATTATCTCATTTCAACAAAACTTTGACTTATTCCACTTTCAAATTAAACAGCTCATATCAAGACGCGAACGCTTGTTTGGAGAGTTGATGAAAGCTCTCCAGGCGATTTAGCTTATCGCTTTTGCTCTAGTTTTAATTTTCGCTAATAGATGTCAGCCACTTTGGTTAAAAGATCGTTTTCAGAACAATTACAAAAGTTTTTGTTCGTTTTGTTACAAATCCACACAAACCTGCGGTACTATTTTGGATTTTCCGGGGAATTTGGAATTAATTTACATGTGATTTTCTGGAATAATTTTTATTACTTTTTCAAAGTGTACTTTGGTGATTGGTACTTCCAAACATTGGGGGGAACCAGATAGTACCATTATAAGTTAAAACTAAAAAGTTATTGCATTGTAAATGCTGTTTGGTTTTAAAGTCTCACGAGGAAATGATGTAATTAGTAGCTAAATACATATAAAATTTCAATAAATTTTTATTAGGTTTAATAAACTTTTATAGGTTTGTCAAATACAAAAAAATACATATTGTACCGCCTAGATCCAGTTTTATTAAAGAACTTACAAGATTCACCATTGTGTCGCAAACTTGCACCTTCAAGTCGTTGCGCTTATTGTCTGATGCAATTTCTTTTGGGATGTTGCGTGTTTCATTTTCAGCCTGCGATGAACCCAGCGGTGTTTTTCAAAATTATCTGACCGTGCAAAGGACTCATCGCATTCGTCACATTTATATGGCTCGAGTTTCAAATGTTTCTAAATAGGTATAATTGGTTTTGTGGTCCAGGCGAGAAAATTTCTTACTGCATAGCTTGCAGGACTAAGGTGTCTCGACCGAATGCACTTTTCGGTGTCGTTGTAAATTGAAAGATTTCGAGTATGTTTTAATACACTGAAACTTCATATGTTGGTTATATCCAGACTTATGTAGTTTGCATGGTTCAACGAATGATGTATCACTTTTATTCTCTATTTCAAGGATTCTATTTTCATTACTAGACTCTTCATCATTACATTCATCTTTGAAATTTATAACGAATATTTCAGACCCACTGGAAATCACGAATTTCTCGTTTTTAATATCGCCCACGTCCATTGCAGGTACTTCAATCGCGTTTCCATTACTTACGACCAAATTTTCAACCTCCACTTTGGTCTCATGCATCTCATCATCTCGATGAGAGCTTGGGCTAGGATGGGTTCCAGTTATCAATTCTGTTATAGATTGGCCAGTTTCACTCGGCCTGGCGATTTTACTCTCGGTGTCGAAATCACCAACCAGTTTTGTTCCCATACAATTTACCAATGCGTTATTCGAAATTGCACATTGTTGTCGAAACGAATAAGAGATGTGTAATTTAATTAAACAATCAGAGCATATAGTGGTCGGAAATCCATCCAGGGCATGAATCTAAATTCAAAGGTTATCAAAACGTCAACTAAACAAATTGAATTTTATAAAACTAAAAAAACTTACAATTAATTCAGAACATGATTGTAACATTTCAGATATATTTTCGCCCCCATCGTTCATAAAGATGGATTTCATATCGTTCGACACATTTAAGCATGTACGACACACCAAATCCATTTGCAGATCCCTCTTGACAGTAGCATTACTATTGTGACAAAATAAATTTAATCCAAATTAAATAATAAAGTTCGAATTAAATAAACTTACAGTTTTTCTGCCAGAGATTGGGTTTCCTTCTCGTTTGTGTCCACTTCCATTAACCGAGGCTGTGTCCGCTCAATATGAACATTACTAGTAACCGTGGATTTTGCCGTGACATCTTTCAATAAAGATGATATTTTACTTTGCTTACTACGATTTTGAACTCGATTTATACGATCCTGTTTTGTATCAGAAATTGGTAAATTACGCACAGAGTATACACTTGGAATCGATCCCGGCTTTAATTTGCGTACATCCTTTTCGGAAATTCCTACAAATTTACATCAAATTTATAATTTCAATACAAAAAAAAATTATTACAATAAACTTATACCCATTTCAAATTTTAGATTCCTTTCAAAATCATTTGGAATAAAATGTTCGGAACAAATTCGAAATGTTTCACGATTGAATTTATCTTTTCTTTTGCAAAACCTAACCCACTTTTTCAATAACGCGCGATCTTTTCTAGGAAAAGAATAATAGCTAACATTTTGATTTCTTTTGGAATATTTATTATAGCAACTAAAAACCGCACACTGCATTATTTTGTATTAATCTTTATTTATTTTGTATTTATTACATATAATAATTATTACTAAAATTAGTTTACAAAAATGTTTGTTTGTTTATTTTCTTCACGATTGGCGTCAAGTCAAAATATAAATGTCAAAACAAAACAACTAAAGGAGCGTGCTTTCGTGCACGTCACTGTATTACGAGAATGGTATAAATTGTTTGGTGTAAAACACTTCTTTATGGCGCCGCAGCTGGCACGTCGAGCGGTATGTTTCTTTTTTGAAAAAATATTATTCATTCAACGACAAAAATCTTTATCCTAAAAATCCCGGTTAACTCCATCATTGAAACGTAGTACGTGTTTCCATGGACGAGGTTGGGTTAGGCTCGATTGAAATTAGTTTATCGATTTTAAAATGGATCGTTTCGGTTTAGGGACAATTTATCGTAAACAGGTTACCGTAAAGCAATTTATCGTAAATCAATTTATCGTAAAGTGATAATTTTAGACCGATTGGGTAAATTAATAGGGTTATTGGGTTATGGCTAACTTCAGGTCATAAAAATAAAATAAACGAGGTTGACGACTACGACACATCCGGTGGACTTCGTTAAAAACGGCGAGGATTATAATAAGACGTTGAATTCATAAAATCTGTAATCATAAGGGGAAATAAAATTATAAAAATAATTATTGACGATTGTAAAAGTAGAGAAAGCGCCTCTCGAGGACAATAGTTAAAATGACGCACCTGATAAAATGACATTTGTCACAAATGCGACGAAAGAAAATTTAGCAATGCGGTAATTAAAAACTGTTTTTATAGTCCGATCTTGGAATAATTTACAATTATTAGCAATCCGGTAAGTAAAAATTGTGTTTACAGTTCAAAATTGGAATTGTTTACAATAATTTCGAACGTCAAATTATCAGGTACCTCAGTTTAAAAAATTTCCACTAGGTGCAATCCGTGATGCTCCAATCGTCAATAAGAGTGAGGATTGAGTGAGAGTCTTGTTTTATTTGAATCATCAGAGTTTGGAATTAAGATTATACCGATTATGATGAAATTCGACATATACCCGGAAGCCGTACTTCTTTTATAGCAATTGATCGTACTGAAATTATTTGTATTAAAATATTTAAAGGGATTTTGAATTTTAAATTAACGCGCAAAAATTATTTTATACAGAATAAAATAATTGCGGAAATCAAATAAAATTTTACTAATTTTTTTAAAACATAAAATATTCCGTTTTAACGGAAAAATTTACTGTAAAACAAAAATTAATATTAATAAAAATAATTTCAGTACGATCAATTGCTATAAAAGAAGTACGGTTTCAAAAGATCGAGCAGATGATCTGAAAACGGCAACAAACACATACATTTGGTATTTGAGTATACCATTCAAGTGACAGATGTTGGCTTGATCCAAGAAGTTTGTGTCACTGAGGACGGGGGGCACGTGAAAAGAGAAGGTAGGATTTGTTCGTGCATGCTCGTTAAAAGTAATCTAACCTGTAGCGATGCAAGTTCTCATCACACAATCTAAGGAAGTACGGATACAAACGAGCGACGTGAGTTACTCCTTGATTACTTTCTAAGTACTAATTTTCATATATGCAACATTGCCAACAGGCCGGCTTTTATACCTAAGAATAGACAAGAGGTACTAGATATTACACTTGTCTTAAACTATTTGATGAATAATCTATTAAATTGGAAAGTATCGGAAGACCATTCCTTTTCTAATCATCGTTATCTTCAATTTGAAATGTACATGGAATCTCCTAAAAGTCCAATCTACAGGAACAGGAGGAAATTCGACTCCAGAAACTAGGCAAGAACTTGACGCCTTAGTGGACAAGCTGTCCAATGCTTTTAATAAAGCGATGGTAGGCTCTAGTCGTCTTAGTAGGCCTATAGTCAATCTCGGTCAACTTGGTGGCCCAAGGAGAATTAACAAACCCGTCAAAAATGTAAGATGCTCTTAAGACAGGAAAACAGAGCTGCTGTGGGCTGAAACCCCTATAAGGAAGCCCTCAAAACATACAAATATGAATTAAGAAGTACCATAAACATATTTTGGAGACATGCGGTAAAATCCAGGGATATACAGGGGCTTTGAGATGTCAAGGCAACACAAAGTTCTATCTACTGGCCCTTCCATTTCAAGTTATCTTCCAAGCTGGCTCGACTTGGCACCCCAGGCCATATCACAAAATGTAGAAGATACATTAAAATGCCTCTTGCATCATGCAAACTACTGCTTCAGCAAGAAGCTGGTAAGTTGACGAACGATAGATGGTCGAATAGTACTTCATGCGTAATAACCGAGCAGGTTTGGCCAAAGTTAGTATTCTCACATGACTACTGTCGCAGTTTTGAAGAAGAAAATGAGCAAGAGACAGTACTCCATCTTCTTTGCATCTGTCATTCTCTAACCCAACCAAAACAGGCTAAAGTTTCTAAGAACGTACTTTGACAGCGCTTTTTCAACAGTTCAAAATGGTTTCAATGGGTAGGTATAGAAAGTAATAATTTATGGTATGGCTATGGACCAGCCTGTGTCTATGCGGGTCTTCTTTAAACCGCCACCTTAATCTAACGCATCCTAACCTATATGCGTTCGAACAACAACGTGACTGATTTTCTGTCACAAATCAACGCTATGTGTCTGCAACTTGCAACATCATGAGATCAACTTCGAAAAAATCACTGTTAGCCAATAAGAAGATTCGGAATTATAAAAGACCCTAAAATATAAGCAAAAAAAATTAGCCCTTATACCAAATTACACCCGGGGAATAACTTGACCAACATCAACCCAAGATGCAACAGATGGAGGAACAATCAGAACTAGCAGAAAACCGCGGGCAAATAAAAACTACTAGATGCATCTGTATAGTAGAGCACTATTACTAAAGATACAAGTTAAACGCAAAAGTGATTGACTGAGTTTTGATTGAAAGTAATCTGAGTCAAACTTTGTCAGTTCAACTAAATTAAAGTTTACAACTCCATATAAAACTAACTCAACCAACCAAATTTAAGTTGATCGAACCGCCGAGTCGCCGTTTACTTGTTGAATTCACCTCTGACGTTTTCAGTCAGATCGCTTTCGGTTTAATGTGTATCTTTAGTATATTTCTCAGAAGGTGAAGTACTGTGGGGTTACTCACAGATGGCACCCAAAAATAATTAATAGAATACATCTTCTTTCTCGTATATAATTCATATCTCCGTGGCGATTGATTTTCTGTTTAGAGATAGTGACTTGATATCACGCGGAATATATTAAATTACTTTTGATATTCATGAAATCATGTAAACTCCGAGCAAATTCTTTTTTTTGTTTATTATCCATGACTTAAGTTCAATTGGACTTCGTGATATTTGATTGCATTTAAGTATAAAAGGAAATCAGCCAAATGTGTCTCGTGACTTTATTTACACTGTGACTTTGAAATAAAATCCCACAGGCTTTTGTGGTTTGGTTATTCAATTAAAAAATTCATCATCACAAAATGTGTGATATCTAAACACAATTATTTTTTGGGATCTATAGATAGAGCGTATAACTCAGTGTCGTGTGTGTAGGTGTACAACTATACACTATAAACTCATCGCCTTTGTATTAAGCACGATGTCTCCAAAACATTTTTGTTGTTGTTAATTATAATTATATATATTTTAAAACCAAAAGTGATTTTGTTATTTATTTTATTTAATGGGTTAATAAATTATAATGTATACTAAAATATAAAAAATATTTTCCACTCACGTGGGAGTTAGTCAGGCGACGAGTGTGACTAAATGGTTTATTAAACTAATGTGTTGGAGTGTCGTAATGGAAATGATTATTAACGTTTTAATTAATAATTAATTATACATCTAAACTATTAAAATTGCCTTAAACTTTGAACCAAAGATTCTAAAAAATCGTGCGAAAGATGATTTTGGTATACGCAATTTAAGTACCTTGAGTTATTGTTCCGTGGCATAACGCCTACAAAATATTTTTTTTGCAAATTATCGCATTCAAAGGTACATATTCTAATGCTTATGTAACTTGAACTTAACTATAATTAATTATTTTTTACAGTGATTGTATTACTTTCACATGAATCGATTTGTATAATATTATGATAATGTTTATAAAATTAGCTTGATCCCACAAAAAACAAAAAAAACTCAATTTTCCAGTCAATACGTAGGCCCAAAATTAATTAATGAAAACCGCAAAGCCTCCACACAATTCATAATTTTTCGTCCATATATGGGTATCTCTGGACGAAGCACGCATCATCGTCAAAATCATCGGTTTATGATTCACTGTCTTAATTGAATGAGGCTAATTTAAATAAATATGACATTTACATGTATTTACATAAAAAGGCTAATTTACTTTATTTGTTATGTGTACTGTACATATATACTTTATCCTGCCCACCTGAGATTTACGAGTAAATAAATGACCGTGCTCTATCAAATCGAAATGATTGAATGCCAAAAGGAAATCATAAGAAAACTTGCATTTCTATATTGTATTATGATAAAGCGTTCATTTATTTTGTATGTTTGGTTTTTAATTAATGACCTTGCAAATTTCTTAATTTATTGTTATATGTTTTGTATTTATTATACTCATATATTCTAGTTTAATTGTTTGTTAACAATAAATTTCCCATCTCTCTCATAGATAGTCTCAAATGAAATATGAAAATTTCTTATCACTTTGGAATGCAAATTAAATATTCATATTTGATTTAATTAATCCAAGTATTGACTAAGAAATAAATATGCGATTTATTGGTTAATTTTTAGATTTAATTATAAAGGAAATACAGTTAACTGTATTGAGAATGACGTCTTCATCGAACGTATATTATATATAAAACTAAAACTCACTATTGCTATTTACTTATACACACATTAATAATCAATATTTATTGAATGATTTAACTAGATTTATTAATTAATATTTATTTAATTAAATATCGTATGCAATCACAAGATATCGATTTTATTATTATAAACGAACGTGTTTGTGAAATTTCGAATATTAGATGTATTCTACTACTCTAACATGTTTACGATAATCATTGTAGGTTGGATGATATGTCATTATTTATTTGCAATCCGCAACCAATTTTGAAAGAGTTTTTGATTAATTTATTAGGAATTATGGAATAAAATAACGTTGTCCTTGTTAAATTGTATAAAGGTTAAAAAGCAACGTAGAAATTGTAAAAAAGGACAAAATTCATTAGATCTTGTTAATTTTCACAGGTTTGAAATAATTTAAAGTTTAATTGAAGCCTACACTCAATCCACCCTGCTATTAAGTTGTATAATGCGATGATTTTAGTACTAATTGGCAACATCTCCAAATCAAGCTTCATTATCATATCGGGTTTGATTATAAATCTATACTTTACAGTGCTAATGGAACTGGATCCCACTTAAAAAAAGCGATATGAAAATAATTTTTGAGGTAAAAAGTGCAATACGCCGAAACTTACAATATCTTTAACAGACGTACAAGAATCATAGAATCAAATTTAAAACATTGGCTCCAAATCCCATATTTGTGTCTTTCCTTACCTATTTGCTTTATTATTCTGGAATGGCTATCGTAGTTTGTGGTATTAATTTATTCACATTACTGTGTTGGTCAAACTTAAATTGCCTTCTTAAGATATAACACTTTAAGTTTTGTCATAAATAGTGTAATTGAAATAAAGCGAAAGCCGACTGAAATTTGGTCAGGAAACCCTAAATATCGTTTCGGGTTTCAGATTGGCCAGCTCATAAATTTTACAGCAGTCTAAAAAACCAACTGCCAATACTAACTTTAAAGATTCTCCTAATACCTCACGATTTCAATTAAAAAAAAAAATTGATAGGTTGAATAAATACCCAAATTTCTTTAGGAAATTTATAATATTGAAAATTTTATGTTAGGAAATTTGGTACAATTTTTTATTATGAGACAGATTTCACATTCACCTTACACTTCCGTATCATCTGTCTTGTATCAGTCACCTTATATTATAGGCCAAACCTTGAAAATTTTGTTTGCTCTCAGTTTCCTATTTTAATAATTAATTACCTGCGTAAAGCCCTAGACAGATTATAGCTGCGTTTTTCTATAGATTGTTGCTCGAGATCGCGATAAACTTTTTTCGATTTTTTAAACTACATAAAGTAATTCATAGACTTTTGTGGTAAAGATGGTCGTCATAATTTAGAAATAAAATAATTTTAATTTATATATTCAATTAACGTAATTTATTAATCCATAATTATTCATTCAATTCACTTAATGAGCCGAGAGGGTGTTAACGAATGCCGATGTATGCTTATCTTCTTTATGGTACACAATTATTGCCCAATGCACAAAACATATTAGTACAACTTACTCTGAGTTCTAACCACAATGTCTTACGTCATTACGTCAAATACTACAAAACCGACATTCATCACAACTTTAATTATAATTTTTAATAAAATTTATGTTTACGAGTTCGCTACAGTTCTATGGTTTTTTGTTGGACACAACAGAGTTCCTGAAATTTGAAAATAAATTATGAACTAATGGAGAAATTTCTTTAGTACACATCTAGTAGTTCATTTCTATTTATTTCTCAAATGTCAAAAAATAACACTTGACAAAAATTTATTATTTTGAAGATTGTAAAAGAGAAGATATACAATTATAGTAGTTCAAACGCAGTTCATCCAAGTCAATGATAGTCATATCAGTGAATCATTCTGGCAGCTTGTTGTATTATTTAGTGTGGTATACCGGTGGTACACTGGCAAATGGGAGTGTTTTTCATCGCAGGGTGGGGTAATTGTGACATTTCTAAAATTTGACCTTGTAGTTTTGAATGGATGGTATGAGATTTGCTTCGAAACCGCAGCGGGGCATAAGGTTTTCCAGCATAGGCATTGAGTGTGGACGATTTCAACTCTTTCATTGATAAAGCAATGATGTCCGAACATTTCATAATGGAAAATTCTTTACGAACCTTTACGAATCCGATTTAGTTAATTTTCGAGATTAGCCGTAGTTAGATTTACGGTATTTATGATTTATTTTGAGTTTAGGACTAAGGCAATGTAATGGGAGTGTATTATTTAGTTTGACAAATATTATGAACAGTTTAAGTGTATTAACCGTAATTTAAAAGAGATTAGCTAAATCGGATTTAACAAATCGCATTCTGTCAAGGGTATAAGGCGGGTGATGTTGTTTATCACATTAGTCGACTTGGTTTTGGTGTTGTATGACCCCTTAAAAGTTCGTACTCTACGCTCTAAAATCCGATTTGACGTAGATTAGAAGAATGCGATTATGCTTCTAAAATATTTTATGTCGGATAGTTTAAATCAATTATTTTTATTCTTCAATTTGGAAATTATTGAACACACAATGTGTCTTGGATGATTCAATTGAGAGTCTGATTTAGGCGTATTGGTTTTCTATTCCATTGTATGAATGAAAATTATTGAAATTTATACTTTTGTAGCACAAATTTGCATGCGCTGAAAATTATCTTTCATTTTTTCATTATTTGGCACCTGTACTAGTACTAAATTTTTCCAACAAGCACTACGAAATTTCCTAAAATTCGTTTCTAACGGTATAAGTATCAATCTTAAATTCGATGGTTTCCCTGCTGCAGTTCAAACCTACACAATTATTTTTTTACAATTTTAACTGAATTTATTCTTGATACGAACTTCTTAAGACGTTTCCAATTATTTGTGCAGAAATATTTTTTGTGAAGTACTTTCAATAAGACATACTTTATTAATCTATTTAAGATATTTTATATACAACTACAAGATTAAGATCAGTATAATTTTTTGTTAAAAATTTGTAATATTTCAACAATTGACAAATTTTTCGTTTCTTTTTTTTTTTTGTTTCTTCTGTTCAGCTTGTTAACAATTAAATCGCAATGAGTATACCATAAACATACTTTGCTCATGTTCCCATAAAATAACGTCTTTGTGGTTGTTGTAATATAAACAATTGATTTATTTAATGATCTAAGGAACTCTCATAAATATATAAGACGCGAATTAATGCAAAAAACGCGTCGTCTTTTTATTACAAAATAGTGGTAGGTAATAATAAAGGTAACGGTAATAATGATAGTTCAGTTTGTTTTTTTTAAATACTTTAAATTAATTACTGTTACAAGTACGTATATGTCAAGCTTAATCGATGTAATTAATCAAAGTTTTTAAATTATATGCATACTTAATATACGTACATATACGAGTTAAAGAGGCTTAAATGTATCAGAGATGTCCATGAAACTGTAATTATTGCAAAAGATGGTATGTTACTTTTAAACAATTTTGTTTTTGTTGATGTGAAGATATTTTTGTTTTTATTGACTTTGAAAATTGTTATTTTACCATTTTGTGTTCTATAGTATAGCGAATATTTATTGCAACCGCACAAAGCTTATGAAATTTTATGTAGGAGTATGTCTTAATTAGATGTTCTTTCAGACATTGAAAATTCGTATCTAACATTTCCGCATAAATAAATTACATAAATTGAAATGACTGAACGCCCGATTACAACCAATTTATGTACATAAGTATGTGAAAAAACAGCAAAAAACTAATTCATTGAATTCGCTTAATCAAACTATCAATGTCAACGCCTACATACAAATTGAACATAAATGCATATTAAACCTTAGTATCCAGTAACCTAGGTATCCATGAGTCTCCATATAAAACATATGGAGCGTGAAACTATCGGGGAATTAAATTAAACCCTAAGCTCTGCTTACCTAAACATGACATTCCAATTGTCAATCAAACAAAAAACCAGCGATATATATACATGGATAGGGGATAGAATAAAATTTATGGAGAAACCAAAAAAGTATTTAGTGTGTGACAGAGAAAGAATAAACCTTCGTCCTTGTCCAGGACGCTTTTAAAGCTTAATATTTTGCGAGGCCGTGTGCACGACGATTTGCGAGGGCTGAGACATTAATATTTTTAAAAATCAGATACACATTAAATATTTTAACTTAAAAGTACATAGACACATAAAAGTAAAATTTCAACAAATTTATTTCAAAGATTTAGCTCCGGGAAAATAAAAATCTTTGGAAGTAGATTTTTCTGGGACAATACGTATTTCTTAAAAATAACAATTCCTGAATTAAATCATCGGGAGGAAAGTCTCCTTCGAGTACAGCGTGTAATAGAAATGTCTAATTCTTTGATATTTTTAAATTTCTCTACATTATATAAAAATCCAAATACATATGTACCTACATACATAATATTGTTGTGCTTTTCATATGATTCGAATCGCTTCTTAAATGCAGAATAATGGCAGAATCGACAATTCTCAAAAAAATAATCGGCTTTAAGATTTTCTTTTGCATCATTTATGGCATTATCGCCAGCTTCATAATCAAATAATGATCGAATTTTCTTATTTCGCTCGATTTTAAATATTTGGACATTATTTAATTCTAATGCAGCCAAAGAGAATGAAACCAGATTCTCTATATTTTTCAAAAAATTATAACAATCCTTTTAGATGTTTTATTGCCAAATCTATTTGCATGGTCGAGCTTTGCAATTGCAATATTTTACTGACGAAACCAACTTTACCTAACAAATCGGACCAAATCGTAATGGTTATAAGGAACTCATAAGAAGTCAACTGATTATATATTGACAAAACTTCGTGTTTAATTTTATTGTCAATTACGGTATTCCCAACTGGTATCTGAAAGAGGTTTCGGTGTTAGATATTTCACATGTTTTATTAAGAGATCCCATCGTGCCGTTGAAGCAGAAAATGATTTTCTGAAGAATACCAAACAAATTGAGAGCTTTACCTAATTAAACTTAGAGGAGCACTCAGAGTCTAAACAGAATATTTCGAGTTTAATGGAAGCTTTCAATTTTCTACTATATATACGTACGAGTACATAATATGAGTATGTATAGTATGTTAAATAAAAATATTTTTTATATTTTTTTAATTTTTGAAATTAAAGTTATTCTGGTAAATAACCAGATAATTTTTTTTTTTACAATGAGTGAAATTATTAAGAATTACAAGTTCAGTTTCAATCTGAATGAGTAACACCAAAAATCTAATTATTTTCCAGCCAATCTGATCACGCTATAGCGACTGAATTTTTAACTACATTATTGTTTACTATAACCATATTAGCGAATTATACGTAATGCATATTAATTTCTCAGTTGATTTTTTTAAAGTTTCTTTAATAAATTATTTTGTTTAGTTTTTAGTTTGTATTTTTAATAATATACAAAATAAATAAATTTTTAAATAATATTTTTCGGAATTTTTGCGCGAGGCCTTCTTGAAGCGCGAGGCCCTGTGCATTTGCACCGTTCGCACCGCTACCACGCCGGCCCTGTCCTTGTCTTTAAATCAGAATTTTCGAATACCAAATTTAAATTTATTTGTAGGAGGCGGTAAAGCAAAGTAGCTGTCACCTAGAGACGGAATAAATAAACGTTTCAAATTAAAAGCGTGCCAGATACAATAATATAAAAGTAGTAGTTACCATAGTAACATATTTAAAACACTTCTTAAAAATAAAAAATGAAAATTCACTTAAATATTTGTTTATGCTAGATTTTTGACGTTTTACTCGATTTTTTTTGTTGTTGTTTATTTTTCAGGGATGTATTTGAAATTTAAAGGAATAAATGGTTATTAATTTTTAAATTAGTGTACGAAAACTGGTAGCGTAATGTTTAATTATTCAAATTTGATATAATTAATTAATTATTTTCTATATAATTAAACATTATCCAATATTTATTCCATTCAATTTAAAAAAAATCTGTTTCGAAAAATTTCGAAATGAAATTTATTCAAGTACGGCAGTTATTTGGAAATACTTTTTTTGATAAAGAGGAGTATATAAAAGAGTAGTAAGACTATAAAATAAAATTTGCTCAAATTTTTTTGACGTAAATCAATGTGATTTTTGATCATCTCCTATCCATGTATATATATCGCTGCAAAAAACAGATTCGCCTTTTCATGCAAAGTGTGTGACATCTAGCTGAATATGCTTTAACTAGGCCTAAGGTGATTAAAATTTGACGTTCCATATATTGTGCAAATTTAAATAATTTAATAGTTTTGTTTTTTATCCAAATCTGCTGAAAAATGAGTAAATGAAAATGTCGTAAATTGTGTTCTGTTCCTGAATGCATTTCTTACTGTGATAAGGTGAATAATATTGTTTTACATCAGCTTCCGAAGAACGTTTTTCGCAAAAAACATTGGCTTCATGCAACTCGAATTGAAAAATCCGTGACCAAAAATTATTACATGTGTTCCAAGCATTTTATGGATTTTGATTACATTAGTAATAGTACGTTACAAATTTTGAAAACCACCTCCAAAAACGAGAAGCCTATACGATTGATACCCTTTTCCCTTGACTCGCTGGACAGGTGCATTTAGCATTTTCGAGCCATTGCTTGTTCGAATTAATGTGTAATTCTGTTTCCCATGGTTGGTTTTTTCGATTCGAAGCTTGTAAACAAACACTCACAATTTTAAATGTTCTGATGTATAATCCTTTAACGCCACATAATATAATATGTTTAGCTTGATAAACTTTTTCACCTTCTACAAAACATCGTTTGGCATGGCCCCCTCAATAATCAATTATTGATAAAATTGTAATTTCAAATTGTTCATCTGTCATCAGATAGATAACATAACCCAACTTCGTGTAAAGAAAAATTCAAAGCACTTTATTTTATAAATAAAAACTTGATTTTCTTGAAATAAAATAACAATATATTTTATAGATGTTGTGCCTAATAATAGAATATGCCGTTTTATTAAAAATTATTGTGAAATATTAATAATTTATCAATAAAACTTACCGTACACCAATTTTGTATGCGATTTGACAGATAAATAAATGTTGATCACCGACGCTATTATATATTGCAGCACCCCTAGCGGCGGTCGACATTCGGTCGTCATATAATTTTAGCATCACAACAATATTTATTTTTTATCGTTGTGGGCTGTCTAGCCGTGAATATTTTCACCTGCCATTTGCGCGATGAAAGTAGTTTGTGGTGTCACCTAGTAATTCAAACTTTCGGGAACAAATAAAAATCAGAATCATTAGCTAAATTAATCAGTCAAAATTATCTAAATTCAGAAATGCACTATAAGGATAGTGGAGTACCAAAATTATGGAGATCCGTCCGCTGAAAACGACTTTCCATGCTACTATCATCAACGTTTCGGACACAAGGCAAAAAAATGCAAACCCGGTTGTCAATTTTTGCCTAGAGCTAACTCTCCCGATAGTAGTGTGTCAAAAAACCATTAAGTCATTCGCAACTGGCGGAGTGCAATGACGTTTCTAAATCCAGCCGCCTTTTGATTTTCGAAATCTTTTTACAAGCACATTTTTTAATAGATACAGGCGCGGATGTCTCGGTCTTGCCAGCGCGTTTCGTTCGGAACCCAAGGGTTGATCCATCGTTCAGCTTAAGTCTGCCATTATGTGCTACGATCGAACAGATTGGACTACATAGTGTTCTACCTTCAATCTTACTAGGACTACGGACAACGGACAGCGATCAAATTGTTTGTCGGGACAGGCATCCTAAATAGGGAGTTACGATCAATAAATAACAATTAAATTCGAATAAAACGTTTATTCGTATAATGAGCAATTTATATAGCTTTCAATTGACCTATAAAATTTAATTATATCTACATCGGATCGTAACTATCTATAAAAAAGAATTTATAACTATAAATCTAATTAAATCAATCTTTTATTTTATCTGAAGCGGGACCATAAAATGTAAATCCTTTTGTCTAGCTGAGATGTGCGCTTCATGACACTCACGTTTTATTCGCCACCCTTTCATATTTTTTCCACATTTTTAGGTTAAATCATAATCATCATTCAAATTCAACAAAATTTTGAATTTAAACAGCACATTTGCGCGATTACCGTACATAATGTGTGCGTCGACGTATCTCACTAATCAGCGCTTATGCAAGTTTTATATTTCAAAAGTGAAGGTGAATTCATTTTTAATTATTTTAATTAAATTTGTACATAAATTATTTTCCATATGTGTATGTAAGGTACGAATATGTATAAGTAATTGACCGCAGAATTATATTTTAAATAGTTATTTATTATCAGGAATGTAATATAAGTACATAAAGTGTTGGATTTATGTACATTATACTTTTTGAAAGTACACAAAAGAACAATAAAATAGGTTTTCCGCGTTTTAGAAAATAGAAATGTTTTATAAATAATAAATTAGCATAAAATCGATTTTTGAAACAATTAAAGAAATTACATTTTAATAATTCTATCAAGCGATTCGAGCAAAAAAAAAAATGTTTTGTATGGCGTACGCGTGTAAAAAAAAACGAAAGACTTCAATCTTGTGCAGGGAAAATTTTTGCTATAGGCGACGAACCTGAAAATTATTCGTTAATTAACATGTGACCGATTAACAATATTAATGAAATAATTTTATGTGGCGAATTGTTTTTTTGCCCGTTTTATTTAGGTAACACTCAGTTCAATAAAAAAAACAACGACTCGAACTGAATGGCTTGGGGCTGGTTCCACACCATTTAGTGATTGTGCTTTAAGAATCTCGTTTCTTTCTTTTGGAGAAAATAATGTGGAAGGAGTAATGTTTTCGGAGAAAATAATGTTGCAACGAATTTAATATTCATATACGTATATGACAACCCTAAATTTCTTCGCTAAAACCTTAACCATTCCCAATTGGAAAATCGATAATAACATAAAACCTATTGCAAGGGCCACAGTTATTAAAAGCCTCTCAAAAATTATCAAAAATTTTGTTCGTCCAAAACCATGTTTCTCGACGTTTCGAAATCTAAAAAGCAAAAATAAAATATCCGTCCGTCTGTTTGGATGTCTGTGCTTACGGTCAATGCAGAGAATTAAACAGATTTTGAACCTGTTTCAAGAGGATCGAGTATTTACCATATGAATTGACACAAAATCACGCCGTCATTAACACGCCATTACCCCCAGTTGGGATTTATTTAGAGGTTGAGTTAGAGTTAGCTTGTGTTGATTTGAGTTGGATTCATAAAAGCATGTATTGGTGTAGGACTGAGTTAGGGTTTGAGTTGGGGTCGAATTGGTGATTGAGTCGAGTGTTGGGTTGGGCTTGATTTGGGCGTTGCGTTTGAGGTTGAGCTGGAGATTGAGTTGGAAGTTGAGTAAGGGATTAAGTGCTTCAGTTATAACTGATTGATTTGGGAGTTGAATTGTAGGTTAGTTTGAGTTGACTTGAGTGGTGTTCACGTATGCACATAATTTTTTGGAACCGTAGTTCTGATCACCTTTTAAGGCCGATTAATAAGCACGCTCTCAAGCTTATGTAAGATTCGTCTGTTTAGGTCGTTTGTGCTTATTTTTAAAGTTAACTATCGCCGCAGTCTCGCGTGCTTTGTGTCCTCTTCATTTACTATTAAAATCAAAATGTCTTGCGAATCACGTTCGTCCACAAACTCTGTTGATCAGCTTGATCAGGAATTTCAAGCGAATCTGCATGGTACGTTGCTCAAAATTAAAGGACTTTGAGTAACGAATGGTGGAACGACCTATAAAACTTAGCCAAAGTCTGCGTATACTCGTATATCCCAACTCCGGCACAAATCTTTTGAAAATCCTCAAAAGGTTTATAGGGGTTATCTTGCTTTTTTTTTGATTAATTCTTCCTTCACGTCTTGTGATGTGGAAAACTTTTCCGCGCTGGTATCGATTTCTGCAAGCTTCAACAGTTTAAGTCAAAGTTCGGATATAGCGAGTTCTAGAAATCGCAGGTAGGACAGAAGATCATTCGACACGTTCATTTCTTTATGTAGTTTATATTTGGTGCAAGTCGTATCTCTCTCTGTACGATTTCTCAGCGAACAGCGAACCGCTTCAGGCTAAAGTCCGGCACTAAAGGAGAAATCCTTTCGAAAAAACTCTAATTAAACAGTCTCTAGTATGTGAGTTCTGGATACCAGGCGTCCTCCAGCTTAATTTAGCCTCCTATCTCAGCAACTTGTGGGAATAAAATAGAGGACCCTCTTAAGGGCTCGTGATGAAGTATAAAAAATTAAATTCTCTTCTATTCAGATTGGGCATCTCAGAAGATGATGCAACAACCCTTATAAGTGAGGGAAAGGATGTGGAGAAGGATTATAGACATACTTAAAACGATCCTGATCTAAAAATGTGTGGTGTGGCGAAGAAGCGCTATAAAAGGCCTCTAGTGCAGGGTAAAGTTCCCAGACATGAAACGAAACTCTTTCACTACAGCCATTGGGGGAGCCTAGAGCTTTCCCAGAGGCCTCTGCAGCCAAGAGAAACTGGTCTGAGATTGGTCCCATGCCACCGGCAGTGAAGTAGACCAGGGGCAACGACAGTGTGCCGCTGTTAAGTCTGGAGTTCATTAGGGTTTGGCCCATTGGATTTCCTGAGATGAACCTGACCGTAGACCAGCTGAATGCTGTTCAGGAGGGCATTTTACAGAAGTTGTTGGGGCAGGCAAACGAGGATCTGAACTCAAAGTTTTTACTCTCTCGGTAGATCACTTGTACAAAGAAAGATTGAAGCAAGCTAGATACAGTAAAATCTACTAGTTTAGTCTGGTCCAGCTTCATCCGAAGTTTAACCAGAAGAAGGTCAACCCATAGCTATCAATGATAGGACCACAGGGGTTAAGCCTGCGAGGGCACTGGTTGCAGCTCCTGCGGATAGAACTCCGATGGTCCAGGCCTTGTCTGAGGGGGAGCAGAGGCGGATGCAGGAAAGGACGAAGAGTGTATCAGTGGGTGCATCATTCCCTGCACCGAGGAAAAATTTACTCCAAACAAAAGCATCAAAATGGAAGGCAAGAGGAGGTGAAGAGGGGTAATAGGATCGGAAGGCTACATAGGATGTCATTGACCGCAGGTTTACATGCCAACACATAGGCATGGCCGTGATTTAGAAGTCCTACACTACAGGTAATCAAGTTAAGGGATTACCTATACAAGTGGGTAAGTTGATTTTTGATAACGGAACTCAGAGTCCTAGAGCGGCCATCTTGGCAAGCTCGCAAATAAATGTTATTCCTATTCCAGAATTCACCTCCAGGGGCCTGGTGGTGGTAATGGAGGAAGTGTTAGAAGAAAGGGGCAAACAGGAGGCTGAAAACTCACTCTTCTGGATAGGCGGCTCATAGCTTACTACAATCAAAGAGGGTTGGACTACCTGATAGGATGTGATGCGAACGCTTACCATACTTTGTGGAGTAATAGTGACATAAACAATAGAGGTGACCTTTTTGATTTTTTGATGGCTAATAATCTGGACATTATAAATGAAGGGAAAAAACATAATTGGCGTGTATCTGATGAGGCCTCTTTATCCGATTAAATGCACATTAGATTCGATATAGCGGCCGATGCCATGCAGACGCAGCAAATTAGAATTTCGAAACAGACCGACTGGGGCTTATATAAGGCACATCTCGGATTAGAAATGCCTTCAATTATGCGGAAAAAATGGCGAAGTGTTATTCTTATAGGAAATCGGAACCATCAGAATTAATTTGCATATCAATCTGGTAAATTTACAGTGACTAAGTCACTAAGATTGAAAAACCGATTGCTGGAACAGAAATCGTCCTCTGTGCCTTCGTGACAAATGGGCGGCTTTTGATAATACCTCCTATGATTCTATAGAGAGGGCAGAATTGAGGGCAGCAGGGAAAAGGGGATTTCACCTCCCACAATTAAGTCTTAAGTTGTCCTCGTCGTTTCTTGTAAAGAACGCGGTATATACGGCCTTGAACCTGCAGATAGAGGGTAATATTATACAAAGTTATATGGTGGGTTATCTGAGAATCCTTAAGGAACCAACTTAACTGGATTTTCATAGACCCCTCTGCATCGTTGTACCCGTTATGGACATATGGGGTAGGTGTCATCCCTTAAAGAAGAGTCCAAGGTCCAGTATATATATTTACAAGCATTTTGGAACGTTCTAGTTTGAGCAGTAGCTCATTCGTAATTGAGTGGCCAAAAGGTGAACAACATTTATTACACACAAAATAAAATTAACTGCCTCTGACTCTACAACATTGCAAAGGCGACTAATGCGTTAATCAAAGGATTTAGGTTTCTCCATTATTCACGATGATACCATCAACCGCTTGGGTTTGGGTCGGTTTTCAATTGTACTTCGCCTTAGCATTATTGTACTGCTACTGATCATTAAAACGGTGTTTTCTATATTACTCGTATCACACATCTTTCGTTTTGATTCCCTTTAAATTTTCCGCTGTGATCTTACGCTACTGCCTTCCAGTAAGCAACTTATCTCGATTGCATGACCTTTCCAACAATGATACTGCTTTTATAAGTATATAACACGGAAAAGGACTCCAAATTATTGGATCGAAGAAAAAAGTCAAACAAATCAAATCAATAAACGACACAAAAATCACTTTGCGAGACTTAGTGTGACTCGAGTTAACAATTTCTAAAAAAAAAAAAAAAACTTTAGTGTTTCATTGATCACAATTCGCTGCTTTGTGTGATTGGTGTTGACTTAAGTCAATTAAATCAATTCGAATAGTATAAATAATTAAATAAATAAGAAAACACTTAATAGCTGTGTATAATGTAACATTTCGACTGTTGTTAATTGTGTGTCTGATTATGCAAAAATTTTTTTTTTTCGTTAGGTCATATGATATAAGAATTCTTATATAACGTCTAAAAGGTTTTTGATTCAATGTATATAAAACGTCATTTATCCATTTTAACTTTTAATTGGCTACACTAGAACTGTGAAATATCCACTCGCGCAGATAATTACATTTGATATCTACGAAACGTAATTTAATTACATTCCGCATTGGTTCTCGTTATAAAGATTATTAAATTCCAATTATCTTATCAAAAAAACATGTTAGATTAGTTTGTATACACATCCATTTTGCTTACATTTCTACTTGACATTTTAACAGCCATCAATATAATGCAGTGCATTATATAATCTAGGAGTTTAGAACTAAATGAATTTGACATCCCGGCATAAATATTTTTTTTTTACAAAATATTATCGCGCGTATACATCGATTTTAAACCAATAACAGACAGAATGAAAAAAACGCACAGGCGGTGTGAAAGTTGTGCCATCAAGGATGCTGCAAGAGTTTTAATAAAGCGAAATCCCGAGAAATTAGTTATTGGCTCTGATGAAAACTGGAAAATACCTGAAACCGAAAATAGAGCTCATTACAAATTATATGAAAAAGGTGTGGAAATTGTAACGCGGAAGCGATTGTTTGAAGATAATTTGCAGGCCGCGTTAACACGAAACTATTTCGATTGTAAAAATCGAGTGGATAAAACATTTCGCGATGACACCGAATATAAACATAGTTTTGGGCGAATTAAGTATGTGAAAAAACCGCGAGGATGGACGAAACCCAGTGATTTCCCGATCGATGATACAGAACCGATAAGTTATTGGAATCCTAATGGGGCAAAACCAACGCCGTTCAAAAGAAGACTGCTCATTTCGGATGTAAACCATTATGATTCACAATTTGGTTGCATTTTTGATTGATTTAGTAAGATGTTCAAATTCCAATTTAAAGCTAATGTATAGTTTAATTCACCAATCGCATGTATTAAAAATCAATTTTAAATTTTAATAAATTAAATTGATGTGAAAATCTGTCTACGCGTCTTATCACAATTGGAACAAGAGTCCTGAATGAGAAACTTGATAAGAAAATTTGATGAGAATGATTTTTTATTTGTTTGTAGTACGCCTCTGTAAAGTTGTAATATCCCCAAAGTGCCTAAATTCACCAAAAATGTTCATAAATATTCTTAACTACGCGTCTACCAATTAGAAAGTGACAGGGGACAACTCACAAAGGTCACTAGAGCATAGGAGCATAGGGGGCAGGAATTGAAGACTCTATTTATTTTGATCGCCACCAGTTGAACATGTTTCAATTTTACTATGTAATTCGCCATGGATTTTCTCAAACTTGACTTGAAAATATTTACCAAAGCTTCCCATAAACCGTCCATGTGAGGACATCCTGGCGGGATAAACGACCATTTAATTTCATGCCTTGCTCAGGATCAAACTTGGGGATATGAAACCTTCACAACTACTAAAGCAACTGAAAGCCAGCGGAGGCGCAGCAGTAAATGACGAGCTCATAAAAACCATTTGGCTCAACAGGTTACCTCATCGAACACAATAGTTATTGTCACTAAATGCCAAATCGATAACAGCCGAGCAATTATCGGGGCTGGCGGACCGCTTACATGAGACAACGACACAATCCAGCATTTCCGCAATTACAGAGCCAGCAAGACCCATGCAGTCGAAACCAGAAACCAACCTGGAGTACCAAATCCACGAACTGAACTGGTTAAGCGACTAGGCCAGATGGAGAAGCGAAACCCGGAAAATTTCCAAGCATTCCAGAAGAGACCTCGCAGTCAGTCTAACGATAGGTCGAATGCAAACGTCCCAGCCGCAGAAAGTGATACAGTCAACAAAAATAGTGCTCCACGGTTATGCTATTCCCACTTTCGTTTCAAAGATTTAGCACGAAATTGTAAGCCGACCTGCTCGCGCTGTTCGAATTTGAGCTTCTCACGAAATTCGCGAAGATGTTTGGCTTCAAGAAAAGTCGGATACACAGAATTATTTAGCCTCAAAGATGTCGTCATGACATTTTTAACACAGCATACATGTAACGTGAACACTGAAAGTACTATCGCTATGTTTTTGTCTTTTTTGTTTCTATTTTAATATCATAAATAAAAAGAGACGAAATATTTTTAATTAATATAACATTTTACATGACACACAATAATTTAACGCAACATATAACATAACATTCTAACGCAGCGTGTAACATGAATCCAACACTAGTACTCTAAATGTTTTACCAAACATAAAATTAATCAACAAAGAATCGTGGTTCAACAAAAATATGATAAAAAAACACTTCTATCTAATTCACTTAGTGCTGGCTGGCGTATCCTGAGCATATAGAGTAAATCACCTGAAAGGAAACTATATTTGTTATACATTATAGTTTAATCAAAAATTAAGTTAATTTAATTTACTTAAATTTCTGTTTATTCAAAACAATCTAAACGTCAAATTATAGTAATAATTATTTTTAAGTTGGTAGTCAATTTTTAATCAAGTACTTTTTTTGTTTATTTATAATTGTGTAGAGTTATTAATCTAGTACTTTTTTGTAATAATCAAATTTATGTACTCTTCGTTTTGACATCTTCTGTAGTAATCTTCGTAACTCAAACACCGAACACAAAATAAATGGTGAAATAATTTATTCGTATATTAAATAAAATCATACTATGTACTAAATCTATGGTGGCGTGTTTAGTGTTTTTAATTTTGTTTGTGCGGACATAATTTTTCTTGTTGGAAATTGCGGCTATCGAAGATTTTATATCTTGCTTCTTTTGATGCGGCATTTTGGGAATAGTAAACAGTTGCTGAAATAGGATCTTCATTACAATTGTTGCTGGAGCTAAGAGGATCTAAGACTTTTGATGCTTCTAATAGAAAATTCTTTTTGTAGCAATAGTATTACAGTCGATGTTAACTTTATTTAAGGTAACGGGGTCTCTACTGGACAGCCATTGCAATCCTAGAATTTTTAAATAATTTAATTCTTCACCAAATGACATCACTGCAGACTTACGGTCTGTCGAGTTACACGCAGTTCTGCTACATTTGATTTCCATTTTCTCAGTGGAAAATCTCCTGATTCCAATAAATTAATTAAGCATAAGTTGCTCACACTCTCAAGAAAACGAGAATCAATTAATCAATTTGGCATAGAGTGCGATGCGATGAACATTTTGAAATCGTTCTCAAATTCAGCGGTTTTTTGCATTAGTGAATAACCAAATAATAACCGTGTGATCATATTTTGAAAAAAATGAAACAAACTTTACGGTGCATCATTTTGACAACCATGTGGCCCATGAGCAATATTTTTATAAACTAAATTAAAAGATGACAAATATTGCGCAAAATTTAAGAATTGTATGTTATTCTTAAACCAACAGCGATTATGATTAACACGATGTACAATATCATTAATCATTCTCGCGTGCTTTGTGTGCCACTTTTGGCGCCATTACATAAAACTACATTTTTTTTTGTTGGTTTCAGCGACACTTTTATCGTGGATTTTGTTTTGGTTTAAATATGGATAAATAATTGTGTAATTCGCGCAATAATAACAATTAAGAATGGTTTTTGTTGTAAATTTTGAATGGAAAATTGATTTCAATGCAACCGTGCGAATTGTATATAGTCTATACCTAAATTAATCTAATTTATGTTATAAAAGACTTTTGTTTTTTAGTTATTCGCGATTTAAATGTGGTGGATATATGGTTAGAAAGCATATCGGCTTAATTAGACGAAAAATAACATTTCGGAAGTAAAAATACAGTGATCGCGATCTCATATCCAAAATACTTAGCCAAGGACAATTCGTATAATACGGTAAATCGAAAGTAATTTCTAAAAAGACAAAACTAGTGTAGATAAAATATAAACCAAAAATAGTTTATTTTTTGTTTTGTTGGATCAACAGTCAAATAACCTTGAGCGGCATATATTTTAGTTTGTCTTCCAAAAATTGTTTAACTCACTGTACTATATACCATCCATCCATATATGGTAAGATTAACATTTTTCTTATAAACTCATAAATTAGTATATTGATTGTTTTGTTAGATACTGTCCCAAGTTCATGGCTAAATAGAAAAGTGAATGGATCTACAAATTAACTAAAAACAAACACAAAAACATGCTTAAAATCAATTAGTTAAGATATTATAAAGGTTTTAGTTTTATAAAACGATATTTTTTGAGATTCTGAGTTTTCTAAGGCGGCAAAAAAAAAATGTTGTAAGACTTTTGTTTACAAAATTCCAAATTAATCAACGTATATTTTGATTCACTTGGGGAATGTGGACACAGCTTTGCCGATTTCTTCGGCAATCAATCACATTGTTAAGAGGATAAACCCGGCGTAACAACAAACAACACATTGTCGGCCGTGTTTGGCCGATGTAAAATTTTGAAATTTTTTTAAAACTTCTTCGAACTTTTTCAACTGATATTCATATTTAGTGGCTATCAACATATATTAAAACATAAAATACCTTTCCGCCTTGATCCAATATGTATAAGCACGGATCATTTGTACTCTGCTTAAACTTTGTATCGAATAATGCTTGCAATTCATTCCAACCCCTTGAGGGTTGCTTTAACCCATATAAACTCCTTTTTGAGAAAACACACACAGTCTTCCTTTCCAACAATAACAAATCCTGGTGGCTGCCTCATGAATATTTCTTCTCTAAGTTCCCCGCTTGCAATGAAAGGTGTAAAGATTTGATCATAATCGCTGCCGAATTGCTGCAAGAATCCCTGTGCAACCAATCTCGCTTTATATTTGCTATTTTCGCCATTTGTGTCGGTTATTAATTTGTAAACCCATCTATAAACAATAGGCTTTTTTATTGATTATAATGGCACAAGCTTTCATGTACCGTTTTCTTGTATGGAATTTATTTCATCGCACCGATCCACTTTTTGTTTTCAGAACACGCAACAGCTTGGTGGACTTGGATAACCATTAGTTGGATCTTAGGTTGATTTTCAACATAAATTCGATTCGGTTCTCCATCAATAGAATTAGCTGTCATCGTTACCCACAATTGTATCTTTATTGAACTACCAGTTGCTGAATTTTTCTACAAATTTTACACCACAGCAGATAACAAACTTTCTATTTGATTGATTTTAACTTTTGAACGCTTTCGACTCCTCGTTGTATCCGACTAAAATGGTTCAAAATCATAACATATTTTGAATTGTCACTTTATTCTTTTCACCTATCCGATTAATAACCTCAATTCTTCGGATCGATCATTTACCGTTGACATTTACTTGCTGTCCATTAGTAACCAAAATTTTTTCACAATAATTTGAATCAAACTCGGTCAACAAATCCTTATTTGATGTAAGATGACAAGTTGGTTTTACGAATTAATGATTTTTTAACCATTCCTTAAACTTCTCTCAATTTCGTTTCATATGCCGCTCCTTGTGGTAGAAAAATAGCTCTGGCCACATTTTGCCTTATACTTTTTGTTATTTACATTGAAAGCCATTTCATTACTGACATGTCTATCCATTCGTCGTTTATATTTATCAATAAGCTATGTTTGCACCACACCGTGTGTCAATTCACTTTCAGACCACGACTCCAATGTAGTTACTAATTTATCATAAACTTCCCAACCTTCCAGTCACCTGGTTTTATTTCTGACCCAAAGTCAATAATTTGTTGAAACAGCTCATTTATACGACCGTTAAGCAATTCCATGCCATCGTCCTCTTATAGGTAGTCTTTTAAAGAATAAAAAGCCTGCTTTACCGTTTTTGACGACTACCAAATGTGGATCAATTGGTCATCCTCCACGTTGAGTCCGATTTAAGAATAAGCTGTCGAATCTTTCTTACTCCAACCATCCAAAGGATCCGGTCCATCTTTTGACGTATACTCCCATCCGAAAGTTCGTATTTGTTACGGCCGTCGTAATGAAGATAAACCAACGGATATTATATATAGTCAAATTTAATTATATAATTATTTGTTAACGCCATCTGTGGCTCTGAATTATTCCTAAAAATATTGTTTCCCGTTTAACAGTTACTAATGCCATCTATGGAAGGGAATTTCCTACTATAAGCAAACCGAACGCAATATTTTATGTCAAATGAAAGAAAAACAGATTTAATTGCAATAAAGTTTTCTAGAAGAACACACGTGTGTATTGAGTTTTAATTTCTTTGTGCCGAAGCGCAAACATTTGGTGCCGAAACCAGGGAAACGATTGGGGAACAGTGATTATTTAGTCTAATAAAGTAGAACAGTGATTATTCAGTGTAATAATCAATTAGTAAATTGACGTAAAAAGCACAGTTGTAAATTAAAGAAAAAGCAAAGTTGTAAACGGAACGGCGCGTTATATTCGTGTAGTGATATATTTTTATAAAAAGCTGTTGTAGAGTTTTGAGGGTGATATCACAAAGAAAAAGGGTAAGATGATTTGTTTAATTGCATGGAACAAGGGAAATTATTGCGAGCTAATTTGTTGATTTTTGTTGTTGTGGAAATAGTCAAATTGGGCGCGTTACATTGTCATTAATTAGAGAAGTTTGTAAAAGTGGATAAAAATTGAAGCGTGGAATAAAGATAAAGATAAGATGCGTTATATTAGACGAGATAAATAGATATCGTCAGTGTGCAAGGTTGTAGGGCCCGAAGAATATCATACCATTGCCAATCCGGGGTTCATGAAGGTTGACTGGTCTTACGTAACGTAATTATCGTAGTAATTTATTTGAGTTGTACTTGTGCAGTATTGTGTGGTCACACATGCTTGATCGCTCTACCGAATTGAATCCACGTGCGGTTTCGGGGGATGAGTTGTTGTAAGGGATGAATATTGTTCCCGTGTTGGATAAATCCCACGATGAGATGTTCCCCGTGTTGGATGATTCACACGATGTGATGTTTATTTATTTGTCCATCTACATAAATTTTGTTCAGAGAGCACCTCATAATTACACAATCTGTTTTATTGCACGTTTGTATCAGTGTTAGAAAATGTCACATTAAGTTGAAAGTGAATAAATACCGATTAGAATAAACAATTAGCTTGAAGTAGCATGTGAAATACTGAGTAGAATAACTAGATGCCAGTGATCCGAGTAGACGATCACTCTCAATTGAGGTATTAAGTATACAATTTGGCTGATAGGATTGATTAGTCTTGTTAGTTTTGTAGGTATTTCGTATTATTTTTATTTGGTTTGGGACTTGTTCGATCAATTCGAATGTGCGGGTTGAAGTAATGATAATTTTAAGTAAAGACTGTATGAAATATTTGTTTGAATAAAGGAACTTTATGCCTAAGAGTAGAAAAGAAAAAGGGAATATTTTGATTCGAATCGCATGCAGTTTAATAAGTTCCCCCTAACCGAATTGAAGGTGGAAGATGTTGTTTAATTGAAGAATTGAGTTATGAAGGTTTAACTGACTTGGAATCATGAGTAAAGAAGTCCAGTAAAAGGACTGGCTAACATTAATTTTTTTTTATTGAGTTTAATTTTATAGAGTAGCAAAATGAACGATGAAGTACCTCCAGAACTGTACGCGGAAACTTGCGAAATGTTTGATGAGGAAAAGGAATCCAAGCAGTTGAATCAAGAACGGTTATATGTTTAAGAGAGCAACACATTGAGTCACTGAAACTGGTTTCTTTTGTGAAATATCGAGTGAGGAAGGTTTTCAACTATTGATTGTTACTGAATTGAATATACATCAAGAAAGACTGAGACGGCATTTCGAAACATTCAAGCAAGCATGGGAAATTATGATGAAAGCATACAATGATAATTATCATGTCATTCATGGCATTTTGGGTAGAATGTATGTTGTTAAAAACCAGGATCATAATTGTGTAATCAAAGCTTTTGCATTCAATATTTAATTCTTATTTTGTGTGTAAGTTACTCTTTTCAGTCTTACTTTACCATTTCGGTCATTCAAAGCTTTATATTGGTATTCGAATGAACGCAAGTAAGCGAACAAATTAGCCCCAATTAGTAGGTACATTATATACACAGTACTCAATTGTACGCAATTTATTATCCCGTCCCATAAAGATAAAATTAAAATATACAAATGAACTTAGAGATAGATCTTGAAAAAAATTTAAGATTGCGAACATCCGTTTAACATAATTTAAATAGAATAAAAAATTAACCAGTGTCGTAAAGCATGAAATTTTGTATAATATTTCGTAACCAGGCACCGGTATAATTATGTATTAAAGATGTTCCCAAAAAAAAAAAAAAAACGAATCATAATATTCCATTTCATAATCGCGTACTAAATCAACAAAACTATTAAAATAAATTTAGAAAAAAAAATTTGCAAAATTATTTGTTACACAAACCACCGTTAAAATCTCCCACATATATACGATTCAATGACTTTACAAAAAAAAAAAAAAAAACAATTTGCATATTTTAGGAATATTAATTGCGATGGAGCCAATCCACTCGGTTTTAGGTATTTATTTTGTTACAATTGCAAGAGTTTTTTAACCTTAGAATAATATTTTGTATATACAAACAAATTCTAAGACTCGCCCTACCCAAAGATGTACCGTTATAAATCAATCAAATACCATTCACATCAAATTTATGTCAATTACCTAGGTGTGTATACGTCTGATAAACAAGAATTTTGGAAGACAAATCGATTGCTTTTGAGGTTATTAGCATTAAAATGTAAATACTGTGTGTATGTGTAAAATGGTTTGCATAAGCAAACCATTTTAATGCAGTTTTATGAGAGTAGCAAGCTAATTTTTGTCATATTATCACACCTTTTTCGCTTTATCATCTAAGTGGTTCCCCGGAACCTTCCATTGATTTCCACTAAATAAATAAAAATGAAACAAAGAAAAAAAAAACTTCCATCAATAACCAGGCAATAGTCTGGTGTTATAACGTACAAACACACAAAAGAAGAATCAACGAAAAATAGAAAGCTTGCTTCGTTTCCACTTAACTTGTAGATATCGATATTTTACTTTAAAAAAAAAATTAATGTTGGGCGCCAGATATCAATTAATAGCACGCTCCCCGGCAGAACTCAGTCCGCAGTCCACTCTCGTGTGGGTTCAAGAGACTTAAGCAATAGATCTTTCCGAAAATCCCAAAAAAAGATCACAAAATACGACAAAAATGAAGAAATAAAGAAATGAAAGGAGATAACTATGAAACAACTAAACCAATCAAAAGGTAGTCAAAATCAAAATAAATACATAAAATCATTCACCAGTAACTTAGCTGCGCTTTCACATGGTCTTCTCTGCCATTCGTCGAAAACTAAACATGTGTTTAATAGTTGTTACTGCAACTCCGGAAACGCACCATCATACATGTACAATCAACATATTGTAAAATAAAATCATTTATTTTTAATGTTCATTCATAACTTCACTGTAATATTTCATAGGTAAAATTGTAGGTGAATTCTAATATTTAGTTATTGTAATACAGTTTCGAAACTTATCGACACGACATCTGTGTCAGGTAGAACATACCAAACGAATCGCATTTAAGTATCGAACCCGTGGTGAGGCACGTTTAATTGCATTGTGTAAACACATGAATTGCCCAAATTGCAAAAATTTGTTTTTGCATTTATTCACCGGGTGTTTTAAATTCAATTTGGTTGACAAATGGTCCCTGTTGAATAAACGCAAAGAAAAAAAAAATGTTTCTTGCACACACAATATTGTTAGGGTGACACCTAGAGTAGAATAGAATAAGTTGATAGCGCAAAGTTCTACTGTACTAAAATGGAATTTTCCATGATAAAACTGTTCTAAATGTTTTTAAACTGTTCTTACCGGTACAATCATGAAATTTCGAGAAGTTTTGGTTTGAGTATATAAGAAGCGAACGAATTCGAATTAGAACATTCGTTTTTGGTAAGCGATAGTTTGAAGATTAAAAAGTGAATTTAAAAAGTGATTTAAAAAGTATTTTAGTGAGATCTAAAATTATAATAAGTCATTTTGTGAATTTTTAGTGAATTTTTATTAATAAATTGTGTTGTATTAATTTTTGTGCTCAATAAATAAATTAGTTGGTGATAAGCGTGTATGTGCTTTGAAAAGTATCTTTACGTTTACGTACTAAAACTTACATAAAAGTGAAATGTAAGTTATATGGGCACGCGCCGCTAGAAGTAAGAGGGTTCTACGTTAATTTATTTGATGATTGTGAAACTAGATTATGTACATGCTTGCATCATGTACAAACAAATTTGATATAAAATTACTAACGTAATTGGAATTGTAACTGCACCTGGACATTGTCATTCGATTTTTGGTGAAGAAAACATCTTCAAGGTTGGGTTGCAGTTTCCCTTTAGTTATTGTGGATTGGTTATATTTGGTAACGGGGATGACAATTGCCCGTTACACACGTGGTCCCTTACTGAGGTTTTGCAGTCAACAGTGCTCCTTGCCCAAGCGACAGATACTTTTTGATCTTAGTGAGCTGCTCCTCTGCGGTTGCAGCCCACTTCTCCAGAATTCTAAAGGCTTAGCGACAATTCCTATATCGCCGCTTCGTTGGAGCAGTATCTATAATCCCTCTCTCATTCCCTTGTGTAGCGTTGGTACTGCCGGCTTCTACGCACCAGAGTCATCCTCCTTCACTCCATCAGAGGAAGTCCAACTTTCTGATACAAGGTGCCTCCCATTAATTTATCCAGCTTTTGAAGAGTGACGCCTATCTTGTTCTGTTTTGTACCGCAGAATGAAAGCTTCACCTGCGCAGAGATCCGCATACAGGTAAAGCTAATTACAACTGGAGGTCGCCTGGTATCTAGGGGGCTCCGTACAAGACCGGGCTTTGTTATATAGGCCCTCAGACTTTTGTCACCCACACAATGAGCGTGGAACCGGCAGTTGTTGTATTTGGTTATATTAAAAATATGTTTAGTGGGTTATTTAGTAAATTACCTACACTTAGCATACATTCAGGCGACAATAATTAATAGTGGGCTTATGGCTATGTTTTAGTTTAACACGATATTATATTAAAAGTGAACACGTTTTTAGATTAGACTAGATCACTGTTTTAGACTAAAAAGTCTAAAATAAACATTTTTCTGTTTTCTGCAAGTCACATAAATGATACCCGTTTCAAAACAAACAAACAAAAAAAAAAATTTAAATCAAAAACAAATAAACATTTACCATGTATGAAAAAGGTTAACAATCAAAAAAATGAAAGATATGGGTGATGATGATGATAATTGATATCTCCTCGCACGTATTCAAAAAAATATTAATAATCACTTAAGTTCTCGTTTTTGTTTATTGAAATAGGTTAACACAAGGTTTCTTTCTAACAAATAAATTGTACTTAATTCGAAAAGGTTACTAGTGTTAAGTATATATACATCATATAAATATTTTGAAATTACCCAGTCCTCGCGCATATACAGGCTATATACATATATTATGTAGGTAAATGTCGTGTCCGGCACTAAGTTATTTGTTTTATTATGATAATAAATCATTCAACAAACATGTGTATATAACTTAATTATGCATCTTGTGCGAGTTTGTATCTTGTCTTAACATTTAATTTATGTAATTGAATTTTAATTTTATTTTTGTAATTTTTTGGCTTATAATGGACGCATGGTATGAGTATGAGTAACATAATACGTTAACATATATCTCGGGTTGATCTTGATCTTTCTTTCGTTTACGCTACTTGAAGTTTTTATGTACATACACCTCGGGGTATAAATAACGTATATGAGGCATTAAAATTTATTTTGTTTAGGGTTTTCCATAATGAATTATAAATTAGTTAAGTTATTTGGTTTAAGCGCTTATACTTAACACTTCTTGTGAAAACAATAATGATAAAAGAACAGCCGACTATTATTCAAAATTATGAATAATAATTTGTTATTTTCTTATCGCTTACCAACGATCTCACTCAATATAAGCGCGTACATTATGGAATATTTCTAATTATTGATGCTTCATGGAATTGAATAAGCGCCACGAATTTAATTAAATTCAATCACACCTAAATAGGTAACGCATTGTTATTTAAAGTATTTGGTAACGGTTGTTCTAAATTAATGATTAGTGTTTAACACTTCATTTATCATTTTGTAACATTTATTTGTAAAATATGCCTCGTGCGCACTTGGAGCAAAACACAAAGCACCACTTTTACTTTTAGTCCGCATATCTTATCTACCTCTATAAATTTTTTGTCAAAGTTCATTAATTCTATCGCAAAACTATAACGAAATTTGAACTAGTTGTTGCGGTGCTACTGTTGTTTTGTCGTTTAGCCGCGTTGCGTGGTTTTGAAAGCGACATTTTTGTACCTAAATCAGATTAAATTTTATTTATTTTTATAGGTCGTTTCAACATTTTTGCGATATGCATCGGATTTGCGGATTTCTATAGGAGTTCACGTCACGACGGTTTCTAATAATTGCTTTTATCTGATTAGCGCATAATTCAAAATGCTCTCTGTCAATTATCAAAATTAGGTTACCCGTTCAATATGCAATTACTAACTCATTTTATTACACCACAATATTCATCTCCTCGTTAACTACAAATTTATTATTCCGGTAGCTCATTAAAATCAAAACGATCTTAAGCGCGCAGACTTCATAAAATTTTTATTACAATAACATCCAAATTTGAACTTAATTCACGTATCATTGAAATTATCATCATCATCTTCATCCTAATCATCAACAGCAGCATACAAAATTTTTGTTTTTATTTATCTTTACGTATTTCACATATACAGACATATACTAAGATTATTGTCTTCATCTATAAATGGTCACTATATTCAATTTCTTCTGATTATAACCAAATGGGGATGAAAAATTCTAAATCGACAAAATCGTTTAATCCGCAAACCAATATAAACACTGTAACAATTTATTGTTGTCGTTGTAAATAGCATTTACTCACTAAACCGATATTTTTACATATATCGAAAACAACCTTTAAAGACTCAAAATCGTTTATAAAAAATAAAAAATTAGAAAGACAATCCACCTACTCTCAGCAGAACTAAAATAAACTTATAAAATACTCATCTTATAGAAATTTTTGTAATTTTTTTGTTTTCTAAAGGTACATCAGTGATTCGTAAATTATGATCCGCGGAACTGAATTCTCATCAGTCTAAGAAACTCCGTCCGGGTAATGTTGAATCATTTGCAGATCTGTAATAAGAATCTGACAAGCTCAACAAAATTTCGAAAAATTACAAGATGGCGCAAAAATTCCGAAGTTTGTGAATTTAGTGGAGCCTCTTTTATATTTCGAATAGGCTCTAAAATTCTTCTGTCGAACAATCTAGTAATTATGATAGTTTTTTGCTTTTTAAGCTTGGAGAAATCTTTTTATGAATATCTTCCAGACAATCAGAGAACAATGAATTTAATTTTATTTTTCCGATTAGGGTCTCTTCTAATTCAATTAGGGCCATTTTTGCGACACCCAGAATCTAGTAAGAAAACCAATATCTGATTTGTAGTATCACGAGGGGTTAGTTGGTTAGATGGTGTTACTAATAGGAAATTCACCCTTCCAAATCTTGCAAAGGTACTATGTAAAGTCCATTTATTTAGCTGATATTTGTTGCAATCCTGACCAGATTATAGTGAATCCGGAACTTTGTGTTTTTTTTTTTTTTCGCTGGCGCTACATCCCATAGAGGGACTTGGCCGCTTCATAGTGAAGTTTCGTAATCATTTTTACAACGGATAATGAGTGATTAGTTCATTGATCCATACATTAACCAGCCGTGATTTTTTCATCACCCGCCGGGAATCGAACCCGGGACCTCCGGAGCTTGAAGCAAGCATGCTAACAACTGTGCCACCGGGGCGGCAACTTTGTGTTGTTCTAGTAAAAATCGTGGCATTATTAGTTTGTGGAGTCACCAAATATCAAACAATTACAATAACAAATACAAACACAAATACAAATAGAATTACAAATACATATGCAAATACAATACAAATGCAAATACAAATCCAAACACAAATATAAACACAAATACAATTAAAATACAAATACAATACAAGTACAAATACAAATACAAATATATACAAATACAAATCCAATACAAGCACAAATACAAACACAAATATAAACACAAATACAAATACAAATACAATACAAATACAAGCACATATACAAATACAAATACAATTATAAATAGAGTTACAATTACAAATAAAAATACGAATATAAATACAAATACAAATACAAGTACAATAAAAATACAAACACAAATGCAAAAATAAATACAACTACAAATCCAATTGCAAATACAATTCCAAATACAAATACAATTAAAATTACAAATACAAATACAATTAAAATTACAATCACAATTACAAATACAAATAGAAATACAAATAGAAATCCAAATAAAAATACAAATACAATACAAATACAAACACAAATACAAACACAAATACAAATACAAAAATACAAATACAATACAAATACAAACACAAATACAAATACAAATGAAAATGAAAATGAAAATGAAAATGAAAATGAAAATTAAAATGAAAGTGAAGATGAAAATGAAAATGAAAATGAACATCGAAAATGAAAATGAAAATGAACATCGAAAATGAACGTTGAAAATGAAAATGAAAATGAAAATGAAATTGAAAATGAAAATGAAAATGAAAATGAAAATGAAAATGAAAATGAAAATGAAAATGAAAATGAAAACGAAAATGAAAATGAAAATGAAAATCAAAATCAAAATGAAAATGAAAATGAGAATGAAAATGAAAATGAAAATGAGAATGAGAATGATGAAAATGAGTATGAGAATGAGAATGAGAATGAGAAAGAGATAGAGAATGAGAATGAACATGAAATTGAATATGAAGGCATGTCATCAAAATCCCGAAAAAAATCCCAATGTACCCCAATAAAAAGGTAGTATAACTGCAATATGAAATCAAAAGGAAGCTACATATGTATGTATGTACCACTGTACCAGTGTGTGAATAATTAAACGGGCACACAAAAAAAAACTCTGAACCCGAGGCCTGGCATGCCAATTCTTATGTATTTTGATGCGCTGAATACGAATTCGATGCCCGTTTTGCTCCATCACCCACCAGTTTTCCACAAAACCCCAATTTTGGGTCAAAATTGCCCAAGAAAATACCAAAGTCATTTTTTTTGTACCGTTTACTCCAGATATATCGTTTCCGGAGTATTTTTAACCGCAAAAAAGATTCCGTAGTTCAAATCACTCTGACTCTGCATTACCCAAAAAACACGTATCAATAGCAAATTAACGTGTGGCTGCACCCAGGACACCCCCACGTGGTGACGATGGGCAATGGAGTTGTCCCACTATCCGGCTAAGTCCCTGGGTTACGGCTTTCATGCCGTCATGGCAACCACACATAAAAAATGATACGATGCAGGGGAGGGATACCCCAGTATCGGCGGCTGGTCAAGGTGGGAAAGCGTGCCCACTGGCGTCGTCATCATGCGACTACAAGAAGACATCAGTGTGATAGGGACCCGAATGTGTTTTGTTACATTTGTGGTAAATTTGAAATAGCTAATGACAAAACCTGTAAAGTCCAATTACTTAACTCAAGTATTTCAAAAAACCGTCAAAGTTTTTTTTTTTACAAATTCCCTAGGTGAGGTGTCAAGTCAACCTAATGGAACCTAGATTTAGGTGCTAATATAAACACGACGATACGAAATTGGATTTCCGAAAATATGGATTTCAATTCAATATCAATAATACGCATCTATTTAACCACACCGATATTATCTCAACGAATCGATATAGCTCAATTTAGAAAATTCTTGGCATGAAAGATGACTCAGAGAATTACTAATAATAAATTGGATAAAACAAATTTGGGCTTATTAATTTCGGGTGCCTACCCTAATTAAATAACAAAACAAAAACGTTAAGAAACCCTGCACTATGGTTTACTTGTAGGTATCGCAGTAACGAAATATTGAGATAGAACACAACATCGCGCATAAGAAAAACGTTAATATCTCACCTTTAAATGTTTATAGTAGTATGCGCTTATAAGAAAATGAAATAAGAAATAAGAAAATAAATTTTAAAGAAGAATTACGAAATTAAACTAAAAAAAATAAACAAAAAACCGCGACTTGTGAATTGTAAATAAATGATTTTTTATTATTAGACTTTCAGTGCATATTAGATCTTTGATCAAATCGCATCTTATTAATTTCTCTTCTATATATACATATTTGTATTGTGTCGCGACGGTCTATACCGTTTTGGAAGTTCTTCGTTGCCCGATTTTTTTTTGTTTTTTCGTTGAATTTCAATCGAAAGTGTTAAATCTGCAATTTTTAGTGGACAACAAATTTTTTGTGAGATTTTCTAGTTCATGAGTGCGTGATAAACACAATTTAAGTGAATATACAGTGAGATTTGTAGTTACACAGTGTTGTTGTTTTTGTTGTGTTTGTAACATTGTATATACATATAATTAGAAATAAACAAGTATGTACATATTTTATTTAGTTGAATTTATAAATTAATTAGATAATATGGAAAACCGCAAATACATGCTCTGATGCTAATTTTGCATCTTAATTTTCTTCTTATGTTCGTTTTACGATATTTAAATTTTTTACTTTTATTGATATTCTATAAAAAAGTAAAGAAGAGATGTCACTTTTTAAAGTGCAAAGTTATATATTATTATGACGAATATCTATATATTGAGTACAGTGACATTCAATTTGGTTTGATTTGGACGATTATTTTTCGCGCATATGCTAAAATAATGTGTGACTTAAACTTTTTTGTTGTTGTGTTTTAGTGACCAATGCCAGTTTCGTATTAGGTTGGATTTTTAACGGACTAATTATTCATATAATAGCTTTGAAAACTTTTTCTATGATTTTTGGTTTGTGTTTGTTTTTTGTGTAATTTGAGCTATCTTTGGTTCTTAATTTACGATGTATCGTCATTTTATTTATTTAAGACGTTCGTGCGTTCATACCTCTTAGAAGGAGCTATTTAATCATATTTGTCTTTTGTGATGGCAGTTAATTAGTTGGACAAATTATTGATTAAACAAATTTTTTCAACTGCCATATTAAATAGGATCCTTATAAACGATTCTCTTATTTTGTATAAAATTCAAGAGCTGTAGCAAAACTAAATAGGAATTTTCACAATTTGGTGGGGTTATTGGACGAAAATTAAAATTTTAATTTTTGGACTAATTACAACTTTTAGTCAAATATACCGAATAACAGGTTTACTGAATAAAATTCATTTCAGGATAATCGGATTATTTTTGGTAAACTCAAATAAACATCCAGTGAGAAAAATGTGTTTTTTCAAAAGTTTATATTTGTGTTTTTAAATTATCTATGTACCGATGTCTTAGAATTAAAGGAATGTTGCGTATCCGTTGGTCTAATGCCGATTGAACGATTGATTGAAAGTCCATAGATTGGAATTCGATAGGGGATTCTAATTCTATAGATTGGAATTCGATGGCTTGCAATTCGATTAATAGATTGTAACTCGATTAGATTGAAATCTATTAGGTGGAAATATAAAAGATAGATTGGAATTCGATGGATTGAAAATCGACAGATCGAAATTCTCTAGATTGGAATTTCATAAATGAAAGTTCGACAAAACGGAATTCGGTAATTTGAGAAATTTAAATTGTAAATTTGATAGATTGTATTTCGATAGATTCAAATTCGTTAATCAGAAATTTGAAAGGTGCCTCAAACTACTTTGTAACCAGACATATTACAATTCGATAGATTTTAATTTGAAAAACTGGGATTCGATAGATTAAAATTCGTTAAATTGCCATTTGGTAGATTGAAATTCGAGAGGTTTTGCAATTTGTTATGGTGTTTGCAATAATCTCGCAAAATCAAAATATCAAATACATTTTTTGATTTAATTTTATAACATGGCATTTTAGAACATCTCGACTTCTATAATCTCGAACATACCAAAAAACTATTCAAAATTAAAATTTTTTTAATCTTAAGCAGAAAATAATATTTGGGAACACTTCATTTGCCCGAACAAAAACCCAAACATTTTAAAATCCTGCAAAAAATATTCAGAAATTAACGAACATAAACCAGAAATTTTGTTTGTTTAACATTTTTATACCTTTGCCATCACTCGAAACATTTGTGGTATATCTATCAGTAGAATCGATGCGAGCGATACAATTCCTTTGATTTGTGTCTGAAAGGTTGACGAAGCAATTTCCAATATGACAAATAATAAGAACCTCTTCTGAAAAAACCTTTGTTTTGACTTGGGCCGCGGTTTAATTGTTCCTGGATTTCTTTTTTTCTGAATTTTATTGTTTCTGCGTTGACTTACTTTAGATAAAGTAGCCAACCCTTTAAATACATTTATGATTTTGCGTAAACTCACTTAAACAGAAATGTCAAAAATTATACCATTATTTGTATAAATTCCGCAAATTTGGTTCTGCAAACAATTATGCAAAATTAATTATTCGAACTAATTCGAGTGACGTTCGATAGATTGAAATTCGGTTCTTTTGAATTCGATAGATTGGAATTCGACAGATTGGGATCGACCAAATTCAATATATTGAAATTCGATAGATTTTAATTCGATAGAATAAAATTCGTCAGATTAGAATTCGATAGATTGGAATTGGATAGAATGAAATTCCTCATTTTAGAATTCGACAAAACTTGGTATATCGAAATTCGACAGATAGCAAGTCGTTAGATTAGAATTCTAAAGATAAGAATTCAAAAGATTGAAATTCGTTAGATTGAAATTCGTTAGATTGGAATTCGATAGATTGGAATTCAATAGTTTGAAATTTGAATTCGTTTGATTTAAATTCGACAGATTAAAAGACGTCAGATTGAAATTCAATTGATTGAAATTCGTTGTATTGGAATTCGATAGATCGGAATTCGATATGTTGAAATTTGAAAGATTAGAATTACAAATAGTAAAATCTAATAAATTTCGATAGTTTTAAATGTGATAGATTAGAATTCGATATATTGAAAATTGAAATTCGATAAATTAAAGTTCAACTGCTGCAATTCGACAAAGTTCGATACATAGGATGATTTTAATTCGATACCTTCGAAATCGATGGTTTGAAATTTTAATTCGATAGATTACAATCTGATAGATTTTAATTTGATAGATTTAAATTCGTTAGATTGGAATTCGATAAATTGGAATTCCATGGATTGGAATTCGATAGATTGGAATTGGGCAGAATGAAATTCGATAGATTGAAGTTTTCAAATCGGAATTCATCAGATTGAAATTCGACAGATTCGATAGATTATAATTCCTCATTTTGAAATTCGACAAAATTCGGTATATTGAAATTCGGCAGATAGCAAGTCGTTAAATTAGAATTCTAAAGATTAGAATTCGAAAGGTTGAAATTCGTCTGGTTGAAATTCTTTAGATTTTCGATAGTTTGAAATTTGAATTTGTTTGATTTAAATTCGATTGTTTGAAATTCGGTGGATTGGAATTCGATAGATTGGAATTCGATATGTTGAAATTTGAAAGATTAGAATTACAAATAGTAAAATTTAATAAATTTCGTTATACTCAAATTCGATATATTGGAATTAAGTAGTTTTAAATGTGATAGATTAGAATTCGAGAGATTGGGATTGGATAGATTGGAATCGACCAACTTCGATATATTGAAATTCGATAGATTAAAACTCGATATTTTGAATTCGATAAATTAAAATTCGACAGCTGCAATTAAACAAAGTTTGATACATAGGATGATTGGAATTCGATACTTTCGAAATCTATGGTTTGAAATTTTAATTCGATACATTACAATCTGATAGATTTTCGAATTAAAATTCGTTAGAATGGTATTCAATAAATTAGAATTCGATGGATTGGAGTTCGATAGATTGGAATTGGGCAGAATGAAATTCGATAGATTAAAGATTTCAAATCGGAATTCTACAGATTGAAATTCGACAGATTCGATAGATTGGAATTCGATGGATTGGAATTCAATATGTAGTTTGAAATTTCAATACGTTTGATTTTAATTCGACAAATTTAAAATCGTCAGATTGAAATTCGATTAATTGAAATTCCACGGATTTGAATTCGATAGATTCGAATTCAATAGTTTGAAATTTGAATTCGTTTGATTTAAATTCGACAGATTAAAAGACGTCAGATTGAAATTCGATTGATTGAAATTCGGTGGATTGGAATTCGATAGATCGAAATTGGATATGTTGAAATTTGAAAGATTAGAATTACAAATAGTAAAATCTAATAAATTTCGATAGTTTTAAATGTGATAGATTAGAATTCGAGAGATTGGAATTCGATAGATTGGGATTGGACAGATTGGAATCGACCAAATTCGATATATTGAGTTCGAAATTTTGAGTTTGATAAATTAAAGTTCGATAGCAGAAATTCCATAAAGTTTGATACATTCGTCGGTTTGCGAGAACAGTGACACATCTCAAAAATGGCCAATTTTGAGATAATAGGAAAAAAATCCTTTAAATGTAACAACCTTTTATCTGGCATAGTGTCACTTCTAAACTACCCATAGTTTTCAATAGATGTGACGTTGAATTTGATGAATTCAACTATTTTACACCAAAAAAAAAAATTCAAATCGATTTCCTCAAAAATATGATATTTTGAGATGTGTCACTGTTCTCGCAAACCGACGATATGATGATTGGAATTCGATACCTTTGAAATCGATGGTTTGAAATTTGAATTCAATAGATTAAAATTCGTTAGATTGGAATTCGATAGATTGGAATTGGGCAGAATGAAATTCGATAGATTAAAGTTTTTAAATCGAAATTCTACAGATTGAAATTCGACAGATTCGATAGACTGAAATTCGATAGATTGGAATTCGATAGATTGTCGTTTCGCATTTGGGAATTCGACAAAATTCGGTATATCGAAATTCGACAGATAGCAAGTCGTTAGATTAGAATTCTATAGATTAGAATTTGAAAGATTGGAATTCGATAGATTGGAATTCGATAGATTGGAATTGGATAGAATGATATTCGATAGATTGAAATTCTACAGAGTGAAATTCGATAGATTGTAGTTCGGTATATATTAACATTTTCTAATCAGAAATTTGAGAGGAAGCTGATACCACTTAGTAACTATGACAGTCTTAGCATATAAATATACACCAAATTTCAAAATATTTTTCTTTTGTCCATAACTGCAACTATTTTCGTCTTGTAGGGCCAGATAAAGATTTGTTTAAAGCCTTTAAAAATGATCTTGTCCGTCTGAGCGACCGGATTAATCCCCCCGAAAATTTTGTTCGGTGAAATTAATTTATTTTCAATATGAATTAAATCCGTGAAACGATTTTTTTTAAGTTAATTAATTTCGCAATGTTTTAATTCATATTGAAAATGAAATTGTTGGAGTATTTTCTCCTTTAAACCGCACAAATCAGGTGCTTCTGATGGGATTTTTCCGGCTGAATTATAGAATGGTTTTCCTATTAGTAAGCACCACCTGGTCCACCTTTACAAAGCGTGCGTTGCTTTTAGCACTAATCCTCAAGTTTATTGCAATAGCAACGTTGCTTTTATACCGAAAATTTGCAAATCAGGTTATACTGATCCCAAAGCATTTCGACCTATCAGCCTGTCCTGAACATTGCGGAAGCCTTTGATAGTACAGCGTGTTCATCGATTACTGTCGCTTGTACCAATTTTAGTATTAATCCCACCATTGTAAAATGGATGGATTTTGCTATGCTCAAATCACGTTTTGTTGAGGTTGACATTTATAATGCTTCAATCTCGGTTAAAGCTAAAAATTAGGCTGACGATCTTGTTATTACAGTTGCCGGAAAGCACCTGAATATGTTATCCGATTTAATGTGGAACGTTTTATGTATTATGGAGACCTGGTGTGGTGGAAACGATTTATACGTCAACCTTTCTAAAAATAATTTGGTTTTATTTACTAGGCATAGAAATATTGATGGTCTAACTATGCCATCTCTTTTTAGATCGACGATTAACAGATCTGATTACATTAACTATTTAGATGTCTTCTTGAACAGAAAACTCTCCTGGAAATTTCACCTGGATGGAATATAAACTTTAAAAATTCACTGCCATCTTTTGGCAGCGTAGACAAGCTTTTGAGAAAACCTGGGGTTTAGCCCAACAATTCTGTCTTTCATCTATAAATCGTTGGTTCCGCCGATGTTATCGTATGCTTCGTTGGTATTATTGCTAGTGGTCAAATTAAAGGCTTTAATATTCTTAAACTCAATGGTCTACAAATTATTGCTTTTAGGGCTATTACTGGGACTATGGCCTCAACTCGCCTTCTTTCCATGGAATCAATTCTATATTTTCCACAGTTGCATTCGTTTATTCTTATCACAGCATGTTCTGCTGCGTTTCGGCTAAGGTGCAGGAGATGTGGAACATTCTTGAATCAGTCGTCGATCAGTTTTACTAAATTATATTTGGTGGTGCGCCCTTCGAGAAATCAGTGGAGATCACTAGAATTTCTTGAGAATTTGGCAACCACTTGGCAACTATGGCAGTCTTTCTCTTATCGAAGGTCTTTTTGAACCGAACCAAATATGAACCTTTTAGATTTCAAAATATGTACTTTTACTTTGTCCATAACCACAACTATATTGGTTCATGTTCCTGTGGGACCGAATTAATTTCGCGTGAATTAATTCCGCCGAAAATATTGTGTGGCGAAATTAATTCATTTTCAATACGATTGTTTTGAATTAAATCCATCAAATCAAATTATAAATTCTCGTGGATTGAATTCTGTGATTTGCTAAACAAATATAAGGATATATACAGTGTATTAATCGGAATCTTTTGCTCCAAGCTGATGCCTTTCAAGTCGTTAATTGAACGGCCATCACTACTAACTTGTGCATTTTCATCTGAATGGTTTACTAAGAATTTGTGTTCTAATCGGCTGTCGAATTTTCCGTCAATATAATGTTGAATCTGCTCAAATTAATGTAGTCGATTGCCTAAAATCGAGAGAACTGAAAAAAAAAGGAAAAAATATTTATCTTTGTCACGCACCTGGCAATTTCTAATTGTACTTAACTTTCCACCAGCTTTCCGGGAAATGTATTTAAACTTTCTGATGATTATCGGAAACTGAATTGGGAGAAGTTGAATATCGATATCTTCATAATTCCGCTTTCCATAAGGTCTGCCTGTTGAATATCGACCGTTCCATCAAATCATAGGAGAGGTCAAGTATTTGACTAAACTTTGGCTGCAGAAGATGGGTTTAGTTTCCGTTTTTTAGATATCACTTCAAACGACCTAGATCCTCTATGATTTAAATTAGACATTTTTAAAACTTATCACCCCGTTGAAATATTCTTTTTCCTTTACTTGTCAACATTATCCAGTCCCTACTCCTCTTCAAAATTTTTAAAATTTAATTTACCAAATTAAACAATTTTAAAATTTTATTATGATCCGTTCAATTTAAACAAAGATTAATTTATTCTTCAAACTGTCAATCTTAGTACTTGTGAAGAACAACCTTTCCTTTTTTAGATTTCGATCGAGTTAGAACCGTCGTCACTTACACATCAATTTTGTTTCCATATTTTTGATAAACTCGAGAATTCTGGGTTTTGTACAAAGTTAGAAGAGTTCTGATAAGAAAAATTCAATATTAGCCAACCTTCATCAAGCGTTGAACATAATTTGCATTTAAATTTAATAATCGATTAGGCTTTTTTTAGTTTTGAGCTCCCCAGCATCGCAGAGCATTCAACTTTAGGTTTGGCTTAAGCCTTGATTCAAGAGATTGATATGATTAATTTTGATTAAAGGATTGAAGGGAAAACTTAATTTAATGGTTAGTTAAAACTTGAACTAGATTTAAGATGATATTCTAGCCGAGACTAAACAATAGATCAGGCTTAGCTACCTTAAACTAATTTAGTTGGTTCAAAACCGAAATCTTGAAATGTTTTCATTATCTAAAATGTTGTCAATATTAAAATTAAAAGTAAACAAAACTTAGTTTTCAAATACCTAAATTTATTAACTAATTAGAAGTCAGGGCCAATGTTATATCAAATTTAAAAACAAGCTTCAGTTTAAAATCATGAGTTAGACATTGAAAATCAGAACGCGCGCAGTTTCAAAATTCTTCTAGAATCAAAGGGATAAATTAAGGTAAATCCAAATTCCAAGTTATCTCGAAATCGTTTATTTGCGTTTAAATGTGTCAACCAATTCTAGTACTGGTGAATTTTCCTAAAACTATAAACACATTACAAATTTGTTTGGATTTCGTCGCGCCTTCACAAATGAAATGTTACGACTTACTGTTAATATTACATGATGAGACATCTAATTCAAGTTACAAGGCGTAAACTATGGCAATTAAGTCAGCTTAATTACAAAAATTAATAATTTAAGCCAAATATAATAGATAAGCGTTTATTTACGACAAACAAATTATTTCTTTAAACAACCTTGCGTTCATATTATATTAGGTCGATCATGGAAAACGCCAAACATGTATAGGTAATCCCTAGTCAATGTCTTGGTCAATGTCGACTTTTACAATAATAACCTACACATTATTGTAATAATCTAATTATTTTTATCATTCTATACGTAATATTAAATTAATTCACTCAAAACTTTGCTTAAAATTAGATGAAAGTAAAACAAATGAATTTTTCAGCTTGTCAATTCAAATAACTTTGGCTTTTAAACTGGTCGAAATTGTTAACAGTGTAACGAAATATATACCTATACGCACATAACGCAAGGAAAATACTTTTTCACAATTTTTTTGTTTTTTGTACATATTTCGTAAATATTTAATACCGTTGTCGAAAGAATTGTCAATTTTTTTTTAAATAAAAATACAAAATTTCATCTCTTTGTATTGTATTATCAAAAATTCAAAAGTAAGCAAACTGTTCGAAAATGTGTCTTCACTAAATTTTATGCGGAATTCGCACTACCTAGGAGCAAAGCTTATAAAGGCTACAACATAGTAAGGAAATGAATAAACAAGAACAAAATCATGACTAATGATACAACCCATTCACTTATAACGGTACATTAAACTGAAAACCCATATTTACATAACCATATGAAACGTATATCGTGCTAATTCATAAACCATTACTCTACAATGTATAAATAATTTACCGTCGAAATAGTAAAATTAAAATTAAATAGTTTTTATACGAATATGTATATGCATTGCGCTGATATTGAATATTGATTACAATCCATGGATTAAGTATTACTTAAGAAATTTTTATACGCTTGAAAGGTTTCAGTGTAAAAGAAAAATCTGAATCTATGTACATACATACTACATTGTACAGGAATACCGCATATAACGTTTCACAAGTTTTATCCAATATTTAACTATCTAATGTTCAGCTTCATTACGAATGCATAACAAATGTTTGTCCAGTATATAGATAACGCCTGCATGTCTGACATCATTTGTATACGCATATTTTATTTGATTGTTAAACTTGAAATTTAAGACTATACTCATCTTGAGTCTTATTTATTGTGGTCCACGATCATCTTGACAAAAAAATGGAATTTACATAAATAATTTAAATAAATTTGTGTTAAACAAAATTGTAGAAAGTGAATCTTTTTTCAATATTTTTATTGTTGGCTGAGTTTTTATGACTTTTTTTTTCGTTTGAGGGGAATTCTACAAGATTCACTTTTGTTGGTTTTAAATATTAATACGATTTTGATCTAAATTTTATAAGATTACGTAGCTATTTAGAATTTATTGATTGTTTGGTGCTATGTAGTGTTGTAGGTGGTGCTTAGCTTATTGAAATATTTATAAAACTATTAAATTAATAGTTTAACACGCTTTTGTCTTTAAATATTCTTAGACATTTAGTAATCATAAATTAATGTATCAATTTGTGCGGGTGTGTGCGAGCATGTATGATATTCTGAAGAATGAAAAATATTTTTGGAGATTCTGTGGGGGGTGGCGACACAGATAGGGATTATTTGATTAAATCAGGTAGCATCAATCCAAAAAACATTTGATAAACTGTTTATTTTGAAGTTAGGTTCTATGATTTCCTCATTACTAGTTCGTTCCTTTCTCGTTTCGTTTACATTTTCTTTCCTTCCCTGCTTTTTTTCCACCCTTTTCCCTTGCTCATGTCTTCTCTTCCTCTTTCTTTTTTCGGAATTTATCTTTTGTTTTGGGAATAATCACCATCAGCGTTTTGAAAATTACGTTTATTCTCTGAATAGCAAGATTATCTCCCTACTTAGTTGTGTTGACTATTCCAATGTAGTGATTGGTGGTGATTTTCATGAGTAGGTGATTTTCAGCTTGATTAATTCTCTTTATATAGAGATATACTTGCCAAAATTCAGGAATATCAATCACCGAAGCAGCTAACTTGTGTCTGAATTTACAACTTCCTACGATGTTTAATGGATTCAACTTGCATTTGGATAGACGGAGGGAAATAGCGTGCAATTTTTATGCAAAATGTGCATACTATTTTTATCCTAAGTTTCCCGACAACGCAAAAAAACTGTCGCAAAACCAACTCGAGTCAATATCGAAATTGCTTAACTCAAAGTAATTTTTTAAAGCTTTGCACAGTAAGCAAATTACTGAGGCAATTCTCTTCTGCAACATGGCCAAAACAATCCATAAATCGCTGGCCAACACAGAAGCGAAGCTGATGAAAATCCGCTTTTTTGGCAACGTTAGAAAGTTCTATTAGAAAGGTTATTTTCTAATTGGTGATTCGTCCATTTTCCCCTCTTCGAGGCTTGATTTCGTTTTGGTTTGATTTGCAAAACTGAAATGATTAGTAAAAAGAAATTCATCTGTTACATAGTCTACATAGATTACATAGAACCCTGCTATTAACCCGGTATTTTTCCCTTATTCACTTGTTATTCATTGATTATTCACTGAATAGTTCGAAAATAGTTTCTTCAGAAGCACTCAATCAATAATTTCTCGTCATTATTCACTGGTTACTCACTCTTTATTTAGTGATTAATGATTATTTCGCATATTAATCACTCAGATCTTCTTATTATTCAATGATTATTCATTTTGTTTTTCAAATTTCATTTACGAGAATAACGGCTGAATATTGAATCAACAGTGAATAATGAAGGAATAATTAGTCAATAATGATTGATTAATGTGTGAATAATGAGTGAATAAAGAGTGAATAATAGGGAACAAAGAGTGAGTAATGTGTGAAGACAATCAACAATCGGAATAATGCAGCTGCTGTATGAGTGAATAATCTTTCAATAACCAGTGAGTAATAATTGAATAACCACTAAATAATGCGTGAGTAGCCATTCAAAATTCACTCATTTCTGATTCATAATTCATTCTTTATTCTACCTAAATGGGGTGATAATTTTTTAATTTAATTTTAAGCTAACTTAGCTCAATTTAAATAGTTTTGTTTAAGTTAGTCGAAGTTTAAATATTTCTATATGAATCGAGCTGGAATTTTATGATTAAATTAAATTAAATTGACTATATGAATCGACTAAATTGGCTAAATTATAATTACTAATTGCAAATTAAGTTAGCTAATTTAAAGTAGCTCAATTTAGTATCAAGGAATTTAAACATTGATTGAGCAGCTCAATTATTGAAATCGAATTGAAATCAAGTAATATTGTAAGCGAAAAGAGAGAATTTAACTTTGAACACATAAAGTACCTGCATTTATCCTGGAAATATTAAGTGGAAAATTTGGTCAATTTTAGAGGGGTGAAAATTAGTAAGTACGAGTATCCAAACATGTGAACATGTACGTTTCAAATTAATTAGAAACAAAAATTCTACTTTGTTTTACAATTAAATTTAAACAACAAATGTAGCTCAATTTTAAGTGATCGGTACCACCGCTCAAATAATAGTGCCAACATTTTTTCCAACGTATGTAACTGTGAAATTTTTAAATATTTAGTAATTAAAAACACGAATAGCTCAATATTTTTTTTGCTATATTTTTCTAAGATAATTTAAATTACATTCGCTTTGCTATTCTACATAGAACACATAATAGCAAACAAAGTTTCTCTAACGCTACATCAATATACGACTATTGTAATTAATTCAATTAACTCAATTTTAAGTGTGAAATAATATTGGAAAATCTGTTTTTGAAAGATCAAGTTCTCAAGAATGGAATCTGTTGGCCAACTTAATTTGAGCCTGGATGAAAATTTAATGTTTTAAAATACAATGTCATAATTTAATTTTAAGCTGAGACAGTAGCGCAATATAAAATTATTGAAATCACGATTGCATCTGAGCTGTTTTACTCGCTCTCTATCGGGCAAATTATCGAGACCAGTTGCAATGTCTGTGTAAAGCGATGGGTAGATTCAAAAATTAATTTATGTTAGAATGAAAACTAATCGTGTTTCATTAAAATTTCATTTTCATTCAAATTTAAGCTAAAAAAGTAGCTCAATTTTATATGAAAACTCACAACCGAGAATTGCATGCATACAATTACGCCTAACCTGTTTTAAAAGCTATTTTGCTATCCAATTTGTATATGAAATGACAGACCAGCTCAAATGTTGGACTATCGGTTGAATTATCGAAAATAGAGGTCCAAGTTCTGTGAAACGTTACTTGTAAATTTTTCAGCTAGAACCAAAATCCATAATTTTTAAATAGGATTTCTTAATTTAATTTTAAGCTATATAGTTAGCTCAATTTTAAGTGATCCAAAATACTACTCAATGAGTTTGTAAAGCAGTTCGAATTTTAATATTTCTATATGAATGAAGATCTGGATTTTAACCATTTAAAGTAGCTCAATTTAGTATCGATAAATTAAATTGATCTAGAGCGGAAAAATCGATTTGGTCATAGTTAAAACTTAAGCTAAAAAAGTTGCTCAATTTTAGTAAGGTTTGAAATCGAGTTGAAATCACGAAATATTGTAAGCGACAAGAGATAACTTAATTTTGAACAGATAAAGTAGCTCCATTTTGAGGTGCCTGCAAATATTAAGTGGAAACGGTCGCTGATTTTCGCCCACCTGTCAAATTTAACCAATTTTCGAAGAATGAAAATCGGTAATGTACCAAAATTTCACATATATGTTCAAATAAAACCAAAATTCTACTGTATTTTATTAAACAATTTTAAATAAAAAAAAAGTAGCTCATTATTATGTAAACGAAATAGTTTTATATGAATGCGGCAACATACTTCCAGATTATATTGAAATTTAATAATTTAATTTGAAGAGTGAAATAGCTTAAATTAAAGCGCAAAAAGTAGATCAATTTTAGTTGATCGATAAAACATTAAATAATTTTGAATGAATACAGTAGCTTAATATTTTATTGCATATAAATATTATGTAAGTGAAATGAAAATTTGTAACCTAAGTTTGATTAGCCCAAGATTATTATGTAAAACGATCGAAGAGTTGCTTAAAGTATATGAAATTGGAAAACCTAAATATCTCAGTTTTCAACGACAAAACCAAAAAATAAAATTATGCAAATAAAGAAACGCATTATTTTACAAGCATTCATTCAATATAATAAGAATTTCCTCAAAATGCGACGTCAGCTTTTGCGCACAATTGCTATACAATACGATTTGGTTTTGATTTAAAATTGAAATATTTTCTATTTCCTTTTCCAGCGCTTAAAATAATAATTTTAAAAGCGTTTAAAATAATAATTTTAAATTTTTCTTCTGTACACACGTGCTCTTGTTGCAGGTCTTTTGCGAGATAGAAGGGCGGCAGTATGTAGCGACATCTTTTATCAGCTCCTATAACTTTTATTCACAACTCACGAGTTTGATCAGCTTGCTTCATTTTAATTCAATTAGTACTGCATTTTTAAAAATATAGAAGAGGAATATTTTTAAAATAACTCTAATCATCGGTCATAAATTCCCAAACCGCTTAAACCTGAAAACAAATTAAACATTTTCATAGTCAGTTTTAATAATTTTTTTTAAAGAGCGTAAAACGTTCAAAGACCTCATAATAAAACAAGTTTTTTTCAATCGTAAATAGCGCAAACCAAGTAGAAGTTGTTTTTGAGAAAATAAATTCTTCAAACTAATTTAATTAGTTAACAAGTTTGTACGTGCACACAACTTGGAAGATACCCATAATTCACAAAATCATGCATAACACTTAAAATATATGAACTGATGTTGGTGAGACCTACTTAGTGAATCTTTCGTATTGTTTACGGGGATGAAATTGGTATAGAAATGTATCGAATTAAGACAAACATTTGTTGAACCAATTTTTGTCATGTCGCACCATATTTGAACAGGTTAAGTAATTTCCACAATTTTCAATTTTTTTTTTCAAACATGGTCAAAACCATGTCTTACGTTACAAAAATCCAAGTTTTGGAATGCCTGACCCTATGAAAATAAAGGCTTAGACCTGGTTCTGCTAGTTATTTACACTTCTTCTATTAATATCTACACTTTATCATTACACATACACTTTTCGTTAATTTATGTAGCTACACTGTGCTTGAAAAACATTTCAAAAAAATTTAAACGATTTAATGCAGACATACAGATTATCATATTCTCAAAAAGTGACAAAAATACTTTATCGTTTTCATTATGATTGTTTGTTTTGTTTGTTTCTATCTCTGCAATCTTTTTCTGGGGCTCAAGGCACTCCCAACTCTTTCGCAGTTCCCTTTTAACGTCCTACCTTACACCGTTGCCAGCCAACTCGAGGACGTACGGCTATAGACCCGCTTTCGTTTAAACAACCACCTGCACATTGCATTGCTTCATGCCAGCCTATAGTACTGACATGAAAGGTGGGTCGGCCCATGGATTCCGCACTCTCAACAGGGGGTCATAGATGTGTTCATCGTCATCACCGATCGTAATCAGATGATGAAAAATCCCTTTTGCATCCAGCCCCTATAGGGATTCGAACCCGGTACCTCCCGATCCAACCGCCGTAGCTTTAACCACTGCGCCGTTTGTTGGGTTTCATTATGATACTCGATTACGTTTTTCTTTGGTTCGTTTCTCGGCTTTCCATGGTAATTTGTTAGGAGATGAAATTTTTTCTCTTTCTGGCTTTATGAATTTTTCAATTTTTATCATAACCTCAATTGTTATCAACGTTTAGCCATAACCTCAATGATTATCAAGGTTTAAGAAAGCGATGTGTTCTACTCTACATTCAACAACGACTTTATATTGAATCCTAATTTTATGTATGAAAGAATCAAATTTTTTGTTTTTAATCTGACCAAAATTATTAGCAATGGCTTACTCCAACTGAGAATCATCATAAAACCGACGGTCTTAGATCTTTCTAGTAATTAGTAAATATTGAATACCACACCAATACATGAATGAATACGTATTTCCATTGGTTAAGTAAGCCGGCACCTGTCAAACAAGCATCATTTATCGCCAGAGTAGTTATCTCATTTTCGTTTTTGATTTAGTTGCTGGAATTCTCGAAGCATTGACTACGCCACTCTCTCCTAACGTCTCCACTTCCCTCCATAACAATATAGTCATCTTATAAGCTTCACTCGGCTTCGCAGGTGGTATCGATAGTTGTTTTATCAATTCGGCGGGCTCCTCAAGGACTGCTTTACACTTATCGAATGACCGTCACTTTGACAGCTTTGGATTGGAGTGTGATAAATTCGTTTAAGGCCAGCCTTTCTAAAGTCATGCATATGCGGATAAGCCCTGTTTGGTTGTTGTTTTGACAACAATGAAAGGTGATATAAATTTTTTTGTCCATCTCGTCCCGAGATACCCTTTTAGTGAAAATTGCGATTTATCACTGGTTCCTTAGGCAAAAAAATAAATGACGCCTTTTCTCTAGTATTGCCCCAAAATGAATGGCTCGTTGAGGAGTGGAACCCCATTGGCATTGGCAATTAATTCAAAGTGCGTTAAGTACTCCTCATGTTAAAGCGCCTTCGTCATGCGGTGATAACTTTGCAGTGACTGCATCGAGATCGCTGAAGTCAACCGATTCACTATGGTTTCTTAAAGGTCTGACTGGTTTATGGGTAAATTCGTCAAGTTTTGGTCAATCTCCCCGTGGCGATGATCCTGGATGGATGCGCCATATTTAGCTATGACGGAGTAGGGAAGTTTTCGTCGGCGACGGCGAAGAAAGCTCCCGATGTTGACATTTTGGCCAGGAAGGAAATTCTCCGTAACAATTCTAAGATCTCTGTTGAAGGGTGGCAAAACCATTACGCTGAATATTCCCTAATTCCTCTTGCGCCTCACATAAAGTACCCCCATAGCCATCTCCGACTTCAACATCACCAGGTGGTTGTGGCCTCTTTCTCGGCTTTCTCTTTAGCTGCTTCTATTATTGATTTCTCGAGGTGCTGAATGATAATCATCTGCTTCTGGGGTTAGTTTGGGTTGGTATCACCCGTTATCTGGGACGTAGAAATGGGATACTTCAGTTCAACAAAACAGCAATGAAATTGACCTTCCTTTACGAAGGTTGTTTCTGTTTGTTTGATATTGAGACTGATGGTTACTCAAAGCCCACTATTTGATCTGGTTCGAACATAAGGGGAACGATTTGTGTTCGATTCAAGTCAAATTGTAATTTTGCTAATGGGGTATCTATAAAAATTTGCCGCTGATACTGAAGCTAAGATCTAATTTATAACTCGTGCCCTAATGTAAGGTGACCAGACGTCATCTTTTGAAGATAACAGTCATCTTTTACGGATGATCGTCATCTTCAAAAATAATGCCATCTTTTTGTCATCTTTTAAAAAAATCATCATCTTTGTCATATTTTTCATCATATCGTGTAAATTTGATATTAAATTGTAGTATAATTGTCATTTAAAATATATTTCAACGGTTTTAAATCTGTGAACGTAAACGAACGCAACACATTTATTGTCAAAAGAACGCAATTTGAATGTTTCTGTTGCTGAACGCATCCATTATATTTAACGTTTACTTTATATAAAGTTAAAGCTTTCAACAAAAAATGAAAATAATTAAAAAATGTATGTAACAATTATGTTTAGGAAAAATGTCATCTTTTGGTTTGAAAATAATCTGGTCACCTTACCTAATGTCTCGAAATCGCTGCGATTATTTAGACTGTCAAAATATCGAATTTGCCTGAATGTCATTTATAAAAAAAAAAACAAAAAAAACCTGTTTTTCGTGAATATTAGGGCATGCAAAAAGAGTTTGGTTTTGTTTCCGCTCATTAGATGTCATTACCGTCGTGGTAAAGATTACAATAAAGTTTGACGTTTAACGATTTACAATTTAAATGGATTTTTGAAAGAAAGTGATGGGTTATTGGGTTATCTTTTAAATACAATTAATTAATCATAACTTATTTTATGAATGTAACATCTGTTTTTATCGACACGATTTATATTATTATAAGTAATCCACACTGAAAAAAGACAAACTCGAGACAAATTTTGACAGTTGTTTTCATTAAAAAATGTAATGGCTAGGATTAAAGGGATGGGAATAACCAGTTGCCTCACATTTTTGTTTTGGTGTTGTTTTGCTTTTGCTTTATTTTACGTTCACAAACCGAAACATTTGATTTTATTCATTTAGGTCCGGGACATTAAAAGGTTGTAAAATTGAAAACAAAACAAAAACAAAATCGTTCAATTGTTTTAGAATTTCCTCCTGTTTGTCTTAAAAGTCAGTGTCTGTGTTTTATCTGTTTGGTGTGGACCATGACATTAGGCTGAACTACCATTTTGTTTTGGGTTTAAAAATGTTTTTATAGCTGACAGTTGCAGCGAATTGTTATAACACAGATTAAGTGAAATAAAGTGTCATCGTGTTAAGGGAGTTAGAAGAGAGAACAATTAAAATTTTAAAAATATTCGCCACTCGGTGAATTCACTCTGTGGTAAAAGATTATACACTTAGGCTATTAAGAGTGTAAGCAATTTCCAAATATTTGTTAACATAATAAACCCCGACACTCATTGCATAATGAGGCAATTACGTTTTCATTAATATTGTATGCTTTGTAATTTTTGGTTGAATTGGCACTCTAGTTATTAATTTTGCATAAATAATACTTTAAATTATATACAAAGTGTATATGTATTAAAAAAAAATGAAAGAAATTATTCCGACTTTCACCGTCACTAAAACGTACTTACCGCGGGAGGTAAGTGCTTATGCTCTTGTACACATTGCCTTATCTAACATCTATTGTCTTAACTAAAATAAGCAAAATGTATTTCACAGTAAGTGGTGTTTGTTATTTTGGCATCTCTTATTAAATTACCCATAAGTGTATGGTCGTAATTCGCATAATATACAACCACATTTTACATGGATCATTAATATTGTATAATTTTAGACAATGTGCCCGGAATAGAAAAACAAAAAATTATGATTTATAGTTAGTACATAATAAGACACATATTTTAATGTAGTGTGATACCGCCCGTTTGATCTGATTATATAAATTTATGTAAATTAGTCAAAAAATTAGCCGCAAGACATAAATCTTAATACAAAAATGTATTTAGGGTTATTGTTATTGTTGGTATCAATAAAGGTTACTGGTTTGTATTAAGGTTGCAATATACAACTTCAGGAATTTTATCTAACAGCAATCTTTATCTACAGGATTTTGTCGTGGTTCACAAATCAGTAGTAATGTAGTTCATTTGACATTTGTTTCCAGTTTAGCAACTGGTTGTTATGTTTACACAATTTATAAGTTAGGAAAAAACGCGTTGCGGTATTGATCAATCAATGATCGGCCAATTAATCAAGAATATATCGGGACAGTTAGGACACGTGTGTGTACAACTGGGAAATTAAATTGACAAAGAGATGTTTTGTAGATTCGCTTTACTTTATTCAAAGTGGAGGTATGTTTGCAATATTTGTGGTTTCAATATTCAAGTATAGATGTCTCTCTTTTCTTATCAGAGTATTCTCAAGATGTTTTTTTTTGAGTATTGACATTTGAAGAAGAATAATAGAAAGTAAAGAATCGGATAACGATTACGTGTTATGACCGTTTTAGATTTCGTTTTATTTCTAACTATGTGAAGTGGTTTTGTCCATGAAAGATTTAATTGGGTGCCAAATCCCTAATTCAACCATGTGCTGAAATTCAATGAACCCTGGTTTGTGGTGCTCGTTACAAAGAAGCAATATTGTATAAAATCTTAAAATCATTTATTGTTTCGAGAGATTTTTCAAGATTATGTCTTTCGAGATATTTTATTTTCGAGATTATGTCCGATTTGAAATTTTTAAAACCGATTTTCGACATTTGTCAAATCCAGATTTTGTTCTTTCTAGATAACGCGGTGATCCTGGAAAGATCGAATTTATCATTTTTATATTTTACACGTAAATGAGTAATTTAAAAGGCCAGAGATATATTTAAACAAAAAAAAAATTGTGGGCACCACTGAATTATAACCTTTTAATGTTGAAGATGTGTCATTTTGAAATTCTTGGATAATTTGCAAATTTTAATCGCGTGTGGCCAAATTGAGCTAAATTTACGACTATTAAATTGTTAATTTCGACATACGGACATGATACTATAAAAGCCAAATGTAGTTAAATTTAAACACAAAAAACCCACATCAAACGTTCAATTTAGACACTTTCAAAACGAACATTTAAACAGTGATATCGCATATAATATTATGGTGCCTGCAAGCTGTATGAAAATATTGCAAAACGTGCTATATACATACGCTGGACATAAATTGATTGAAATGTTTTTGAAACAATCAAACAGTTCTATTTACAATTTACCTATTCTCAAATCGTGATTGTTGAGTTTTTTTTTTGTTTGCTTCTTCTTATTTACAATTAACATTTTATAGAAAAAGTCATCTTCCTCAAGAGACGAGATGATGAAATTGGTTCATTTTGGTCGTTAATTAAAATGTACAATATATATGGTTATGTATGATGATGGCATCCGTGTATATATACATATACGAAATAAATAAGAAATTGTGCCTTACTTGAATAATGTTTGTTGTCTAAAGACAAATAAAAATTTGTTCACACACCTAGTCCAAGGTGAAATCAAATCGACCGAAAAAACTAACATAATTCACTTTCATTTGTAATGTTTCCACGAGTCTAAAATATGCTGCTGCCTATGTTGAAAACAGTAGGATTAAACAAAAAATATTCTTGTTATGTGTTTATTCAATTCAGGCACAGATAATTAACGCGGATTTGTAATTAAATAATTTCAAAATAGAAAGTGAAAATTGTATCGATAAATTGTTTGGGGTTCTATATAACCGCGTTTAATTCTCAGCTGCTTACAAAATTAGTCATAAATTTAGCGTTTAGAACATTTTATCTATAGATCATAGGTATTATATATAAATACTAAAGTTCAAGCCAATTAAATATTTTGACCCGGATTACAAGTACCTATAAACAGTTTTGTTCAATTTTGTTAGGTTTCAATTTATTAAATCATCGGTCAACCGATCGATTAACATTTAACTCCTAAACACTTATTTTGATGTGTAACAAAATGTTGATTCATATACAGAGTTTTTCAATTTTGTTTCCGGGATCTCGTTAAATTATCGTTAACATTTTCAACAAAATATCATGTTAGCAATCCATTCAACGCGCGATTAAAACTCAATCAATGTCAGTTTGAAATGAAAATCGAGATTTCTTTGTTGCACAATGATATAATTTCGATGAGATGAGCGGCGCTTAACATGGTTTTATAGTTTGATTATATGAGGCTAATTTAATTTCAAATTTTGCAAAATGATTTAATTCAACCAATATACACCCGATTCACATGGAACTCAAATTTCAAAGGAAAAAGTCATACAATTTGAGTTCCAACGTTAATATCGTCCGTGTAGGCAGCAGCTCCCTCCAAATCATCAACCATGTTTGCCATAATTTGTTGAAATGCACCCGGTACCGATTTCACGCCGGGAGTAACCGGTTGAATTGAAAAAATCCTCGATGCGTTGTGATTGTGAGTAGCTTGCGAAATTCTTCTTTGATTTCTACTTGAAGAAACGCGTTGGAGAGGTCTATGTTACTGAAGACTGTTCCGTTCGCGATTTTCGCGAAGATCTCTTGAGGAATCGGTAATGGATATTGATTTAGTTCCAAAACGTTGTTCAGACCGGTTGAATAGTCTGCATATATCCTGACGTTTCAATCAGGGTATTCAACTGGAGTAATGATGCTCAAATTCTGAAGATGTTTAAGTTATTCATCCACTTCAAAGCCACTGGTCGTTTTGCACATAAAACTGGTTTCACATCAGGCTTTAGATGTAAAGTGACTTTCGTCCTTGTGCTGAGACCCAGCTTACCCGAAAACAAATCAGGGAACAATGGTTTTACATCTAAACTTGATGCGCCTTCAGTGGCAATGTGATTACAGACCACGCTAAGTGGCAAAAAAATCTCAAAGATGTTGATGTCTGGTGCGACGTAAATTAGTCCTAATTTTAGGACATTTTTAAAACTGATGTTCAAATTGTGCTGTGATCTTGAGTTTGCTTTTGTCTGCGGTCCGTGCTCCGAAAGTTAGTTTTGACAAACGGGGCTTCCCGATGCGCTCCTACATCGACTCGGATATAATTGTGATCTTTGAACCACTGTCCATTTGAAGCTTGATTTCGACACCGTTGATGAGTACCGCGATAAATTTGCGCTTATTCGCAAATCCACACAGCTGTTAGCAATTGAAATTTATTTAACACTTGGATTGTCCTTTGAACTGTATTTTGCTTTGGTACTTATCTGTTTTTGTTGTAATTTTTCAAGAAAGCACTCGCAGTAACCCTCCTTGTGTTCAGTTCGCTTACAATTTTGACATTTGTGATTTTTGAATGAACAGTATGTCGAAAAATGCATGCCTCCACATGACTAACAAGGTGTTCTTGGAGTTTTTTCTGGATTTATGTTGGACAGTTTATTGTCTCCTGCGTACTGCGTCTTGTTGTACTCTTTCTTCACTGTTCCTGTGTGACTTCTCTTGCTGGTGTTTCTCAACCAACCTAACATCAGACCTGAGATTAATGAGGGTCTGGCATTCTGCAATCATTTTGTCGATGCCATTGATTTGTTCGGCATTTGTGTTCAGTTTTAGCAGAAGCCGTGTGCGCACTTCCATATCGTGACTTGAGAGCCACATATATGTTGTGTCTTTAATTAAACAACATATGTAAGATTAATAATAAATTCAATTACTTTGTTTATTAAGTACTTGAAATTTTAATACAATTACAATGATTGACCGTCGTACCTCTAAAGAGAGACAGATAGCTATATGATGAGACGGCAATAGTTGCAGGGTTGTGATGTTTAATAAATTCTGTCCTGTTTAATAAATTGTCGTCTCATTATACGTAGCTATATGGATATGCCGTTTGCGGTAAACAGTTTTGTTCGACTTGAGGATTTTTGCTTCATTTTTGTTTGCGGATAAAATGGAACTGTCGGCTCTGATTAAAAATTGTTGATTCAACTTTAAATCCGAAATATACAAACGATTAATGTATTTTTCCGATTTACAATTTTCAGTTGAATTTTCCTCTTCATCCAATTAAGCATCTATTTTTGTTGTATATCGAAGTTACACGGTTGCTTACAAATCGGTATTTTCCGAATTGAAAATGCCACGTGGTTCATGGATGGTCCTCGTGATTGAGATCGTCCACGTGGTTGAAATCTGCTAGAATGGCAGATCAAACTTATCCAATTTACCGGCTAATGCGTTGATTTTAAGTTCGAGTGATGCTACTGTCGAAGTCGACGTTACTGTCGTCGTTTTTATTGCCTAACTGAACATCTTCTAGCAAACATATTATCTCCTTTAGATCCGACATGGCATATTGTTCTAATAAGGCTTAATGGCCAATATTTTAGTATCCACAGCGGTCAATAAAGAATAGAATTTGGTTGCGTCGACTGTTATTGCTGCTAACTGGAATTGAGCTTTGACTTGCTGAAGCTATATTTTCACGTTTGCTGGCCAGAATGGTGATAATTTCACCACAGGCTTATCGTCACATTTTAATTAGAAATTGCACTTTAACATCACATGGTTGGTTGTCACAAGATATTTCTAACACACACTTTTATTACGATTTTTTCGATTCACAAGTTATTAAAATTAATTAAAACTATTTACCGTAAACATTAAAACATTTAATTTACCATGCTCTTGTTTGTACACGTTGAAATTTAACTTGAAACGTAAAAGAATAGGTTTCAACTACAAAAACCAAAACAAAATTATGAATTGTCATATAGCAATGTATTATAGAGACATTTATTATTGGATATTCTAACTGCTTATTGCATAATTACATTTTGCTGTAAAATTGTCAATTTCATTTTCTCCTTATCCCACCGTGTCAATTTCAATCCGGTTTATGGCGTCAAGCTCTTGTAGATGGCGCCACGTTTGTGACGAGGTATTAAACAGCCAAAATACCAAACAATGTAAGTAAACAAGATACGGTATCTAAAGTTTTATTATTTTAAATTATTTGACTCTTTTCTTTTTTGAATAAAAAAGAAGAATATACATATTTATGTAACTAAATTACCCAGCTATCCTTATCCACAATAAATAGCTGTATTTTAATTTGTTTGGTATATGTACTGTTTTAGATAAATGAACCATGATGTTTTACTGTTGCGCGCCTCAGTACAAATCCAAACAAATAAAGGATTGTGGGCTACACTTTCATAAGTTTCCGGAAAGGGCATTTCTCTCATTTGCAATACCCCAGTAAGTTGTCGATGCACTGAATAGTTTAGGGTTGATAATTCTAATTGCCACTGATCTGCAAAATTAACCACTCCGAATGGTACTGGTAACATTCGGTGAAATGGAAGCCGTAATCCTTGATTTTCGTAGATCATGTCATTTTTTAGATCTATTTTGATGTACGGTTTGATATTTTAAATGTTCACATTCCAACTCAGAGTTTATGGCATTAACAATTATAGTCTTTCCATGTTGTTGCAATACCTACCTGTGATCGTCGAAATATGCAAAAGCGTTTACGTTGCTATGAACATTTAATGTCGCTGTTATAATCTTTCCCAGCATACAATTGGGTATACATCGATTGATCGTCCTGTTTAATAAAGTCCATAATTTTTGTTTTCGATGTACTTTTTGTTAGAGATGGTTGATGCCATAATTGATAATAACCTTCCTAAAAATAAATTTTTCAGAACAAGCAAAACCAATTAGTTCTTAATTACTTCCATAATACTGTACTTCCATAATACCGGTACTTCCATAATACTGTAAACCAAACATAATCACTCCTATAAGCTTACAAGCTGCAGCCATTCCAGTACTCGCAACACATTCACAGTTTGCCCTATTTACCAGTTGCTCTATGTATATCAGCTTAACAGTGTAAACTGTATATGCTTTGTTTTTTCAGTAAAACATGAATCGGCAATTAAAAGTTGATTAGATTCGCTCAAGCAACTAATTCTGTTAATAAAATTGTGCTGAACTAAGCGAAGTCCTCTATCTAAGCTTGCCACAGAGACTTCAATTCAGTGCTCAGCACAGTTTAATTTATTATAACACTGGGCTCCTCTGTTACAGTTAATTCTCCCTGCGTGTCGAAATCCTCTGTACATGCTGATTGATAATGGTGATCCAGTACACATAGTGTTTGGTTGGGCTTCTTTTCATGTATTTAATCCGAACAAATAAATTTGTTTAAAAATAAATTAAAACTGTACTAAGAGTCAATCAATCGAAAAATTATAGCTTTAAAAAGTTTGTCACCTTGCCGTTTAATTAAAGTTTCTTTATTGCCAGAATGTTTAAGCTCCCAATTTTTTTAATTCAGCTTTAGGACTGGAAACACAATTTTTATTGTGGTGAGGATCTAATAAAAATAGACGTAAGTTTATGCAATATATGTTTTTTAATATTCTATGAGACTTAAACTTATCGAAGGACTTACTTTTACCTAGATTATCCATTTGATATTTTTAAAAACTTATTTTAAATCACTGGCATTTCATAAACAACGCCCTTTCCTATATATTTTTTTTGTTTGACGTTTTGCAGTACCTCGTTGCAATACTAGCGCCACAATTTTCGTGACAAAATAAATAAACCGTATTCTTGGTAAGCTTACTCGATTATTTCGTTTAAATTATTAAGAAATTGGCGGGTTAAGTGAGATTTACATGAAACATTCTAATACAAATCGAGAATATTCTTACCCAGGATTCAAACCATTGAATGATTTTGAGCAATTTTTAAATTCACCTTTACTCCTTAAAATTTTAATACTTTTAAGACTGTGATTATGGCAATATTGCCATAATAATAAAATCACACATTTACATTGTTGAACATGTTGCAAAATTGAGTTATAGATTATCAAACACACCTACTGGAAGGAAGACAATAGATTTTAAACCTATATTTCAATAAGAAACAGCCTTCGTTTCAAATCACACTTACTTCCGCTTCTAATGATCTCATATACAAAAAATTGTTCCCAACAATAATCACAATTGCTTACCTTCCTATACCTTAATTAAGCCATTATGTATATTATATCTACTTACAATTAACAAACAATAAATAATTTCCGATGTACTCGTTCGTAAACACACATACACACACACATATAAACATATTATACAAAATACATTTTTAATTATTTCGATTTTTATGTTTATTTACAGCACCTCCACGAATCGCGGCTAAACATCAAACTGTAATCAACACAATACGCGACAAATTGTGCTCATCATTTTTAAGATTTACAAGTATCTATATACATGTTGTTGTACATATGTATGTAAAGTGTTATAAAAAAACAATTGATTGATTAATTTAACGAATATTATGCAATAGAATTGTTGTTATTGTACACGCTATAACTAAATAATTAAAAAGTAATTAAAGTTTTAAGTGTTTTATAGTGAGTGTTGTCGCGTTCTTCTTTACATACCACAAACGAGTAGATCATTTTGGATATGTGCATATGATGTTGTATTTTAAGAATTACAGTGATAATAGTAATAATAGTAATATGGCTTTAATAAATAGCATCATCGTTTTAATTAGTTTTTTAACAACATCGACCTTTGTCTATGGGCAATTTGGAAGTGTAAGTACAAAAAAATTTTTTTTTATTAATAAACATATAAATAAATTTGTAGATTAATAGTGTTTAGTTTGTCTCAAGGTGTTTTGTCTTGAAATTGCGTCGAAACGGAATGAGATTGAGGTACATAATTATTCGCGATTATGTATTTTAATTTGCGTAATCAATTTTCTTTCCGCGCGGTTAGATAATTCATATAGGTACACAAAAAAATAAAATTTCCGCGTGTTTTGTTAACGCGTTTTAAACGGTTACTGACATTTGATTGATGTGTTTGGTAATAATTGCAGAAATAACCTTTTTTTTAATGAAGTTTAAATTTGCAAAAATAAGTTTCAATCAAATGTTATTGGTTACTAAAGATTCTCCAAAATAGAATAATATATGAATACCTCGGAATAGAGTCATTCAGACACTAGGGCATTGGCCCATCATTGCATTGTGCTGCCTGAATATTTCATCACCCGGGGAATTAAATAAACCAATCATTAAAGTGTTGAAAAGTGTCCATAAAGTATAAAAAGGTGTTGATAACTACAACACCAAAAACATATTCCGTGGAATATTTACACTTTTCATGAATTGTTTATTTAAATTATTAAGCAAATAGTGTACTGCTTTTTTAATCTGAGCCAAAGTGTATGTTTTACACTTTATTAAAAGTTCGGTACACTTTTTACATAAAAGGTGTGTGAAGCTTCAAAACAAAAACTGCATAATAAAAAGTACAAACTAGTATCAGTAGTTATCAGCATGAACTTAATACCATCCTACGACAACCTCAAAAATGAATACTCAATTCCAAGAATCGGCACAAAAGACCTTACAATTTTTTTTTTCGTTACATACCAAAGTAAACAAGACAAAAAGGTTAAGTATTTGTATTTTACTATTTAACTCTCGTATTTATTTATTTTATTAGTACGATTTTCTTCATCATCATCATCTTCATCTTCTTGAAAAAAATTAAAAAAGAAAACATTTAAATAATGACATTTAGATGTAAAAAAAAATAAAATTAAATAATTGAATTTGAAGCACAATGATACAAAACACCAAAACCAATAAAGTGAAAAACTGAAAGATCATTTTGAATAAAATCGAATATTTAATGTTATATTAAGACACACAGTAGAAAGAGATATTGAATTGAGAAAATCATTTTTTTAACGTGGTTAAACATCAATGAATTTACTTTCAATTTCATTATTATTGTGGTATTTATGTGTTAAAACATAATAAACTAAAAAGTGTCAAAAAGTGTTACACATAATATTAGGTGTGACACCAAAAACTATATGTTACACTTTTCGACACTTTTTCGATATTTTGACTTCGTAAAACTTTTCTCCCCAACTATGTTACAACAAAATACAAACAATAATTTTATTTGCATATTTCGACTATTTATTTAAAAATGAATACAGCAAAACAAAAATAGTTGATGATGACTCGTGGGATAATTGATAATTTCAACTTTTTTGTTTGTTTTGTTTTTGAATTTCTTGTTGCAATTTTTTTGCGCTTAACCTAACTTGTTTATTGTGTATTCGTGTATGTCTAACGAAGAAATGTAGACAAACTACAAGATTCATCGCATATATCTCGTAAATCAGGTATATCACATTATTTTTGTTGTGACAATGAAGATAATTAAAATTAGTGGTATATGCGCGGTGTCTGTGCGTATTTCTGTACATAAACCATACATACATGCGGTCATTTTTGTCGTCTGTTTTTTGTTTGGATGATGTCGAAAAATTAGTTTGGTATTTTTTTTGGTGAGTACACAGTTGGATGCCAAATACTTTTTAGATGAAGAGGAAAGTGATTAAATTGTTGTTTGGGTATGAGATAACTGCATTAGTCTAGTATGTGGCCTGTTACATCATTGTATTATTTAAAGTCTATGATGATAAGCTAGACAAAAAGTAAATAGGTTTTATAAGAGCAAAACATTTTAAATTTTGAGCATTTCACATAGAACAGCTGAAAACAAATTTCAATTTCACTTCCTCTTACTAATCTTATAAACCATTTAAGTATAAAATTCCAAGGCACTAGAGAAGCTGAGAGAAAAATGAACTAATCTTGTTTCAATTCAAGTTCATTTCAAGATGTTACATTCATTTCAATTTCCATGACAATACATATTTGTATATCAACCTACTAAATTGTATGCGGAATAAATTCATATTTATCGGCGGACTTAAATTCACTTGGAAAAAGAATTATATCCGCGACATTTAATTTTTAAAACTAACTTCTGAACTAAATTCTCACAAAATTATTTCATTTTAAAAAATTGAATGTCGCGTATTTAATTCATATTGAAAATGGAATTAATTCCGCCATACAAAAATTTTCAAAAAAATTTGCAAACATTTTATTTACTCGATTTAGAAGTTTTACTAATAGTAAATATCGCAAAGAGAACTAGAGTACAAATTTATGGAATGAAATTATTCAGCGACAAAATGATCAAATTATTCGGGTTGTCGAATATTCTAAAAATGACCAAAATATAAAAGTACACTCGATAATCGGTATTGGATACCCTAATCCTGTTGAAGTAGCCTTGCAAGACAGTTGATCCCATTGTCCGAATAGATGTCTATATCTGTACACAAACCCCTGTGTGACCTGTAAGCCGTTGACTACTTCCACACGCATGTCCTTGGTGGTTTGACCTCCTCTTATCTTATTATGTAGGTAAAACTCAACTGAACAGTTTAACGGTCGTGAAGGGGTATTTCTGCAGACCGGTAGATGGCCTTTAATGATTCAGAATTTATTGTGCACGTTTGCTAATGTTATTTATATGCCTCCATGACGTGTTGCCGTTGTAAGCCGATGTTGCTTATGACTTTATTTAAAGCCATCAGTTTGGATTTCTTATCCAAAATTGTCTCTTTCGTCAATGCCTGCAATTCTTTATGGAAGTATTGGTGTTACTCAATCCTAATTATCTGGGCTTCCACGAGCTTCAGTTCTGGTTCCGTCGTTTCCAGCGACTGTTGCCGTTGTTTATGAGCATTCAGGTTTATGAACCCTTTGGTAGTGTATACAGAAATATACGCCTCAACTTATGAATGCTACGTAATTCCATTGTAGCTGAGTAAATTATCTCTAATCTGGGATACTCGATTGGTTACAAAGGGTTCTAACTTTGTGACGTCAGCTCTTATCCAGCCCAAAATAATGGAGGAGTCCGTTCAAACATCTCTACATCTTGGTTTTTTATAGTGTTCTTGATATTTACTAGAAGCTTGGATAACAGATGCGCTGCGCTGCGCCGACAAACTTGTTATAAATTAATCCCTGCTTATAGGCTTGTTACGAAGCATTATCAAATCCATGTTACTCATATTTTTGGGCTGACCCTAATTCGGCCTTCTATTTTCATATTTTTGTCCTCTAGTTACTGGTAGCTTATCATTCCACTGTAAATCCGCTATCCAGCTCTCTTGCTTTAACAGCTTTGCTGCTATCGGTTTTGATGACACCTAGCCGATAGGATCAAAACATTTTAAAAAATCGGACAATAGTAGACGTTTCGTTGGCTGCTTCTTTGAAAGATTCAACCACGCTACTACTTTCGATCTGGATTCTCCCAGCAAAGACGGTTTCATCTTTAAGGGTATACCATGACGGTTTCATCTTTAAGGTATAAGGGGATACCATGTATTTTCCATCGTATAATTGAGCTAACTCTTAAAGTACAGATCCTTTGGTTAATATACTATTGAATTTTAGCTTACCAAAACTGATGAGGAAATTGTCTTGACTGGAGTCCCATGTGATACCAAGCATTGAAATTGCATCTCGAGATGAGTCGTTGTTTGGAACTACTATTTTCTAATTTGAGCATCATTTTCGTAATTCAAATCCCCCCTTCAGAAGAAGCTCATTCAATTGAGATTGAAAATGTTTGGCTTTCTCGATTGTTCGAGCACCGGATACAAGCTCATCGACGTCGAAGTCAGTGGTGAGAATTTTTGAAGCAACTGGATATTTGTCCATTTCATCGTTAGCCAATTGATGCAGGGTTATTATCGTGAGAAATGGGGCACTAGCAGTCCCATACATAACCATATTCAATTGATAAATCTGGAACTTCTTAGTAGAGAGCACGCCACCATATTTTTTGTAAATTTCTATCTTCTTCACAAATATTAATTTGCCTTTGTTGTATAGTTGGACCTACCATTAAAATGTCGTTCAAAGATAGGCCTGAACTTGTCTTCTGGGAACCGTTAAACACGACACGTAACTTTGTTGTGTTACTACTAGACCGGTGCATGATGAGGCATAAAATATGAATTTGTTGTATTCGCCTCATTTGTCGGCTGCATATGACCCAAATTAATATATTCGATCATGAACTGATTATACAATTGAAAAATTACTAGTGTTCTTTTTAGCCGATGTATGCTATTTGTTTCGATTCATCTACATCACATAAATTTCGTTTTATTGGAAGCGAAACAAAATACCGGCCGCTGGAATCTCGTTTTACTGTTCTTTTGTTATGCTCCTCACACGCCTTCTCTTCTAAACAAAAATTATTTGGCTGATTAATTTCTTCCATTGATCAAAACTGTTTGATTTGATTGTGAAGCTTATCTATGCTATATTCTTCAGAGCAATGCGCTGCAATCCACCCAAATGTCGTTTCTTGAAACACAGTTAATTCTTTTAATAATTTTAGTTGTTTGCCCGTTATTAGCTCATTGTAATATTCCACGCCGATAAGCAAATCGATTTTTTGAGACAAAAGGAATTCAGGATCTGCTAACTGAAATGTTGTTAGGAGTCTTGATGCATCGAACTCAACTGTATGATGTAGCAAATTGCCAAAAATTTTAGGAATAACTAAACATTTAATTGATAATTCAAAATCATTATATCTCGATTCCACTGTTATTCTTGTTGCATGTCTAATTTGGGTTATTGTCTGGTTAATACCACTAACTAGTATCGAAACATTTTCCCGTGGCAAATTAATCTTTTAACACAAAGATTCGGTGATTAGATTGGGCTGCGAAGCAGTATCAAAAACATCATCGTATTTATCGTACAATGGTTTTAATCGATTTAAAATTGATTGAAGGTCTCCAACGCTGATATTATGCTCTCCTTTTCTTACTAGATTAGTTTTAAAATATGTTATACAACCTTTTAAACCCCCTACATGATTTTTTAGAAAAGTTTTTCCCGTTTCAATATCCATACCGTTAATTTATTTTAAGATGTTTAATTGATTGAGTGTACCTTTATCGCACACGAGTTTTTTATTATTTTAAACACAAAATCCGTACTTCGAAGGACCAAATATTGAAGGATTATTCTTCTTGAGTTGACTGTCGCACTCACATAATAAAAAACACTGATTTATGCTTAAAATACTTGCAAACTTTTATTACATTAAAAAGTTATTCCACTTGATTTGAATTGACGTATAGGAAAAGAATACATGCTCAAGTGATGGTTGAGAGAACTAAAAAATTAAAGGTGGATTTACATATCAAGTAATATGATTATCTAAATAGCACAGTGTACATGTACAATTTATATATTGAGCAAATGAAATTCGTATTGACTAACGATTTGATTTTATGATTTCAAATTATTTAAAAAGTGCTTAATAATAAGTTAAAGATTGTACAAATTCATTACGTTTGTATTACACTCAGTCTAAAATAAAAAAAAACGAAAAACTTCGAAACATAACCTCACTAGCTCAACTGAATTCACGTTTCTGATTCCGTTTATTTAAAAGTTTCTTCAATTCAAACTTCGCAATACGTGTCTAATAATTAAATCTAATACTACAAACATCATATTTGTTCCATAATATGTAAATGGCCACGTTGTTTTTACACATAAATGTTGAGATAAAAATCAACAATTTTCTTGTTTTTATATGAAATTTTTCACATATAAATTACTGTCCTACGGTATTCAGCAGCGCTACCCAAGCGAGCAAAGGTAAAACCAAAAATTGTTAAAAATTCTCTTTAGAACCATTTGGCGCTGTTCGCAGTAAAATGTTATAAAATTATAAAAATATGACACATTTGATTGAAATTACTGTTGGAACGAGAAATTAACATGTTGTACACGTGACTTCAAGCAAGCGGAATGATGAGTAAATAGAAAAGTTAAGAGCATAATGATACAAAGAAACTAAAAGGTCAGGGGGCGGGCAAGATACAAACGAGAAGATGAGGTTATTGTATCTACTAAATAAGACAACATACCAATATGTAAATCAGTATTCACAAATTACAAAAATCTTGATATTGGGTTGAAGGCGTCAACAGCAAATATTACAAAACACCAAGAATTTATAAAAATTAATTTATTTGCATCCAACATCTCTAGCATCTCTATATAATATAGAAACATTATATAGGGTTAGGTATTTTATTGGGTGTGTATATGAAGTATGAACCACCTCGTTAATTGTAAATTATTACATTACACTGTAGCGTTAAAATGCATTGTATATGGTATGAGACGACAATAAATGAACAAAACAACACGAGTTCTATGATTTATGATACATAAATTCCAGATGAAGAACAATCATCCCGAAATATTTATGATCATAGAGTTCAAATTACCATAATAATGTGATAATTCAAAAGAATTTTGAAGGTGTATAGAGTGTTTGCGTGCATATATTCAAAAGAATGTATAATTAAGGAAACGATTTAAAATTCTAATTATTTAAATCATTGTCAACTGCAACACTACTATGCAACTTTATAGCTACTTTGACATTTAGCCGTGTTCTCTAAGCGCGTGTAATTATATTGTAAATTAACATTTTTATCGTTATTTTTGCTGTATCGCGACATTATTTTAGCCACAAGGTCTGCTCATCATTAGATATTGTTAACTTGACCATCGTAAACGTTCAATGCGAAATCATAATTTTAGTGATCATCATTAATCAATCAGAAGATATGAATGCGCTAAACAATAACGATCGAAGAAATCGATTAGATACAAAAAAATCTGTTATGTTGTCAGAAATATTGAGATTGGTATGGTAATTTGAAAAGAAACCCAAAATAGTTTTGGCATAAAAGAGTTATAAAAAATTTGTTACATTACGTAGCAGCCTTGATTGTTTATGGATCCATGTTCATAAAACTCTCTTCACATTTTTTTTTTGAAAAGTTTAAAAAGTGTTAACAAAATTGAATAAAGTGTCTAAACGCACACTTTTAATGGTCATGAAAAGCATCTAGATGGGGTCAAAATTATTCGCGAATAATTTATTATGTGAGTTCGCGTGCATGAGCGATATTTCGAAAAAAAAGTGTTTTGATACGTTATTTTTTACACTTTTATACACTTTTACAACACTTTTCTACCCTTACGGATACTTTTCATTGTACTTGGAATCGGAGACACCCTAAGTTCGTCTACTTACTGTGAAAAGTGACGTAGCAGACCAAAATTCAAAACAATCGCTAAATCAAATTAGCATATCCATACCATTCACCATAATCTGTATACCATGAACTCAACTCGCAACATATATGAATGCCAAGTTTAACATAAATTCGTAATACTAATAGCTTTTATGTACATATAAATACTAAGCGAGGTGTATAAATTATAATGCGTTTTGTTTTTATTACGAAAATCATCTAAATTATAAGAATTAATGTGTTTAGAATAATTTAGGTACATGTCTCTAACAAGCACAAGGTTTTCAAATTACGTATACACAATTAGGTTATTAAACGATAAAATATGTGAGAAAAATTCTGCTAATATCCAAAAATAGCAATGCAGCTCATCGTAAATCGATCGATTTGTATTCCTCTCTATTTTATTCAAATAATCCAATTAATCATTTGCGGTTATACAAAAAAAAAGCAAAATTAAAATAAACTCGTCTTTGTTACAATCAAAACTTGTTACTATACAATAAGTCCACACAGATTAATACTAAGAATTTCGCGAAATTTCATTCTTTAAATCGCAGATTTTATTTTGGTTATTAATTCTTGATTTTTCGATATATTCAATACTTTTGTGTGTGTGTGTGTGTGTGTGTGTGTGTGTGTGTGTGTGTGTGTATGTGTGTGAATTTATACGCAACTTTTGATACATCGATTGTAACGCGCACGCGATTATGTAATCCCTCAAATAGTCATGACTTAAGATGTTTTAGTATCTTATTTTTAGAAGCTGCGCGATGTGGGTTAGCAAATTTATGGTAATTCAACTCTAAGTATAATAATGATAAAATTTGACGACTTAATGTCTGTTTACTTTTTTAACTTCTCAATTTGGTTGTGTTGTTTGTAATCGTTATACGGTTTGTATGTCAAGCGATACACACTTGACATAATTTTGTTGTGTGCTCTTCGTTAACCGAAGGAGGAGCTATATGTAGAATAAAAATAGCCTTAGTTCATGACACCGAATAGCCCGGAGCAACAATTGTACTAATTTTTGTTTTTACCCGAAGCTACTCCACCCAATTGGGATTTTATAGGGGAAGCAGCACAGTTAATCCGATACTTTACTGATACAGATGCCAATTATTACGAAGCGTTCTCAAAGCTGGTTGAACGGTGCGATCGCAAAAAGTACATTGTGAATGCTTTCATCCGAATATTTATGAATCATACTTAAGCACAAGAATAAAAAGTTACAAGAAGCGTCAGATGACGTTCTCCGAGGCTTAAAAGCGCTACAAAACAGTCTTTTGACTTTCTCAACAAGAGATATGATGCATTGTAATCTATATAATTTTATTTGAAGTCTACATCTGGTACACAAGAGCTTAAGTGACTGAAGCCGAGCCAAGAAAATCTTCATGGAGTTGTCCAGTATGGAAGGACGATTTGCAAAACTAAATGCAAGTAATACCACCGAAGACATCATAGTTCAATACTGAGGAGTACAAGGTACCTAGATCCAACATTGTACCATCGTACATGAGCAAGAGATGAAAAGTGAGTCTAGCCCAAAATCAAAGTCATCTGATCCACAAGCTCAAAGTCACCAAATCAACATGCGTACGAGGTACAGGCAATTCTACCCCCATCAACTGTACGGATAAGAGATAATAATGGTAAATTTCAGTTGTATCGTTATTAGGCCTTAAGATAGAGAGCGCGGGCATATTATGGTGAGTGGTTTCTTGGTCGTGCCAAGGTGTCAGGCGGAACCGGTACTACAACTTCAAGCAGATGTCGTGCCTAAAATCACTACACTACACCAGCATCCAAAATTGGCTATATGGAATTGGACTCAAAATGCACACGTGTGTTCTCTTGAAACTTTTATTGTGACTAAATGGCCCAACCAGCGAATCAGTAACAACTTAACGTAATAATGCGATATGCAGAAAGTACATGTTACTGGCCAGCGAATCTTTTAGAACTTTTCGTTCAGTGTAACGGAATCATAAGTTTCGTTTGGCACAATAGCTTGCACTACTGCCCCAACTTGACGAAACTGCAAATTCCGTTAACAGAATCATGGAACTAGAGGTCTGGTGCGGTATGGTAGCTGGCTAGAGCTCAGGGTGCGGCGTGGGGATTTCCAGACATAGTTCCATGCTTGAATAACCGCATGATATACTCAGAAACAAAATAAAGACAGGATCGACATCATCGTTACCACATCCTCAGCAGCAAAGGAAATAATAAACCCTACACATGTAGTGGGCCGTCCCACCCCCCAGCACAGCCTGTCCTGGGGGGAACGAACGCCCTATCAGAAATTGTGATAACCCAATCCCGAATTCAAGCACTCACACATGACGCACTTCACCTATCTTGAGGTATTAGTACTGCATATTAAAAAACAAATATAATCAACTGATAAGAAAAAAAAAACGCTTCATCCACGTTAGCTAATAAACAAAAGGAACTGAATTATCTTCCACCACTCCTTTCCACCAAATATGTCAACCAAACAACAGCAATCAATAAAACTAAAAAAAATCACCCGGGGCTGTAAATATTTGATCTTGATAAAATAAAAGACCCACCAAGATTTGCTATATATATGAAAGATTATCACAAAGCCAAACCCTTTAAGCGTAAATGGTTATGTGTTCGGATATACCTCGACGCAAGCTGAAAAAAACCCAATATTATGATAAAGGAAAAAACTAAGAAAAAAATTAAATAAATATGTTCCCACTCCGCTCCCCAACTAACTTTAATAAAAGGAAACTACAACAAAAAAAACAAGAAAAGTTCACTTGAAAACCATATTTTAAATTTTTTTGAAAAAAAAAAAAAAAAAAAAATACGACAACAACCGAATGAGAGTACCTTTAAAAAAATCAGGCGCATATACATAAGTATGAGCCCCCTCCCGTAGAAAAAGAATAAAAAATAAATTTTACAATATAAACTTACAAGAATTTAAGAAATAAAAGAAAAGCAAAAAAAACTGTTACTTAACTAAATGATGACGTCTTCCTCAGATCCGTGCTGCCCTGGCTCACTCCGATACCATTACCCCCTCAGGTTAATATTTATCATCTTCTAAATTATACCATAAATCAGCAATAGGCCGCAGAAAATAGTTATCCGTTTTGGTTCACACGGAAATTTCTTATTTAAAAACTCGCAATAAACCGCAGAAATAATGTCTCTTCAATTCAATCTCGTCTAATAACAAATACTCAGCAATAGGCCGCAGAAATAATGTATTTTCAAGTCAATCTCGTCTTATAACAAATACTCAGCATTAGGCCGCAGAAATACTATATCTCCATTTCAATCTGGTCTTCTAACAAATACTCAGCAATAGGCCGCAGAAATACTATATCTCCAATTCAATCTGGTCTTCTAACAAATACTCAGCAATAGGCCGCAGAAATACTATATCTCCAATTCCATCTGGTCTTCTAACAAATACTCAGCAATAGGCCGCAGAAATACTATATCTCCAATTCAATCTGGTCTTCTAACAAATACTCAGCAATAGGCCGCAGAAATACTATATCTCCAATTCAATCTGGTCTTCTAACAAATACTCAGCATTAGGCCGCAGAAACAATAAAACAATGTAATTGATTTTTTTTTTTTTCAACCGGTAACTTCACTCCGGGACAAAAAAAACAAACTGTAATAAAACGACACTACTACAAACACGGTTCAACCACGTTACAAGGTCACCCTCTATCCAGAGGTCGGTCTTATCCACCCCTCTTTCCCCCCGTGGCACAACTCAAGTGATTAACGACAAAATTAACACAATTCACTGTCCAATGATTCCAAATCAATTTGACTTCACCAAGAACGCCACCACAGAAACAATTAACACCCCACTGAATTTTATGTTACCAAAAATATTTATTCGCCGTTCAACTTACAATAAGAAAACCAACAACAACAATTGTTCATTACATCTGATAAATTTTTTAATCCTTAAACAAAACTACTTTATTTTTGGGGTTAACAAATAATTAATTTTTTATCTTTCTCGTTTTTTTTTTTACTCGCACTGTCTGGAAATTTCCACCAACCACACTCATTTATTTGTTTTACACGTGCGAAAAAAAAAAATATGGCGTTTCTTTTCTGGTTTTTTTTCTTGTTTCCTAGCGTATTGTTTTTACACCCTCATTGTCTATAAATATATTTTTAATATTCCACTAAGAATTCAAATACCTTTCGGTATTTTCACTACAACTTTTATTATTATTTTTATCTGGTCTTTTCCACCTTCACTCAAAGAAATTCTTCTATCAAAAAAAACAAAAAAAAAACCACAACTACTAAATTAATTAGTCTACGCATTTTTTCTCTATCAAAAAAAACTCAACTGCCCACAATGAATATTAAAACTTGACTGCCTTAAAAAAAATTACCACACAACACCACGTCATTGTACCTCCGAACACACCACTCAGCGCATCACATCACAGAAGCAAAAAACTCTAATCGCATATGACAAAAAACAAAAAGAGACAACCATATGCGATGAGAAGAAATATACGCCACCATCAAATTCGATGCAAATCAAAACCAAAATATGTACAAGAAAAGGAAAACGCACATGAAGTATACAATTTTATTTTTCGTCAATAAAAAAAAATAGACACACTCCAATACAGTAGCCCAACCCCATGCCATCAATAGAGCAGCGCACATTATTTGGACTGAAGACAATTAGATACAAAATTATCCTAATTTTGTAACAAGCTGTCACTTAACAAAGCGAAAATTAACGCACAAACTGAAGGAAATGTCAGAATACATCAAAATTTCCAAAGCATACTTTTCTTAAAAATAATAATTTGGCTATTCACATTACAATTCTAATAAGCGTATTTCCTTGACAAATTTACAACAACAATTGCATAGAATAAACCCTCGCAAGAATAACATTAACCCAAAAAAATATTGGGTTAAATTAAACCCAATTCTAATTTTTGGTTATGATACCTGCCACCAGGTCATATTACATATTAAATTTATATTTTATTTCGAAAAGTTGGCTTTTGCTAATTAAATCAAATTGGCTATTTTCTTGGGAAACAAATAAACCCAAAATAGTTTGGATTCAATTTTGGTCAACAAAATACGCTAATTGTATTTGTCAGTTATTACGGATTCGGTGGTTGATATGTCAAATATTCTGAAATAATTTCGTCAAATTCTGTAAGGATTCTTACTGATTCGCTAGTTAGCCCATATAAATCTTTTTTATTTCATTTTCTTTACTTGACAGCAATTATTGCGTTCGGTTTTTTTTATAATAGGAATGTCCATCCCTAGATGGCATTAGTTAAAATTAAGGAGAAAGTAATATTTTTTGTAATAATATAGAACCACAGATGGCGTTAATTAATAATTATATAATTCAAATAATATCCGTTGGTTTATCTCCATTACGGTGGCCGTAACAGTGATTACAGGAAAAGTATCGTAAAAATTCCTGCATTTGGGAACTTGTCGAATTATGATGCAGTAAATCCAACGTCGGGGTCAGGCACTAACAAAAATGTATTTATGTATATTTGCTAACCTTTGTACAAAGGCTGTCCTGTACATATTGAGATGGCCACCGGTGCATTGTGACGCTTCATTGCTAGAAGGCGAATGTACCGTAAATCGTAACATTTATAGCGACAAAGGGTCGATTGAAAGCAAGAAATCCAATGGAAATCCAATGGAAATCCAATCTAATCCGAGGCTTCGGCTTTGATCCAAACAAGCATTCAAAATTTCATAGATTCTGGATCACGCAAATACAACGCCTAGGCGCTTTTTGCAAAGGAAGACAGTTAGGATAATTCTTACTTGTTGAAATATATTTTTGTGAAACTCTGGTTTTGGAATAAAGGATTTTAAGTCAAGATTGTCCAGCTAAAGTGATAATCAAAATTCTCTCACACTTACCCCTACATACATAAAAACAAATTAAATTGTGAAGATCTCCGTGACACTTAATTAGCACGGTACACATTAAAACTTGTATAAAAAAAATCGCGAATCGCATTCTTTTTTTGTACGTACCCATATCCAGTTAAAATGTACACATCTAGATGCACAACAACATAAAATTTAAATACACCATCATCATTAAAATAAAAATCTTTTTTTAAATTGCTGTTATGTGTTATGTAATAATAACTAAATTAACTACTCTCGATACTATATTTGTTGTTATTATTGCATTAACCTTGTTTTAATATATTTACACAGTTTTATTTTTTTACGTACATATATAGTGTACTAAATTTGTAATTAATTTATTTAACAACACAACAGAACAAGAGAAATGGAATTCGTATTGAAAGAATGTGGTATATAGTATGTATGTGCGCCATGTCTTTATCTCGCGCGATCTCTATATATTAAATGTTAATGAAATTGAAAGGGAATCACGCGCATTTTACGATGTGGGTGTGACATCTGTATTTTGGTAAAAGTATTAAACTGTTGTTGACTTAAATTAAAAACAAAAACACTCAAGGTTAAATAATGTGCGTGTGAACAATACTTTACAAAACTGAACTGCATTTTTATTTCTTCTGTTTTATTATATTTAGTATTGTATGAAATTTGATTAAGTTCATAACCCTGAATTGTAATGAAACCGATGCACCCGATGAACAAAGATCTGAACTAATGTGGTTTTTCTGTTGCAATAAAAAACATACTCCGAGTCCAATCCGAGTTGAAAAATGACAGTTTTTTGACATTTCGATTTAAACACAGCAAAATTCTTTGTTCTTAAAACGATTTATTGAGTCGCAATATAGATCTTGAAGAGTGAACATCTTTGTTAAACTGGTGGTCCCGGGTACTGCGCATTATCGTAAAAGGCCCGTTATATCGTGTACAAAAGCGAGGGTATCACAAAATCAGTTTTAACAAAATAGATAGTGGTACTGGGTACTGCATTTTTAATGTCTAAGGCCCATATATCCGTGCTGGTCGGTGGTATCACAAAGTGCGACTCAGTGAAAATAAAATATACGTAAATAAAATAAAGTGAAATAATCTAAAAAAAAATAAAAATATATTCGGCGACGTTCAGGGCTTCTTATAGAAGTTTCTGGAATAACTGTAAAATAAATAATAAATAAAAATAATCTAACTCAACAACGGCATTCTAGAACTTCCCTTGAGAAGTTTCTAGAACTAAATGCTATTCTAACTCGTTGGCCTTATGGATCGAAAGATCTGGCCTCAGCAAATTTAAAAACAAACAAACAAACAAAACGATTTATTATTTATTAATTATTTTATTGACGTGTGAATGTTATTTCGATTACATATTAATGACAGCTGCTGTCAATTGAAAAACCACATAAATTACAAACAAAGGACATATGGAAAGAAAATTTGAGTCTAGTTCACGCCAAAGAAGGGAACAAAATAAGTTTTATTTTAGTTTTATTTTATAATAATGAGACACCTGCTTCTTCCAAATATTTTGGCTGCTAAATTCATTTTAAGAATTATTGTATAATGACCATCGTACCATCTTACCATTATATAATCGTACCATCATACTATCAGGCCATGATATCATCATACAATCCAACCGTTATACAATTATACAGTCATATCATCATAACATCGTACCATCATACTATCATAACATCATTCTAGAATATACATATACCGTCTTACCATCATATGTACTATCATATATACATACCATCATACCTCACACTCCACGATACCATAGTACCATCGTACTGTCATACCATCATACCATTACACCTTCATAACTTTATACCATCGTACCATTATACCGTTATACCATTTTACCATCATATCATCGTACCATAATACCATAAAACCATCATACATCATATCACCGTCACTATTACCATCAACATCATTGTCACCATCATCCATCACCATCAACATCACCGTTAAAAGAATTATGATTCAAAAATCAACTCAATTGGTGAAGTTTTAGAAATTCCTCCTTAGTAACTTTGGACCTGATTATCATTCCTCAAGAAGGAGATGGAAGTTCCAAATATTAACAGCGACCTTTCTTACCTAAGTCTTAAACAATATTTGTGTAAAGTTTGGTTCAAATCGGACAAGCCGTTCACAGGGACTTTCAAAATGTCGAGAAAAGTGATTTTGGACCAACCAAATTTTTCATCATCCTTGACAGAATCAGAATTTCAATGTTCTTTTTAGATCGAAGTAATTTACCGTTAAAATTTAATTGGTTTGCCTTCAGTTGCCAATTTACTTCGTTTGACGTTTGAGGAATTATTGAGAAATAAATGAAGCTTTGTTCTATCAAAACCAACAAAAGTGTTTGTACATTACAAGCCCAATCCATATATAAAGGATTGGTTTAGCCTCATTTATTGTACTACTAGCAGCTTGGTAAAGGCTTCAGTGAATATAACAATTGCTTGCTTCAGTTACAAAAATTCGATATTCATTGGTGAACATAAAATTTTTGTTGAAGAGAGCCATTTAAAAATAGTTTAAATGTTGAATGTGCTGTTCTACCATTACTGATGACTACGCAGCAATACCTGACTAGGGCCATACCTACATACAGATCTAACTTTAGCCAATAGAATATTAATAAGAAACACCTTTCCTGTGATACAAAGTGTATTAACCTTGAACAAAAAATGAGAACCTTCCTTGAGTTCTCTATGTGGTACGGACAAACTGCAAAATACAATTCTCACTTCATACATAAAGTATGAGGTAAAAATGTACTGATCTAGCGAATTATATTCACTAAATCAAAAATTTCAAGGAAACCCCTCATTTGTATGTATTTTATGCCCACACACATAATAGATATTGATAGATTTTACAGTTATGGTGGTTGGTTCTTGTTTGTTTTCAAATATGTATTGGCGTTTTAATATATGTATTGACCAGCGCTTGCTTCTCATTCGCCCAACCTCTAGGTGCTCCGTTGAAAATGAAACATTGGCTTGAATTTGATTTTCGTTCGTGATTATCGCCTGCCCAGTCAGGATCCACATAGCACAGTAAACATTCGTCCTTTTTGCTATATCATCCGGTCTTGAATTGGTTGACAATAACAGTAAAGAGACATTTCTACTACGATATTGTTAATGTGACCTGAAAGGTTCTCGGCTCATCTTTTGCTTCAGAAACCCGTTATTGATAAGCATATAAATGATGGTTTTGCCTCGCTTATGCCCATCTACTAAATAATACTGGTGATTCCTAAGATTTTTCATTTTGAATTCCTCTAACGATGTCGTTCACATGGTTTAATAAATACAAGGTGTGTTTATCGTCCCGTTTTATGTACAAACAACCAACGTTGTTGCTCTGATTATATCCCTTCTATAGGATGACTCGCGGCTGAATTTCTTATTCCATTCATTTGCCGATTGTTGTAACCCATAAATGTTTTGGACGACCTTACAAACGATATCTTTGCCTCCGACTTCATGGCCTTCGGTTAGAAGCGTCATGAGATAGTTCACCGTTTAGGTGGACCGTCTGAAATTTTTCTTAGCTATATAATATTCACTCTGTTTAACATTAATTTTCCCAAAAACTTTTATATTACTGGCAGGTTGTTTCCTGTTCTTTACCTCCTTTTTTCAGGATACCCATCACTGTGAATTCATTTCATCCACCCGGATATGTTTTCACCACCCACATCCCATTTAAATAGACAGTCCTTTGGTTCTGCTTTCAATAAATCTTTCAAATATTTATACGAAATATTGTCTCTCCCTGGAGGCAGCAGATTTAGCTTTTTATATTATCTCCAAAATTTCTGCCGGTTTAAAGGCCATTCACAAGGCAACTCTATCAGTTTCGGACGGTTAGGAAAGTTATCATCCAGAAATTTCTTTTCCATTACACCATCTTCAAATATGTTAAACTTGTTTTCCCTATTAAATATTTTGTATCCAGTTTATCAAGTTCCAGAGCTTTCTTCCTTTTAGACCTCATGTTAATCTTCGCTAGGAATTCTCTCTTTACAATTTTTTCTTTTGTTTCCTAATTTTTAATTTGAGCTGTTGGGTGATTTTCCTAGCTCTTTTATAAATTTCTTGTTTTATTTTTTTGATTTTCCATAAAATTTCGATCTGCTTACTCCACCATGGTTCCTGGTCGGATTTGAAAACCCCCGCATTTATGTTATTTTCTCTAATTGATTCTTGTAAAATGGTTTCAAAATTATCTTCTTCTGTCCTAATTCTATTTAATGCTGATTGAATTGCATTTTACCATTTTAGTTCTTACTTCGCCTAGTTTCCATCGAAGAGTTATTGCAAGGTGATCACTGCCAAAGCTCTCATTAGTAATCCGCCATTTTAGATTACCCAGAAAATCCCTTGAACACAAGGTGAGATCAATCGCCGCGCCTCCATGCCTATACATGTCGAACCTCGTCAGTGAAAAATCATTCAACAAAACAAACCTAATTTCCATAATAATTTTAGCTCTATCTTTCGAAAATAATGTATAATTATTGAAATGCGGTCTCCCTGAATCTTTCAGCCATGTTTCTTGTAAAATAGCTATCTTGATATTTTATTTCCTTCAACCAATTTCCAATGTTTTTGAATATTTCATTCTTTTCATCTTCATTTCTATCTACAGTCCTGGACAGTTCTTTACCTATTAGTTCCAGTTTATTTTCCTTTAATGCTAATTGTTCTCTTAATTCATTCATTAAATCGTGCAAAACTTTAACTTTATTCTCAGCGTTTTCCAATTTATGGTTTACTAAATCCAAGTCTGTTGGTGTTCTTTGGGTTTACTCAAATATTTTGATTTTAGCTTCCTTAAATGAAATTTTGTTAATAGTCCTACACTTTGTTATTCTAAATTGTCTGTTTTTTTCATCGCATCCCTTCTCGTTTGTTTTGTGACCCGGTCCACAAAATTTACATGACGATGTTTCTCCAAATTCTCATCTTTACTACTACATATATGAATTTTCAGCACAAATTCTACATCTGACATCCCATTCCGGGTCTTTGCATCTTTTTTGCGTATGTCCATAATTTAAGCAGTTGCTACAAAAAAAAAGGATTTCGAAAGAAAAAATTCACTTTTACAAAATGCTTTCATAAAGAGCAACATTGTATGGTAATGAATTTCTGTTGAAGAAGATCTTAATTGATTGTATTGGTAAAGCCATGCATGTTATTCTTCATATCCCATCTTGTTATCCTTTCGACCTTGGATACTTTTATCGGTGAACTTTTTTCAAAGATCTCCTTTTCACTTAAATCAAGTGGTACATTGTGAACAATTCCAACCGTCTCAGTGAAAGATCTGGGAATAAAAGCTTTATACTCATTAAATTTTTCCAATATTGGGTTATATTTTTGAAACCATTTACATGTGTTTTACCCAAACTTATAAGATTAATATTTTCTTTGGAGACAAAGGGGGTCCTTTTTCACCATTAATGTATTTCAATTTAGTTGTTTCTATCGTTTTCATTTTTTCCATATCTGTAACATCTTCTAAACAATTTAATCAATTAACACTCAGGTTATCTGTGCATTCAACACGTATTCCAATAATATTTGATTCCTTTTTATTATTGTTAATGGATTCTATATTTGATTTGTCTGTTTCCGCCTTTCCAGATAGATGCCCACGTATACTTTTCCTATATTTGTTCACCATTTTAAAATCACAAACACTTTTGGCATCAGTCAGCATCAGCACATCACTTTTTTCCGACCTTAATGAATCCTCCGACTCCGTTTCCGAGACAAGACGCGGCCCTCTGTCTTTAGAACTCAACCTTTTTGTCTTAAAAATACAACCAATCAGAAATATCGATTAAATATATTATATTAATACACCACACTTACCAGATTATCCGAAATTTATTTATTTATTTTCAAACAAATTATTTAATTTAAACCACAATGAAAAACAGAATAGATAACCACACTTTATCAAAATTCAAACCGCAATGAAATATAATTTTTATTTTCTTTCAGTTATTTTTGACATTTCAATTTTTTAGTACAATAAAAAAAATGCTACGTTTATGTGTATTTCTTTTAGTACAACCGCGTTCACACATAAATTATGATTGCATTGGAATCAATTTGCTACTGCCACCGCGAATTTTTGTGACAGTAGTTAGACATAACCTCAATTTAAATAAAACTGCCAGATTTTGATTTAAAAAAACGTGGTTTTATTAATAATAATAAGTAATAAAATATTAAACAATAAAATATTTTTGCGATTTAAAAATTGCCGCATCGCATCACAAACATAAACAAAAATTATTTGTTTTTAACCCTAATCCAAACAATATAAATTTTTGTTATGCCAGTAAATTCAAATGTTTATCAAATAATTGACTAAATTTTTGCAAACAATGCCAAGTATGTATGTTGTATGGAATACATATATGGAAATATATAGTTGGGCATTTCATCATTTGAGCATGAGTAGTTGCGGGAAGATACGAGTACTTGTGAGTAGTTTGAACACGCTTATAATAAACACATGGTCCCGTATAGTATACTGTTGATAAAGAATCCGTAACTTTAACACAGAAAGTACTTTTCAAAATAAACCGTTCGCTGTTGTGTCACATTCGCGGTTAGATCATCAAACCTAAAATAAATCGTAATATTCTGTCCATCTGTAAGACAAGATGAACTGCGCAACAATACAAATAATTATGCATCATATTTGCATATTTTTTGAATGCTTCATAAATTATACGCAAAAAATACCATGAAAGACTTAGCATTTTATCCAACCGTTAAAATATGTATGTAAAGATTTGTTTTCGTAAGTTTAGTACTTCATCACGCATTATGAAATGTAAACATTTTTTCGCGCGAAGAATATGAACATCTATTTACCTTTATACACAAACCGGAAGAAAATAATCTGCCCGCTGCTATGTTATATAAAATACGATTACGTGTTGTAATGGTATAGATCATGTCGCACATTTATTGTCGTGAGAACAAAATAAAGTATTGTCTTAAAAAAATTACCATGATTGTTAATTATTTATCCAGTACACGGTGAAAGTAATTTTTGTATATGTATAAGAACTCCACAATTCTGCACAAATAACAAGATATGCATTATCCAACTTAGAATAAACTGCTGGTATATATAAAAAAAAAAAAAAAAAATTGAATCGACCGTGACAGGACTCGAACCTGCAATCTTCGGATTCGAAGTCCGACGCCTTATCCATTAGGCCACACGGTCGCATATACACATTTCATCATGTAAGAGAAGTGAATTGATGCTGTGGACATTTTGACATGCGTACAACATATATTCATCTCATCAATGACATTTCGCATAATTTATTTATACAAGAAAATAATTTTCCAATTTCTATTCTTATATAAATCTCAAGACAAACAAAAACAAAAAAGTTTTTCGTTATCGTGATATACAATAACCTTGCCTCGTTAAAATTCCATTATGTATATATTCCAACTCTATATATACCTAGCTAGGGTACGTGTATACCAAAATAATGATCCAATAAATTATCTATCGATGATGAATTATACACGCTGATTAATAATAAATCGATGAGCGATTCTATTTTCTGTATCTAAATGGTTCGTGTGGTCGATTTGACGAGGTAATGATATGTTGTTCAGTGACAAGGTTGTTCAGTATTCAGATTTATAATTGACATACAGTATATGCGCATACAGTCACAAGCATCTCAAAAAAAAAAAAAATATTTAATTAGCATCTAAGTTTTCCGAAAGTCATAATTTAATAATAAATGTTAATTGACATGCCGATTGTGTGCGACTCACTGCGGTTTAAGTGTCAAACCTACGCCGATCTCATCGAAAATCTTAATTATTTTCTCACACTATTTGTTGTTTTTTTGGGGGATTTATTATTACATATTGACATTGAAGAATGAAGCGAGCACGTGAAATGATATCCTGTTGATTTTATTCGCGTGCATCGCATAATTTATTGATTTATTTAATGTGATATCTTGAGGCTTATTTGCAGTATTCATGATCAATTACATTTGTTAAAATAGTCGCCGTAAATAGTTGATTTACCTTTATTATTGAATTTGTGGCAGCATATCCGGTGTTTACATGAAAAACTGAAAACAGTTATTATTAAAAAACGTGATTCTATGTTGAGGTTACATGATGCGATTGGATCAGATTTATGGTTTACATAGAAACTCCATTTCATATTTGCTTTTGTTTGATTTAGCTCCTTTGAATGATGTTTGCATGGTCTATTCATCGGATAGTAACGATTTCGGTGTGAATTGACCAACTGGTATTCTGAATTCGGCTGAATGTTGATGGGTTTAGTTTGATGAGTTACGGGAATCGGAATTATCCGAATATAAAGGTGGATGGACGACTCGCATGAGGCAAGTTTTCTACAACCTTACGACCCTCACTGAATGCTTTATGCCACTCAAATGCTTCTATTCTCGATAGATTAGATTCCCTAAAACACTTCTGCAACATTTTCAATGATTCTATAGCCGTAATTCCATTGGAAACACAAAATTTCAAGCAACTTTTCGCGTCGTAAACAAATGGCTGCCAAACTGACACTAATGGACGTGTATTCTGCTCAAACGTCACACGAATGTCAAAGAAGGTTGTACCAACCTAGAAAAAAAAAACATTTTACCACTTCTGTTTAAGCACGCGGTTTAAATGGCCAGTCCGAGTCAAATTTGATCAGATGGTATGTCTTCTAACAATTTTGCTTCTGCTGTGTGTCCTAACAAATTAACTTCATATGTTTTATCTAATGATGAAGCTTAGTCAGTTCGTACCGAAAAATTTTAAACTGTAATCGATGACGATATTCCATTCATGAATTGAAATCCGTAGATGAATGGATTACGTTTGGCTTCTTTAGTTGTGGTTGTATTTTTTGTTTTAGTTGTTTGGGTAAAGCTTTTGAGTTTTCTATATTTTGGCCTCGCATCTAATCTTGTGCTTCAGCACAAAGAAATTAAAACTCAATACACACGTGTGCTTCTGGAAAACTGTATGACGGTTAAACTTTATATTTCTTTTTTCTTTCATTTGACAAAAAATATTGCGTTCGGTTTGCTTATAGTTTGAAATTCCCATCCATAGATGGCATTAGTAAATATTAAAAGGAAACAATATTTTTAGGAATAATTCAGAGCCACAGATGGCGTTAACAAATAATTATATAATTAAATTTGACATCTGACTCATAAGATGATATTTTGTTCATTACATCGAGTTTTCATTATTATTCCTGACCATTATTAGCAAGGCATTATCAAACTTTACCGGTGGATCCTTACATTCTAACTGAATCTGTCCAATTACCTTCTTTACAAATACCTTAGGGGCCCATATTGGTCTACTTTCAACATTCCTCCATAACAAGTCTGGACCTTTCCACCATAATTTGTTATTTAACAAATTTTCAGCCTTTATACTGCGGGATATTAGATTGGCTGGGTTTTTGCTAGACTTTATATATCGGAATTATTACAATGTTATTCCTTTTAGAATTTTAGTAACTCGGTTAGCTACAAATGGTCTCAACCCATTAATCGGTTTCGTTAACCGTGCAATACTATCTCTGAATCTGTCTAAATGCTAAATGGTGCTGTTTCAAATATTGGTATTCCTTTAGCCTTGGTAATCAGTTTACAACTGAGCTCTACTGCACATAACTCCAATCTTGGTATTGTAACTAATTTAATGGGTGTTACTCTACTCCTGGCACATAACAAGCTGTCCATTGGCCCTCAGTTCAAGTTCGCACATAAACTACAACACCAATTCGTTACTTGAAGCATGCAAAAATGTAAATTTGTATCCTTTGATCATTGAATGTCTGAAGCCATCGTAGTATTCTCAATTTGTTAATTAATTTTAGTTCTTTATAGAAATCCTTCTACTCCTGCGGTATGGATGTCAGTAATGGTTCGTCCCAACCACTGCCTATGCGCCACAACTCCTGAATGGATAAGTTTGCTCTAATGGTAACTGGTAATACCCAATCTTGTGGGTCAAAGGCCCTTGCGGCTTCACTAGTAATGAATCGTTTATTGGTAACGTCAGGTTGATCTCGAGGCTGCACGAGAAACTGAAATTCATCTTTTGAAAAATCCCACAAAGTTTCCAGCCCACTGGTACTATTTTCCAATTCTACAGCCCTTACTGACATGTTTTCTTCCATAATTTGGGAACTATTTCAAACACCTTTATCCAAGCAGTTCAATAATTTCAGCTTTCAAACTGACTGCTTGAGACACTGATTCTACTGCTGTTAACATGTCGTCCATGTAAAAGTCATTTAATACTACTTGGCTTGCTGCTGGCATCTTCTCTCTACCATCAAGAGCACATTGGTTCAATGCTTTGACTGCTAAATATGGAGATGAAGCCAATCCGTAAGTTACCACTATCAGCCAATAATCACGAATTGGTTCCCTTGGCTCTCGTCTCCATAATATTCTCTGTGTAAGTCATAATGAATCGGTTGTATTTCCACTTTACGGAACATCTTACAAATATCTGCAGAAATCGCAATTCTACCGTTTCAAAATTTCTTGATAATATCTAGCAAATCCTTTTGAAGACGTGATCCGATGTACTGTACATCATTTAACGACCTTCCATTTGAGGTTTTTGTAGAACCATCGAACACAACCCTAAATTTACGATCGACCGGAACCGCGTGATGTAGCAACTGCGTTGCTAGTCGCATGTGACCTCAAGCTTCATACTCCGCCATTAATTCTAGGTACTTTTCCTTATACAACGCATCCAATTTGAACTTATTCTACTGAAAACTCCCTTGCTCTTGATGTAACGCGCCCAACTTGACCGTTATCACAAAGAAATCCTAATTGCCAAATTACCTCGCAATGATGCCCCTTGTTCTATGCAATTAAATAAATAATCTTACCTTTTTCTTTGTGATATCTTTCCCAAAACTCTACAACAGCGCTCGCGTTGCACCACCGTGTCCCAATACACCTTTTCCTTTTATATATCGCTACACGCGAATATACTGCGCATTTTAATTTACGACTTTGATTTTTGCTTTTAATTTACTAATTGGCTTCGTACAAAATAATACCAATTTTATTATTTATTAGACTAAATAATTACTGTTCCTCAATCGTTTTTCCGGTTTCTGGCACCAAATGTTTGTGCTTCAGCGCAAAAAACTTAAAACTCAATACACACGTGAGTTCTTCTAGAAAACTGTATTACGAGTAAACTTTATATTTCTTTTTTCTTTCATTTGACATAAAATATTGCGTTCGGTTTGCTTTTAGTAGGAAATTCCCATCCATAGATGGCATTAGTAAATATTAAGAGAAAATAGTATTTTTAGGAATAATTCAGAGCCACAGCTGGCGATAACAAATAATTATACCTATAATTAAATTTGACAGTTAACGAATGTCTTGTTGTGTTTAGTTGGTTATTGTTGATCTGTTGGAAGTTATTCATGCTACAAATGTTCACTTCTTCAATGTTCGTTTTATCTCATCTCGCTTGGCTAAAGCAGATGAGACCCTATGATACAAAACAGTTTTGTAATTGTTGTTGTCGTCTGAAGCGAATGAATTTCTGGGGCCGCGAATTGACACTACTCGGACCCATCCATCTGAGCCCGGGTGCGGAGCAGTAACTCTTTCCATCATCCACTTAGATGGTGGCAAGATATCGTGTTTTATTAAAACCAATTCTCAAATATTATTATTTTGACAAGACGTCAACCATTTTGTTCTTTGTTCTACATAACATGGAGTGATAATCTTGATTCCATTTTTTAATCTTGATTCCATTTTTTTTCCAGAAATCTTGATCTATTTTTTCAAACAACTTCCACAGTGTTAAGCCAGTTGCTGGCGAGCCTTCTAACGTAGGTTAAAGTGGAGCTATTAGCGAGTCTCCTATTACGAAATGACCTGGTGTTAATAAAATTGTGAGATTGTTAGCATCAATTACTCTTTTGAGGTGCTGTTTCACAGATTTTACACCTGTCATCACAATTTTTGATTCTTTCGGATATGTTGTTTGTTCGTCTCTCGCGAGCTGTTGAAATGTTCTCACAACCAAATATGGGGCTGATATTGTTCCGAATGTCACTGTTTTTATTGGAATTCTCTGATTGGTGCATTTATCGAAAGTTAGCAGAAGCCAAAAATCTTCAGATGGAACTAGTACAACTACTCCAATCCAGTGGATTCAATCTTAGAAAATGGTGTCCAACAGTGAAGCAGTCTTGTAAAATATACCCAAACCTTCACTTGCTGTCAAATCACTTCATATAAAAGGTGATTATACGATAAAGGCTAAAATTCGTTGATATGGCTAGTCTTCATCGGCCACTCTCATTTGCCGATACATCTTCTCGATGCCGACCGTGAATATACGAATTGGTGCTTTCTCCATTTTGTAACGAAATCCTCAGATTGCGTAATGAAATATTAAGATTTCGTTAGCAGACATAACGTCAGCGGTCTGGTGCGGTATAGTAGCTGGCTAAAGCTCAAGGTTGGCGTGGGATTTTCCAGACATGAGGAACATAACTCAAAACTATAATAGAGATGCGACCGGATAATTAGGCACCGGTCGACCCAACACGAGCATCTCACCCCCTACATCCATCACGACCTCCCCACGAAGTATTCTACTCCGTCATATCAACCTTACCATAAGAGTGAGAAGCGAATGATGCGCATGACGATAATCAAGAATGTAAGCATGTACGGTCGAAGATAATAGAAAGGATAACCGGAAAGAAGAAAACAAAAACAAACAAATCAAAAAAAAATCTAATTAAAATAATTTGTAATTATTAATCGATTAACTGAAATGATAATAAGTGGTAATCAAATAGAATATTTAACTGAGCAAAAAGAAAACAAAATGAAAATGCTGGTAACGGTTAATAAAACTCATGAATGATACATACAATGGGCGCGGTAACCCGAGATTACGATATCCCGCGAAAGCTGAAAAAAAAAAATTATGTAATAAAATAATTGCTACGGAACGAAAACCGAGGACAATCCAGTTCAGCTCACATAAAAACTTAAATCTAATTATGAAGCTTAATTACAGTTTAAACAAGGAAACAAAGTGCAATTGTAAGTTAATTAAATGAAAATATAAAATAAAAAATAAAAATTGAATCTACTAACAATTTAAATTAAGTATGAAAAAAGTTTCGTCGTTATGAACACAAAATGAAAGTATTAAATTTACTGTGTTTTATTTGAAAAAAAAAAAAAAAATTCGGTTGTTTCGTTTCGTGGAGAAAAAAAAACCCACGCACGCAGGTACCCCTCCCTCGTTATACACCGACAAATTTCATCCGCTACCAAGGTAGTCGTATTTCCTTTTTCTTTTTAATCGTAGACAACTCTCTAATCATAAGTGCAACAACGATAATCACACTGAAAATTTTTCAAAAATCATTGATGGGCGTGCACTTAATTAATATTTATTAACGCTCTATACTTAATGCCCAAAGAAATTATGTATGAGCAACTCAAGCTTTTATCAATAACAATTTATTTATAACAACACAGTTAAAATTTTTTCTTCTTGGTTAATCAAAAAACGAAGAAAACCTCTTTTCGTATCTCCATGATCATCATAAAAACTCCGGTACGCGTACATGAAAAATCATCAGTTGAGTTTTTTTTTCTCACCGCTCTCGCGTAATCGCAATCACGCATCACCACCCATCAATTAATACATCATTCATCAGAATCATTAACTCACTCAGTACAAAAACAACAATATAATTCTCATGAAAAATTTATAATCGGCATTAATATGCTTATCCTATAGTGTAGAATGGTGTCGCCCATGAAATGCAGCTGTATAATTGGTTTTACTAAATTTTTCCCATTTGTGATCCAATACTGGTGACGAATTTGGAACAACGTAGGTTGGACACCTCCATGCAAGTTTTTAATGTTTTCTTCTCTAGCCAAGACAGTAAGTGAAATTAAGTCTTGGTAACAATATTTGGTGCTTGTGATCAAATTTCAATGAACTTTTTCTTAATCTGTCACCCACTCCCAATACACCTTTTGCGTCGACAAATGGCAATAAATTAGTATATTGCTATTACTCGGTAGTAATTGTTTGCGGACTTTAGATATTCGATCTCTTTATTGGATACCGAATATTACGCAAATTCAAACCTGCACCCTTTAACAGTTTTATTAATTGAGCTTGCGTCTCCAACGCTTCATCAATGTCATCGCTACGTAAATCATCAACATAATTTTTTCAAAGTGCAGCTGACGTACCATACGTTACAGTATGCAATTCATATTCCTTTAATTTGTTCTTTGGATCTTCGCGCCACATTATCTTTTGCAATGGGGTGTGCTTTTTACAAACATTTATTTGCCTATACATTTTTTCAATGTCGGTTGTAAATATATGGACAAATTTCCAAAACCCTAAAATGGTTGAAAATAAATCGTTTTGTACGACTGGACCTACCACTGATTATTATTTATTTGGCTTATCTTCATTTCACCTACTTAGCTGTTCGTATTCTTGCATGAAATGTTTCATTTCTAAACATTCAAATCGTTTTATTGCTACAGTTTTCGAATGCCCCAAAGACACGACATTTTCTTTCAACGGTAAATTATGTTACGTCCACCGTAATGGAGATAAACCAACGGATATTATTTGAATTATATAATTATTAATTAACGCCATCTGTGGTTCTGTATTATTACTAAAAGATATTATTTTCTCTTTAATTTTAGCTAATGCCATCTAGGGATGGACATTCCTATTATAAAGAAAACCGAACGCAATAATTTCTGTCAAGTAAAGAAAATGAAATAAAAAAGATTTAAATCGCAATAGAACCTTTGTAAGAAACACACTCGGAGTTTTATTTTATGTAATTACTTTGTGCTGAAGTGCAAACAAATTATATATTCTACTTCTCGCATTGTTTTCCTTCCAATGTCAAAATTGGTATGGGATCACATGATTCAGCTGATCTAACTTTAGGTCCATATCAAGGAGAATACCAATAGGTTCTCCCAAATTTTCTAGCGCCCGTAAATTAGGCAAACTATCATCTATTCCTTCCTTATTAAATTCCTTATTAACTGGCTTTAAATTAAAGAATGACCGAATATGTTTATCTATTATCGATTTTTTTAGCATCAAACCTTGAAATTCGGGCGTCTCATGCGAGTTTGAACCCATCATCAAAAAATTCTATCTCATCAATTACACCTTTGGCTTCACCATCTAAGTTCCCGCTCAAATTCGACAATGATGTATTACCAGCCATCATTATTTTAAATGAATTCCTAAACTGAAGCCATTTATCTAATTGTTGGAAGCTGCAAATCTACAAAGGAAAATAGAAAATTAATCCATGCGAAGCAATCTGGTATACTTATCTGAACCATCAAATGAAATTTAATTTAAATTGCCGATATAGCAAACATTGGGCTAAAATGATATAATTTTATAATATTTTAGCCCAATCTTTAGTAATTTTCTTTTTTGGTAAATTTCGTCATTTCCCACCAGTTTAACCTGGTTATTTTCTCATTTTTAAGGTTGATTTCAGGAATCGAAACTAATGGATGCCTATGATAAAATGCGCTGGTGTTAGAACATCAAAGTCTGGTTCATTTGGTAAAGCGCAAATAGGCCGGTCTTAACATGCCGCATGATAATATCGATTGTGGTAGTCTTCGATTATTAATTTCGACAACTTGGATGATGGTATGATGATTGGATGTTTTGTTCCATATGCTGAGTTCTGTACTCGGCCTCCAACTCTCATTACTCCGTCGTCACCAATAAATGGAGTTAAAAATTTGAGTGAGCCTTTCATTGGTTTCCTTTGTACAATGGTCAAGACATCTTCTGGCATGTACTCTAATTGAACCTTTTTACAACATAGTGTGACTGCTGCTTCCAACTCTTCGACGGTTATTGGCCCTTTACGCTTCGCTGTACCTCTTCGTATATTGTGTAGATAACGCTGGACCACGGCCACTGTTCCAATTATTTTTCTCTAAGAAGAGACACACAGAATTTTGCACGCATTTCTTCTTCAGTGACGTAATTTGGTCTCTACTCTGGCCAATTCTCAGACGTATCACGTAACCAGTCAGGAGAATTCCACCATAGGTCATTAGTAAGTATTTCAGACGGCAGGATTCCTCGTGAAGCGCAATCAGCAGAGATGTCTTTTGTAGGCATGTGACGCCAGTTATCTCGCTTAATAATTTCTAGGATTTGAGATGTCCTATTTCCGATGAATGTTTGCCATCTAATGGGAACGTCTGAGAGCCAATCTAAAACGATGGTTGAATCAGTCCAACAAATTGTCCTTGATACAGGTACTTCTAGTATTTCCGTGACAGATTTTGTTAGGTTTGCTAAAATGTGAGCTACAGAAAGTTCTAATTTTGCTATTGTTAGCTTCTTAAGTGAAGCCACCTTAGATTTTGCAGCTAGTAAGCTGAAATGGTATCTGTCAGTGTTGATTGTATGCCGCATATAAACAACATCCGCGTATGCCCTCTCGCTTGCATCACAGAACCCATGTAGTTCGATATCTTGACTAGATGTGTCTAACCATCTTGGTATTCGGACTTCCTCCAACTGCGGGAGCTGCTCTCTGATTATCATCCATTTTTGTTTGACTTCTAGTGGTAGTTCGTCATCCCAATCTATCGAAATCAGCCAAAGTGTCTGAAATAATATTTTTATTTTTATTATTATCGGAGATAGCCAACCTAATGGATCGAAGATTTGACTGCTTTCTGAGAGTAATATTCTCTTAGTAAAAACTGGTATTGCTTAGAAAAATTGATTATGACACTTTCATGATCCGGATCCAAATCAAAAATTGAGTTTTTCACATCCTCAAACTGTTTTAATAACACCTTCGAAATTCACCATGTGTTCTACTCAGCAACAAAATGTCCATTTCAATGTAATTTCTGCGATTCCAATTAGATCAGCTTAACAATTTTTGCAGGTCACTGTTTCGGCGCCATGTACCGAATAAGATTTTGAAACTGAACATGCAAACCCGTGATTGTGAATTTAAATAATTTTTCGAATTAACGATTACAACTGGAATCTCCATTCCCTAACGGTTTATCCAAATTTAGTTCTCCATTGAACTCTTTCTACCTTTATTTGTGTTAAAACTTAAAACACTTGAATACGTTTTCAATTCCTTTACAAATAAAAATTGTAACTCAATTATTAACTCAACCGCTTCCAAAATTGTTTAATCCTTCAATTCTGCTGCCAAATCAACCATCTTACGATAAAAAACGTCAACATAACTACCAAAACACCCATTCAACTTGGCAAAGCGGCAGTTCGAAAGAAACTGACCCTGTTCATTCCCTGCATCAAAATGTTCGATATATTTCTTTAATGCTCCGAAGCCCGAATAGTGTCTTTACACCCGACCGTATACGAGCCAACTTCTTAATTTCACCTTTCACGTGTTCGTCATACATTTTGAATGATATTCGATCGACGTTGCTAGATCTGCAGCACCCGTTTGCGATACAGAATAAAATCCGCGATTTGCATCAAAGGCTTTAAATCAGCTATCTTTGTAATACTCGTACGATAGTATAGTATGAATTATTCACTGCAAGCTATACACTATAAGCGATTTCCAATAAAATTAGACGGCGACGTTTTCTATGTCTATACACTTGTTCAGTAGGTGTCCGATATATAACTGAAAATCACGTATAAATCAACATTAAATTAATTGATTTTCATATTCAAAATCCTTTAGTACCTTGCTGCATTTAGTCAATAATAAAGAACTTCCGAAACAATTCATTGAGGCTTCATTATATTTTGTGTACGTCTCTATTTTTAGTGACACAGAACTTAAGGTAAACAATAACACTTTTAGCTTAGAATATATTACGCCCAAATAGCCTTAATAAATCGATTAAATACAATTGATTTAATTTACGTAATAAAATAATTTCATATTAAAGCGAAACTCTATACTAAACTGACAAGCAACGAGAAACAAATGAAAATTTTAAAAAGGTCGGTTTTACATAATTGCTACATGGAATGAAGAACATTTCACGTAAAAGATGTATCAATTAGAAAATTTGACGTTTTTAGGTGATAGAATAAAAGCTTCAAATTATTAAGGTTCCTTCCCAATTTGACATTGAATATAATTTGGGTGATTTTGAATTAATTTTTGTTTTAATCGCGTATGCCATTTAATCGAAGTCATATTTGATCGAAATCTAATAATTTTTTTTTCTTATTTTCTTTCTAGGTAAGTTCAAGTGGGATGCATATATTATTAATTATAAGGCCACGCGCGTTTACTATATATGTAAGAATTAAGCAAGAATATACACAATTACACAACAATGCTTTCTGTTTATGTACATGAATTACATAACTGCACACAGCATTAAATTCAATTGATACAATTTCGTTTTTTTTATGTTTATTTAATTCGATTATAAATAATCCATTATTATTATTTATTATATCGGATAATCATTTGATCACGATTTTGTGTAATCTCATCTCGCGTTTTATACTCTTATACATAAGAAATCATTACTGGGTCAATACACTCTTAAGGTAAGTATAGTATGTGTATACACAATATGACGTTACAACAATAAACCAATATACCTAACTATAAAAGTCACACTTCATCAATGTACATACTTTAAATACGTAATTGACTTATCTTTATCGATTATTTCGTTTCATTATGGTCGAAGATAAGATATAATATAAAAATAAATTTTGACAAATTTGTTTTTCTCAGTACTCAAGTCCCATCTGTTACGAATACAAATAGTATGATTTCGAAATTATTTTTGGTTATTAATTTGATGAAGTTGTGTGGTTTGGTATACGGTGAACTCTGTATACAATGTTCATCCCGAACGGAAAAATCATGCACTTTGGCACCCTATCTGTTGAGCCCCGTAGAATGTTCTGGCAGTTGTTTTACTCGAAATATTGATGGCGGCTATACGGTACGCGGTTGTTTTGAATCATTGGAAGAAACTAATGAATGCACGGAAACAAATTGTATAGCATGTAAGATTGGTTCCACACAACTTTCTTATATTTGCAACGATGGAGTAAGTTAAGCCCGTATATTAAATTTTTGTCTAAACTAATATTATTTTATTAATCGTATACTAATCTATTAGATTTTTCCACCGTATCGACTACATTGCCACCAATGTTCGGATGGATTAAATACAACATGCGGTTCTTTAATTACAACAAATCCAACATTATGTTTATTGTTTGATAGTGATGATCGGTGTTTCGTTAAACGGGACTCTGATTACGTAGTTCGTGGATGCCTATCAGCTAATCCCGAATGTATTAATAGCGATAATTGTTTTATCTGTTCCGGAAATGGTTGTAATGCCATCGATGGTAATATAATTATTGGATAATTGTTTGTCATATTAATAAATCAAAACTATTGTACATAATCTAATTTTTTTTTTTTTGTTTGTGTTTATTTAATAAGTTGGTTCGACAAGTGATATCTATTATAATACATATTTGATAACAGGCGCATGTTTTGATTAATTTGTTTACCGGAAGAGCTGCATAATTAAAATAAATTCCAATTGTTTGATACTAAATTTAACTTCTTTTGTGATTAGCTGTTATTTGAACCGTAATAAAACTCGAGGTCACCAGTGGGTCACCAAGAAATTTGATTATTCGAGAAGTTTAACATATACAATTTACAGAGTTAAGACAATAATATATGTAGGATAATTCAGGATTAGCGCTGGAAAAAAAATGTCTACAAATCTTTATACCTAAAGTTGTAGGCCAAAAATCCGACAGAACAAACCAATATACTTTATAAATTGGATGAGGCGAAAACGTGAGAAAGGTGAAAAAACAAAATTGCGTTACATAATACTTGGGTTGGCGCCGTCTACTTAAATTTTATTTTATTTTAAAAAGAATCGTGGGTCGATGATGACTCAAACTGTTGAGAGTAATTTTCAATTATACCAGTTAAAAGATAAATCCGAATCCAACGTTTAATTGAATTGAACTTGAATAATTCTTCATCCACATCAATATTCAACTATAGTTGAGACTAAAATAATAGGGAGCAATAATATTACCTCCGTTAGTTAGTACACTGCATTTATAACGGTTAAAAAGCATAAAGTCAAAAGTAATCTTCAACCACATCATAAAAATGGCATTGTTGTAAAATAACGAATAAACAGCGCACTAATCTCAATTATTTAATGATTTCCGCGAATCATATACATGATTTTCCACGAATCATATACATGCACAGTATTTTATTTCATAGAGCGCGCAACCACAGATTCAATTGACCATTTCAACTTTGAAATCTTTAAATCGAATCTTAGAATTTTCTTATACGATTTTGCATTTTTATTTTTACGATTGTGACAGTTATATTCTAACAAGCATACCAATGTAATAAAAAAAAATATTGTTTGCATGATTTCCTGGTTGTTAAAATATTTTTTGTACATTTCTTTGGTAATCGATGCTACATAGCAAAAAAAAATTCTTCTTACTTCAGTTACCTTCTGATATTTTTAATGGTTTCCTCGTTTACGTCTTACAAAGCGGATTTTTATTTTTTTTATAAACAAACTGTTTTCTGGATATATTATAACATAGCGTACGGTACGTGTAATATGAGTCTTGTTCTCATGACTTAATTTAGTTTTTGTTGTTGTACAAATTATATACCGTGTAATTAAACTTTTCTTATATTCTTCTGCCGTGCCGCAAGATAATTAAGAAAGTGTTTTTATTTTATTTTACTTTACTTGTTCGCAAATGAATGAGAAATTGATGTATGCTAATTTTATTCAGGTTAATTATGATGCGTTGCTATATAAAAAGGTGTATCAGCTCGTAGGGAAAATAATTGGTGCGATGAGAATGTCTTAATTGAAATCTAATTGGGTTTGCTTACAACCTTGAGTGCTATTATATACTTATATTAAATTCATATAAAGGTTAAGGTGTATAAACGCACACGCACTTATGATCAACTTGTTATATATGTATTATGTGTGTGTGTGGGTTAAAATTAAACGGCTTGACGTTAATTAACACCTCTTAAAAACCACAATTTATAATATTTTTTAATACAAATAAGCCATATTGCAATTATCTTTCGCACCGCGTTTAAACAACAACATCAATCAAATTATATTCGATGAAGACTTCCTGATTTGAGTTAAATACAAGATATTATGAACCCGTAAATGCCAAACAAAATTTGTTTGTTTAGTCTATGTAATTATTTACCATAATGGCATTCCACCGCGTTGTTATTTTAATTATAGGTTAGTGCGATATCGCAAATACCTCTTAAATTGATCAAAAAGGCGCGTGTCATGTATAACTTTGATGAAGGTTTTAAAAGTCCATCAAAATTATGTATTGATATAATGTGCGAATATGCTTCAAATAACTCAAAACATAAAAAAAAATAATAATTTGAAGGCCGAACCGTTATATTAATATACCGCACTATGTTAATGGAAATCGTATCCACTCAATAGTTGAAAGAACATAATTTTAGTTTTAAATGTCATCGGATAAACTTTATTTAGGAGGTTTTCAACACCGACTGCTTTACACATTAATTGCACTAGTGGCGGAGTTAGATAAAACGATAATTCAAGTTTTGAATCCATCATTGTTTAAGTGCCCGGTTTAAGAGTTTAGGTAATAAAATTTGGGGTCACCAGAAAGGTCACCAATAAGTTTAAATCGGATCTTCCGTTTATTAAATTTCCAAACGATTCAAATAGGTTTGAGTGAAATTAGGGCAAAAGTATGTAATTTTAGAGCTAGAATTCCTAAGACAAACCTTTTTTTATTTTATATTATTGAGAGTTAATTTCACAAGATTTCAGCAAGTATCACCAACACGTTTGAATCTGATCCATTTAGCTTTATCGTTGTATAGCTGTGTGGTCAATCTGGCAAAAGACTGTCGATTTTGGAAAAGGTTTTTGTAGATTACATATTTTAGTGCAAGTCACAAAAATTTGAATGCTTCTTGATTTGAAATTATTTTGAATTTTTATTCAACCCAAACCAAGATTTGATTTAAATAAAAATCTTATTATTGTAAAAAATAAATTTGCAGAAAAGTTTGATTGAAATTTGACATTAAAGGTTTGAGTGAAAAATTAGTTTGAGTCAAATTTAAAATTTATTATGAAAAAGTCATCTCCAGGCTATAAGCTGTAGCCTAGATTTTGTTGGTTGTTAACATATCGCTTTCATATATGTACTTCGATTTCTTTTCTTCATCATTCGTTTGGTTTATGTGATGCACTCCAAACCATGTGCAAATCGAGGAGATGAATAACTTAAGACCCTCAAAATCTTTTCCGATTTAGTATGGAAACGAAAGCGTTGTAACACTAACGTTAGCAGTTCCATTTACAAGAACACGACAAATATTCTTATAAAATATGACATAATAAAAAAATTCGAGGTCACCAGAGGGTCACCAAAATATTTGAATTTTATCTGAATTAGTGGTATCGAAATCAACTTCGCCAACGCTCTGCTTTCTGCTATTAGACTATTAAGTATCCAGAACGAGTTAAAAAGTTTGAGTGAAATTTAAGGTCAAAGGATTGAGTGTATTTTAATAAAATTAATTTGAGCAAAATTTCTAAAATATTATGATAAATTTATCTGATATACACCCCAATTTCCTGTCTTAAGCAATATTCAACACTATTAGAACTGTTATTACTGTAGAATACATCGTAAAGCAATCGTCTAGGTTTTAGTGAACCTAGAAATATTTAAACTTGACTTTTATTTGGTATTTACTTTCTTGATCAGAAATTGAATTTCAAAAATTGATTGTTTAATTTGAGTTGCAACTCAAAATATGATATCAAAAAATTGGAAACAGAACCAAACTAATAAAGCTTAGTTTCTTAAAATGTTTCTGTCCACAACAAGAGAAAATCATTCAACAGCTTAGTAAAATACGAGGTCACCAAAGGGTCACCAAGTAAAGTTCAGCTTTAGCAGGTCTGACAAAAACTTCTCTTCATAATGAAACTATCCCGTTTTCCCGATTTGCGCTCTATCGAGATAGTTTGCAAATTGTTTGAATACAACTTCAGAGAAATTTGTATGCATGTTGAGTGAAGTTTGATTTAAAGTTGAGTTGATTGAAATTCAAAAAAACAAATTGAATTTGTATTTGAGTTTAAATTCGGTTTCGAATGTCGTTTGAATAAATTCAGAGCGAGTCTTCTTAAGAAGAAATGTTAATCCGAACTTCAGGCTAGATAAACTGGATACCATTAAATGAGTGAAAAATTAGTTTGAGTGAAATTTAAAAATTAGTCGCCTAAAACGATGAGATACATTTATTATAATAATTTCGAAATTTCACTCGAACTAATTTTTTCAAATTTCACTTTAACATCTGTTTTTCATCAAATATCACTCAAATTTTTTTGACTGGTTTGGACGTTTGGAAACTTAATAAAATATTGGCAGAAAGCGTAGTTGATTATTTTTATTTGGTATCCTAATTTGAAATAAGTATTGGTGACCCATTTGGTGACCCCGAATGTTCTTATATTTATTACTTATTTTTCATGGATTCACACAAGAAATCGAAACGGTGCTCGCAAGAAAGGCCTATTTATTGTTTCCATGATGCAAATTAGAACATATACACTAATTTGTTTAGATTATTTGTCCAGAAAGACTAAATAACGAAACAATAATTTTTATCGTATTCACCAATCTGACCGGTGCAACAAATTCTGCGTTTGAAGGTTTCTGAAGGAACCAATCAGTGGAATTGACAAAATATCAATATGATCTAGGAATAAGAAATACTTTTGCTGATATAATTGGCCCCATGTTGGTTTTATGGAAGATATTACACTGTGTTATAAGAGCACGATATTCGAAAAGCCTTCCAAGAATGACATTAAATTAATCAAGTATTGGGGCACTCGATTAACTTACCAAAGATGGTTTAAAAGTCTTGGTGGATTTGAAATTTTATGTTTTAAAAGTAGTTTTTGTTAAAAATTTATATTATTTAGATTTACTGCTTTGACTGCTTTACACCTTTACCTTCCCAAAAATGTGTCTCCTTCAATCCATGCACTCCGAAATGCTTTAAATGTTCACGGGTACTCCTATACACGGTTTTCACAATGGATTATGGCAAATTTTGCGAATAGATCAATTACATGTGGTTTAATCATCTCTTTCTATATTGGTACAGGAAACATCAAATTATGTCCTGAAATTTCCCACGTCATATGTCCAGGTTCAGGTGAGTTGTATTATGAAAATATTGTATAAAGAACTTCGAATTTTGAAGTATAATTATTGAAAATGTAGGATTTAATTTTATACATTTTTTTACTATAAAGACTTGACCCATGAACCCATTGTTGCAAAAATTCTCAGACTTTATATTGGTTTATATAACGCGAATGATGATCATTTATTTTTGTCATTCACTCATCTCGTACAAATTAATCAAATCAAGCAAAATTTGTGCGCGCCTCTTATTTTTTTTATATTGTGTCCAAGCAATTCAAAAATTTGGAATGCTACACGATTATGAAATGTTATGCGTGTAAATACTTTATGAACATGAACAAAACAGCATGGGAGGAAGACAAAACAAATTCCAATGATTGATTTGTTACTCCTATAAATAGAAAGACAGATATAAATCTATACAACAAATAATGCGCGACTTCACACTCTCTAATCAGTCAATATCGCGCACTGTACAATAAGAACTAATTTTTTGTTTTTTTGTGTATTGTACATTTACACACTTTATTTATTTACTTTCTAATTTTTTTAATTATGAACACTAAAATTATGTAAAGTTATAAATAAATTTGTTAGTGTGACATTCATTTCTATGTAACAAAAAAAAAAAAAATACGCGATGATAAATTAATTTGAACTTTTTGACATTTACAGTCCAGACTTACAAAATTTAGAAATTAACATTAAATATAATTAATCATATTTAGCTTGGATGCTTCTTGTATTTACATCACCCTATACAAAAGCGATGAAGAAGAATACGTCGTAAATTTTTAAACGTCTTAAACTTTCTTAAAACAAAACATCTTATTTGTGTTTTTATCTCTATATCGTGTGGCTGTGTAATACACACCAAAATTATACGATAATATCTATGATAAATTACATATCAATCATAGCATGTATATATTTATGTAATTATGTTATGTATACGTACGGTATGAAGATAATTAATGCTGATCAAATCTTTATAATTTTCTATAATACATTTTTGTTATAAATCGTGAATATCTTTGAACATTTTTGAGATAAATTGAAAATTCGATATTATTGTTAACTTAGGCTGCGGTCGAATTCTCGGGTAAATCATTTACTGCGGTAAATTTAGATTTTTAGTGTTCGTTTTCTGTTAAATTACGCATTTTTTTCTATTTTTTACTCGTTCAATTCTTATAACAATAAAGAATAAACTATCTAAACGTAAAAGATTTACCTTTTTTATTTCCCCTACTCTCCAGCAAAAAAAGGTAAATGCATTTACCGAATTTTGCGGATTTACTTGAGAATTCGACCGCAGCCTTAATTGATTTTAAGTTTTCGTGACGCGATTTTGTTGTGTGTTTTCGAGAGCTTTTGTTAGGAAATCATCAATTTTAAGTCTTCCTTATATCATCTGGATGCTTTTCGTATCGTTCTTTACATTTCCCATGACTGTCGTATTTAAGAATGAAATTTCTCAAACTGTTAGAAAGGAAAATAATTTCTATACGTCTTCCCCTAAATGACAGCAATTTGTTACTCTTAACCCTAAATGGCAGCAATTTGTTACGATTTCTGTAAGGACCAAACTTGTATATCCACGGTATCCAAGAGAGTAAATTTGTTAACTAACATGGTAGAACTAAAATTGTTGCATTCTCCAAGTGCTCCCACAAATGTTGAACAGTGGGATGACATTCGTGTATTGCCAATGAGAAAATACGCCAAATCGCGTCATTGCAACTGACATAACGGCCCAATTGGAATCTTGACACTTTGTCATTTTACAATGATTCATTTGATTAATTTGAACCTACAAAAATGAACTTACCGATCGAATTAATCTCAATCCCGCAATCCAATTTGATAACCGCACTTGTCACGCACCAATAAATTTCTGGAAAAAATTATTGAAATCGTAAAAATCACACCTAACTTCATATCATTGTATTAATGGTACCGTTTATGGATGCAATGCACACAATTCGAATAACATAAAACAGTGAATTAATACTCGAATTTCAAATTTAATAGCAGCAAGAAAAATAACACGTTCGCACAATCGAAAATGACACCTGACAAATTGCACAACGCCTAAGTCAACGTACAATGCCATCTACTGGGTTGTGGCATTAATGATCACACTTCAGTGCCATCTCTTATTTATCTCATCAACTTTTTGTTTTTATCAATTTATTTCACGATTCTTTGAGATTTTTCAAGCTGTGCATCGAATTTTCGCACTTTACAGTGGCCAAAATCATCAAAACATGCATAAAATTCTAAATTTCATAGAAAATAAAATTTCAATTTTCTTCGGGTTTTTCCGGAAGTTTCCGAGTTTTCCACTCAGATTTGCCAACAAAAACATCTTTTTTCGATTTTCCGAATTTTCCGACTTTTCCGGTGGATTTTCCCAAAATTTTCTTTCGTAAGAACAGTCTCCTGGCAATTGCGAACACGCGCGCGCACATACATTTTTTACACCATTTTTATATATTTAGATAGATGGTGAAAAAGTTGCAGATAACAAACATCCTCAACAACGCCATATATAGTACGGAAACCGTGGTTAATTGTGTGTCCTCCAACGGTAAATTTCATAACTAATGTACTAGTCGCGAAGTTCAACGTACTTTTCATGCCCGCTGCGTCAGCTTTGGACATTAAAAATGAATTTTTTAAAACTTTTATTTGATACAATATTAAGTTTTATAGAAATAAATCGAAATAGTTATAAAATAAACTATTTTCATATGATAAATGTCAAAGTCGAAATTATAGGCTTGGTTTAAACTGAATTCTTTGTATATTGATTTGATTTTTAGACAAATACGCATAGTGGCGAAAGTACACCAAAATTGCTTTCGCTTTGATTATCCTTTACGTATTACAAAGGTTCATTGAAACGATGTCTAAATGATTGCGACCAGTTTGTCCAATGTAGATATATTTTAATTAGTTTGAAATTGAACGTCGAACCGCAGGTTTTTTTTTGGTAATACCGAATTTGAAACCGCGGCACAGTAAGAAACTGTCTTAACCACTGCTCAACTCGACGACGTGATTATTAAATCAAAATCAAAGCGAAAGTCTAAATATGGACATGGAGTTCAAGGTGAAAGTCGAAATCGAAGTTAAAGTAGAATAAGTCGGGAACAAAGTTGAAGGCTGCAGCAATTTGAACTCCTAAACATCCAATGAACAAATTTTATACCTATACGTAAATACATTTTATGCTCTCAACTAATTTTTGCAAATAACCGAATTCAGTGTTGCGCAGTAACAAATCAAAAAATTAGTTTCGTGTATCACATGTTGTGCGCGCACACAGCATGAGTTTAAATTATATTTGACATAATTCGTTACCATTTTGTGTTCCGAACCTATAGAAAAACACTAAAAGAGACACTGCGGAGTATATTCGATCAAAATCACCTTTCACTTTTTTTTTTACGATCATCTCACAGATTGCAACAAAATTGTATCGTTTGCGCTGTTAAAGATTTAGATATCGATATAATTTGTAAACTTGACATTTGCGGTCTTGAAAGTGAATATATAGAATTTGAAATTTGACTTTTGTTGTATACGTGTACTTTGTAAACAATGTTGATAATTATTACAACAGGTACTATTTTGTCCATTATAACAAAAGTGATTAAGATGACGCGAGGTATTATGATACCGCGGGCGGAAACATGCAGTATTGAAGATTGAATAACCGAATAAAAAAGTGATTGATCATTTATTTCATATGGTACTGGTAATAAGATGAGGAAGAATTTTAACATTTATGGGTTTCTTTCTTTTTTTTATAGATGTACTTAAGTTATGTTTATGTACTTATGTAACACAATTTTTTTTTCTTCTAAACATAAAAGCTCGATAGTTATAAATTTGTGTAATGTGATCTTATAAAAGAAAATCGATTAATTCGATTGAGGGCATACTCGTAAGCTAAATACAATTTGTACAAGAACTAGTTAATTGAATTTAATGTTATGTATTACAACGTTTTGTACATAATATTTAAACTTTTATTTCAAATAACCCTACTATAGAGTAAAATGACCGCATTCATTATTATCTATTAATTTGTATATCATGGAATATCAATGATCTGTTTACTCTATCTACTCGACCTTTAGACTTTGGCGAGGTAGTAGCTACTTTAATATGCTATAATGAGATTAGTTCTTCGATCTGAACACATTTTGAAACAGTTTACAGTTTCAAATGTCGTATAACAGTTTGTAGCATACACACTGAAAAAAAAGATTTGCGATATTTGATAAAAAGCGTGGTAAATATTGATAAAAAAACGGTAAGTTTTGCGCCACCTAAGCGCTTTCCAAATACTGAATATATAGCTTATCAAATGTTACATTGCGCTTTGTAACTTCCATATATTTTTAATTTTTCAGATTTGCTATATTTGCTAAAAATAAATGATATTTACTTTGCATTTGTGCTGAGCAATAGCAAATACAGAATGCGGCTCAGTAAAAGTTACGTGTAAAATTTGCACTGCTCAGTAAATTTTACTATTGCAGTTTACGTAAATTAAGAATAATTTAGTAAGCGCTTGGCGATAATCAGAAATCAATTCATTCGATAATTTGGAGTATGGTGCAGTTTACTAAACGATGAGTAATATTCACGATGGGAAATTTACTAAGCTTATGCAATTCGTACTAAGCAATTGTAATTATATATCCATTCCATATATATATATATATATATATATATATATATATATATATATATATATATATATATATATATATATATATATATATATATATATATATATATATATATATATATATATATATATATATATATGTATATAATACATCAAATAATATATATTTATTTACATTGTTCATGTATTGTTACTTATATTAGCATAATCATCCATATATCTATATATAAATTCACTTGAAATAAAACTATTCACACATTTTGAAGATATAATAAATAAAGCGATTTTATTTTAATTCTATTATATACAGCGGCTTACACAATATAAATTATATAATGTATTTTGTATATTTTTGTGGTCACTGTAGCTACTTCTGTAAACAAGACAAAGCTACCCTTGATGTTATATCGGGACTCTGCAGAATTATTTAAGTGTTTCTCCGAGTTTGATAAGATGAAATTCCGAAGTAGTGGTTTTGTGCTAAAAGAATCTGCTACAAAAAAATACGAATTGTTTATAGAGTCACATAAGCACTTTTTGTAATTTAAATTAAATTGAGGCAATAATATTTAATTTACCTAGATAAACCGCGGTTTTTTCAAGCATAATAGTTTTCCAATTGTATCTTTCTCCAGGCTGTGTTAGTCAGGCGTTGAATAGTGCTATTACATTTTCCCCAAAGCTACACCAAGTCAACATCAATCTGTAGATAATAAAATTTATTTATAAAGATTTGAATTCTATAAGAAAAAAGTTTACATAATTGTACATGGATAATAATTGAAACTATGTACACTATGTATACAGCTTGTGTACATTAATAGTTATAATTTTATAGTATACTATAACATACACAAAAATATAACACCGGAATGTTCATAGCTGCTAATAACAATTTACACTGCGCAGTGTAAGTCTTAAAATGCCGTAGTTAATTTTACTCAACATAAACCAAAACTCGTGCAGTTTTGCAATTACTTGTACGTTATGTACGCGCCATGTGTATGAAATATATAATATCCTCGTAAAGGGGTCGCATTGATTCAAGGAAATGTGTTGAGAAACTACTAAAAATTTGAATAATTTTAATTTTAACAACAAAATCTTGGATTAACATTTCGAATATTTATAATTTCACATTAGAAAGTTGAAATGATATGTGCTTCACCGCCAGGACGTGGCGAAACTTAAAATAAACAAAAATTAAAAATACGGGAATAATATGCACTTAAGATAATACCGATCACTTTTATTAATCACTTAACTATTGATAAATATTATTGAAATCGAACTTACCTTTGAATTGACAAAAACTTAGTAGAATAAGTAGAACATTTCTACAAACTCCTGTAGTGGAGTATTCAATCTCAACTATTTTATTAAACTTTTTATATTGTATAAAATATCACCGTACAGATTTAAGTTCACAAACAGAATGATGCCTATTTATTTTTAATGATTTAGACACTCAAAATAAAACCAGACGCTAAATCAAACAAATTTTCATAAGATTGTCATATAATTTACGTAATATGATTGGTTCATTTCTCTTACTGCCAATAACAGTTCACAAAGCCCAGCGTAAGATTTAAAAAGCATTTATAAATTTAAATAAACCTTAGTAATTTACTATGAAAAAAAACTGAAATTAAACTCGTCCTGCATTTCATTTATTGAGATATAACGTGTTAATGTGTAAATATTGAGCTTGCTTACTAATCCTAATAAGTGTATTACCAACAACAAATTATTATTGTACTTACATACAGTACTTTCATGTACTTATAGTATTAAATATACTCTGCCAAAATACATTTTACACAGCTCAGAGTGTATAATAAAAAGCATTTCAAATTTAACATAAGTTTTGTGAATTTCATTTCAAAAGAAATTTAACACCTGCGATATTTGTATGTGATCTAAAAAAAACTAAGTTGCAGCATGTTGTATTAACATTCAGTTTATTGAAATTTACTAAGCTATATTGTAATACTATTATTTCAAATCATTTAAAAAATTACTCGGCATGGTTTTTTATGATCAACAATGAATTGTAAATAATACTCTGCAAATTTTTACACTGCAGTGTGTCCTTTAAAATTGATTTGTCATACTTAAAAATTTCGTTTTACTCAGCCGAAATATTAAATAACGCAAAGCTTTTTTTTTCAGTGCAGCTTAGTGAATTTTGTAAACCCGAAATTTAGGTAATAAATCGTTGGAAAACACTTGAACTATTTTTTAAGCCAAAAGGCATTTTTGTCCTATGGGCATTATAAAACTAGTGTATTTGTTGGCCTCAGCCGATAAAGGAACATGAAGTATTTTTTATCAATCAACATAGAAATCAAATCCTCAGTTGCCGGTAATGGAAAATTATTTGGAACTGTCAATCTGTTTGACACCCGATAGCCAACACACAATCGGTAGTCATCCTTATTCTTTCTCTTTACCACGACAATCGGTGAACAGTAGAGGGACTCGCTAGTCTTGATAACACTATGCTTTCTACCAAAATAGCAATAATTGTTTCCAGCTCTTGACACTCTACATACGACAGTCTTCTTAGGTAAGTCCATTTAGTAAAACAATGGACACTCTGGTCGTTTGGTACTCACATAAAATTCGTTAAAAATATTCCCAACTTTCAATTAATCAGAATAGCTTAAAATTTTACAAATATATCCAAGATCTATTTGATTCAATTTAATAAGATCTGTTTGCGCTTCAGCACAAAGTAATTAAAATAAAATACACACGTGTGTTCTTCTTGAAACTCTTATTGCGATTAAACATTTTATTTATTTTTCTCCTGCATTTGCATGTGACATAATTAAATGCGTTCGGTTTGCTTATAGTATTCAATTCCCATCGATAGATGGCATTAGTAATATTAAGAAGAAACAATATTTTTAACAATGATTTAATATAATTAAATTTCGCAATGATGTAATTTCAAATAATATCCGTTGGTTTATCTTCATTACGATGGCCGTAACAAGATTTTCATTTTTAAAAATACTACAAATATCGTTTTCGATCTTTTCAAAATTTACTAAAGAATATTTTACAATCGATTAATCCAACAGCATTCAATTTAGCTTAATTCAAACCAAAATATTCAGTTTCTGAATAAATATATTGAGGAGGCCAAGACTTCTTGGAACAACGGACTCTTTAATTAAATTTATAGGACTACCTGTATCTATTATCATTTTTATATTTGCGAGCTGCTCTGCTGCTGTCTATGTTTTTTAGCGCACCTATTTGCCATGTGTCCTACCGCACGTTATTTCCAGTGAATGGAATTCTTGTCTTCTATCATTGCGTGACTAACGTATTTGATTTTAAGTTGGTTTTGCGTTGTTCGGTTTGAACACACCCCGATCTATTGAAGTTAACTGCAAAAATGATTATTGCATATCGCTCATATTTTTAAAAGATCTGAATTTAGGCCCTCAATTAAGCGATTCCAACTTTGTTAGCCAGTTTCTCTTGAAAATAAACAGGGAAATCCTCATTTTAATTCTAAATCAGCTACTCGTACGGGCAATAACAGTCCGTTCAACTATCGATCAGCTAACCTAATCAAATACTTTGACAAAAATAGAAACACTGACGCTGATTGCGAATAAAATACCTGAAGATACCCCATACTAGAAGAGTTGTTCAAGTTTGACTCACATTCATTCATGAATCCTTACTCAATTTAAGGAAGTCCAGAGAGAGTAAATTTCTGCGAATTCAGAGAATCAAAAGAGATAAAAACCAACACAAAGTGGGTTAGTATTATTTTACTTGTTAAGAAAATGGACTCATTCAGGTTCTGTCTAGACCCAATACCTCTAAATGTCGCAATAAAAAGGCCCCACTGTCAAAGTACAACGATTGGTGAAATTTTTGCTGAGCCAGGGAAAGCAAAAGTATTCTCCACGGTCGATATAACTAAGGGATTTTGACAGTTAAAATTGTCAGAGTCGAGCAGCAAACTAACAACGTTTCGGACTCCGTTTGGTTGAATGTGAAGGCTGAGATGTCCCTTTGGTATATCGTCTGCTCCAGAACTTACCCAGATGAAAATGTGTGAAATCTTACATGTCCTAAAAGGTATTGAAATACTAGCGGATGACATACTAATTTATGGGATAGGTGATACAATGGCCGAAGCAATAATAAATCATAATTTAAAGTTGGAAAAGCTACCAATACGTTTAAAAATATGCCATCACCTAAAGATAAGACAGATACACTAAAATTTCTAGGAATGCTGAACTATTTAGGGAGATACATAAAAAATCTAAGCACGGAAAGCTCAATTCTGAGAAAGTTAACAATCGACAAGGTAGAATGGAAATGGACACAAGATGAAGAACATGAATTCCAGAAACTAAAAAAGATAGTCTTCAAAATCTCTAAAATAATTTGAAGTCGCAAAAACAGGTCACAATAGAGTGTGACTCAAGTAGCACTAGAATAGGTGTTGTTGTGCTTCAAGAAGATCTAGTCGTTGCGTATGCTTCTTGGACACTAACAGCCGCGGAAAAAAATTACGCTATGATCGAGAAGGAGTTACTAGCCATAGTATTTGCCTGTGTACAATTTGATCAGCTCATCGTGGGCAATGTTACAACTCTTATAAGGGCCAATCATAAACCATTCATAACTAACAATAGCTGCATTTCTTGACGCATAGTAATCCGGATCAGATCAAAATTTATATGTGAAGCAACAACAACACATGATCCAACATTCATTTTGGATCACAAATGGTGATCTAAAAATTAGTTCAGCTATTAAAATGTAGTTGAGCAGTATTTAGTAAAGCGACAAAGAATAATATGAATACAGTACGAGTATGAAGAGGAAGATTCAAAACAAAACGAGACAGAAAATTAAAATTTGATGTTTGTTTGTTTTACGCATTTTGGTGTCGTTTCATGAGACATGATCTGATCCGGGTCAGATCAAACGTCAAGAAATACGGCTAACATAAGCGCCAAAACGATTGCAGTTGATGCTTATGATACTCCAGCGCTACAACATAGAAGTGAGGTTTATCGAGGGTAGAAACAACGTAATTGCTGATACGTTATCCAGGGCATCGTTGGAAGTATCAGAGGATTTTAATTTTATTAATCAGTTGAATGTTTTTAAAGTGAAAGTGTCAGAAAACAAGGTTTTGCAAAAATTTCGAAAAATTAATTTAGCCGAGTCACTTAAAATTATGGAGGAACGAATTGATAACGATGAAGGATCAGTCATTACAAAAATTGATTCCTTTCATTTGTAACGGATGGCCAAATCGAATACAGGAAGTTTCGGAGGATATTCGATTGTATTATAAATACAAACATGAACTTTCATTCCAAGATGGATTAGTATTTTGAAATTGCCAATAATTAAATTCAATTATTGCGAAATGCCAGACTAACAAGACTATTGCATACATTTAGGCGGAATAAAAATATCAACATTTACATGTTTAACTTGATTTTGTTTTGTTGAATATTCATATATCATCGGAGTTTTAATTAAGATTAAGGGGGCAACACCAGAAGTCTTCTTAATGGTAGTAGCGAGCGACATGGTAAACTTGGTATTTGCGTGGATTTAATGGATGTAAATAAAAACAATGTTCGATGATATTTTATTGTATGAACAATCGTGGAAATTGCCGCGCGAATTCAAATAGTCAAATATTTTACCCTCTTGGACTGTTAAAAGGTGCGTCTTGGCCATTTTTTGTTCGGAAAGAACTGAAAATTATTTTACTACGGCAACAGCTTGGGGCGGTTCTCGTTGAAAGACAGTCTAAATACTGGAGAACTTTGCAACTAAACGAATGGCCAGACCACCACAAAGAAGTATCAACTAACGTATAGGATTACAGGAATTTCGGTGAGATCGTATCGTATTATATTACTACGGAATTTTATTTAAGGGATGCTCTGCCAAATACCTCATTATTGGGAGGTTAAACTCCTCTTTTTCAGTCCACAGCATATCAGTCACTATTGAAAGCGATATTGGTTCACAGCAGCATCGAACATCATTGATGTGACCATTGTGTAATCACTTCCGGTTGGGCGATTCTTACTAAAATTCACTGGAGCCTCCAAATTTATGAAAAAAGGTTAAATATGTAGTTTCAGTTCTATTGGTTAAACCACCTGGGATATAGAGGGTACATAAGCTGACAGACAGACCGGCAGAATACACTACTTCAAAATCTTATCCGGACTCGGCGGACTCCAAAACAGATAAATCTCCAAAAATTCCAAGGTTCAAAATTTTCATAAGCAACGGATGCTGAAACAGAAAAAGAACTTCAAAATATGGACGGACATGAGATCAGTTGGTATTAGATAATGGTGTCGAGTAACGAAATTGTGACACTTTCTTAAGAAAACGTATACCTAAATCTACAATTGTATTGGCGATTCATACAGAATATTTCATATTAAATTAAACTCCAAAGTGAACAGAAAACATTATTACAATCGTATAAATTGCATATCCATCTCTTGTACTTTTACAACAATATATACGATTTTCCGATTACTAAACAAGCAAGTATATTCAAGATTTAATTACATCACCAAAACTTATATCTCACAAATTAGTTATTGTTAATGTTATAATTGAAGTAACTTAATTAACTTATCTCACATAAAACAATTTATTGTTAGTTTTGCTTTAATATTTACATTTAGACGTCATATTTATTGTATTTATTTTAATTAAAAAAACTATTTATTAATACTATTTTAGTTCACACAAGATCAGAAAATTAATTTAATTTATTTATACAATTTGTTTAATGTTTCAATGTGCAAGAGTGAAAATTAAATTTTTCCATAATTATGTTGTTAAGTAAATTTGAATTTGTCGCGGCTCTAAATAAATTGTAAATTGATTTTTTGTTTTGTTTTAATTTTATTACGTGTACGTCGTAAATATTCTCAGCGGATGTAGCGTGTGATTTGATGAAGACATGGCACGTGATGAAATGTTTGTCATGTGATTTAGTCACGGGAGTTGTATATAGAAATATAAAATTCGTCTAGGTATGTGAAATTATGTTTTTGTACGTAATAGTAGTACGAGTGAAACCATTAGTGGTACACTATACATGGGTCAAACATGCAAAACTGTGTGTCTTATATAGCTCAATTAAATCATATTCAATGATTTGTTTGCTATAAGCATTAAGTTTTATTTATGTAAAATGCTTAAAAACGAGCCCGTGAAGTTTCTGACAAAAAACCTATTCGTATACGATTCTAATAAGAATAACAAAATTTCACTAAAGTTTTTGAGTATTTTTTATTGTCGGCCCCATAACAAGGTCTCCCACAATTTTGGACATGGTTCGGTTATAGGTCGAATAAGTCAATATATGGGATACATTACACACAAAAAGTGTTTTCAAAATGTAGATGATTGGGCCAACAAGATGAGTGGGTGTGATAATTAGGCCTTAGTGAAGGACATGGGAAGGAAACTCCGATGATATTTATGTAGTCCACTTACCAAGAGTTTATAATCGTAATCAGACATTTAATGGAAACTCCTAGTATTGCCCCTATATGCTTCTAGTTTGTATGCGTCTTTTAGCCTTCTGGTTGTCTGCAATAATAAGAAAAGTTGGTTCAGGACTTAACCGACGAAGGATAAGATATGTATAGGATAAGAGTTGTAAATATTTTTATTTGTGTTTCTATATTTGATCCACCATTGATGAATAGCTCCGATAATTTTTCCATAGATGCAGATTTGAATCAAATAAGAACATCAGATAAAATAAGTCATTCACATGAGGCCGAATCTTGCCCAAATCTCCATGTGATTGTGAAATTTTTATATTCGGAAAACAAATCGTGTCACAAAATCAAATCAGCACACATTGTACACAGCAATACAATAGATCATGTTTTCCCAAAGAGGCAGCACCAAAAGAAGAATTTTAATGTTATATGTTTGCTAAGAGATGTCACTATTGGGCAGTATTTGTACTAATTAACGCAATTTTAATTTATTTATTTAAACAACTCAAATATTTTAATTTTCAATTATTAGTAACAATTATGTAATATAAATATAAATGATCACAAAAGATCTTGTTTACATTATGTACAAAAATGTTTGTTTTTGTTTTTAAAGTTTGTGTTTGTGACAGTAAGAAATTGAACATGCATAGAATGGAGTCAATTTGTTTCCCCATAATAAACTTTCTACTTCACGTGAAACCGGTTGGAGAGGGACGGATATATAACAAATATATATGGTTGGTCTTGTTTGTATTACAAATATATATTGTAAAAGTATTGCCACAATATGACAAAAATACACACGTTTAACTAAAACTTCAATTTATGAGTAATGATTGCACATTTTGAATTAAATATAATAAGAAATATTAAAAAATAATCTAATTTATTAATTAAAATAATAAAATTCCAATAACTTGACAATTTTAATAAAAAAATGGTTAATTATCAGTTCTACCGTTTCGAATTGAAATTGCCCATTATTCAATAAAAATTGCCAATTTATTCTAATTTTATTAATTTAAATCAAAAATATCTCAACATTTATTCTAAATGAAAAATCATATTTTAGGAAAACGTCTTTATTTGTTACACTGACATCTATTGATAATCCATGTAATGTGAAATGTTCACTTTTTTGAGAAGATGGCATTGTCGGCGGTTAAAGAAAATTTGACATTTAAACATGATCTACAACAACTTATTCTACGAACAGTCGAATCAATGCCCCCTAGTTTTTTATTATATTGAAGTATTGGTTCCAATATACGAACGAGTATATTATACATTCATACATAAAGCCTAGTACGCTGTTCAATTGAAATTAAATTTTCACTGGCCTTCAAAAATAGGAAGATAAATCTGACTTGAAAATTTAATTTGACGAGTTTCGTAAATATTTTAGTGCGTATTGACGATTGGAGCATCACGGATTCCACCTAGTGGAACATTTTTAAACTGAGCTACCTGTTAATTTGACATTCGAAATTATTGTAGACGGTTCCAATTTTGTACTTTAGACACAATTTTTATTTACCGGATTGCTAAATTTTCTTTTGTCGCATTTGTGACAAATGTCGTTTTATCAGGTGCATCATTTTAACTGTTTTCCTCGAGAGGCGCTTTCTCTACTTTTACAATCGTCAATAAGTTCATGTTGTCTCTAACAACATATTTAATACAATAAAATTCACTGGGGTAGTTGATTATCCTCAAAACGCAAAAACAAATGAAATTGTCAAAATGTATCTTACTATCTCTATATTTATCGTCCGAGAAAAAAAAAATGAAGTGAAAATAGTGTAGAGATAAAATAGAGACATCTGTATTCTAATACGAAAACTCCCATTTCGCTGGCTAAACTGCGTACCTCAAAGTGAAAATCAGCGGTGAAATTCTCATTTTCGTTTTCGCTTGTGGCAATTTTATTAAAGTTCAACCGCACTATTTTCCTTATACGGACAGGTTTTAAATCGAACTGTAGTTGAATATGTAACGTTAATTCCAAACTTGTACATATTTTTGTTCCGAACTGGAACACTCTCGCAAATAGGTATAAGTTTCAAGATCGAATCAACCCTAGCCTTTGTATGTATTAGTTGTAAATATACTTTGCGAAACTCGACCTACCATTAAAAATAACCAAACCGAAATCTCTGGGACACAAATTGGATAAAATTCAATTTTACTTCCGTTTTAATATTGTTTGGAATAGGAACTAGGTCCGCGGACATCTTACGTAATTTATTTCTAATGCGAGCCTCCATGGATCTGCAACAGGACTCGAAATCGTGTCAATCAAATGAGCTTCCCAAAATATTGGATCCAGGTTCTATGCCGAGATAAGGTACCTTACAACTGTTTCCGCTTTCCGCTGTAATGTCTTCAATCGGAATTGTACAAGGCTATGCATGTATTGAAATGAAAGCTCCTCCCCAACTAACGGAACGGGCCCGATCAGATCAATCTTTATATGTTTAAAACTGGAATTTAGTTGTATGTATGTAAATACATTTTTATTTGTACTAAGGACGGTCGATCCATTTCGTGTAATTTCTGGATAATTGGTTCACAATATTCCGTTGACATAAACTTGAATGTTTGTATTTGACATGATAGCCAACGAAGAAAGAGAAGTAAAGTATGTATAGGCAATGCAATAGAGAGAAATGAAAAGTCGTGATCACTTCTCGTTGTTCCATTTCTACAAGAGAGTAAAACAGAAATGTCCGCTCCCGTACCAATTAAAAATCATTGACTGCATTTAATGTTGAATGTTGTTTTCATTTTCGCGCTTTAACACCGAACTTCAAATGCCACCTTTTTAGCACCACCCGTAGATAGATTTTTGATTCACAAAACAAGAAAATGAACTCCGTAATGGCCTGCCATAACTTATCGAATTGTTTCACTGACTCGGTTATTTTCGGCTCTGGTAGAGATATTGTTGACGTTGAGTCATATATGTGACGTTGATTTTTAAAATATCGTTCTCGCAACCTAGTTGAAATTATCATTCGAATTTGCTTGGTTTTGCTCTGACTCACTGAGACATGGCCCAACAATAAAAAAAAGTTATGTGACTCGATTTCAATAAATTATCGAAGTATACTATTTTGTAAATTTCGTTTTAGTTACATACGCATATATCGATTCGATTCTACTAGGAATGTCTTGCTATTCAATGATAATGGTTCGTCCTCCAAATAAAAGTTAGATTCCCATATTGATTATCTGAACCATAAAAGTAACTATACTAGACTTACCGCCACTGTATATGCTAGACAAAATCTCAAGAAATCTCAATGAAAAACGAACAGATTGCGAAAAGCTAAAACTATAATTTTATGGTATTGTCCTAAATGAAACACCATAATACAACTATTAAACTAAATGCTACCATACGTTTTGCAATCTTGACAATAACTTAAGCCAATCAATCACAAGTCACATAAAAACACGTTTACGCATATTTATTCAACTTTTGCAAATTATGATTTTTAAGAGTTTAAGCCAGTCATACATAAAAATCTATATCATAAATTACGAAAGTGTGTCTATATACTTCCTGGTAAAATAAATAAATCTCCCTAAACCTCGTATACCATATTCATAAATATGTATAAAGTTCCTTACATAAATAATACAAGATCATTAAATTTAATTGAATCGCTGCCGTTTTAAAGTTCCAATTATAATCCGATTAGTTTCACTTTCATTCCGAATTATAATGATGATCGATCGCGCTTGATCGACTGGCTAAATATTGTATAAATAAATGGGTGTGATGATCATCAGAAATTTACAAATTCGATACTTAAAATCGGTAATTGCGGACTTAAATCAAACCGTATGTACTTTGCATGTCATTAAATTTGTTAAAATAAATACTATCTTGATGTCTTAAAGATGCCTGTAATCTGCCGCCCACTTTTATTTATACTTGAATTACTTTGGGTAGGCAATTTCGTAAGTGTCTCTACGCGGTATGTATTTCAAGACTGTTGTTGATTATAAATGGTAATGTAAAAACGATGTAATGTAAGTATTTGGTGTATCGATTTTGTACAATTCAAATAGGTCATGCGGTTTGGTTGGTATATGTCTTCGAGTCGTAAAATTACAATTTTTAATAAGATGGTTGGTGTTTACAAAAATATCAAAATGTAAAATATCAAATTTATGATTTGTGTGGTGTTGTATATTATTGTATATTTACGAAAAATGGTGTAATAATTGCTATGTACACAGCCTTGAGTATAGTGTAATAAATATTTAATTGATGATCGTTTAATTATAGGCGCAAGTACTTGATCTTTTAACAAAAAAAAAAATTCTAGAGCAAAGGGATGGAATTATTTACGAATATCATTGTTTGTAAAGTTCAACTTGAAGATAACTATTATTGATCACTAGATAGTTTCTGAAAACCACTTGTTTGTACCGTGTATAATGAATCGTAATAATTCTTTCTTATATGGTTTTTGTTAAAATAAACACCGTTGCTAACAAATAGTTTAATTTCCAACTCTTAAAGCATTCCGGTAAAATTTCAGAATTCCTAAAAATTTGGAATCGACCGAAAATTCTAGTTTCAGTTATCAGTTCAAGAGAAAATTTGGACGACAGTTTAAATAAAAATTTTGTTTTATTATTTATAAAAATCTGTGTTTCAACCAATTCATTCTTATGCTTTTATTGTTTAGTGGCATTTATAGTTCTTGCTTTCCTTGGCCTAAACTAAACAAGTTTGCCATGATAGTAGTGCATAGAGTTGTGGGTTTAGTCATTAATTCCAACCAATTTTAACAAAAATAAATAAAAATAGATTCAGACGTGACTATAGTCGTGTCACATCACTTGGAAGTGACATGACTGCAACTGCAACTAGAAATATATCAGGCAAATTAGAAATAAAATCGTTTTAAAACAACATATTTTAAAAAGTGTACAAAATTATTTAAAAAACAACATTTTTAAATATATAAAATTAAATAATTGAGTCCTTCCATTTTGTGGTATTCGTCTGTAGACGTAACAAACGACTACGAAAATGGACAAAATTGATGTATATAACGTAACAATATTCATGAAAAATGATGTAACACGACTATGACAATTGAATACAAACTCAACGAAATTGGTAACGCGCCTTTACAATTCGATATTGAAAACCCGAAACGGCCATGTTTAATTTTCACTGACACATACGCATTGAATTTCATAATTGTTTATAATATTTCGAATGGTGCCATAAGCTAAGCAGATGAAAATAATTGATAGTCGTGTTATGTTATTTATAATGAATATTGTCACATCACTTCATGTTTGCTGTTCTCTTATGCCCCTATTATGGTTCTCACCTCACCGAGAATTACGTCATAAATGTGACTTCAACTCACGGCGATGATATTTTGGTATTATGATTGTCGCCGTGAGTGAGAGTAATGTCAAAATAGCTCGCCTAAAATTTCTCGGTGACTAGTGCAATTTTTTATAAGGAATAAAGAAATAATGGAAATAGAAACATGCCCCTATTATGGTTCTCACCTCACCGAGAATTACGTCATAAATGTGACTTGAACTCACGGCGATGATATTTTGGTATTATGGTTGTCGCCGTGAGTGAGAGTAATGTCAAAATAGCTCGCCTAAAATTTTTCGGTGACTAGTGCAATTTTTTATAAGGAATAAACAAATATTGGAAATAGAAACACTACAATTTTTTTTACAGGCAAAATATTTTAATTAATATTTGCTAATTAAATATTGAATAAAAATCAATTTTGTATTTTTTTTTTTAAAAACGCATTTTAAAATATTTTTATTAACAAAAAAATGCGTATGTAAGTTTTCAAACATATTTGTTCCGTCAAGCTTCATTCGTGAGTTCGTGACAGAAAACTAAATCCACATTGCATTTGCCTGTTTGCACTATTTATTAACAATTTTAAGCGGTAAAATATCTAATTAATGCTCATAAAATTACAAAATTAATCACAATAAATGTAAATGTGTTCAAAAAACTATTAGACAATTAGACATACGTTAAAAAATATAAAATTACTGTGCTGCCAAACTTCAAAATGAATGGAAATTGTCATAATTAACAAAACCAAAAACATCAGCTGCGCACAACTCTCACCAAAATAAAAGTGAGAACCATAATACCAAAATTGAACTCACGCGACTTTTCAAGTCACGGCGACTCGTCGGTGAGGTGAGAACCATAATAGGGGTATAAAATTTTTTTTTTTTACAAGCAGAATATTTTAATTAATATTTGCTAATTAAATATTGAATAAAAATCAATTTTGTATTTTTGTTTTAAAAATCGCATTTTAAAATATTTTTATTAACAACAAAATGCGTATGTAAGTTTTCAAACATTTTTGTTCTGTCAAGCTTCATTCGTCACAGAAAACTAAATCCACATTGCATTTGCCTGTTTGCACTATTTATTAACAATTTTAACCGGTAAAATATCTAATTAATGCTCATAAAATTACAAAATTAATCACAATAAATGTAAATGTGTACAAAAAAACTATTAGACAATTAGACATACGTCAAAAAATATAAAATTACTGTGCTACCAAACTTCAAAACGAATGGAAATTGTCATAATTAACAAAACCAAAAACATCAGCCGCGCACAACTCTCACCAAAATAAAAGTGAGAACCATAATACCAAAATTGAACTCACGCGACTTTTCAAGTCACGGCGACTCGTCGGTGAGGTGAGAACCATAATAGGGGTATAAAATTTTTTTTTTTTACAAGCAGAATATTTTAATTAATATTTGCTAATTAAATATTGAATAAAAATCAATTTTGTATTTTTGTTTTAAAAATCGCATTTTAAAATATTTTTATTAACAACAAAATGCGTATGTAAGTTTTCAAACATTTTTGTTCTGTCAAGCTTCATTCGTCACAGAAAACTAAATCCACATTGCATTTGCCTGTTTGCACTATTTATTAACAATTTTAACCGGTAAAATATCTAATTAATGCTCATAAAATTACAAAATTAATCACAATAAATGTAAATGTGTACAAAAAAACTATTAGACAATTAGACATACGTCAAAAAATATAAAATTACTGTGCTACCAAACTTCAAAACGAATGGAAATTGTCATAATTAACAAAACCAAAAACATCAGCCGCGCACAACTCTCACCAAAATAAAAGTGAGAACTATAATACCAAAATTGAACTCACGCGACTTTTCAAGTCACGGCGACTCGTCGGTGAAGTGAGAATCATAATAGGGGTATTAGTCGTTTGTTACGTCTCAAGTCAGCCTACAACAAAATAGAAGAACGCAATTATTTTCCATTAAATAAGTTATTGTACTGTTGTTCTAAAATGATTTCATACAATATATATTTGTAATTTGACTTATTGTGAGACATTTTTATTTGCGGTCGTGTCACTTGGGATCGATCTCAAGATTTCCAATTTTTTTGCGGCGTGACTTGGCAAAAGTCAAGTCGCCTGAACTGATACGAAGTTCGTGTAAAATTTGAAATATTTCAATAATGTTCGCTTTCACTCCATTTATCAGATAAATGGTTTACGTGATATAATATGAAATATTTCAGCTTAAAACATCAAATATAATATATAACATAAGGCAGCCGCTATGCCAATAATTAACACCCTTATAAGCACAATGTAAATAGCTCAACAATTTCTCAACAGACCGTTATACAATCGAAAATACCACACGCAATTAAGAATTGTAGGCGATCCGTAATTGAAGCAATTTAACCTCTTATCCAACATTATAAACATAATTAATGCGCGAAATGTGTTACAATTATTCGATTCATTCTCTAAATTTTGCCAATCACCACCCAAGTAATGGAGCTATTTACTTAATTCTCACAATACTCTTCTTAATTACGATGATGTTGTTGATGATGATGATGATGATGTCTTCGTAATTACAAATAAATGTACATACTTTAAATTGCACACAAATTGCGCTAATTTATTTGGTTTACGTTCACTAATAATTTGCATAGCTGTTGAATAATATTAATAATTGAAGTATGCGATATGTGTATGTGTGTGTGTAACGCTCAGATGGAAATGTCATTATACGCCAAAATATTCAGGCCCGAAATAAACGTTTTTGCTTATATTGACATAATGCAAGAAAGCAAAAAGCAAAAAACAACATCCCAAAATCTTACGTAACCTCAAAACATATCTTTTGCTTATTTACAATATTTACTTTTAATTTTGCGATTCAATCTTGAACTTGGAATAAATTTTCGATTTTTACTTTTTCTTTATTTTTGTATGTTTTCTTTTACATTATTATTTATTAAACGACTACAACAGCAATGATTATTATTATTAAATAATTTACAATTTACATTTCTTGTATAATTAATTCATTGATCAAAAAAAGATGATCAAAAATTAAATATTGATCTGTGTGACTAATTTACTTTTGATTTTTTGATTTTTTTTTTTTTGAATAGCGCTGATTAATTTCGTATTTGTGTTATGATGGGATGCGCACGCGGTGTGACGACTTATAATGATGGCACACTTAAAGATGTGTGTGCGAGACTAAAATCGATGGGTGGTGGTATAAAAACAAATTTCCTAATTTTTGTTCAATTGTCGCATTATCTATAGATTTGAGTTAATTGATTGGTAAATCAACAAGACATTTATAACACTTTACATACATAGGCGCAGAGGATGAAGTAAATGATGTTTTATTGTGTAATGGACACGGATCGTATGATTATTTCTCGCATTTCATTTGTCAAAACGGACTGGACACTTCAATAAATTTGTATTTAATATTTTTTTACGGTTACATAACTGCTACATTGTTGTGTATATGTAAATTATGTAATGTTCTCTTGTCGTATAATATATTCCAAAATGTCTTGCAAATTCCCATGAAGTACAAATGTTATAAATTGTCGAGTATATTTATTACAAATTAGCTCGTTTGTCATAAGTTATAATGTCTGTATAAGTTACTGTCAAGTATGCCATCGAATGATTGATGATTGACGCTTGTTTTAGCTGAGGGGCAGTTCATAACACTGCTGCTATTAGGTAGAAATTTTGGTTCTGCAGATCCTTTCGTTTTGATTCCGTTCATTTTCGCAAATAATAAATAAGAGAGTACAACCCTTTAGGAAACCCCAGGATACAGTTGCAATCAGTAATGTAAAGGTACCCACAGAATCTGAAGGTCTTAATCGTCCTGAGTATATGTGGGCAACCATAAGATCATTCGTATATGTTATGATTGAGGCTGAAGGCGCATATGTGACAGGCCCAACATCTATTGAATTCTGTAAATTGTTTATTGTTTCTTGATTTATGTACATATATATGAAAGACATTTTTAAAAGGAAGGATGCGATAATTACATTTATTTAAATATTTAAATTTTCTCGGATGCGCTGTCCTTGGTGTATTTCAGCTTTTACTTTACAGAAAAAAAATATTAAAGACTTTCGTGACAGTCGAATTTTGCGGGTGAGAGTAGAAATATCACAACAGCACTATTAAGCCAGGTTTACGATACAACCATCATATTTGGAAGGAATGAAAAATGGGGCTAACTTCACCTTAAAGCCGACGGCGTTAGTGTGGTGAGAGCGTTATGATGCGTTGTTTTGTAGCGATCGCTTGTTCTCTTACCATCCGTATTGTTCTGCTCTTCTTTGATTTAAACCCTTAACTTAATCTTCAGTTCAACCTCCCTCTCACTTTACAATAACCTCCAACTCAATCGCATCTCAATCACCAAATTAACCGCCAACCTTCAAATCAATTCTTAACTTAACCCCAAATCCTCAATCGAACTTAACCCCAACGTAACCTAACTAAACCTTAACGCAACTTCAACTGAATTTAGCTCGAGCCTAATCTCAGCCCTCCATGCAACTTCATATTTAATGGCCAACTCAATCCCAAAATCAACTCGATACCAAATCTACGTGTGTTTATGAACTTAACCTACCACTAAACCTTAAATTCGATCCCAAATTAAACCATAAAACCGAACCACTTACTCAAATCCAACTCAACTTTAACTCAAACTCTATTCAATCCTAACTCGATCTCAACCCAACACAACCCTAAACTTAACCATAATTCAACCCCAACTCAACCTTCAACTCAACCCCAATTTAACCCTAAATCAACACTGTTCGAAAACTAGATGAGCACATGACCTCAACAATCTAATCTCCATCGCAACTCCCGACTCAAACCCCAAATAAATCAACAACTGCACCTTATCGCTCCCCTCCAACTTAAAACTCTACTCGACAATTTAAACCTCAACGCAACCGTTAGCTTAACGGCCAAGTCAATCCTCAATTCAACACGGTCCGAAAAATTAAATACATACATGAGGCTCAACTCAGAACAAGTCAAGCTAACTTAAGACTGAAAACTCAATTCAACCCCCAAATAAAGCTCATGCATACATACATGCATACATAAACTCAACTCCCAAAATAAATTCGCAACTGGACTCTCAGTAAACCAGAACTCAATCCCAATTCAACTCCCAATTCCCCAAACTCGACGTGCAACCCATTCCTCAAATCAAAACGGCTCGAAAAACCGTTGCACCATCATTCCATCATACCACCATTCCACTATACCATCATTCCGCTATACCATCATTTCATCAATCCATCATTCGATCATAACATCTTTCCATCATTCCATCATACCATCATTTCAACATTCCATCATTCCACCATACGAGCATGCCACTATACCGCCCAACGGCCCAACCATCGTACTGATATACCATTATACCATTACACGATTAGACTGTTATGCCACTAAACCATTATCATTACCACTACCATTACCATTACACCATTACAATTATACCATTATACCATTACCATTACCATCCACATCGCGTGTGGATTTGTTTAAATATCGTTCTTACAAACATACAATCGTACAAACACTTATATGTATATAGATTTCTCAACTGCTCACTAAACCCTAATCCAACCCAAACTCAACTGTAACTCAGCCCAACCATCAACTTAAACGTAATCTCAACGCCCAACTCAATCCACAAATCAGCATAAATAAAAAACTGAACTTGAAATCAACCCGCAAATTGACCCCTGACTTAACCTTCAAGTCAACCCGAAATTCAGTATCCAACTCAATATTGAAACCAACATATATATATAAAATTGGTAAATATTTATAAAACCAGGTGATTTGGTTCAATTAGTATGGCAGGTACCCCATCCTCTTCACGTACAGGTTCCAACAGCTTTTCAATTCTCCTCCTTGACCAGATTGGTGAAAAAAATCCAAATCGGACAAGCCGTTTTCGAGATATCATGGGTACAGTCATCCACACATCCAGACGTACAGACAGACGGATGGACAAGTTTTTTGTTGTTTTTTTCGGACTCCGAGAGTTCAAACCGTCGAGAAAAGTGATTTTGGACCAACCAAATTTTTGCTCATTTTTGACAGGATTTCAATACTTTGGCCTTTTTAGACTGAAGTAAATGATTTTTTCAGATATTTTGCGCGTAGCATCTGGCCTGAGCGCATTTTCAAAAATGTCAACAAATTTAACTGAACTTTATTGTATGCAACCCGCTTCAATTTTTGTAAACCTTTTGTATGGCTTCCGCGATTACCAAAATTCTATTTAGACATTTTGAACGAATTCCGTTTGGTCTCACGAACGCGCCAGCTGTATTTCAACGACTGTTGAACCGCATTAGTCATTAATTGGATAATCGAATCGTCATATATCTTAATGATATAATTTTGCCTAGCAGAGCTATATTCGGAAGGAATGGAATTGTTGGAAGATGTGAACTGCGAGAATAACTCTAAAATTGTCTAAGTGTAGATTTTTGCTTCGAACTGTGGAATACTTAGGTCATGAGATTTCAGAGCAAGGTATAACACCACCGATGTCGAAATGAAATTTCACAGTTATGATCTCGAGGGTTTTGCTGTAGTAGAATTACTAGAAAAATTGAAGTCTTACATATTGCGAAACACATTTGATGTCGGACAAATTGTAGCGCGTCCAAAAATGCATCGTCAAAACGCGTATATCACCTATAGAATCACCAGATGGTGGCTTAGGTTACTTGAATTCGATTTTAATGTGAAGCATCGACAAGGGACAAGTATGGCACACGTCGATGCCTTAAGCCGTAGCCCAATTGGAGATCCGAAGAAAGTTGAACCTGCGAGCTTAGATGTTTTTAAAATTTCCAGTGTTGATATAGACTGGGTTCAATTTTTAAAGTCAAACGACTCTGATATTTTGAGGATTAAACAAAATATAAACGAACCTAAGCATAAAGGTTATGTAACTAATAAGAGAAAAGTGTATAGGAAAGTGAACGATCGAATCTTGTTTGTAGTTCCTGGGTGAGTCCGAGGATGTATACTATATCATTGTCATAACGAAATGGGTCACTATGGATTGGCGAGAACATTTGAAATCGTAAACAAAGTAATTTGGTGGCCACGAATGAGACAGTTTCTGAAAAAAATATTTAGATACATGTTCAGTCGAGTCCCATCAAATAGCACCCGATTGCGAAGGTTCCGAGACCTTTCCACACCTGGCACATCGATTATTTAGGTCCTTTTGTAGAGAGTCCAAAACGAAACCGGCATATTATCGTCCTCGTGGACGCTTTCACTAAATATATCCACTTCAAACCCATTCAACAAACAACACCGCGTACTAATGGGCAAGTAGAGCGATACAACCGTACCCTTCTTCATTCTCTTCGAATAATGAGCGATAAGGAGCAAGTACAGTGGGAGTGTAAGCTTCCAGAGATCCAGTGAACCTTGAATAGCTCTCCACATAAAACAAAACCTTGACCCCATCAACTAATGTATGGTATAACACGTTCGCCGATTGCCGATACACTTAAATTGAAAATTCTGGACGATATGCTAGAAAAGCCGTTCGTGTTAGTTGATAGGGAGCTACTACGTTCCAAAGCATCACAACAAATAAACGAGAAACAAGAGAAACAAAAGAAGAGTTCCAACATGAATCATAAGATCCCTAAGAAGTACAAAGTGCGGGTGACTAAGTAATCTAAAAATGTATCCTATATGGGGATTGACAAAGAGTGAAAGAAACTATAAATATGGCAGGAAGACGTCGATTTAAAGGTGTAGTTCCAGTAAACCATCTTCGTTTGGTTGTTCGTCGAGAACAAGAATACATCGACGAGTCTGCATTGGAGTCTGAAGATTGAGGACAGTCTTAGTATCAGGATGGACGAATGTATAATCCAAATAATCATAGTACCATTATAACCGCCTATCAACGATTGCAGTGCCATCTATATCAATTGGGGGTAGGGAAAAAGGTAAAGTAGTTGCATAGAGAATATTTTCACGTGAGGATGGAAACAAAAACACATGTAGCTTCTTTATTATTAAAACTTAATAATTATAACGTTTAGCAGTCAGATCATTACAATACATAACCTCAATCAGACTTAACAGTCAGATCATTACAATACAAAACCTCAAATTGAATATAACCACACACAATAGATCATGTTTTCCGAAAGAGGTGGCACGATCACTGAAAAAGTACAGAGTTTTTTTCCGAAAGAGGCAGCACGATCAAAAAAGTAGTACAGAGCGTGTGCCACTAGATGTCACTACAGTGACAGCCAAAATCAATTTATTTTTCACGTACTAATAATAGTCACTTTTATGATACGAAAATATTTTTGTTTATATTTACAAAATGCATACATAAAAATATCATACAATTTTTGACAGCAAATATTTAGTGACACCTAGTAGCATTATGTGAAAGTTGCTTGTGTTTTCGGAGTTTTCCGAAAGATGGTAGCTCTGACGGTTGTAGAAAATTTGACATTTAAACATGATATATATGCAATTATATTTAGCTTATAGATACCTACTTACATGTAGCGGAATATTGCCGTTTGCTCATTTTAAATAAAATTATTATTAAATAATCACAATTATCAATAATTTTTATATTTTCAAAATAATATCTAATCGCACTGCGCACGTAAGAACAATCATAATTTTTGAGAACTAAATTGAAAAGTAACCTCGCAAGGATATTTTTCGTTAGCCACCAGGTGGTTAGTAGCACAATGTAGCATTGAAATGAAAAGTCACCAATTTAGTCGAAAAAATTGGTGTACTGTCAGGCACACAGCATTAGTTTACTAGTGTACGTCAGATGTCTATTCAATTATTTAATCCCAAAATTATTACACGTTCTTAATATTTTGTGAGATTGTTTTGCTTTTCCTACAATTTTTGAACTTTTCCCAGATGGTAATTTTTGGTACGATTTTACCAAATTTTTACTGCCATCACTGCCATCTATGTAATGTATATTGACTTAATGACCACACGATTTGTAGTAAGCTTTGATTTCAATTTGAATGCTGTTGTTACGAATTTTGGTTTAAATAAATGAAAACGATTTGCGTCTATAGAAGAAAACATTGAAGATATTGCGATGTTGGCTGGAGAGTCTCATCTTGATGACGACGATAATGATGATGAGTCAGTATTTTTCAAACTTTATTCCTGTTTCCTTTTGTGCAATTTATTTAAAAAATCTTTCAACTTCAGTTCGATAGTTTCATGTAAGCTATTTATTAATCATTATCTACGAATTTTAGGCTTGTAATATACACTTTAAATAAGCCTAAGATTTCTTAATGATTTCTGAGTATCGAAAAGTTGACTGAATTAGTTAGGTGTTGCACTAATTTTGTCTGATATCAATTTTTTCTCGGTATCTTAGATCTATCATTCAACTTCATTCCGAAAATCAGACGGAATGATATGATAAACGGAATGATATTCGATAAAATTTGTTGACATTTTTTAAAATGCGGTCAGATCAGATGTTACGCGAAAAATTTCTGAAATTAACTACTTTTGGATTCAGGTGATTCAGGGTAATCAAATCGATCGATTTTGGCTGTATTACTATAGGAAACAAAAATATTGGTCGTTAGCTCTCGCACTACATATTACAAGAGACAAAATTGGCACTTTTAACATTTGCTAGCTATACATATATAGTTTAGTAAATATTTCACACAGTATAATCACTCGAGTAAATAACATTTATTCGCGCATACATCATATCTCGTTTAACACAAATTTCTCTTGTGTCTATGATGCAATTTAGCGAACAATATCAAATTTGCATATTGTTTTGAACATTTTATTCTACGTGAAACAAGATAATATTTATATATTGGCGAAAATTATCCATTCATCCACTTAAAGATTTTTGCTTTCGTTCCTAATAAGCTTCTTGAATGTATGTATGTATGTGCTTATTATTCATGTTACATGTTTGATGATTGTTGAAGAAACATAAAACTCCTCAAGGCTTTTTTTTTGTGTCTATTTATTATTTATACCATAAATAGAAATCTCAATTCAATTAGTGCAGTTGAAAGAATATAAAAAGGGCAGTTTAAAATAATGTTGATATATAATTAAAAAAATTAAAGATAACTAAATGCATAATTGAAGGTTATCTAAGTAAATCAATATATTGATGTAATCTTCGTGTGTCGGCGAAATCACACAAAAAAATTAAACGTTTGGTAAAAAATGAAAGTGAAACCATTTTTAACGTTTGAACGAATAATTATCACACTGCGCTCAGTATACAAATAATGGTGTTAAGCGCCGTGAAAGCATGACCTTGATTTACTTACTCATTTGTCATCGGTAAATATTTACATATACATACTTACATATCTAACGGTTAAGTAATAAATTACAATCGATTACAACTCTTCTATACTCTCGTGTACATACCATACATATGTACGTATTAAATTATAAACGGAGGCTGGAATTTTATTTCGTGTTAATTGTATAACTGGTTGTGTATATGAATATTAAGTACATTTGTGAGAAATTTTCAAGTTGTTTAAAAGATGATAGCGCGCTTAAATTGTTTACTAATTGACAAGGTTTTTATAATGCATGTATTATTAGTACTGTTACACGTGACTTAATAGATGACAGGTAATGATAATATTTATTTTGAAGCAGTAATTTGCGTCCGTGTTCTTATGTTAAATGAACAACTTACCCCTCAAATATTTTAAAAGTATGCGTAGGTTGGTTCTTAGGCTTCATACCTCATGCTTGAACCACTGTAGCGAGCAAACAGCTCATCTGATCTCTCGCACCGTTATTTACTCCATTCCTATGAAACTAATAATATAAAGAAATTGATTTTAACAAACCTATACAATCTATTATTTACCTCGATATTTTATGTATTTTACGAGTGAGCGCATTCAGAATTATATGATGCTTTCAGGAACATTGGTTACAAGCCCAAAAGCACTTTTAATTGAGAATTTGAATGTTTTCTTCTTTTATAGTTATGTGGAAATGGAATACAAACATAGAAATCGTCGACACAGGCGTTCACTTTGTTATGAACTGTAAAGCAACCAAAGTTCAAAATTATACATAGGACAAACGTGTAGGTCTGTTTTTAAATTACGTGCTACGTTTTCGAGTTGACATAATAATGATTGATTTTTATTCTGTATCGACAATACACGTACAAATAAAGTGTTTACAGCATTCCGAGACGATTTTCCATAACCTCTGGTAAATCGATATGTTGTCTGATTTGCGGTTTGTTGAATGATATTCTTAGGAGCAGTGTATTCCGGCGAATAATCTGTCTATTTTCTGTGTTGTGAGGCTGAACAACAACTGCTGGTTCCAATTTATTATTATTTAGCTCAGTTACATTATTCCTGACGTTAAAATTAGTTTCTTATTTCTTTACGCAGCGAGCTCCTATCATGACAAAATGCCTGTTTTTCTTTGTTTTTTCCATAATCGAAATAAGCAGCTTGTGGTCCATTAAATTTGTCACTTTCCTGCCGTAAATGTAGTTGTGTGTTTTGCATGCAAACACTATGCTTGGAATATCTAGAGAGAAAATTTGTAATCGTATTATCGTATAGCATTCTTGATTTTATTTTTAATTTCTTCCAAAACTTTCGAATGAACCGGGCATTTGACGATGAGTAATTTGGAATAAATTGCGCACGATTGATAAACTTCAATATATTAGTGGAATGTTCAGCCCTGGTTCACCCATCCACAAAACTATCATCAATATAATAGAAAACAACCCGGAAGTTGGCCGAAATACTGTTGGTTAAACTTCTGAAATACATCAGCTGCTACATTTATACCGAATGGAAGAACATTGAAATAATTGCATCCGAATGGTGTACTCAATTTTGTTAGAGGCTTCGCAGTTCGGTCCAGTTAATTGCCAGAAGCCGTCACACAGATCCAAAACAGTAAAAAATTGGATTTGAACGAGAGCTCAGAGGCAAATATGTAAACTTTTTCAATGACTAGTAAATGTTGAATCCAATCTGCTGGTTCATTGCCCTTTGAAATAAATCCTGTCAATTCCGTCTCCTCTAACTTAGATTTCAATTTGTTGCGAATACTCGGAGGAACCCGACGAGATGGGTTAGCTACTGGATGGCATGTATTGCTATCTCTTTCACTAAAAAAATTCTGTTAAGCGTGATTTACACGTATCGAACAAAATTTTTGCTCGATGCCCAACAATTTTTGTTAAAAACTTAGAGCTACGCGCAATAGAAAAAAATTTCATGTGATAAAAAGAGAAAAGTATAAAACAAAAATGTCGGGCATACTATAATTTTTTGGCGGTATAAAATCGACGATGTTATATTTTTGAGGAATAGGGCGAAGATGCCACTTTAATTATCAAAATTACCACTTTTTCCCTAAAATTGAAACTTTTCGAACGTAAATTTTACTTTTGAATTAAAATTTTTATAAAATAAAATTAAAGTGCTATAAAAATTTCAAAAATCGCCATTTTGATTGTTTTGTTTTCATAAAATATACTCGGGTCGAGTATATTTTATAGTTCAATTTTTGCTGTTTATAGTAACAAATGTAAAAAATAAGAAAAGAACGCCTAACAAAATTTTGTTCGACATCGAGCAAAATTTTGTTTGTTAACGTTTTATCCCTCTCTGGCAAAAGAAAATCATGATATACTATCTTTCTATTTTTTGCTAGGCATCGAACAAAAATTTTGTTCGCTACGTGTAAATCACGCTTTATTCGGTGCTTTTTTCTTGCTATAATTTTTTTTATAATCACTAGTTCATAGCAAACAAAAACAAATCGAATTGTTTTGCGGTGATAGTTTTTGTCAAAACAACGAAGCCTTGTGATTTTATCGCACCGAATGACGAGATGCGCAAGAACAGACGAATTTGAAACAGCTGTCAATCATACCTATTAAATTAGTTTATCATGGCTTGTCTCCAACATCTGCAGCGCAAAGTAGCCTTGTAACCGATAGTGTAACTATAGCAAGTATAATCAAAATTAATACCCACAGATGTCACTACAAACTTCAGTAGATACATTTAGTACCAACAAAATGTTACTGCAAATTTAAATTTACATATACAGTAATCCCCCCTATAACACGGTATTCTTATAACGCGTTTTCACATTACGCGATTTCATGTCCCTCGTATAACACGTGTTTTCCCCCATATAACGCGGGGATTTCCCATATTGATTTTAATAAAACGCACAAATTTCGTTCATAACATAGTTATTCCTTAATATTCGATTTAAACCCCTTTAACGAGAAAAGTTAAACGTGAATCATTTGTACATAACGCGTTATACGGGGTCATTCGAGCGCGTTATACTGGGTCATACGAGCGCGTTGTACTTGCAGTGACATCTGTTGGTAATAAATAAATCTACTTAATTTGGTAGTGACATCTGTGAGTACTAATTTTGATTATACTTGCTATAGTTACCCTATCGTCACAAGGCTACTTTGCGCTGCAGATGTTGGAGACAGTTTAAAGCCATTCTATTGCACAGTACACATATATAAGGTAATATATTGCGCAGGATGTCATAAAATTTTAACAACAACAATGGCGGAGATTGTGACTGAAATGTTTATGAACTACTTAAACAATTATACATTGTTAATTGTTTTGAATTAAAGTCAGTATAATTTTTCACACAATTTTAATTATATTTACTCAACACTCAAAATTATTACGCAAAACTAACAAACACGATTTGTTTGGTCACAATGTCCGCCATATTAAATTTTTTTTTTATATGGATGCGCAAGAAAGAACGAAAATGAAACATCGGAGTATATTACCTTTATTATGTGTACTGTGATTCTATTGCACAGATTATTCTTGCTATAGTTACCCTATCGGTCACAAGGCTACTTTGCGCTGCAGATGTTGGAGACAGTTTAAAGCCATTCTATTGTATGGTCTAAGAATTTAACCATGAATGTTCGACTTTTAAATTCTAATTCTATATTAACCTTCCCCATAGCATGTCCCCTACAATCTACACTTGATGTTCAATGGGTTTAATTTAATTTTATAGCTGAGATACTTTCGTTAGGGCTAAAGCAATTTTCATTAAGAATAAAAGCGGGAATATTTTGGATTTAACGTTCGACTAAGACTACGTTACAGCATTCAAATGAACTGAGTCGAAAGGTTACACTTGTTACACAAATTATCTTAAGAGGGAGGATGTTACTACGACTTAATCCCGGTGTTCAGTCGGGTAGAGGTTAAGTCGGTCGTAGGCTATGGTAGCTCCTCTTAAGATCTAATTCAAAATTGGAAAATTGGAAACGGACCAACCACACCACTGCAATGATTTACGGAGTCATCCGTAAATTACGAAAACAACAAAAAATGAAAATTTGACCATAGGCCTCTAACACGATGTTAGTAAAAAAGGTTGTCAGGGGATAGTCCACAGACGCTCAACAACCGGTACCGCTTAGTTAGTATTCATGTGGTTTTTATTTTTATTAGATATGTACTTATACCTAATTTGACCCGAAACACAACATTCATCGGATATTCATGAAATTCGACTTGTCTGATAATGACCTCAGTTGAATAAAGGCAAAGAAAAGCAAAATAAAATTTAATAAACACGTCTAACATAAGCGTGTGTACAACAACAAATAAAAAAAATGTATTTACGTTTATTTATTGAAACTTGAGTCCACACTTTTGATGTATAGAAATAAACGTAAAATAAAATATGAGTCATACTCATATGTATGGGCACGCGCCACTAGAATTAATGGAATGTTACGCAATTTTGATAAATCTACTGGTAACTGCAACCGGATATTGTCATTGAATTTTTTTGAGAAGAATATATCTTCAAGGCTTGTTGATGGAATTAGTATTTGGTAATGGGGATGACAAGCGCCCGTTACAACTGTATAAATAGAAGAATCCTCAAAACAGAGTTTCAAACCGAACCCAGAATTGTTAGGGTTCAAGACCCTTCTCTAAAATGATGAAACAAAACCGATTACCTTGCATTCAAATGGACGAAATTTATTAAAATCCTGTCAAAAATGACGAAAAATATTGTTGGTTCACAATTTTTCTCGATGTTTTGAGAGTCCGAAAAAGCAACAGAACAGGTCTGTCACCACATGGTATCTCGGGATCGATTTGTCCGATATGGAATTTTTTCTTGCCGATTTGTTGTTATGGTCAAGGCGGAGAATTGTAAAGCATTTGGAAGTTGTACGTCAAGAGGATCGGGTATAAACAAAATTGTTGGTCATTTTTGACAGGGTTTCCCAAACAGGATCGCAGTCTCAAAAATATGGCCGAGAAATCCCGAGATTTCCCGATCTTCGGTTAATTTATTTTATATTCTGTAACTCAATAACCGCAATTGGAATAATATACAATATTACAGAAAAACGTCGGTTTAAAAGACTAATTATGGGATTGACCTGTCTCTTATTTCCGACTGACTCTTATATTTGCATGTGGAAAATTTGAATATCTCTTAACTTCTGCAAGCAGAAGTTTAGGTCATGTGCGAATGGTGTCTTTTGATTCGCGTTATTTTGAAGATTGAGTTGAAAGTTCAGTCGGAAATCGAGTTAGCGGTTGAGTTAGAATTGAGATTTGAGTTGGGAATTATCTTGTGTAGTCGGTTAGTTAGAGGTACTGAGAAATAACACAGAGTAGTACATTGATTTAATTGTCACTCAATTAGTTGTTGAATTCTTGAAAATAATTACTTGAAACCGATAAGAATCTGATCTCACAGTCACACATACGTAATTAAGTTGTATACATTATAAAAAGCTTAATAACGACCTACATGTGAGTATAACGTATCAACAGGAGATACATAACAAGAAACAACATAAAAATACTTTTTGCTACATGAATTCTTAGCTCTATCGCGTATCTTCATCATCATCAAGAACAATAGCAACATTACTTCATATTTTTTAGGGTAATTATAATTACATTTACATAGAAACATATAGTAAATCTATACAGTTATAGTTGTTCTGCTTCTTATGTTGAAACTTTATGCACATAGCATATATTGTAAATAATATGATTTATTTAGATAAATAAATAATTGTGGATGTAATTTATTATGCAGAAAATATTAAGACGTTGAGATGTACGTATGATGTATAGAAGGTTGAAGCAATGTTGAAATTATAGTGCAAGTAACTGACCGGAAAATTCGTGCATACAAAATTTTTTTTGTTTTTTTTTTTGGAAATTACCAAAAGTCGAGGGCGTCATTATTTCACTAGAACGTGTGTATAAAAATCTTAAATACGCGATTTGTGTTACATAATTATCACTATACACGTACATTATAGGTATCTGTCATTTCGTTCCAATTTCACAAATTAACGTTCTACCCACCCAATCTGAGTAAAAGTCACATTTAAATTTACCTTGAACCAAAAAGAAAAAAAAACATTAAATACCTTTTACGATTCCTTCTTCTTTATATAATAAACAATATAAATTAGCAATTTAACAACTTTTCAAAAATTAAAATATAAATATTTAAATTAAGTATAATTACAATCTAAATAAATATTAAAAAAACTTTTTGGTTTTTTTTTTTTTGATTCCATTTAAAAATCATCTTATTATTAAAACCATAAGATAATTAAGAAGAAACATAATTAATCTTTATTTTTATTGTTGTTGTGTGCACAACACAAAAAAGGTTACGAAGAGTTCGAAAAATTTGTTCTTGTTGCATGAGCAATTAGGAGGGTAATTTTGTTGGATAAATTAAATTTTTTTAATTAAAATTTTATTGGGTACTATTCTGTTTTGTGTCATTTATGACCTAAGTAGGTAACGCGGTATAAGAATAATCAAACGAACTTGGAGTATTGTAAGACAGTAATTGTCGCAATTCGGATGCTACATTGTATGTGAAATTGAGCTGAGTTCAAACAGCAGCTTGCAAATTGATACCGAACTAATCAATAAAAAAAAATCTGTTGTGATAGCGATAGCCGATATCGGCAGATTTATGTAGTGTAGGTTGGCCTATACAAATTATTATTTTAACTTCCACTTAATCCGCTACACAATTAAGTCAATAAAAATGACACTACAAAGAATGCACAACGGTTCTAAAAAATGCACAAATTCGAAATTTCGTCTAAATGACGATAAAAAAATGTGGTAATCAGACAAGTTTGGCCAATAAACTCAATTTATGCTTATCACAAAAATGTTGTCAACTTTCGTTCATAAAACGGTTAAAAATTAAAATCAATCAGTACCCCTAAATGACGCTTTATCGAATTATCCAAGACACGTTGTGCGTTCAATAATTTCAGAATTGAACAACAAAAATAATTGAATTAAACAGTAGGCGCATTTTATTTGATCATTTTTTTTATTAAAGAAAATCATTCAGATTAAATATTAATTTAATCTTAATGTAATTCTTTATTTATTCCGCAATGTGCATTACTTACTTTTTAGCAAATTATTGATTTTAATTTTTATTTTAAGAAGAAAAAAGCCCGTTCCCACTTTTTGTGTTTATATAACAAGAAAAATAATTTTTTTCGATTTTATTGAATAGGGAATTAGAGATGTGATGAGCTGATAATTTTAATGAATTGTGGAGCTCTGCCGAATTCAGAACTGATTGTCTTACTTCTAGTTGAAGGCTTTAAATATTGAATGTGACTGTCGCTGTTGATGTTTTCGTTTTTGGAGTTAAAAGTAGAGCTGAGAACTTATAGATATACTGAAATCATTAAACAAAGGAAATGGTTAGCCGCAGAGACATTCATGAGACATTCAGACATTTCACTCCGGGATTAAGTGGAGTTATTACAAACGATTAACATGATCCTATTAAAATACCAAAAGAACTTATAATTACATAAAGATAGCTTATAAATACGCAAATAACCAAATTATCACATTATAATTTATAACAAAGGCTAGCTAAATTCTTTGAGCTGCAATCAAGAGATTTTTAAGTTACCTAAAGGGCAGATGCTGGATGGTTAATCATTTGGTGAATACACCGTAAAGCTAGGCGAATCCTCTATTAACTGTGTAAAATTAACTGTGTAAAATAACTGTGTCACAGTGTGAATTAAATTTCATAGCAAAATTATTTGAAGAATTCGATGAAATAGATTTTATCAAGCAACCATCAAATATGTTAATACTATACACCCTATAAAAATGTTATATACTATAAAATTCAATTTTCCATGGAACGTGCAGAAATATTTGACCGATCCAAATAGCCGTTTGTATGATAATTACAGGTCTCAACGCCTATTGATAGAGGTATCAATCATCGAAATCGGAGCACATTTGCAGATTTTCGATTTTTGTGGCTCTAAATTTGTGGGCTATAGTTCAGTTGATAAAAAATTGAATTTTCCACGAAACGTGCAGAAATATTCGACCGATCCAAATAGCCGTTTGTATGATAATTACAGGTCTCAACGCCTATTGATAGAGGTATCAATCATCGAAATCGGAGCACATTTGCAGATTTTCGATTTTTGTGGCTCTAAATTTGTGGGCTATAGTTCAGTTGATAAAAAATTCAATTTTCCACGAAACGTGCAGAAATATTCGACCGATCCAAATGGCCGTTTGTATGACAATTACAGGTATCAACGCCTATTGAAAGAGGTATCAATCATCGAAATCGGAGCACATTTGCAGATTTACGAATTTTGAGGCGCTGAATTTGTGGGCTATAGTTCAGTTGATTTTCAAAAAAATTGAATTTTCACGAAACGTGCAGAAATATTCGACCGATCCAAATGGCCGTTTGTATGACAATTACAGGTATCAACGCCTATTGATAGAGGTATCAATCATCGAAATCGGAGCACATTTGCAGATTTTCGAATTTTGAGGCGCTGAATTTGTGGGCTATAGTTCAGTTGATTTTGAAAAAAATTGAATTTTCCACGAAACGTGCAGAAATATTCGACCGATCCAAATGGCCGTTTGTATGAAAATTACAGGTCTCAGGGCCTATTGATAGAGGTATCAATCATCGAAATCGAAGCACATTTGCAGATTTACGAATTTTGTGGCGCTGAATTTGTGGGCTATAGTTCAGTTGATTTTCAAAAAAACTGAATTTTTCACGAAATGTGTAGAAATATTCGACCGATCCAAATGGCCGTTTGTATGACAATTACAGGTCTCAACGCCTATTGATAGAGGTATCAATCATCGAAATCGGAGCACATTTGCAGATTTTCGAATTTTGAGGCGCTGAATTTGTGGGCTATAGTTCAGTTGATAAAAAATTGAATTTTCCACGAAACGTGCAGAAATATTCGACCGATCCAAATGGCCGTTTGTATGACAATTACAGGTATCAACGCCTATTGATAGAGGTATCAATCATCGAAATCGGAGCACATTTGCAGATTTTCGAATTTTGTGGCGCTGAATTTGTGGGCTATAGTTCAGTTGATTTTCAAAAAAATTGAATTTTCCACGAAACGTGTAGAAATATTCGACCGATCCAAATGGCCGTTTGTATGAAAATTACAGGTCTCAGGGCCTATTGATAGAGGTATCAATCATCGAAATCGAAGCACATTTGCAGATTTACGAATTTTGAGGCGCTGAATTTGTGGGCTTATAGTTCAGTTGATTTTCAAAAAAATTGAATTTTCACGAAACGTGCAGAAATATTCGACCGATCCAAATGGCCGTTTGTATGACAATTACAGGTATCAACGCCTATTGATAGAGGTATCAATCATCGAAATCGGAGCACATTTGCAGATTTTCGAATTTTGAGGCGCTGAATTTGTGGGCTATAGTTCAGTTGATTTTCAAAAAAAATGAATTTTCCATCAAACGTGCAGAAATATTCGACCGATCCAAATGGCCGTTTGTATGACAATTACAGGTCTCAACGCCTATTGGTAGAGGTATCAATCATCGAAATCGGTACACATTTGCAGATTTACGAATTTTGAGGCGCTGAATTTGTGGGCTATAATTCAGTTGATAAAAAATTGAATTTTCCACGAAACGTGCAGAAATATTCGACCGATCCAAATGGCCGTTTGTATGACAATTACAGGTCTCAACGCCTATTGATAGAGGTATCAATCATCGAAATCGGAGCACATTTGAAGATTTACGAATTTTGAGGCGCTGAATTTGTGGGCTATAGTTCAGTTGATTTTCAAAAAAAATGAATTTTCCACGAAACGTGCAGAAATATTCGACCGATCCAAATAGCCGTTTGTATGACAATTACAGGTCTCAACGCCTATTGGTAGAGGTATCAATCATCGAAATCGGAGCACATTTGCAGATTTTCGAATTTTGTGGCGCTGAATTTGTGGGCTATAGTTCAGTTGATTTTCAAAAAAAATGAATTTTCCATCAAACGTGCAGAAATATTCGACCGATCCAAATGGCCGTTTGTATGACAATTACAGGTCTCAACGCCTATTGGTAGAGGTATCAATCATCGAAATCGGTACACATTTGCAGATTTACGAATTTTGAGGCGCTGAATTTGTGGGCTATAATTCAGTTGATAAAAAATTGAATTTTCCACGAAACGTGCAGAAATATTCGACCGATCCAAATGGCCGTTTGTATGACAATTACAGGTCTCAACGCCTATTGATAGAGGTATCAATCATCGAAATCGGAGCACATTTGAAGATTTACGAATTTTGAGGCGCTGAATTTGTGGGCTATAGTTCAGTTGATTTTCAAAAAAATTGAATTTTCCACGAAACATGTAGAAATATTCGACCGATCCAAATGGCCATTTGTATGATAATTACAGGTCTCAGCGCCTATTGGTAGAGGTATCAATCATCGAAATCGGAGCACATTTGTAGATTTACGAATTTTGAGGCGCTGAATTTGTGGGCTATAGTTCAGTTGATTTTCAATAAAATTGAATTTTCCACGAAACATGTAGAAATATTCGACCGATCCAAATGGCCATCTGTATGACAATTACAGGTCTCAGCGCCTATTGGTAGATGTATCAATCATCGAAATCGGAGCACATTTGCAGATTTACGAATTTTGAGGCGCTGAATTTGTGGGCTATAATTCAGTTGATAAAAAATTGAATTTTCCACGAAACGTGCAGAAATATTCGACCGATCCAAATGGCCGTTTGTATGACAATTACAGGTCTCAACGCCTATTGATAGAGGTATCAATCATCGAAATCGGAGCACATTTGTAGATTTACGAATTTTGAGGCGCTGAATTTGTGGGCTATAGTTCAGTTGATTTTCAAAAAAATTGAATTTTCCACGAAACATGTAGAAATATTCGACCGATCCAAATGGCCATTTGTATGATAATTACAGGTCTCAGCGCCTATTGGTAGAGGTATCAATCATCGAGATCGGAGCACATTTGTAGATTTACGAATTTTGAGGCGCTGAATTTGTGGGCTATAGTTCAGTTGATTTTCAAAAAAATTGAATTTTCCACGAAACATGTAGAAATATTCGACCGATCCAAATGGCCATTTGTATGATAATTACAGGTCTCAGCGCCTATTGGTAGAGGTATCAATCATCGAAATCGGAGCACATTTGTAGATTTACGAATTTTGAGGCGCTGAATTTGTGGGCTATAGTTCAGTTGATTTTCAATAAAATTGAATTTTCCACGAAACATGTAGAAATATTCGACCGATCCAAATGGCCATCTGTATGACAATTACAGGTCTCAGCGCCTATTGGTAGATGTATCAATCATCGAAATCGGAGCACATTTGCAGATTTACGAATTTTGAGGCGCTGAATTTGTGGGCTATAATTCAGTTGATAAAAAATTGAATTTTCCACGAAACGTGCAGAAATATTCGACCGATCCAAATGGCCGTTTGTATGACAATTACAGGTCTCAACGCCTATTGATAGAGGTATCAATCATCGAAATCGGAGCACATTTGAAGATTTACGAATTTTGAGGCGCTGAATTTGTGGGCTATAGTTCAGTTGATTTTCAAAAAAATTGAATTTTCCACGAAACATGTAGAAATATTCGACCGATCCAAATGGCCATTTGTATGATAATTACAGGTCTCAGCGCCTATTGGTAGAGGTATCAATCATCGAAATCGGAGCACATTTGTAGATTTACGAATTTTGAGGCGCTGAATTTGTGGGCTATAGTTCAGTTGATTTTCAAAAAAATTGAATTTTCCACGAAACATGTAGAAATATTCGACCGATCCAAATGGCCATCTGTATGACAATTACAGGTCTCAGCGCCTATTGGTAGATGTATCAATCATCGAAATCGGAGCACATTTGCAGATTTACGAATTTTGAGGCGCTGAATTTGTGGGCTATAATTCAGTTGATAAAAAATTGAATTTTCCACGAAACGTGCAGAAATATTCGACCGATCCAAATGGCCGTTTGTATGACAATTACAGGTCTCAACGCCTATTGATAGAGGTATCAATCATCGAAATCGGAGCAAATTTGTAGATTTACGAATTTTGAGGCGCTGCATTTGTGGGCTATAGTTCAGTTGATTTTCAAAAAAATTGAATTTTCCACGAAACATGTAGAAATATTCGACCGATCCAAATGGCCATTTGTATGACAATTACAGGTCTCAACGCCTATTGGTAGAGGTATCAATCATCGAAATCGGAGCACATTTGCAGATTTACGAATTTTGAGGCGCTGAATTTGTGGGCTATAGTTCAGTTGATTTTCAAAAAAATTGAATTTTTCACGAAACGTGTAGAAATATTCGACCGATCCAAATGGCCGTTTGTATGACAATTACAGGTCTCAACGCCTATTGATAGAGGTATCAATCATCGAAATCGGAGCACATTTGCAGATTTTCGAATTTTGAGGCGCTGAATTTGTGGGCTATAGTTCAGTTGATTTTGAAAAAAAATGAATTTTCCACGAAACATGTAGAAATATTCGACCGATCCAAATGGCCATTTGTATGACAATTATAGGTCTCAATGCCTATTGGTAGAGGTATCAATCATCGAAATCGGAGCACATTTGCAGATTTACGAATTTTGAGGCGCTGAATTTGTGGGCTATAGTTCAGTTGATTTTCAAAAAAATTGAATTTTCCACGAAACGTGCAGAAATATTCGACCGATCCAAATGGCCGTTTGTATGACAATTACAGGTCTCAATGCCTATTGGTAGAGGTATCAATCATCGAAATCGGAGCACATTTGCAGATTTTCGAATTTTGAGGCGCTGAATTTGTGGGCTATAGTTCAGTTGATTTTGAAAAAAAATGAATTTTCCACGAAACATGTAGAAATATTCGACCGATCCAAATGGCCATTTGTATGACAATTACAGGTCTCAATGCCTATTGGTAGAGGTATCAATCATCGAAATCGGAGCACATTTGCAGATTTACGAATTTTGAGGCGCTGAATTTGTGGGCTATAGTTCAGTTGATTTTCAAAAAAATTGAATTTTTCACGAAACGTGTAGAAATATTCGACCGATCCAAATGGCCGTTTGTATGACAATTACAGGTCTCAACGCCTATTGATAGAGGTATCAATCATCGAAATCGGAGCACATTTGCAGATTTTCGAATTTTGAGGCGCTGAATTTGTGGGCTATAGTTCAGTTGATTTTCAAAAAAATTGAATTTTTCACGAAACGTGTAGAAATATTCGACCGATCCAAATGGCCGTTTGTATGACAATTACAGGTCTCAACGCCTATTGATAGAGGTATCAATCATCGAAATCGGAGCACATTTGCAGATTTACGAATTTTGAGGCGCTGAATTTGTGGGCTATAGTTCAGTTGATTTTCAAAAAAATTGAATTTTTCACGAAACGTGTAGAAATATTCGACCGATCCAAATGGCCGTTTGTATGACAATTACAGGTCTCAACGCCTATTGGTAGAGGTATCAATCATCGAAATCGGAGCACATTTGTAGATTTACGAATTTTGAGGCGCTGAATTTGTGGGCTATAGTTCAGTTGATTTTCAAAAAAATTGAATTTTCCACGAAACATGTAGAAATATTCGACCGATCCAAATGGCCATCTGTATGACAATTACAGGTCTCAGCGCCTATTGGTAGATGTATCAATCATCGAAATCGGAGCACATTTGCAGATTTACGAATTTTGAGGCGCTGAATTTGTGGGCTATAATTCAGTTGATAAAAAATTGAATTTTCCACGAAACGTGCAGAAATATTCGACCGATCCAAATGGCCGTTTGTATGACAATTACAGGTCTCAACGCCTATTGATAGAGGTATCAATCATCGAAATCGGAGCACATTTGTAGATTTACGAATTTTGAGGCGCTGAATTTGTGGGCTATAGTTCAGTTGATTTTCAAAAAAATTGAATTTTCCACGAAACATGTAGAAATATTCGACCGATCCAAATGGCCATTTGTATGACAATTACAGGTCTCAACGCCTATTGGTAGAGGTATCAATCATCGAAATCGGAGCACATTTGCAGATTTACGAATTTTGAGGCGCTGAATTTGTGGGCTATAGTTCAGTTGATTTTCAAAAAAATTGAATTTTTCACGAAACGTGTAGAAATATTCGACCGATCCAAATGGCCGTTTGTATGACAATTACAGGTCTCAACGCCTATTGGTAGAGGTATCAATCATCGAAATCGGAGCACATTTGCAGATTTTCGAATTTTGAGGCGCTGAATTTGTGGGCTATAGTTCAGTTGATTTTCAAAAAAATTGAATTTTCCACGAAACATGTAGAAATATTCGACCGATCCAAATGGCCATCTGTATGACAATTACAGGTCTCAGCGCCTATTGGTAGATGTATCAATCATCGAAATCGGAGCACATTTGCAGATTTACGAATTTTGAGGCGCTGAATTTGTGGGCTATAATTCAGTTGATAAAAAATTGAATTTTCCACGAAACGTGCAGAAATATTTGACCGATCCAAATGGCCGTTTGTATGACAATTACAGGTCTCAACGCCTATTGATAGAGGTATCAATCATCGAAATCGGAGCACATTTGTAGATTTACGAATTTTGAGGCGCTGAATTTGTGGGCTATAGTTCAGTTGATTTTCAAAAAAATTGAATTTTCCACGAAACGTGCAGAAATATTCGACCGATCCAAATGGCCGTTTGTATGACAATTACAGGTCTCAACGCCTATTGGTAGAGGTATCAATCATCGAAATCGGAGCACATTTGCAGATTTACGAATTTTGAGGCGCTGAATTTGTGGGCTATAGTTCAGTTGATTTTCAAAAAAATTGAATTTTTCACGAAACGTGTAGAAATATTCGACCGATCCAAATGGCCGTTTGTATGACAATTACAGGTCTCAACGCCTATTGATAGAGGTATCAATCATCGAAATCGGAGCACATTTGCAGATTTACGAATTTTGAGGCGCTGAATTTGTGGGCTATAGTTCAGTTGATTTTCAAAAAAATTGAATTTTCCACGAAACGTGCAGAAATATTCGACCGATCCAAATGGCCGTTTGTATGACAATTACAGGTCTCAACGCCTATTGATAGAGGTATCAATCATCGAAATCGGAGCACATTTGCAGATTTTCGAATTTTGAGGCGCTGAATTTGTGGGCTATAGTTCAGTTGATTTTGAAAAAAATTGAATTTTCCACGAAACATGTAGAAATATTCGACCGATCCAAATGGCCATTTGTATGACAATTATAGGTCTCAGCGCCTATTGGTAGAGGTATCAATCATCGAAATCGGAGCACATTTGCAGATTTACGAATTTTGAGGCGCTGAATTTGTGGGCTATAGTTCAGTTGATTTTCAAACAAATTGAATTTTTCACGAAACGTGTAGAAATATTCGACCGATCCAAATGGCCGTTTGTATGACAATTACAGGTCTCAACGCCTATTGATAGAGGTATCAATCATCGAAATCGGAGCACATTTGCAGATTTTCGAATTTTGAGGCGCTGAATTTGTGGGCTATAGTTCAGTTGATTTTCAAAAAAATTGAATTTTCCACGAAACATGTAGAAATATTCGACCGATCCAAATGGCCATCTGTATGACAATTACAGGTCTCAGCGCCTATTGGTAGATGTATCAATCATCGAAATCGGAGCACATTTGCAGATTTACGAATTTTGAGGCGCTGAATTTGTGGGCTATAATTCAGTTGATAAAAAATTGAATTTTCCACGAAACGTGCAGAAATATTCGACCGATCCAAATGGCCGTTTGTATGACAATTACAGGTCTCAACGCCTATTGATAGAGGTATCAATCATCGAAATCGGAGCACATTTGTAGATTTACGAATTTTGAGGCGCTGAATTTGTGGGCTATAGTTCAGTTGATTTTCAAAAAAATTGAATTTTCCACGAAACATGTAGAAATATTCGACCGATCCAAATGGCCATTTGTATGACAATTACAGGTCTCAACGCCTATTGGTAGAGGTATCAATCATCGAAATCGGAGCACATTTGCAGATTTACGAATTTTGAGGCGCTGAATTTGTGGGCTATAATTCAGTTGATAAAAAATTGAATTTTCCACGAAACGTGCAGAAATATTCGACCGATCCAAATGGCCGTTTGTATGACAATTACAGGTCTCAACGCCTATTGATAGAGGTATCAATCATCGAAATCGGAGCACATTTGTAGATTTACGAATTTTGAGGCGCTGAATTTGTGGGCTATTATAGTTCAGTTGATTTTCAAAAAAATTGAATTTTCCACGAAACATGTAGAAATATTCGACCGATCCAAATGGCCATTTGTATGATAATTACAGGTCTCAGCGCCTATTGGTAGAGGTATCAATCATCGAAATCGGAGCACATTTGTAGATTTACGAATTTTGAGGCGCTGAATTTGTGGGCTATAATTCAGTTGATAAAAAATTGAATTTTCCACGAAACGTGCAGAAATATTCGACCGATCCAAATGGCCGTTTGTATGACAATTACAGGTCTCAACGCCTATTGGTAGAGGTATCAATCATCGAAATCGGAGCACATTTGCAGATTTACGAATTTTGAGGCGCTGAATTTGTGGGCTATAGTTCAGTTGATTTTCAAAAAAACTGAATTATTCACGAAACGTGTAGAAATATTCGACCGATCCAAATGGCCGTTTGTATGACAATTACAGGTCTCAACGCCTATTGGTAGAGGTATCAATCATCGAAATCGGAGCACATTTGCAGATTTACGAATTTTGAGGCGCTGAATTTGTGGGCTATAGTTCAGTTGATTTTCAAAAAAATTGAATTTTCCACGAAACGTGCAGAAATATTCGACCGATCCAAATGGCCGTTTGTATGACAATTACAGGTCTCAACGCCTATTGATAGAGGTATCAATCATCGAAATCGGAGCACATTTGCAGATTTTCGAATTTTGAGGCGCTGAATTTGTGGGCTATAGTTCAGTTGATTTTGAAAAAAATTGAATTTTCCACGAAACATGTAGAAATATTCGACCGATCCAAATGGCCATTTGTATGACAATTATAGGTCTCAGCGCCTATTGGTAGAGGTATCAATCATCGAAATCGGAGCACATTTGCAGATTTACGAATTTTGAGGCGCTGAATTTGTGGGCTATAGTTCAGTTGATTTTCAAAAAAATTGAATTTTTCACGAAACGTGTAGAAATATTCGACCGATCCAAATGGCCGTTTGTATGACAATTACAGGTCTCAACGCCTATTGATAGAGGTATCAATCATCGAAATCGGAGCACATTTGCAGATTTTCGAATTTTGAGGCGCTGAATTTGTGGGCTATAGTTCAGTTGATTTTCAAAAAAATTGAATTTTCCACGAAACATGTAGAAATATTCGACCGATCCAAATGGCCATCTGTATGACAATTACAGGTCTCAGCGCCTATTGGTAGATGTATCAATCATCGAAATCGGAGCACATTTGCAGATTTACGAATTTTGAGGCGCTGAATTTGTGGGCTATAATTCAGCTGATAAAAAATTGAATTTTCCACGAAACGTGCAGAAATATTCGACCGATCCAAATGGCCGTTTGTATGACAATTACAGGTCTCAACGCCTATTGATAGAGGTATCAATCATCGAAATCGGAGCACATTTGTAGATTTACGAATTTTGAGGCGCTGAATTTGTGGGCTATAGTTCAGTTGATTTTCAAAAAAATTGAATTTTCCACGAAACATGTAGAAATATTCGACCGATCCAAATGGCCATTTGTATGACAATTACAGGTCTCAACGCCTATTGGTAGAGGTATCAATCATCGAAATCGGAGCACATTTGCAGATTTACGAATTTTGAGGCGCTGAATTTGTGGGCTATAGTTCAGTTGATTTTCAAAAAAATTGAATTTTTCACGAAACGTGTAGAAATATTCGACCGATCCAAATGGCCGTTTGTATGACAATTACAGGTCTCAACGCCTATTGATAGAGGTATCAATCATCGAAATCGGAGCACATTTGCAGATTTACGAATTTTGAGGCGCTGAATTTGTGGGCTATAGTTCAGTTGATTTTCAAAAAAATTGAATTTTCCACGAAACGTGCAGAAATATTCGACCGATCCAAATGGCCGTTTGTATGACAATTACAGGTCTCAACGCCTATCGGTAGAGGTATCAATCATCGAAATCGGAGCACATTTGCAGATTTACGAATTTTGAGGCGCTGAATTTGTGGGCTATAGTTCAGTTGATTTTCAAAAAAATTGAATTTTTCACGAAACGTGTAGAAATATTCGACCGATCCAAATGGCCGTTTGTATGACAATTACAGGTCTCAACGCCTATTGATAGAGGTATCAATCATCGAAATCGGAGCACATTTGCAGATTTACGAATTTTGAGGCGCTGAATTTGTGGGCTATAGTTCAGTTGATTTTCAAAAAAATTGAATTTTCCACGAAACGTGCAGAAATATTCGACCGATCCAAATGGCCGTTTGTATGACAATTACAGGTCTCAACGCCTATTGATAGAGGTATCAATCATCGAAATCGGAGCACATTTGCAGATTTTCGAATTTTGAGGCGCTGAATTTGTGGGCTATAGTTCAGTTGATTTTGAAAAAAATTGAATTTTCCACGAAACATGTAGAAATATTCGACCGATCCAAATGGCCATTTGTATGACAATTATAGGTCTCAGCGCCTATTGGTAGAGGTATCAATCATCGAAATCGGAGCACATTTGCAGATTTACGAATTTTGAGGCGCTGAATTTGTGGGCTATAGTTCAGTTGATTTTCAAAAAAATTGAATTTTTCACGAAACGTGTAGAAATATTCGACCGATCCAAATGGCCGTTTGTATGACAATTACAGGTCTCAACGCCTATTGATAGAGGTATCAATCATCGAAATCGGAGCACATTTGCAGATTTTCGAATTTTGAGGCGCTGAATTTGTGGGCTATAGTTCAGTTGATTTTCAAAAAAATTGAATTTTCCACGAAACATGTAGAAATATTCGACCGATCCAAATGGCCATCTGTATGACAATTACAGGTCTCAGCGCCTATTGGTAGATGTATCAATCATCGAAATCGGAGCACATTTGCAGATTTACGAATTTTGAGGCGCTGAATTTGTGGGCTATAATTCAGCTGATAAAAAATTGAATTTTCCACGAAACGTGCAGAAATATTCGACCGATCCAAATGGCCGTTTGTATGACAATTACAGGTCTCAACGCCTATTGGTAGAGGTATCAATCATCGAAATCGGAGCACATTTGCAGATTTACGAATTTTGAGGCGCTGAATTTGTGGGCTATAGTTCAGTTGATTTTCAAAAAAATTGAATTTTTCACGAAACGTGTAGAAATATTCGACCGATCCAAATGGCCGTTTGTATGACAATTACAGGTCTCAACGCCTATTGATAGAGGTATCAATCATCGAAATCGGAGCACATTTGCAGATTTTCGAATTTTGAGGCGCTGAATTTGTGGGCTATAGTTCAGTTGATTTTGAAAAAAATTGAATTTTCCACGAAACATGTAGAAATATTCGACCGATCCAAATGGCCATTTGTATGACAATTATAGGTCTCAGCGCCTATTGGTAGAGGTATCAATCATCGAAATCGGAGCACATTTGCAGATTTACGAATTTTGAGGCGCTGAATTTGTGGGCTATAGTTCAGTTGATTTTCAAAAAAATTGAATTTTTCACGAAACGTGTAGAAATATTCGACCGATCCAAATGGCCGTTTGTATGACAATTACAGGTCTCAACGCCTATTGATAGAGGTATCAATCATCGAAATCGGAGCACATTTGCAGATTTTCGAATTTTGAGGCGCTGAATTTGTGGGCTATAGTTCAGTTGATTTTCAAAAAAATTGAATTTTCCACGAAACATGTAGAAATATTCGACCGATCCAAATGGCCATCTGTATGACAATTACAGGTCTCAGCGCCTATTGGTAGATGTATCAATCATCGAAATCGGAGCACATTTGCAGATTTACGAATTTTGAGGCGCTGAATTTGTGGGCTATAATTCAGCTGATAAAAAATTGAATTTTCCACGAAACGTGCAGAAATATTCGACCGATCCAAATGGCCGTTTGTATGACAATTACAGGTCTCAACGCCTATTGGTAGAGGTATCAATCATCGAAATCGGAGCACATTTGTAGATTTACGAATTTTGAGGCGCTGAATTTGTGGGCTATAGTTCAGTTGATTTTCAAAAAAATTGAATTTTCCACGAAACATGTAGAAATATTCGACCGATCCAAATGGCCATTTGTATGACAATTACAGGTCTCAACGCCTATTGGTAGAGGTATCAATCATCGAAATCGGAGCACATTTGCAGATTTACGAATTTTGAGGCGCTGAATTTGTGGGCTATAGTTCAGTTGATTTTCAAAAAAATTGAATTTTTCACGAAACGTGTAGAAATATTCGACCGATCCAAATGGCCGTTTGTATGACAATTACAGGTCTCAACGCCTATTGATAGAGGTATCAATCATCGAAATCGGAGCACATTTGCAGATTTACGAATTTTGAGGCGCTGAATTTGTGGGCTATAGTTCAGTTGATTTTCAAAAAAATTGAATTTTCCACGAAACGTGCAGAAATATTCGACCGATCCAAATGGCCGTTTGTATGACAATTACAGGTCTCAACGCCTATTGGTAGAGGTATCAATCATCGAAATCGGAGCACATTTGCAGATTTACGAATTTTGAGGCGCTGAATTTGTGGGCTATAGTTCAGTTGATTTTCAAAAAAATTGAATTTTTCACGAAACGTGTAGAAATATTCGACCGATCCAAATGGCCGTTTGTATGACAATTACAGGTCTCAACGCCTATTGATAGAGGTATCAATCATCGAAATCGGAGCACATTTGCAGATTTACGAATTTTGAGGCGCTGAATTTGTGGGCTATAGTTCAGTTGATTTTCAAAAAAATTGAATTTTCCACGAAACGTGCAGAAATATTCGACCGATCCAAATGGCCGTTTGTATGACAATTACAGGTCTCAACGCCTATTGATAGAGGTATCAATCATCGAAATCGGAGCACATTTGCAGATTTTCGAATTTTGAGGCGCTGAATTTGTGGGCTATAGTTCAGTTGATTTTGAAAAAAATTGAATTTTCCACGAAACATGTAGAAATATTCGACCGATCCAAATGGCCATTTGTATGACAATTATAGGTCTCAGCGCCTATTGGTAGAGGTATCAATCATCGAAATCGGAGCACATTTGCAGATTTACGAATTTTGAGGCGCTGAATTTGTGGGCTATAGTTCAGTTGATTTTCAAAAAAATTGAATTTTTCACGAAACGTGTAGAAATATTCGACCGATCCAAATGGCCGTTTGTATGACAATTACAGGTCTCAACGCCTATTGATAGAGGTATCAATCATCGAAATCGGAGCACATTTGCAGATTTTCGAATTTTGAGGCGCTGAATTTGTGGGCTATAGTTCAGTTGATTTTCAAAAAAATTGAATTTTCCACGAAACATGTAGAAATATTCGACCGATCCAAATGGCCATCTGTATGACAATTACAGGTCTCAGCGCCTATTGGTAGATGTATCAATCATCGAAATCGGAGCACATTTGCAGATTTACGAATTTTGAGGCGCTGAATTTGTGGGCTATAATTCAGCTGATAAAAAATCGAATTTTCCACGAAACATGTAGAAATATTCGACCGATCCAAATGGCCATTTGTATGACAATTACAGGTCTCAACGCCTATTGGTAGAGGTATCAATCATCGAAATCGGAGCACATTTGCAGATTTACGAATTTTGAGGCGCTGAATTTGTGGGCTATAGTTCAGTTGATTTTCAAAAAAATTGAATTTTCCACGAAACGTGCAGAAATATTCGACCGATCCAAATGGCCGTTTGTATGACAATTACAGGTCTCAACGCCTATTGATAGAGGTATCAATCATCGAAATCGGAGCACATTTGCAGATTTTCGAATTTTGAGGCGCTGAATTTGTGGGCTATAGTTCAGTTGATTTTGAAAAAAATTGAATTTTCCACGAAACATGTAGAAATATTCGACCGATCCAAATGGCCATTTGTATGACAATTATAGGTCTCAGCGCCTATTGGTAGAGGTATCAATCATCGAAATCGGAGCACATTTGCAGATTTACGAATTTTGAGGCGCTGAATTTGTGGGCTATAGTTCAGTTGATTTTCAAAAAAATTGAATTTTTCACGAAACGTGTAGAAATATTCGACCGATCCAAATGGCCGTTTGTATGACAATTACAGGTCTCAACGCCTATTGATAGAGGTATCAATCATCGAAATCGGAGCACATTTGCAGATTTTCGAATTTTGAGGCGCTGAATTTGTGGGCTATAGTTCAGTTGATTTTCAAAAAAATTGAATTTTCCACGAAACATGTAGAAATATTCGACCGATCCAAATGGCCATCTGTATGACAATTACAGGTCTCAGCGCCTATTGGTAGATGTATCAATCATCGAAATCGGAGCACATTTGCAGATTTACGAATTTTGAGGCGCTGAATTTGTGGGCTATAATTCAGCTGATAAAAAATTGAATTTTCCACGAAACGTGCAGAAATATTCGACCGATCCAAATGGCCGTTTGTATGACAATTACAGGTCTCAACGCCTATTGATAGAGGTATCAATCATCGAAATCGGAGCACATTTGTAGATTTACGAATTTTGAGGCGCTGAATTTGTGGGCTATAGTTCAGTTGATTTTCAAAAAAATTGAATTTTCCACGAAACATGTAGAAATATTCGACCGATCCAAATGGCCATTTGTATGACAATTACAGGTCTCAACGCCTATTGGTAGAGGTATCAATCATCGAAATCGGAGCACATTTGCAGATTTACGAATTTTGAGGCGCTGAATTTGTGGGCTATAATTCAGTTGATAAAAAATTGAATTTTCCACGAAACGTGCAGAAATATTCGACCGATCCAAATGGCCGTTTGTATGACAATTACAGGTCTCAACGCCTATTGATAGAGGTATCAATCATCGAAATCGGAGCACATTTGTAGATTTACGAATTTTGAGGCGCTGAATTTGTGGGCTATTATAGTTCAGTTGATTTTCAAAAAAATTGAATTTTCCACGAAACATGTAGAAATATTCGACCGATCCAAATGGCCATTTGTATGATAATTACAGGTCTCAGCGCCTATTGGTAGAGGTATCAATCATCGAAATCGGAGCACATTTGTAGATTTACGAATTTTGAGGCGCTGAATTTGTGGGCTATAATTCAGTTGATAAAAAATTGAATTTTCCACGAAACGTGCAGAAATATTCGACCGATCCAAATGGCCGTTTGTATGACAATTACAGGTCTCAACGCCTATTGGTAGAGGTATCAATCATCGAAATCGGAGCACATTTGCAGATTTACGAATTTTGAGGCGCTGAATTTGTGGGCTATAGTTCAGTTGATTTTCAAAAAAACTGAATTATTCACGAAACGTGTAGAAATATTCGACCGATCCAAATGGCCGTTTGTATGACAATTACAGGTCTCAACGCCTATTGGTAGAGGTATCAATCATCGAAATCGGAGCACATTTGCAGATTTACGAATTTTGAGGCGCTGAATTTGTGGGCTATAGTTCAGTTGATTTTCAAAAAAACTGAATTATTCACGAAACGTGTAGAAATATTCGACCGATCCAAATGGCCGTTTGTATGACAATTACAGGTCTCAACGCCTATTGATAGAGGTATCAATCATCGAAATCGGAGCACATTTGTAGATTTACGAATTTTGAGGCGCTGAATTTGTGGGCTATTATAGTTCAGTTGATTTTCAAAAAAATTGAATTTTCCACGAAACATGTAGAAATATTCGACCGATCCAAATGGCCATTTGTATGATAATTACAGGTCTCAGCGCCTATTGGTAGAGGTATCAATCATCGAAATCGGAGCACATTTGTAGATTTACGAATTTTGAGGCGCTGAATTTGTGGGCTATAATTCAGTTGATAAAAAATTGAATTTTCCACGAAACGTGCAGAAATATTCGACCGATCCAAATGGCCGTTTGTATGACAATTACAGGTCTCAACGCCTATTGGTAGATGTATCAATCATCGAAATCGGAGCACATTTGCAGATTTACGAATTTTGAGGCGCTGAATTTGTGGGCTATAGTTCAGTTGATTTTCAAAAAAACTGAATTATTCACGAAACGTGTAGAAATATTCGACCGATCCAAATGGCCGTTTGTATGACAATTACAGGTCTCAACGCCTATTGATAGAGGTATCAATCATCGAAATCGGAGCACATTTGCAGAATTACGAATTTTGAGGCGCTGAATTTGTTGGCTATAGTTCAGTTGATAAAAAATTGAATTTTCCACGAAACGTGCAGAAATATTCGACCGATCCAAATGGCCGTTTGTATGACAATTACAGGTCTCAACGCCTATTGGTAGAGGTATCAATCATCGAAATCGGAGCACATTTGCAGATTTACGAATTTTGAGTCGCTGAATTTGTGGGCTATAGTTCAGTTGATTTTCAAAAAAACTGAATTTTTCACGAAACGTGTAGAAATATTCGACCGATCCAAATGGCCGTTTGTATGACAATTACAGGTCTCAACGCCTATTGATAGAGGTATCAATCATCGAAATCGGAGCACATTTGCAGATTTTCGAATTTTGAGGCGCTGAATTTGTGGGCTATAGTTCAGTTGATTTTGAAAAAAATTGAATTTTCCACGAAACATGTAGAAATATTCGACCGATCCAAATGGCCATTTGTATGACAATTATAGGTCTCAGCGCCTATTGGTAGAGGTATCAATCATCGAAATCGGAGCACATTTGCAGAATTACGAATTTTGAGGCGCTGAATTTGTGGGCTATAGTTCAGTTGATTTTCAAAAAAACTGAATTTTTCACGAAACGTGTAGAAATATTCGACCGATCCAAATGGCCGTTTGTATGACAATTACAGGTCTCAACGCCTATTGATAGAGGTATCAATCATCGAAATCGGAGCACATTTGCAGATTTTCGAATTTTGAGGCGCTGAATTTGTGGGCTATAATTCAGTTGATAAAAAATTGAATTTTCCACGAAACGTGCAGAAATATTCGACCGATCCAAATGGCCGTTTGTATGACAATTACATGTCTCAACGCCTATTGATAGAGGTATCAATCATCGAAATCGGAGCACATTTGCAGAATTACGAATTTTGAGGCGCTGAATTTGTGGGCTATAGTTCAGTTGATAAAAAATTGAATTTTCCACGAAACGTGCAGAAATATTCGACCGATCCAAATGGCCGTTTGTATGACAATTACAGGTCTCAACGCCTATTGGTAGAGGTATCAATCATCGAAATCGGAGCACATTTGCAGATTTACGAATTTTTCACGAAACGTGTAGAAATATTCGACCGATCCAAATGGCCGTTTGTATGACAATTACAGGTCTCAACGCCTATTGATAGAGGTATCAATCATCGAAATCGGAGCACATTTGCAGATTTTCGAATTTTGAGGCGCTGAATTTGTGGGCTATAGTTCAGTTGATTTTGAAAAAAATTGAATTTTCCACGAAACATGTAGAAATATTCGACCGATCCAAATGGCCATTTGTATGACAATTATAGGTCTCAGCGCCTATTGGTAGAGGTATCAATCATCGAAATCGGAGCACATTTGCAGAATTACGAATTTTGAGGCGCTGAATTTGTGGGCTATAGTTCAGTTGATTTTCAAAAAAACTGAATTTTTCACGAAACGTGTAGAAATATTCGACCGATCTATATGGCCGTTTGTATGACAATTACAGGTCTCAACGCCTATTGATAGAGGTATCAATCATCGAAATCGGAGCACATTTGCAGATTTTCGAATTTTGTGGCTCTGAATTTGTGGGCTATAGTTCAGTTGATTTTCAAAAAAATTGAATTTTCCACGAAACGTGTAGAAATATTCGACCGATCCCAATGGCCGTTTGTATGACAATTACAGGTCTCAACGCCTATTGATAGAGGTATCAATCATCGAAATCGGAGCACATTTGCAGATTTTCGAATTTTGTGGCTCTGAATTTGTGGGCTATAGTTCAGTTGATTTTGAAAAAAATTGAATTTTCCACGAAACGTGTAGAAATATTCGACCGATCCCAATGGCCGTTTGTATGGCAATTACAGGTCTCAACGCCTATTGATAGAGGTATCAATCATCGAAATCGGAGCACATTTGCAGATTTTCGATTTTTGTGGCTCTGAATTTGTGGGCTATAGTTCAGTTGATTTTGAAAAAAATTGAATTTTCCACGAAACGTGTAGAAATATTCGACCGATCCCAATGGCCGTTTGTATGACAATTACAGGTCTCAACGCCTATTGATAGAGGTATCAAACATCGAAATTGGAGCACATTAGCAGATTTTCGAATTTTGTGGCGCTGAATTTGTGGGCTATAGTTCAGTTGATTTTCAAAAAAATTGAATTTTCCACGAAACGTGTAGAAATATTCGACCGATCCCAATGACCGTTTGTATGACAATTACAGGTCTCAACGCCTATTGATAGAGGTATCAATCATCGAAATCGGAGCACATTTGCAGATTTTCGAATTTTGTGGCTCTGAATTTGTGGGCTATAGTTCAGTTGATTTTGAAAAAAATTGAATTTTCCACGAAACGTGTAGAAATATTCGACCGATCCCAATGGCCGTTTGTATGACAATTACAGGTCTCAACGCCTATTGATAGAGGTATCAATCATCGAAATCGGAGCACATTTGCAGATTTTCGAATTTTGTGGCGCTGAATTTGTGGGCTATAGTTCAGTTGATTTTCAAAAAAAATGAATTTTCCATGAAACGTGTAGAAATATTCGACCGATCCAAATGGCCGTTTGTATGACAATTACAGGTCTCAACGCCTATTGATAGAGGTATCAATCATCGAAATCGGAGCACATTTGCAGATTTTCGAATTTTGAGGCGCTGAATTTGTGGGCTATAGTTCAGTTGATTTTGAAAAAAATTGAATTTTCCACGAAACATGTAGAAATATTCGACCGATCCAAATGGCCATTTGTATGACAATTATAGGTCTCAGCGCCTATTGGTAGAGGTATCAATCATCGAAATCGGAGCACATTTGCAGAATTACGAATTTTGAGGCGCTGAATTTGTGGGCTAAAGTTCAGTTGATTTTCAAAAAAATTGAATTTTCCACGAAACGTGCAGAAATATTCGACCGATCCAAATGGCCGTTTGTATGACAATTACAGGTCTCAACGCCTATTGGTAGAGGTATCAATCATCGAAATCGGAGCACATTTGCAGATTTTCGAATTTTGAGGCGCTGAATTTGTGGGCTATAGTTCAGTTGATTTTCAAAAAAATTGAATTTTCCACGAAACGTGCAGAAATATTCGACCGATCCAAATGGCCGTTTGTATGACAATTACAGGTCTCATCGCCTATTGATAGAGGTATCAATCATCGAAATCGGAGCACATTTGCAGATTTTCGAATTTTGTGGCGCTGAATTTGTGGGCTATAGTTCAGTTGATTTTCAAAAAAAATGAATTTTCCATGAAACGTGCAGAAATATTCGACCGATCCAAATAGCCGTTTGTATGACAATTACAGGTCTCAACGCCTATTGGTAGAGGTATCAATCATCGAAATCGGAGCACATTTGCAGATTTTCGAATTTTGTGGCGCTGAATTTGTGGGCTATAGTTCAGTTGATTTTCAAAAAAATTGAATTTTCCAAGAAACGTGTAAAAATATTCGACCGATCCCAATGGCCGTTTGTATGACAATTACAGGTCTCAACGCCTATTGATAGAGGTATCAATCATCGAAATCGGAGCACATTAGCAGATTTTCGAATTTTGTGGCTCTGAATTTGTGGGCTATAGTTCAGTTGATTTTCAAAAAAATTGAATTTTCCAAGAAACGTGTAGAAATATTCGACCGATCTAAATGGCCGTTTGTATGACAATTACAGGTCTCAACGCCTATTGATAGAGGTACCAATCATCGAAATCGGAGCACATTTGCAGATTTTCGAATTTTGTGGCGCTGAATTTGTGGGCTATAGTTCAGTTGATTTTGAAAAAAATTGAATTTTCCACGAAACGTGTAGAAATATTCGACCGATCCCAATGGCCGTTTGTATGACAATTACAGGTCTCAACGCCTATTGATAGAGGTATCAATCATCGAAATCGGAGCACATTTGCAGATTTTCGAATTTTGTGGCGCTGAATTTGTGGGCTATAGTTCAGTTGATTTTCAAAAAAAATGAATTTTCCATGAAACGTGTAGAAATATTCGACCGATCCAAATGGCCGTTTGTATGACAATTACAGGTCTCAACGCCTATTGATAGAGGTATCAAACATCGAAATTGGAGCACATTAGCAGATTTTCGAATTTTGTGGCGCTGAATTTGTGGGCTATAGTTCAGTTGATTTTCAAAAAAATTGAATTTTCCACGAAACGTGTAGAAATATTCGACCGATCCCAATGACCGTTTGTATGACAATTACAGGTCTCAACGCCTATTGATAGAGGTATCAATCATCGAAATCGGAGCACATTTGCAGATTTTCGAATTTTGTGGCTCTGAATTTGTGGGCTATAGTTCAGTTGATTTTGAAAAAAATTGAATTTTCCACGAAACGTGTAGAAATATTCGACCGATCCCAATGGCCGTTTGTATGACAATTACAGGTCTCAACGCCTATTGATAGAGGTATCAATCATCGAAATCGGAGCACATTTGCAGATTTTCGAATTTTGTGGCGCTGAATTTGTGGGCTATAGTTCAGTTGATTTTCAAAAAAAATGAATTTTCCATGAAACGTGTAGAAATATTCGACCGATCCAAATGGCCGTTTGTATGACAATTACAGGTCTCAACGCCTATTGATAGAGGTATCAATCATCGAAATCGGAGCACATTTGCAGATTTTCGAATTTTGAGGCGCTGAATTTGTGGGCTATAGTTCAGTTGATTTTGAAAAAAATTGAATTTTCCACGAAACATGTAGAAATATTCGACCGATCCAAATGGCCATTTGTATGACAATTATAGGTCTCAGCGCCTATTGGTAGAGGTATCAATCATCGAAATCGGAGCACATTTGCAGAATTACGAATTTTGAGGCGCTGAATTTGTGGGCTAAAGTTCAGTTGATTTTCAAAAAAATTGAATTTTCCACGAAACGTGCAGAAATATTCGACCGATCCAAATGGCCGTTTGTATGACAATTACAGGTCTCAACGCCTATTGGTAGAGGTATCAATCATCGAAATCGGAGCACATTTGCAGATTTTCGAATTTTGAGGCGCTGAATTTGTGGGCTATAGTTCAGTTGATTTTCAAAAAAATTGAATTTTCCACGAAACGTGCAGAAATATTCGACCGATCCAAATGGCCGTTTGTATGACAATTACAGGTCTCATCGCCTATTGATAGAGGTATCAATCATCGAAATCGGAGCACATTTGCAGATTTTCGAATTTTGTGGCGCTGAATTTGTGGGCTATAGTTCAGTTGATTTTCAAAAAAAATGAATTTTCCATGAAACGTGCAGAAATATTCGACCGATCCAAATAGCCGTTTGTATGACAATTACAGGTCTCAACGCCTATTGGTAGAGGTATCAATCATCGAAATCGGAGCACATTTGCAGATTTTCGAATTTTGTGGCGCTGAATTTGTGGGCTATAGTTCAGTTGATTTTCAAAAAAATTGAATTTTCCAAGAAACGTGTAAAAATATTCGACCGATCCCAATGGCCGTTTGTATGACAATTACAGGTCTCAACGCCTATTGATAGAGGTATCAATCATCGAAATCGGAGCACATTAGCAGATTTTCGAATTTTGTGGCTCTGAATTTGTGGGCTATAGTTCAGTTGATTTTCAAAAAAAATTGAATTTTCCAAGAAACGTGTAGAAATATTCGACCGATCTAAATGGCCGTTTGTATGACAATTACAGGTCTCAACGCCTATTGATAGAGGTACCAATCATCGAAATCGGAGCACATTTGCAGATTTTCGAATTTTGTGGCGCTGAATTTGTGGGCTATAGTTCAGTTGATTTTGAAAAAAATTGAATTTTCCACGAAACGTGTAGAAATATTCGACCGATCCCAATGGCCGTTTGTATGACAATTACAGGTCTCAACGCCTATTGATAGAGGTATCAATCATCGAAATCGGAGCACATTTGCAGATTTTCGAATTTTGTGGCGCTGAATTTGTGGGCTATAGTTCAGTTGATTTTCAAAAAAATTGAATTTTCCACGAAACGTGTAGAAATATTCGACCGATCCAAATGGTCGTTTGTATGACAATTACAGGTCTCAACGCCTATTGATAGAGGTATCAATCATCGAAATCGGAGCACATTTGCAGATTTTCGAATTTTGTGGCTCTGAATTTGTGGGCTATAGTTCAGTTGATTTTCAAAAAAATTGAATTTTCCACGAAACGTGTAGAAATATTCGACCGATCCCAATGGCCGTTTGTATGACAATTACAGGTCTCAACGCCTATTGATAGAGGTATCAATCATCGAAATCGGAGCACATTAGCAGATTTTCGAATTTTGTGGCTCTGAATTTGTGGGCTATAGTTCAGTTGATTTTCAAAAAAATTGAATTTTCCAAGAAACGTGTAGAAATATTCGACCGATCCCAATGGCCGTTTGTATGACAATTACAGGTCTCAACGCCTATTGATAGAGGTATCAATCATCGAAATCGGAGCACATTTGCAGATTTTCGAATTTTGTGGCTCTGAATTTGTGGGCTATAGTTCAGTTGATTTTGAAAAAAATTGAATTTTCCAAGAAACGTGTAGAAATATTCGACCGATCTATATGGCCGTTTGTATGACAATTACAGGTCTCAACGCCTATTGATAGAGGTATCAATCATCGAAATCGGAGCACATTTGCAGATTTTCGAATTTTGTGGCTCTGAATTTGTGGGCTATAGTTCAGTTGATTTTGAAAAAAATTGAATTTTCCACGAAACGTGTAGAAATATTCGACCGATCCCAATGGCCGTTTGTATGACAATTACAGGTCTCAACGCCTATTGATAGAGGTATCAATCATCGAAATCGGAGCACATTTGCAGATTTTCGAATTTTGTGGCGCTGAATTTGTGGGCTATAGTTCAGTTGATTTTCAAAAAAATTGAATTTTCCACGAAACGTGTAGAATATTCGACCGATCCAAATGGTCGTTTGTATGACAATTACAGGTCTCAACGCCTATTGATAGAGGTATCAATCATCGAAATCGGAGCACATTTGCAGATTTTCGAATTTTGTGGCTCTGAATTTGTGGGCTATAGTTCAGTTGATTTTCAAAAAAATTGAATTTTCCACGAAACGTGTAGAAATATTCGACCGATCCCAATGGCCGTTTGTATGACAATTACAGGTCTCAACGCCTATTGATAGAGGTATCAATCATCGAAATCGGAGCACATTAGCAGATTTTCGAATTTTGTGGCTCTGAATTTGTGGGCTATAGTTCAGTTGATTTTCAAAAAAATTGAATTTTCCAAGAAACGTGTAGAAATATTCGACCGATCCCAATGGCCGTTTGTATGACAATTACAGGTCTCAACGCCTATTGATAGAGGTATCAATCATCGAAATCGGAGCACATTTGCAGATTTTCGAATTTTGTGGCTCTGAATTTGTGGGCTATAGTTCAGTTGATTTGCAAAAAAATTGAATTTTCCATGAAACGTGCAGAAATATTCGACCGATCCAAATAGCCGTTTGTATGACAATTACAGGTCTCAACGCCTATTGGTAGAGGTATCAATCATCGAAATCGGAGCACATTTGCAGATTTTCGAATTTTGTGGCGCTGAATTTGTGGGCTATAGTTCAGTTGATTTTCAAAAAAATTGAATTTTCCAAGAAACGTGTAAAAATATTCGACCGATCCCAATGGCCGTTTGTATGACAATTACAGGTCTCAACGCCTATTGATAGAGGTATCAATCATCGAAATCGGAGCACATTAGCAGATTTTCGAATTTTGTGGCTCTGAATTTGTGGGCTATAGTTCAGTTGATTTTCAAAAAAATTGAATTTTCCAAGAAACGTGTAGAAATATTCGACCGATCTAAATGGCCGTTTGTATGACAATTACAGGTCTCAACGCCTATTGATAGAGGTACCAATCATCGAAATCGGAGCACATTTGCAGATTTTCGAATTTTGTGGCGCTGAATTTGTGGGCTATAGTTCAGTTGATTTTGAAAAAAATTGAATTTTCCACGAAACGTGTAGAAATATTCGACCGATCCCAATGGCCGTTTGTATGACAATTACAGGTCTCAACGCCTATTGATAGAGGTATCAAACATCGAAATTGGAGCACATTAGCAGATTTTCGAATTTTGTGGCGCTGAATTTGTGGGCTATAGTTCAGTTGATTTTCAAAAAAATTGAATTTTCCACGAAACGTGTAGAAATATTCGACCGATCCCAATGACCGTTTGTATGACAATTACAGGTCTCAACGCCTATTGATAGAGGTATCAATCATCGAAATCGGAGCACATTTGCAGATTTTCGAATTTTGTGGCTCTGAATTTGTGGGCTATAGTTCAGTTGATTTTCAAAAAAATTGAATTTTCCAAGAAACGTGTAGAAATATTCGACCGATCTAAATGGCCGTTTGTATGACAATTACAGGTCTCAACGCCTATTGATAGAGGTACCAATCATCGAAATCGGAGCACATTTGCAGATTTTCGAATTTTGTGGCGCTGAATTTGTGGGCTATAGTTCAGTTGATTTTGAAAAAAATTGAATTTTCCAAGAAACGTGTAGAAATATTCGACCGATCCCAATGGCCGTTTGTATGACAATTACAGGTCTCAACGCCTATTGATAGAGGTATCAATCATCGAAATCGGAGCACATTTGCAGATTTTCGAATTTTGTGGCTCTGAATTTGTGGGCTATAGTTCAGTTGATTTTGAAAAAAATGAATTTTCCATGAAACGTGCAGAAATATTCGACCGATCCAAATAGCCGTTTGTATGACAATTACAGGTCTCAACGCCTATTGGTAGAGGTATCAATCATCGAAATCGGAGCACATTTGCAGATTTTCGAATTTTGTGGCGCTGAATTTGTGGGCTATAGTTCAGTTGATTTTCAAAAAAATTGAATTTTCCAAGAAACGTGTAAAAATATTCGACCGATCCCAATGGCCGTTTGTATGACAATTACAGGTCTCAACGCCTATTGATAGAGGTATCAATCATCGAAATCGGAGCACATTAGCAGATTTTCGAATTTTGTGGCTCTGAATTTGTGGGCTATAGTTCAGTTGATTTTCAAAAAAATTGAATTTTCCAAGAAACGTGTAGAAATATTCGACCGATCTAAATGGCCGTTTGTATGACAATTACAGGTCTCAACGCCTATTGATAGAGGTACCAATCATCGAAATCGGAGCACATTTGCAGATTTTCGAATTTTGTGGCGCTGAATTTGTGGGCTATAGTTCAGTTGATTTTGAAAAAAATTGAATTTTCCACGAAACGTGTAGAAATATTCGACCGATCCCAATGGCCGTTTGTATGACAATTACAGGTCTCAACGCCTATTGATAGAGGTATCAAACATCGAAATTGGAGCACATTAGCAGATTTTCGAATTTTGTGGCGCTGAATTTGTGGGCTATAGTTCAGTTGATTTTCAAAAAAATTGAATTTTCCACGAAACGTGTAGAAATATTCGACCGATCCCAATGACCGTTTGTATGACAATTACAGGTCTCAACGCCTATTGATAGAGGTATCAATCATCGAAATCGGAGCACATTTGCAGATTTTCGAATTTTGTGGCGCTGAATTTGTGGGCTATAGTTCAGTTGATTTTGAAAAAAATTGAATTTTCCACGAAACGTGTAGAAATATTCGACCGATCCCAATGGCCGTTTGTATGACAATTACAGGTCTCAACGCCTATTGATAGAGGTATCAAACATCGAAATTGGAGCACATTAGCAGATTTTCGAATTTTGTGGCGCTGAATTTGTGGGCTATAGTTCAGTTGATTTTCAAAAAAATTGAATTTTCCACGAAACGTGTAGAAATATTCGACCGATCCCAATGGCCGTTTGTATGACAATTACAGGTCTCAACGCCTATTGATAGAGGTATCAATCATCGAAATCGGAGCACATTAGCAGATTTTCGAATTTTGTGGCTCTGAATTTGTGGGCTATAGTTCAGTTGATTTTCAAAAAAATTGAATTTTCCAAGAAACGTGTAGAAATATTCGACCGATCCCAATGGCCGTTTGTATGACAATTACAGGTCTCAACGCCTATTGATAGAGGTATCAATCATCGAAATCGGAGCACATTTGCAGATTTTCGAATTTTGTGGCTCTGAATTTGTGGGCTATAGTTCAGTTGATTTTGAAAAAAATGAATTTTCCATGAAACGTGCAGAAATATTCGACCGATCCAAATAGCCGTTTGTATGACAATTACAGGTCTCAACGCCTATTGGTAGAGGTATCAATCATCGAAATCGGAGCACATTTGCAGATTTTCGAATTTTGTGGCGCTGAATTTGTGGGCTATAGTTCAGTTGATTTTCAAAAAAATTGAATTTTCCAAGAAACGTGTAAAAATATTCGACCGATCCCAATGGCCGTTTGTATGACAATTACAGGTCTCAACGCCTATTGATAGAGGTATCAATCATCGAAATCGGAGCACATTAGCAGATTTTCGAATTTTGTGGCTCTGAATTTGTGGGCTATAGTTCAGTTGATTTTCAAAAAAATTGAATTTTCCAAGAAACGTGTAGAAATATTCGACCGATCTAAATGGCCGTTTGTATGACAATTACAGGTCTCAACGCCTATTGATAGAGGTACCAATCATCGAAATCGGAGCACATTTGCAGATTTTCGAATTTTGTGGCGCTGAATTTGTGGGCTATAGTTCAGTTGATTTTGAAAAAAATTGAATTTTCCACGAAACGTGTAGAAATATTCGACCGATCCCAATGGCCGTTTGTATGACAATTACAGGTCTCAACGCCTATTGATAGAGGTATCAATCATCGAAATCGGAGCACATTTGCAGATTTTCGAATTTTGTGGCGCTGAATTTGTGGGCTATAGTTCAGTTGATTTTCAAAAAAATTGAATTTTCCACGAAACGTGTAGAAATATTCGACCGATCCAAATGGTCGTTTGTATGACAATTACAGGTCTCAACGCCTATTGATAGAGGTATCAATCATCGAAATCGGAGCACATTTGCAGATTTTCGAATTTTGTGGCTCTGAATTTGTGGGCTATAGTTCAGTTGATTTTCAAAAAAATTGAATTTTCCACGAAACGTGTAGAAATATTCGACCGATCCCAATGGCCGTTTGTATGACAATTACAGGTCTCAACGCCTATTGATAGAGGTATCAATCATCGAAATCGGAGCACATTTGCAGATTTTCGAATTTTGTGGCGCTGAATTTGTGGGCTATAGTTCAGTTGATTTTCAAAAAAATTGAATTTTCCAAGAAACGTGTAGAAATATTCGACCGATCCCAATGGCCGTTTGTATGACAATTACAGGTCTCAACGCCTATTGATAGAGGTATCAATCATCGAAATCGGAGCACATTTGCAGATTTTCGAATTTTGTGGCTCTGAATTTGTGGGCTATAGTTCAGTTGATTTTCAAAAAAATTGAATTTTCCAAGAAACGTGTAGAAATATTCGACCGATCCCAATGGCCGTTTGTATGGCAATTACAGGTCTCAACGCCTATTGATAGAGGTATCAATCATCGAAATCGGAGCACATTTGCAGATTTTCGATTTTTGTGGCTCTGAATTTGTGGGCTATAGTTCAGTTGATTTTGAAAAAAATTGAATTTTCCACGAAACGTGTAGAAATATTCGACCGATCCCAATGGCCGTTTGTATGACAATTACAGGTCTCAACGCCTATTGATAGAGGTATCAAACATCGAAATTGGAGCACATTAGCAGATTTTCGAATTTTGTGGCGCTGAATTTGTGGGCTATAGTTCAGTTGATTTTCAAAAAAATTGAATTTTCCACGAAACGTGTAGAAATATTCGACCGATCCCAATGACCGTTTGTATGACAATTACAGGTCTCAACGCCTATTGATAGAGGTATCAATCATCGAAATCGGAGCACATTTGCAGATTTTCGAATTTTGTGGCTCTGAATTTGTGGGCTATAGTTCAGTTGATTTTGAAAAAAATTGAATTTTCCACGAAACGTGTAGAAATATTCGACCGATCCCAATGGCCGTTTGTATGACAATTACAGGTCTCAACGCCTATTGATAGAGGTATCAATCATCGAAATCGGAGCACATTTGCAGATTTTCGAATTTTGTGGCGCTGAATTTGTGGGCTATAGTTCAGTTGATTTTCAAAAAAATTGAATTTTCCACGAAACGTGTAGAAATATTCGACCGATCCAAATGGTCGTTTGTATGACAATTACAGGTCTCAACGCCTATTGATAGAGGTATCAATCATCGAAATCGGAGCACATTTGCAGATTTTCGAATTTTGTGGCTCTGAATTTGTGGGCAGTTCAGTTGATTTTCAAAAAAATTGAATTTTCCACGAAACGTGTAGAAATATTCGACCGATCCCAATGGCCGTTTGTATGACAATTACAGGTCTCAACGCCTATTGATAGAGGTATCAATCATCGAAATCGGAGCACATTAGCAGATTTTCGAATTTTGTGGCTCTGAATTTGTGGGCTATAGTTCAGTTGATTTTCAAAAAAATTGAATTTTCCAAGAAACGTGTAGAAATATTCGACCGATCCCAATGGCCGTTTGTATGACAATTACAGGTCTCAACGCCTATTGATAGAGGTATCAATCATCGAAATCGGAGCACATTTGCAGATTTTCGAATTTTGTGGCTCTGAATTTGTGGGCTATAGTTCAGTTGATTTTGAAAAAAATTGAATTTTCCAAGAAACGTGTAGAAATATTCGACCGATCTATATGGCCGTTTGTATGACAATTACAGGTCTCAACGCCTATTGATAGAGGTATCAATCATCGAAATCGGAGCACATTTGCAGATTTTCGAATTTTGTGGCGCTGAATTTGTGGGCTATAGTTCAGTTGATTTTGAAGAAATTGAATTTTCCACGAAACGTGTAGAAATATTCGACCGATCTATATGGCCGTTTGTATGACAATTACAGGTCTCAACGCCTATTGATAGAGGTACCAATCATCGAAATCGGAGCACATTTGCAGATTTTCGAATTTTGTGGCGCTGCATTTGTGGGCTATAGTTCAGTTGATTTTCAAAAAAATTGAATTTTCCACGAAACGTGTAGAAATATTCGACCGATCCAAATGGTCGTTTGTATGACAATTACAGGTCTCAACGCCTATTGATAGAGGTATCAATCATCGAAATCGGAGCACATTTGCAGATTTTCGAATTTTGTGGCTCTGAATTTGTGGGCTATAGTTCAGTTGATTTTCAAAAAAATTGAATTTTCCAAGAAACGTGTAGAAATATTCGACCGATCTATATGGCCGTTTGTATGACAATTACAGGTCTCAACGCCTATTGATAGAGGTATCAATCATCGAAATCGGAGCACATTTGCAGATTTTCGAATTTTGTGGCGCTGAATTTGTGGGCTATAGTTCAGTTGATTTTGAAGAAATTGAATTTTCCACGAAACGTGTAGAAATATTCGACCGATCTATATGGCCGTTTGTATGACAATTACAGGTCTCAACGCCTATTGATAGAGGTACCAATCATCGAAATCGGAGCACATTTGCAGATTTTCGATGGTTGTGGCTCTGAATTTGTGGGCTATAGTTCAGTTGATTTTCAAAAAAACTGAATTTTTCACGAAACGTGTAGAAATATTCGACCGATCTATATGGCCGTTTGTATGACAATTACAGGTCTCAACGCCTATTGATAGAGGTATCAATCATCGAAATCGGAGCACATTTGCAGATTTTCGAATTTTGTGGCTCTGAATTTGTGGGCTATAGTTCAGTTGATTTTCAAAAAAATTGAATTTTCCACGAAACGTGTAGAAATATTCGACCGATCCCAATGGCCGTTTGTATGACAATTACAGGTCTCAACGCCTATTGATAGAGGTATCAATCATCGAAATCGGAGCACATTTGCAGATTTTCGAATTTTGTGGCTCTGAATTTGTGGGCTATAGTTCAGTTGATTTTGAAAAAAATTGAATTTTCCACGAAACGTGTAGAAATATTCGACCGATCCCAATGGCCGTTTGTATGGCAATTACAGGTCTCAACGCCTATTGATAGAGGTATCAATCATCGAAATCGGAGCACATTTGCAGATTTTCGATTTTTGTGGCTCTGAATTTGTGGGCTATAGTTCAGTTGATTTTGAAAAAAATTGAATTTTCCACGAAACGTGTAGAAATATTCGACCGATCCCAATGGCCGTTTGTATGACAATTACAGGTCTCAACGCCTATTGATAGAGGTATCAAACATCGAAATTGGAGCACATTAGCAGATTTTCGAATTTTGTGGCGCTGAATTTGTGGGCTATAGTTCAGTTGATTTTCAAAAAAATTGAATTTTCCACGAAACGTGTAGAAATATTCGACCGATCCCAATGACCGTTTGTATGACAATTACAGGTCTCAACGCCTATTGATAGAGGTATCAATCATCGAAATCGGAGCACATTTGCAGATTTTCGAATTTTGTGGCTCTGAATTTGTGGGCTATAGTTCAGTTGATTTTGAAAAAAATTGAATTTTCCACGAAACGTGTAGAAATATTCGACCGATCCCAATGGCCGTTTGTATGACAATTACAGGTCTCAACGCCTATTGATAGAGGTATCAATCATCGAAATCGGAGCACATTTGCAGATTTTCGAATTTTGTGGCGCTGAATTTGTGGGCTATAGTTCAGTTGATTTTCAAAAAAAATGAATTTTCCATGAAACGTGTAGAAATATTCGACCGATCCAAATGGCCGTTTGTATGACAATTACAGGTCTCAACGCCTATTGATAGAGGTATCAATCATCGAAATCGGAGCACATTTGCAGATTTTCGAATTTTGAGGCGCTGAATTTGTGGGCTATAGTTCAGTTGATTTTGAAAAAAATTGAATTTTCCACGAAACATGTAGAAATATTCGACCGATCCAAATGGCCATTTGTATGACAATTATAGGTCTCAGCGCCTATTGGTAGAGGTATCAATCATCGAAATCGGAGCACATTTGCAGAATTACGAATTTTGAGGCGCTGAATTTGTGGGCTAAAGTTCAGTTGATTTTCAAAAAAATTGAATTTTCCACGAAACGTGCAGAAATATTCGACCGATCCAAATGGCCGTTTGTATGACAATTACAGGTCTCAACGCCTATTGGTAGAGGTATCAATCATCGAAATCGGAGCACATTTGCAGATTTTCGAATTTTGAGGCGCTGAATTTGTGGGCTATAGTTCAGTTGATTTTCAAAAAAAATGAATTTTCCATGAAACGTGCAGAAATATTCGACCGATCCAAATGGCCATTTGTATGACAATTATAGGTCTCAGCGCCTATTGGTAGAGGTATCAATCATCGAAATCGGAGCACATTTGCAGATTTACGAATTTTGAGGCGCTGAATTTGTGGGCTATAGTTCAGTTGATTTTCAAAAAAATTCAATTTTCCACGAAACGTGCAGAAATATTCGACCGATCCAAATGGCCGTTTGTATGACAATTACAGGTCTCAATGCCTATTGGTAGAGGTATCAATCATCGAAATCGGAGCACATTTGCAGATTTTCGAATTTTGAGGCGCTGAATTTGTGGGCTATAGTTCAGTTGATTTTGAAAAAAAATGAATTTTCCACGAAACATGTAGAAATATTCGACCGATCCAAATGGCCATTTGTATGACAATTATAGGTCTCAATGCCTATTGGTAGAGGTATCAATCATCGAAATCGGAGCACATTTGCAGATTTACGAATTTTGAGGCGCTGAATTTGTGGGCTATAGTTCAGTTGATTTTCAAAAAAATTCAATTTTCCACGAAACGTGCAGAAATATTCGACCGATCCAAATGGCCGTTTGTATGACAATTACAGGTCTCAATGCCTATTGGTAGAGGTATCAATCATCGAAATCGGAGCACATTTGCAGATTTTCGAATTTTGAGGCGCTGAATTTGTGGGCTATAATTCAGTTGATAAAAAATTGAATTTTCCACGAAACATGTAGAAATATTCGACCGATCCAAATGGCCATTTGTATGACAATTACAGGTCTCAACGCCTATTGGTAGAGGTATCAATCATCGAAATCGGAGCACATTTGCAGATTTTCGAATTTTGTGGCGCTGAATTTGTGGGCTATAGTTCAGTTGATTTTCAAAAAAATTGAATTTTCCAAGAAACGTGTAGAAATATTCGACCGATCCCAATGGCCGTTTGTATGACAATTACAGGTCTCAACGCCTATTGATAGAGGTATCAATCATCGAAATCGGAGCACATTAGCAGATTTTCGAATTTTGTGGCTCTGAATTTGTGGGCTATAGTTCAGTTGATTTTCAAAAAAATTGAATTTTCCAAGAAACGTGTAGAAATATTCGACCGATCTAAATGGCCGTTTGTATGACAATTACAGGTCTCAACGCCTATTGATAGAGGTATCAATCATCGAAATCGGAGCACATTTGCAGATTTTCGAATTTTGTGGCTCTGAATTTGTGGGCTATAGTTCAGTTGATTTTGAAAAAAATTGAATTTTCCACGAAACGTGTAGAAATATTCGACCGATCCCAATGGCCGTTTGTATGACAATTACAGGTCTCAACGCCTATTGATAGAGGTATCAATGCTAGTACGCATTTTCACAATCATCGGGTGTTCTCATTTTATTCATTGTATCGTCTCCGATCGTCGAAATCACTAACGTTTTTTTGTTTCTGGAATTAATTGCCTCTCTTTCTAAATGCTGTTTGAACTTTATGTCTTGTGTTTTCTCTATAATTTCATGGTTTCGAATGTACTGGTTTTAAAACAAAAGATGATTATGCACTGGGAAATTTTTTTTAGCTTCTACAAAGGCGCCTAATATTTTTAGCCCAGGGTGACTAATTATATAAGAACGGCCCTGCAGATATTCAAATTAATGACGAACCCAGTGCAACAACAAACACATGATTTGCAATCCATATAAGGAATTGAAATGTTTAACCGCATGTTTTCCTCCTACCTCAGTATATTATTGATTTGTTGTTAATATTTTAGTTGTGTAGCTCAGTATGCAGCCCGCGTTAAGAGAAATTTTCCATACAAATTTGACGTGAAATTTAGACGTGAAATTTATAAAATACATTTTTTTAGCTGACAATTTCGCTGAGCGGTACGCACCTTTGCGTGAAAAATTTGAAAAAATATCAGTTGTTTCATTCAAATCTAGATTGCGCCACCATAAATTCTCCAAACATTTTAGCCGCAATTTATCTCACAAGGACAATAATTTGAAGAAAAATTTTAACGGTTTTGAATTTTGATTCATTTTATAATCGAAGTAGCCACAAAGTAACATTAATTTATTTTTATATACAGAAGACAGAAGTCAAAATGGCCGACCAACATTACGAAGTCGAGTATTTAGAGGATTATTTGAACAGAAACTTCATTCAAAAACAAACGAATAAAAGTCAAACAAAATCAACAAAATTTATCTCTACACAAATTTTTAGCTTGACGATTTATCTGTAATCAAATGGAGACTTGTGGAGACCGCGCTAACATTTATCTTAGCTCGAGCTGCATACTGAGCTTAGGGAAGGCAGGATACTCAGATCCATTTGTTACACTGAGTAACCAAGTAAAAAGTCAAAATTCAAAGTGAAGTTCTATAGGATTGAATTGAACAACGAAATTGTAGCCAAGACTTTAACCTAATACGGTTTATGGTAACCGAATTAAGATGGCACTCGGAATTTATTTGAAAGTTGCAAATTTCTGTGAACCTCTACAGTGTTCCAACAAAACGCTGCATTCTGATATAACAGCTTCATGAGACTCTTGGTATGAATAAGTGTTTTAAAAAGACCGCGTATACCATCTATACATATATGGGGCATTTGCATTTAAATCTCACATAAAAAAATTTAAAATATAATTTTTGAATCATAATTTAATTTATTTTTAAAATAAAAAAAAATTTAAAGTATAATTTTTAAATCATATTTCTGTTACTTTTAAATCTGGTGTGAGCAGATTTGTGTTTTGCATTTTTTTAAATAATATTTTGGGCTATTTTTAATTTTTCTGTCATGAACGTTACCTAAAATACGTTATTACGTTATTTTTAAAATTATTAATTTGAAAATACAAAAGATTAATATACCATTTGGAAGTAGACATATCACAAATGTGCATAAACGTCGATAAATTAAATTTATATTTTTGAATTTCACAATTTATCTAAAATAAGTAAAGTAACGTTCATGACCAAAAAACTCGTTTTTTTGTAAAATAAATGCCCAAAATAATTTAAAAAAATACATTTTCATAAATGTCTGTATTATGATCAAATACTTAACTTATACCCGTTAAAAATTATCTGTAAAATGCTAAGGGGACAAAAAAAATGCTTGGGGACAAAAACATGTGAGATTTAAATGCAAATGCCCCATATAGTAAAGTACGCTTCCAATAATCATTGTTTTTGCGCGTTAAACGTGGGTTATCTGTACAGATTATGATTAATGCCTAATTTGCTAATTGTTGTGTACAACCTGTCTTTCCCATTATAAATCAATAAACTAAGATTATGAATATACCGCTATTCTCAGAACTCAGCTAGACCACTGCTATTAACCTCAGGTATTAATCTAATAAAATTGAAGTGTAACAAGTTTTGTGTGAGAACCAGCATTCATATTAATAATAAAACGAGATTTTTATGGACGAAATTATGACCAATGCAAACAACTTTTTATAAAAATAAATTTAGCTCTACAAATATACATATTGATGATGACTCAAAATGCTCAAGCACCGCGGGAACAAAAAAAACGAATTAATCTTATCCAAAGCGTTCAAATGTAATACCAACATAATATTTGCACAATTATGGCATGCGGTTGATTAATAAAATTTGGTTTACGCCATGTTGTAAGATAAGAATACAACAGACCTAAAGTATTTGTTACATAAATTTATCTTCACTTTACAATAATTTACATAATTGTAATTATAATTACCTTTATTATACAAGTGTAGTGAATGGGACGATCGTTAAAGTGCGGTAATTTATTTGTATTGTATAAGAGCATTTCGAAATTCTTATATGTAACATCAAAGATAGTTTTCAGCATTGAAACCCTGACCAACTAAAAAATGCACCAATTTGCTAGTCAAATTCGAAAGAATTTAGCACACACCTTTATAATTACGTTTGATTTGTGCGATGGGTATAAGTGTGTGATTACAGTAGTCTTTAAAATTGTTGTATAAATTACTTTTAAAACGTTTAGCAGCACGACGAGTTGTCGCAAGTTAACATGATAATTGTATAAAGTACCTAATTGCTAAACAATTTCGATGAGAATTAGAAAACATTTAAAACATTTAAAACAAAAAAAAAACTAAACACGCGAAACTCATCGCAAGGCCAATATTTAACTAACATTTTACTTTTGTTCTGTCTTATTGCAGGTTCCTTCACCGGATGGTACAGTTCATGTGAAACCGCGAACATCGTTTTCATGTAAAAATCGTGGCTCCGGGTATTATGCTGATTTAGAAACAGGCTGTCAAATTTATCACATGTGTGATGATCTGGGGCGACAATTTAGCTACACGTGTCCAAATACAACATTATTTCAGCAGCGTATGTTAGTTTGTGATCATTGGTATATGGTAAATTGTTCACGCTCCGAGAATGATTACAATGCAAATTTACTCATTGGACAAAAGGATAAACTTTTTGTTGAAGATGGAGAATATGATGTGAGAACACCAAGACCGGACTTATTAGATCAACACTATACGGGAGCATATCACATAAAAAATTTTAAAGTAATTCATTTTGTGTTACGGGTAGTCTAGTATTTAATTGATTTTGTTCTAATTTAGGTAAACTCAGCCATACAAAACGCTATAGCAGGGATACACTATCAAAAACAACCGTCACAGAAGGCTAACCAATTCACAACGAAAGATCAGCATCCGCTCGATACGTCCACGGTAAAAAATGTTGAACCGAAATTTACTGAACCGGGGCAGTACAGTACCAATTTTATTAGAAACTTAGCTGGCGGTAACAAGACATCATTTACTACACCACAAAAACCATCTGCGCAACCACTACAACGACGCCAACCGGGTGAGAAAGTCAATGATCGTCGAAATATCAAAAATGAAGGAAACTTTGGCATAAACAATCAGGATTTAAGATCGGCAGGCCAATTTAGCAACAGTCAGCAAAAATTCGGTCCGCAAGTCCAATCAAAATCAAACGTACCGGTAACCAATCAGGGTAATATTAAGACTCCTTCAATATATTTTGAGCCTCCACTTTTTAGTGAAACTAATTTTCCGCAAAATTTCCCAAAATTCACAGCTCCTAGTATTATTACTACTACTACTATCACTACTACCAAAGCCCCAACTACACGATTCATTACAACAACTACCACTACTACACAAAAGCCAACCACTACCATACAATATAAGCCACCGCAAAATAATCAAAAGACATATACTAATATTCCTGTTCCTAGCCGTAATGTTGAGCCCCCACTGCTAATAATTCAGAAACCATCGATTGATTATGAACTACCGCCTTTTGAGCGTCCATCGTATACACTATTTACCGAGCCAACGGACAGCCCATTGAAAATTTCACTTACGACACAAAAATTAGGCAATACTAAACCAGTGCCTGGTCCATTTACAACTACGCAAACACCTAAATTGCAACCGATTGTAGTGGCAGATCGAAAACCATTGGCACTAAATCAAGGAAGTGGATTCATTAGATCTTTGGCTCCTCAACCTGAAAAACTTGTGTTGCCCACAGCGAGAATATTAGCCCGGCCAACCAATACCATTATCGAGTCCAAACCGATTAAAAGTAATGAAATTCTTAAACCAGCTAACGATTTACTACCGCCATTAGGTAATTTTAAAACCTATGATGATGCCACCACCCAAGGTCCCCCAATCTACTACGAATGGAAATGGGCTGTTCCCGCTTTTGATCTTGAACCACCAAAACCAGATAGTGATACTGCAACAAGTGCTGATCTCGTCTCACATAACGGTAAATCATTTCAAAAACTAACCACAAATCCATTTGGTAATACAGATTCCGCTGACCATCCACAGTCTCGTGGACCAACTGCTCGTTCCGTACCAATAACAACAGATGGACAACCAACAACAACAACAACAAAAAGAAATTCATTTGTGACTGGCCAACCACCAAAAACTACAACCGCTGTGCAGCATGACATAAAAAAATTACAACAACAATTTTCGATACCCGATTATGAATTCCCGCTAGAAAATAGTGATGAGCCATCTAGTTTTGAGCAAAGTGAATCGGTTAATTCATTTCAGGTGAAAATACCAGAAGTACAAAAACCAAATGCTCGACCATTTTTTGGTGAAAATTCAAAATGTCCGGATTGTCATCCGGCTTTTGTGGTCCCGGGCACATGTCAACCGTGTATTCGAACACGACGATAGAGAGAGAGAGCGTGCGGCAGCCACCGAGATTTAGTTTTAATTTTATTTTACATTTGTATTAAATATTACATTTTAGAATATTTAGAATGAACGAGGTCCTATTAATGGCGGCTATACATTTAGTATTAATTATAAGAGTTTTTTTTTACGCGCACGAAGGATTATGTGTGTGTTGTGTGTGCACCGAGTGCAGGGGCATTGGCTCAATTATTTTCGTGACAATGTTAAAAAGAGGAATTATTCTATAAAATCATAAAATTAAAATAAAATTGAGACATGTACATGCCCCTTTTGACCTCTCGTGCAGCAACATATTTTCTAATAACTGTTAAAAAAATTTATTTCAATTAAATAAAATAATAATAACTTATATAAATAAGTATTTTTTTGTAAATAGTAATGTTTAAAAATATAAAAATTTAATACTCATTTTATATAAATACAGCATTAATTATGTTATACACAATACATATAAATAATAAATTAATTAATAATTTAAAGAAACAAATAAAAAATTTATTTAAACATAAAAAACAAAAAATTATTTATTTTTTTTAATATTCAAAATAAATTATGCCATTTTTTTTTTTGTTTGTTTCATTTATAAATTGTGTTTAGTTTTAAAAACAAAAATGTAATTTTAATTTTAATAAAAAACAACTTTTTATAAATAAATTTATTTATTTCTGTTTCGAATATCGGGAATTGAGAAAAAAGCTGGAATATTTATCTCCAAAGGTATATTTTATTTAAATTATATTTTATTACTATCTAATTATTTCTATCTATCTGCATTTAATTTAAAAACACTTAAAGTTTAACATTTTAAGCTTTATATTTAAATTCTACCAAGTACATACAACAAAAATGGCAAAATAATCCGCCATTTTGACAAAAATAATCCGCCATGTTCTTTAATATTTGTGTTAGTGAATAAAAACGCGAAAATATTGTCTTTACACGATTGCGTCACGATTGCGACTAGAAAAAGGTGATTAACATTAAGCTGTGTAAAGAATGTATTATTAATGGATTAGTTTGTTTTTAATTAAAATTGAATTTTTAAAGTGGAATTAAAGATTAGAAAAGATATAAACGGCTGAACCTCATGAAGTGATCAGAACTTCGGGCTTCAAAATTAATCAATCTTCAATTTACAACTCAATCAGAACACAATCCTAAACGCAATCATCAAATCAACCCCAAATCAATGCGTGATCACTATCGAATTCGCGATTTTGACATTTCTTCGACATTTATACTACTTGACCTGGGTACAACTTCGACGTTTTTTCACAAAGCTGTTGTTGTGGATTAGGTACTAAGACTGATATTAAAGTCCGCGGTTGTCACCCATGTAAAGGTTCTGATCAAGATTTACCACTAGATGAATCAGGAGTATAGCCCGGTAAGTATTAAGGCACTTAAAAAGAGCTTTTTGTCTATTATCTTCATATGCCATGATTTTTGTGATGGATGCTTTGAAGGTTCGGACGAACCGCTCAGCTTGCCCGTTTGAAGCTGGGTGAAACTGTGCTGATTTCAGATGCTTAATACGATTCAGTTCACAAAATTTTCGGAACTCTCCTGATGTGAATTGGGTGCCGTTGTCAGACAATATTGTTACTGGTAGACCCTCAATTGAGAAGATTGATTGAACCGTGGTAGCTGCAGTGATATCATTCAGCTCGGTGGTATACGGAAACTTAGAGAAAGCGTCCACACAGATTAACCGCATCTTATTAAAGAATGGAGCTGCGAAATTAACATGATACGCTCCCAACGACGCTTCGCAGCCGGCCAACTGAATAATGTCTTCCTGTGGTCACTCATATTTGATTGGCACACTTTACACTCTGATACGATTCGTTCTATCTCTTTGTCAATATTCGGTAACTAAATGTATCTCCGAGCCATCTGCTTTATTCTAGTTGACTCCGAATGCCCCTGGTGTAGAAGCTGAAGTACGTTTAGCTGTACTACTTGTGGAATGACAACTCGATTATGTTCTGTTTGAAGAAGAATGCAATTTGACTGCAAAGATAAAGCAAACTTTCGGTGAAAAGAGATTTGTCTGTTGTTAACACCGACATTGACCATAATTTTTCCCGGACCTTGCACCATTGCGGTTGACACTGGATCGGCTTTTTCTGGAAATTTGTTTCCAGGTTATAAACAGAGTTTATGTAATGAAAATCGCGCTCAGTTCATTAACTACGTGATTTCCCGATGAAAAATAGTTTCGACCACAACCGTGTCCTCGGTGACTTCCTGCTCGATTATGATTTACTGACTCCCGATTGATTGAGTGGCATACGCTGGCGATATGGCTCTTCTTGCCACATTTGTCACAAATAGATGTGATGTGTGTACAATATCGACGCACATGGGCTTCTTGGCACTCAGGATACGATTTCAAGCTGTTTGAATAGTATTTATTACGTGAACGGTTATAGCCTCGACTTCGACCACTTCTTTGATTTATTCGCTGTTGATTATGATCCTCCGTTGGTTTTATGTAATTGACTATAGCTGAATCGGAAATGATAGCCTTTAACTCCTTCTTTGATAATTGCGCACGATCGTTTAGAACATTCATAAGCTTGTGCTACAACGACTACTTCTTCCAGTGTGGGGTTGGGTTTCAGTGACGCAGCATTGCGCATCGGCTTATGTGGTGTATGCTTGACCAGCATGTCCCTAATTTCCCATTCTGTGTAAACTTCTTCGCATCCAGCTTTTGGACAAACAAATGCGCATCTCGCGATGCTCCTTGTAAATTGGCAATCCAATCTACGTATAACTGTTCTGGCATCATGCGACTTTTGTAGAAATTGCATCGCGACACGAGCACATGTTTTTTTCCACAAAATGTACAGTTAACGCTTTGGTCAAAACTTGAAGTGATTTTTTCATTAGATCGTTGTGGAATAGTTTTTGAAGCAGTTTCAATGATGTGTTCGCTTGACCGCCTCGTCTTCTATTTTATTCGCCATCAAATGCTGTTCTATCTGCACAAGGTAAGTTTCCCAATTCTTCGAAAGCATGAAAATGTGGTACGGCTACTGACGGTGATCCGATTTTTTGTTCCTTGAACATTGCCTCAACCTGCTTTTCGTTCTGCTTTTGCATTAATTGCAACAATTCTTTGAATTGATTGACGTCCATTTTGATCAATGTATACACACACGCGGTTGCAATACGCCGCACTTTCACTGAAAACTACAGGTAAACGGTTAAAATAATACAAAAGAGAGAGAGAGAATGCTATTCATATTTATCGTTTCTTTCGATTAGGTGTATTTGTAAACTCAAATGTTGAAACAAGATTGAACAGAGTCGCAAAACAATTTATGATGCGAGATACATCAATAACACAATACAAATAAACATTAAAATAAAAAAAATAAAAATGAAACGTCACAATTATAACAAAAATAAAATAAAAATAGGATATTATTTTTTAAAATTTCTGTAAGATGTCACTTTAGCACTAAACAACAACAAAAAGTCAAAGTTAAATAAACTTTTTTTTTTTGTGACATTAAAATGAAATAGATTCTATTTCCATATAACTTCATATAGCAAATTTTTGTTTACAGCGTTTGTTTACTTCAATGTTGTCCGCTAGAGCATACCATATACCTACCAGTCGTCAATCGAAAATCACGTGTTGTCGTTCACGATTTTCAAAATGGCTGAAAAAGTAAATAGTAAACATGCTGTTGTATATTTAATTACAACTATTATAAAACACGCGGTTCTAAATGGTGACTTTCTTCGGGTGAATTTTAAGAATACGGGTCCTGATCTGTAATTTAGTTTAATTGCTGCGTTCCATTTTCGCTAGCAAAGTACTCACAAGTACTTCCCACTGCTTTCAACTACTCTTGCTTTTGTATATGAGTAGTTTGCTGGCTTTGACTTTTTATTTTTGCGTTCCATTTACTATCTACTTTTTAGTACTTGTGAGTACTTTACCAGCGAAAATGGAACGCAGCAAATAGTGGCTTTCCAATCGACCACCGCAACTACTTATAAGTGTGAAAAATGTGTCTCGGCTAAATGGTCGATTGGAACATACAAAATGAAGTAAAACATAACCTCAAAATGTTTACTTCACAGGCTAGGTTAGGGTGGCTATCCTAAGAGACCGGCATAGACACAAAAATGGTCCGTAGCCATGCCACATACAATTTTTCTCGGCTCTACTCACTGAACCATCAACGAAGCGTTGAATTCACCTGACGTCCATCCCATTGAGATCCGCCAGGTCACTGCGGAGGGGAGCTCCCAAAAATGTTCATCTGCTTAACGCTAGACGGGGACAAGTGCAGAGAAGATGGAGTACAGCTTCTTCCTCCACATCTCCTACAGTAATCATTCGAGGAGACTCTTCGCCTCCGCGCATGCTCACCTATGAGATTGCATTATAATTCATAGTTACCGATTATACTTTACGGTAGGTTTAATAAATAAACCTACAATACGATTCATCCAAGACACATTATATGTTCAATAGCTTTCTTTTCCTAGTTAGATTTAATTACGTCAAATACAATTTTCAGTTACAGTTAAATATTATACGCTTTAAGGCCCTTTTATATTCAATCTTTTTGTTTTTTTTTCAAAAGAATAGAATCACGAAGAAAAGTACAAATACATTTTACCCATATATAAAAATGGGACGGGCATATTCAAAATTCCATTTTTTCCTTTCAAAATGTTACTTGGATTTTATACGTTTTGAGCAACTTTTAAGAAAAAAGATAAACCAGGGGTGACATGTTCTACCATCACTTTCGATTCGTTTTCGATTGTGTTTTATCTCTTTTAACAAGAACAAAATTGTACTCTATTTTGCTTTTCCAATTATGCTTTTTCTAAAGCTATCTCAGCTTGCTCAAATAAAACAACATTCTATTTCTACTTTCATTCATCACTCTTTATCACAAAAAATTTTGTTTGCGATATTTTATCGATGTGAAGAAAAGGAAAAGTATACAGAAGGCTGAGATCACAATAGGAAAATTGTAATGCAAGAAGAAAATAGCGTACAATTTTGTTCTTGTTACAAGAGACAAAACACAATCGAAAACGAATCAAAAGTGATGGTAGAACATGTCACCCCGGTTCATCTTTTTCAGGTTTTTCCGTTCTTTTTCAACCAAAAAAGTTGAGTGTTGCAGTAAATAGTATTGAATAATACTTTTTAAGTATTCCTTATGATTTTAATACAAGGAAATCATACTTAAACGCAGTTTTTATGGTACATCTTTTATCTTTTGGAAAAGAACGAAAAGATTGAATGTAAATCAGCCTTCAGCTATAAATCAATTTTTTTTGTTGCTCAATTCAAAATTATTGAACACAATATATGTAAAGTGTCTTGGATAATACGTTGTATCATTAAGGGGTTTCGGTTAATTTACTTTTCTATCCTTAAATAACAGAAAATTGTTGAAATTTATATTTTTGTGGAAAGCATAAATTTTTCAATTTAGTTAACTAAACTTTCTTCGTTTCCGCTGGAAGTCAGTTTCCATTTATGAATTTATATAACGTCTTTTAGGCACAATTTAAAAATTATTTTTACCCATACAAAATCAATACAATTCTCAGATTAAGGAGAAGGGCTGCTTATCGCCTTATTGAAATTTGATCCTGGACATTTTTTCTTCAAATAACAATAATAAAAAGCAAAATTAGTTGTTTCATTTTTTAATATTACTGCGTTATTGTGTATTTGCAATTTCACCGCGTATTGCATAAGTGCAATTATTATTTTCAAATGCTATTTTTTCGACAAATAATAATAAATAACAACTTATTAATAAAAATTAATATATAAATACTAATTTGGGGAATTAGAGTAGGTAAATTAAAATCATTTAGCACTTTTTTTATCAATTTACTTTCATTTCACTTTTGACGCACAATAGTTAACCGCAATGAATTATTAACAACCTAAAATAATAATTGCAGATAATTGTAAATCCTCATGTTTACTGCGACACTAAAATGTTTAAGCTACTTGCCAATTTTGCTCTTCGCCTAATTAGATTCCACAACGCCAGCCATTGCTGACTAAATTTCATCTTGTTAAATTTCTTTTTTTTTTAACAATATAAGGAAACTAGGAGCAATAATTATAGCAATATATTTCTATTTATAAATTGATGAGCCAAAGATATTACACGCCAATAAATTTGATTCGTTAAAAAAGAAAAATGTTGAATAACAATTTCCGGACTATATATTTGCGAAAGGAGCGATGTACATAATTTTTAATTTTTTTATGAATTCGCTTGCAGATAAAATCTACCTTAAATTCCGCTAATTTCAAATTAATTATAGATATATGTACCTATGCGCGATGAAAATTTGTAGCGCATAGATCAATGCGGAAAAGCAAAAATCTTAAGTATTTAACATTTTTGTTAATATACAAGTCCATTAAAGAATTCATGTCGATTATAAGACGCAGATAATAATCAAGTATAAGTTAGAAAGTTTAAGGCCAATTATAATTTTGGGAAAGAAAGTTCTGTTGTCGGTGTGTGAAATACTATATTCATTTCATTTCAAATCAATTTAAAGATTTATTTTGAACGTATTTTGACAGAATTCCAACTTAAATGAACTTCATAGATCATATATATTTACTTGCCAATTATATTTAGAAGAAAAATGTTGATTGTTAAACATTTTTCATGATTTTTATGTATTGTAATCATAATTTCGCTTTAGCCTTTTAAACTTGTTTATTTATGATTAATGAATTATATATGGAGCCGACAATCTGCGCATAAACCATATAACATATTTATACAAAAAATAAAATCACTGTTATATGATCTATGATTTATTGCTATTTTAATGCTCTATTGCAGACACTCATCAAATTACAATAAACGAACAAAAATTAATGATTCCGCATGTTACGTGACCTAATCGCATAGTATATAAACGAATTTATTATATGGGTTCAACCGTTTTGTCTGATTCAACCGCAACTCATTTACAATTTTGACAATTTTGTCTTGCAATTTTATATAGGATAAATGAAAATTTAATTGCTGTGTGATGATTAACGAATAACGGACGCGAAGTGAAACGAGTAAATTACAAAACATTAGTTTATTTGTGCTATGGTATAATAAAATATGATAAGTAAGGTCACCGCATATAAGATGATCTTGTCAGTTTGTGCGGTTGGATTCATATTTTGTTGTTTTTAAGGTTTTCTCATACGGTTCATATTACAATTTATTATAATGCCTGTGATTTAGCGATTTAATACCGTAAATTATACACGTCAATTGAGTATAATGTTATCTATATCGTTTGGGTTTCTCCGTAAGTACTGTTCGCTTCCTTATTACAATAAAAATGTTATGTAGTTGATCCAATAAAAATAAAAGAGCCAGCCCTCAAATTCTTTACTATTGTAAACCAACAACATTCCATGAATTTCAGAGATTTGTATAGTGTTTGAAATGCTTAACAGCCCGTGTTACATATATGAGATTCACTTTCATTTTCAAAATTATTTACTAACGTTACGAAATTGTTTACGAACCTTAACAGAACCCAGAACCAAATATTCGCCTTTCCGATTTTCTCCATCTTAAACCTCAAGTTGGGAGGTGAGTATTGGGACCAGAAGAAGGTTACTCTGGTCGGTTTCTGAACTTTCTTCTGTCAGCTCATTCGCTAAGATATTTATCTCAAAAAATTTGAGAAAACAACTTGGGTCTTTTACCTATCTTAGACACAAAGTTGTCTGCCCCATTACCTATGGTTGATTGTTAAATTGCAATAATCGAATTCTAGCTCGCTTTGTATTCCACTGATGGAAGCGTCTTAAGCCTACAGCATGATCTTCCAAAATAATGTCCCCCATTTCAACTTCTCTGAGGGTCAATTCACAATGTCAGATCACCATTAGTCTAGCTAAATTTTAGTATGTTTGCAGCTTCAATGATCAATATTCAATGGTGATTTGACGTAACTTGGACAGCAAGTAACTGGACAGAACTCTCGATCCTGCGATGAGGATCAGTGAATCATTTAGCATTGTGTAGCCTTTCTTTGGGTAAACTCACTCATTATTTACCCATTAACACAGCATGCATTGAGATTGTTTTCATTATTCACTGATGAATGAGGATTTCACTCATTATTCACCCATTATTCATGCCTTATACATAGTTCTCTCATTGTTCATCCTTTTCACTGATTATTGAATTCACTCTTTTTTCACTGTGACTATTTTATTCATTCCTAATCAGTCATTATTAGCTGATTTTCATCCTTCACTTCTTTATGAATTGTGAACTCACTAATTATTCACTCAGAATTCTATTATTATTCACTGACTCAGTCATTATTCACTGATTTTTCCTAAAAAATTCACTATTATTCATGGATTATTAACTCATTACTCACTGATTATTCGCTAAATATTCAATAATGAAATGATGATTGTTGAATTCCGTTATAATTCATTCATTATTCAAGCATTTATCACCCAGTATTCTCTCACTATACGCATTCTATACTCATTGAAATACAAGATGTTCATTAATCATCATTTTATTCCCTAATTATTCGCTGAATCAATACGTTCATTATTCACTCATTATTCAAACAGAATTCAACAAGTATTTGATCATCATTGCTCACTGGTTATTCCAATTTGTTCAATGATGAACGATTAGTTCCCTCATTATTCGCACATTAATCCCTTAGTAATATCGTTATTCACCCATTTGTTTCTCAATTTGCGTTTACATGAATACCTGGAGAATAATGAGTGATATGTGTGAATATGAGTGAATAATGAATGGATGAAAACTGAATAATGATTGAATAACCGTACTATAGTACAATCTAATTTTACAATCGTTAATAGAGAACTGGATTTAGTGAGTTTGGTGGTCATTCAATTCGCGAAGAGTTTTCCGACATTCAACGAATTTATCACGAGTTACAGAACGCAAACTTTGAGTAGGTAAGGTACACGTATTGAAACAACATTACGAAACTAATTAGTGTATGGATTGCGCAGTCAAGCTATTTTATTTATTTATCAAAAGTAACATCCCAACGATATAGATTTGTTACACACATAGGATGGAAATATTTTTTGAAACCGGAAGATTTTTTTTCCATCTGATTAGAGATATACATTTGCCCGAAAACAGTCCAGAAATTTAAAAATTCAGAATGAGTGCGTCTTCGATTTGGTTACTATGTATTCTGGTTTAAGTGTGAATTCAATTTGATGTTTTTTTTTAAATTGCACTTGCACAACCATGTTTCGTCGATCTTAGTGATGTAATAAAGTATTTTTTCTATTAAGATAATTTTCGTAAACATGACCAAATTAATCGACAATATTTTCCATGCCTATAAAAGACGAGTGCATGCCGTTAATTTTTGGCGGAATTTCTTCCAAAATTAAATTACATCCGCTACCGCATATAAGTATGTACATTATTATCTTTAACTTTCTAAATAACTTTTGACGCGACGACTACTTTAATAATTAGTGAATCTTATTTATGTATTTGACCGGGAATTATGTTTGGTCAATTGGCGCGCTATACTGTTGTATAAAAGGAATAATATATAGATAGTTTAACCTTCATCTATACAATTTTGCCATCAATCTTCAATTCGCATATTTCTAGCACATAATTAAAAACGATGATCATAAATTATTTCGTAAAGTAGGTCCCAGCGCGTTTACGTGCGAAGCTCTTTATGTTTAATAAATTTACGATCGAAATCAATAAATTGATTTTCTTTAAAACATAAACTATTTATAAAAAAATAAATCCAAAATAAATTTATTTATCGCGATTTATTAGATGATAATTGGTGTAAATATTCTATGTAGTGATGTAATAAATGGAGGTAAGTATGTAGGTAGGTAAGTAAGATTTTGTATTTGGTTTTGTGTACATACTATATACATTAAATTTGTAGATTTATGACTAGCAATTATGACTGATTGTGAGTGTGAACATTCAGTAAGATACAATTTATAAATGTAAATAAATAATTATGATGCATGACTTTTAATTTAGTGTTATATGATGAATGTACACTCACATAAGGCGCCAAGCCAAGATTAATTTATAAAGTAAATCTTTCGTTGCACAAGTGTGTATAGTAAATTAATGTGAAATCTTGTTTCAGATTTGCACGTTTCTCGGAGAATTGGGTCGCTAGGGCTTCAAATTTCCATTTTCACAAAAATTCATAACTGTCACCGAAATTTTACTCAAATATAATGCCAGAGACAACGTAACAGTGTCGATTATAAAAAACGTAACATTACTCCAATTCTTATAGTCGTGGCACGTCATTTTGCATGACTAAAATCATGTTTGTTACGTTTAAAATCACTTTATACGCTAGATGTCACTTGATTTTTGCTTGTACCAGACAAATACCACAAAACCACGCTACTTGAAATGACATAATTATGGGAACTGGGGTGTTAATTTGAAAGAAGATTAGGCGTTGGTTTGCTTAACTTGGTAAACCACTATGTAACGATAAAGATTTATCTGATAATTGTCAAAATGAACACTTACACCGCAATTCCAAAAGTCATGTCACTTCAGGTGGCATGACTTTAGCCATATCACGTGTTCGCATAAAAATTGATATTCTTGAAGACGAGCCAAATGACACGACACTAACAAGAAATATATCAGGCAAATTAGAAATAAAATCGTTTTATAACAACAAATTTAAGACAGTGTACAAAATTATTCAAAAAACAAAATTTTAAAATTAAACAATAAAAGAATTGCAGCTAAGTGTTTTATTTGTCACATACAAAAATTAAGTGACATGAATGAAATTGATATGACGTAACTATAATCAAGAAAAATGATGCGACTATGACAATTGGGTCACAATGCTATTATCTGAACAAACGAGACATGAGATTTTGAAAATTATTCGAGGATACTGTTCGAAACTTGGAGTAATTTATTTATAGAAGAATTTCCAATTGTATCAGAGCTACACACTCTGAATAATGCTCTGAAGAGCCATTTACACTATTCACTATGCTAAGATAAGCCCTACCGAGAATATTTCAGTTGTTGCAAATTAGCGAATGATTTAGTAAGATGATATACAAATCATCATAATTGAGATTCTGAGTTAATTGTGAATTTGAGGCTGTCGGATTAGGAATTTAAATTTTCGTTATACAAGTTGTGTATTGTATTGAGTGGTGTCCAAATGTGAAACCAAATATAACATCATTTAATTATTTAATTAGAAAACCTGTTTTATTCTCCCAACACAATCTATTCAATGTTGTTGAGTTGTATTAACATAAATCGTTCCGCCCTCCTTGAATATAATTATGTACATCGATATGCAAATTGATTTTTAGTAGTACGAGCTGATTTATTGATCAGTCGTGCTTTTTGTAGACCATTTGTGTCATTGTTGCAACAGATTTAGATACTCAGAACTCTATCTATGCCAACATTTTTGATGTAGCTTTCGAATATGAGCTTATCTAGCTGATAATGCGACTTTGACATCCTTCACATCTGGCTCGATAATGGTAGTTAACGATCCACGCACTAGGAAATGACTCGGTGCTAACGCTTCTATAGGTCATTTGATATTGAGCCCGTCGAAAGTATTGGTTTCCATCTTAGTCAATCTTCTTGACACCACGGTTAGAGATTATCATGATGTACTTGAACTGGAACATGTCGTATAATTCTCTAAGCTTAGACCGTGCACCGACAAAGATCATGGCGTTATCGCTGAAGTTTTGCATAAGCTACGCCGTGCAACAAACGGCTTTAATGAGGCGATGAAAGCTTGTGAGGTGAAATCTGTCATGGTTTCTAGATGAACAGCTCTTATTCGATAATGTATGTGTATACACTGTACCGGGCCACAGAAATCGACTCCGATGGGAAAGAATGGTCGGGCTGGTGTAACTCGTTCTTCAGGAAGGTTTCCCATGAGATTCTTGGCTTGGTCTTAAAATACTGCAATTTTTGAAGTTCCACATACTCCGCCATAAATTCGTTATAGGCCTTTCGAAGAGCCTAGTCTCGATCTAATTTTCGCTCTAGATGGCGCAAGCGTTTTATGACTGTATTCTGAGAGTTTCCTAACATAAAGCGTTCAGCTCGGAAAGGCAGGCGTACGATATACAGCACTGCATAATCGCGCGACACAGTGTTTTGGAAAAAAGTTTCACATTCCTGTTCCTCGAAAGTGTATTGGTTTGTTGGAGAGTCGTGTCTTTCCAGTTCACAGAGTTGATGAAAAGGCTCTTCCAACGATGGACCATACAATGAATGGACCAACTGTAGAGACCATATTGCAATGGATAGTTGGTTGGGTATAAAACAGTGTGTGGTGATTAACATTTGTTTATCAACCATTGTGAAAAGTTTGACGAGTTGCAGGCGCGCGATATACGCGTCCTAATTTAATTACCCAGTGTTATTTATTTCGGCCTTCGGGTGAATATATCAATTTATATAACACCGGCTAGTCTAAGCAAGTGTTATAGGTTTTTATTTAACGGAAAATAATAACTGAAATAAAATGTTTAACTAATACAACGGTTTTATATAACGGCATAAATTCATTGCAATAAAATGTTTTAACACGACAAAGGTTGTTTTGTACAGGATAAGAGCAAATTCACTAAACTGTTTTAACCTTTCACGTGGTTGAATTATACGAAATACCGATAAGTGTAATCAATATGTAAAAAAAAAATTAAATGGTTTATAGTTACCAATACTGTTGAAAAAATAATTCTTAGTTCAGTTGGACACGATTCTCTTTGATTTTCAACAAACAACAAAATTACTGCTGTGATCCAAATTGTCGTTGTCGATCCAAGAAAACTACTAGTTCAAACTGCAACTGTTATCATAATACATACATATGTATAAGTAAATAATGTGAAATCGGGGTCACCAAATTATGATTAAGTCGGGGTCACCATATTATTTTAATTGACAAGCAATAAATTGAGTAAATAAGAGTTGCACATCCTATGTACGTTAAATGAAATTAAATTAAATGGAAATTATTGAAATTAAATTAGATTACATAAATATAAATTTTGAATGACTGATTAATAAATTAAATATTTAGTTGGAATTTACATGATTCTAAATACGTATATGTTGAGTTGTCTTAAAATACCTGAAGTTAATGGTTTATTTTTATTTACTTTCAGATAGTTCCTTGCACGTTTATCGCCCCCAGTTATTAAAATAATCTTACACGTTCGACAGTATAAGCCGTGCGGGGTTGCCAAATACAAAGTTCTGTAGTATGTATTTACTTTTTAAACCTCAAATTATCCAGGTTCATCGTTACTTAAGTAGTGAAAGCGACGTACTTATATTTAATAACTTTAGCACTACTATTAAATTGCCAGTTTGGTCCAACATATCTTTATTGAAATTATGATAATTTAAAAATTCAAACATATAACCGATTAGCTGAGCCGACAGGTAAAAACACCTTGTGGCGTGTAATGGTTTACAATGAAATTAAAATTATTCATCCAGCAGCTTACTTTAATTTTTTAAATTTTTAATCGCTACATAATCCGGTAAATCGTCTTAGATTGATAATTGGTCATATTTAAAAAATAATAATTTGTTTTCAAAGCTTTTGTTGTTTTAACCCGCGCGATCAAATTTGTAAGATACATACAACTAAAATATAAAGTGTATTTATTCAGCCGAAAGCGTAACTTGAATGCAAAGTAGTTTTCATAACTCATAACATGCATATCGGACAATCAGTTTCATAAATTAAATTTGAGATTTATTTTACCTTTATTTTTGTTCTGTTAGATCATTTGAACTTTAAACAAAAGTTGAAACATGCAAAAACATTTCAAGGTTATCAAATGATCTAATTAAGTAAATAATTAGGTAAGTGTTAATCAAGATGGTTAAAATTACGAGTAAATGGAATACCCATCGTGAATTCAGAACAGAAACATACATATCGCAATAATTCTACGTTGTCTAAATAACTCACGATTTAACCAAATAAATTGGAGAGCACCCATAATTTCCAAGCTTATCTCAACTATAATTAATCAAAATCAATTTCGGTTTCACTTTCACCGCAACAACCCAATCGAATAAAATTTATGCCACACAAGTCGCATCTTAAATTGTATCATTAATAAAAACAAAACGTGATGCGGTAAATTATGAGCACGAAGGTAACGCGGTTCATGCCGTGGTTACATGATGTGCAGTAAAACGGAAATAAAAAAAAATTATCATATTTTTGTTATTGCATGCATGGTAATTTATACGGTAGCCGTGGAAAATATCCGCTGGATATATTTTTTATATTATACTAGCTATGTGTGTGAAAATGTAAAAATGTAAATAACGCCTGCCCCAAAGTAACCACCGCCTTTCAAATCAAAACTGGCTAGAAAAAAAACAAAATTCATTAGCAGCATATCGGTCGCATATGCAAGTATTCGTTGAACTTTTTTTGAATTTTATCCTACAATTCCTCTTCCAAATTACCAATTTGAAATTTCCCGAGAACAATAAATCACACCACCATTTACAAATGTCTCTAATCGAATGTGAATGTCAGGTGGAAAATGATGCGCCCGTCGATTCATTCGGTGATTTTGTGTGTCCAAAGTTTAGTGTTCGTGACATGATCAAAATGTATGAAGAAGGTAAAAAATCGCCAGCATCATCTTGTGGAAAATCAACGTCACAATCGGTTGATGAATTGCACATGGAATATTGTGAAGCCGAAGGTGTATTTAGAAATGTAGCTGTTGGCGCCGCAGGGCAAGAAATTGTTGAAGAGCATCTTGAACAAAATAGACCAGAACTGTGTTATAATAAAAAAATCAAAGATAGCAAAAAATATGGGAGCAAAACAAGAATTGTGCCGACACGTCATGGTCTTCGCATAATTACGGATGTTTATTGTAAACTGAAATAATTTATGGCGCATAATCAAGGAAATTTGAAATGTGTGTATGTTTATTTGTCTGTATGTGCGCTCTTGATATGATTTATTTATTTTGATAAACTTTATATTTGTAGTAAATTGTAAATAAAACATTTGAAAACATTATAAATTAACGAGTTTTATCATTTTTTAAAATATTGAAAAGTTTAGATTCCGAAGCTAAATTGATGTCCCCTAAATTTAGATAATTATAAGTTCTTCGGTGCTTTATCGTAAATATACTGTATGCAACCAAATAAAATTCTCCGAAAATCAATCAAAGCTAACTTCGTTCGATAGTTGTTGAGGTTGTATGATTTTTGACGGATCGAAATTTTTACACTTGCATAGAATAAATTACGAAAAAATGGCCACGGCAATAAAATTGGGAACACTTGTAAGTGAAATTAATCAAAATTAAAATTTTACTAATCTTAACCATAAAATTTCGTGTTAGTTGGTTTCGTAATTAATAAGATTGCGTGAATATTCACATGAGCTAAAATTGTTATGTAATAATGAGAAAAAAAATTTTTTGTTCTCCCTCCACTTAGGCTCGCTGTTTCAGCACCTCTTCATCCGCCAACCAATTGGTTAAGGCACCAATCCAAGTTTTTGGACTTGAAGGTCGTTATGCCACAGCTTTATATTCGGCCGCCACCAAAATGAAACAACTCGATGCGGCCGAAAAGGATTTGGTTAGTATCCAGGCTACACTCAAAAAGGATGCAAATTTCCGTGACTTGATTATCAATCCCATCATTCAACGTAAGGTTATGATGAGCGCAATAAAGCATACCGGTACCACAATGAAATTGAGTGATGCTGCCACAAATTTATTAGTTGCATTGGCTGAAAATGGTCGTTTGAAGAAATTGGATTCGGTCATTACAGCATTTCGTACTATTATGGCCGCGCATCGTGGTGAAGTTGTGTGTGAGGTGACAACCGCTAAACCACTAGACGCTGGACAAAAATCACAATTGGAAGGAGCTCTTAAAGTAAGCTCTAAATGTGATCCTAACCTCAAAATTCGATATAATTCCTATTTAATCATTTTTTTATAGCAATTCCTTGCCAAGGGTGAAACCATCCAACTTTCGGCCAAAGTTGATCCAACCATCATTGGTGGTCTTATTGTTTCGATCGGAGATAAATACGTTGATATGAGTATCGCCAGCAAGGTTAAGAAATATGAAGCCCTTATCCAAGTTCCGGCATAAACCAATTCAATAAAATTGTAGTGTATTATAATATATTATTCCAGTAAGATCCAGGAAAATAAATGAAAACATCTTTTATTAATTAATAAATGTATTAAAATTTTCATTTAAAGTGGAAACAGAAGATCAGTTCCGTTGTCAAATTTACTTTAAATTCTCGGGTTGAATAGTTGTACCGCCACGAATTTGTCCCCATCCAATCAAACGCCAATGCTTTTCAACACGACGACTCAACGCAATTTTTTCTCCAATTTCTGTGCACACAGGATTTGTCAATGCAATCTTGGCTAAATCAGCTTTTGTCGCAACTACTCGCCCCCCTGTACTCAAAGAACCAATATTGACTAGCAAGATTTCATTCTTCGATAATTTCTGAACCTTTTGCGCCTTCTTATCACCTTCAATCCGCACGCCAAGCAAACGTTTCAATAAATAATATGAAATTTCCAATTCAATAAATATTTCGGGAAGTGCACCCACAGCTCCAAGTACTTGACCAACCAAACGATCGGCACGACATAGGGTCGGTTCAATTTTTGTGCCCACACCTATGAGGCCACCGGGCACTGCAAATTGCAATTCATTTTGTTCGGCAAATAACGAAATAATTTTCGAGAAAATTGGGCGACACGTTAATTTGCCTTCACGATCTTTACTCACGACACCAGGTCGCACCTCAATTTCTTGCCCCACACGAAGCACCCCACGTAAAATTGAACCACCCGCAACACCACCTTTCAAATCGTTTACCTCACATCCGGGCTTATTAACATCAAACGATCGAATTACAATGAGACGTGGTGCAGCAGTAAAATTTCGTTGCGGTATTGGGATTTTCTTCGAGATATACTCGCACAATACTTCAATGTTGTATTTGAGCTGAGCCGAAATTGGGATTATTGGTGCCCCTTCAGCGACCGTACCTTGAATGAATTTAACAATTTGATCGTACTGCTCTTTGGCTTGAGCCTCTTTCACCAAATCGATTTTATTTTGTAGAATCAAAATATGCTTCAATTTCATAATTTCAATGGCGGCTAAATGTTCCGAAGTTTGAGGTTGGGGACATGATTCATTGCCTGTAAACGAAACAAAAATAAGAGGGCGTTAGTTAGCATCTTCTGAATGGAGAAATTTTGGTGTTTATCTTACCTGCAATCAATAAAAGCGCGGCGTCCATAACGGCGGCACCGTTCAACATAGTGGCCATAAGAATGTCGTGACCAGGGCAATCGACAAAACTCACATGACGAATAAGTTGAAATCTTCCGGTACAATTTGGTCGATAACATGGAAAACTATCGTCTTTGCTCGATCCACCGGATGTGTAGCACACAGGACGCTGACACTTGGGATTATCACATTTATAAATTTTTGCATTCGCATAACCTGTAACCAATACAAAAGATAGTGGAAATAAAAGAAAAATGGCGCCAAAAACTGGGTGAATTCGTTCCTAATTCACAAACTTTTATTTCACATAGGATTCTAAAACAAATCTGTTTAATTCAAATAAATTGTATATCTTAAATCTAATCAAAAAATATATTTCCGACATTTTGACGATTTGCAACGACAAATCATATTCTGTTTTTCTATGAATAATCCTTCTCCCATTCCATGCTCATCCACTGAACGATCCCGTTGACTTAAATAATCAAACGTTAATTCTTCATTAGCTTTTATATTGCGCAGCGCAAACATCGAAATATAAGGCAAATTTAGTTGAAGGCAATTTACCCAAACTGGCCAAACGGCACAATTCGGATCGCACGAATGATTGAAAAAATGCGATACATTCCCGAAATTAATGGCATCGATTGTATACAATTCTGAGTCTTCAGCATCATCATTAAAATCCAAATCGAATAGATATGTTCGTCCCTCGTTATCATATTCCGAACCACGCTTCTCAGCCATATCATGCGTTATAACTTCTCCTAAATAATTACAAATGAATTGTCCACGTTGAATCGGTTTCAATGTTTTAACACCCCAACCACATTCAGCCGTTTTAAAAATACAAAACGATAATTTAGATCCATTTTGCATTACCCGATTTGGGCAATCGGGACCGCAACTACATTTACTATTACACTCGAAAATTGGATGGCCCGGAGCTAATCTTAGCTTAAAAAATTTTGTGTAAGCAAAACGACCACCCGACATTTTACCACAACAATTACTTTGTGGTGAACAACCGAGTTTACATTCACAACCGATTGGTGGATCATTTGGAAATTCTATACCCGGGCCAAATACTAAATCAGTGATGTACGTAAAATTTGTTGGCAAAATATCCCAATCCACATTATTCTCAACTATTATCTTATACGTAATATTTTTACTGTTTATATCATTTTCCCATTTTTTTATAGATTCCATCTGATCAATGCGTCTCTTAATAGACGGATACAACCGATAATAATCAAGTACGGGTTTAATTAATTTATGGTCATCTCCAAATTTATCTAATGATCTGGTTTCTAACAATAGCAACATTATAAAGGCTTTAATTTCCTTTTCACGAAATGAGTGAATCGTTTCGATAACAGTTTTTATATTGACGACGGCCGGTTGAATGGTGGCCGCCCTAATACGTTCCATTATATTTTGAATGAGCAATTCGATAGCATCTTTTTGCCTCTCAAATGTTTCGTCGATAAATTTATCGAGTGCCTTGCAATCGATAACATTCGGAAGATCTTCCCATGTATTAAATTTGGCTGAATAATTTTGCCATTTCACAAGGAAATACGGCCGATTATTTATATTTCCAATATCAATAATTTCCTCAACCAAGTATTCAACCATGGCGGATTTTTGTTTTTTACTCATCGAACCGACTAATCCATTGCTTAATCGTATTCTTTTACTGCTCGGTTGTATGGTTGTACGTTCACAAAAATATAGTTTTGTAGCTGATGCTGACATATCGGCAAAATCCGCTACTGCCCCTTCATGATTGTCCAGCGGCCCCTTTTCATGTCCATTTGTTTCTGCATGCGTCCACGAACTATTACTACTACTACTACAGTTACTAGAAATCGGTGATAATTCTAATCTCCTTTTAGTCCCCCGTGGATCATTTTTCTCCTCGTCTTCCATTTCATGTAAAAATGTACGAAACTTTTCCGGTGATTTTACAAGCTCGGTCATTTTTGTGAAGGGCATACGGTCTGCGAACACAAATTAAAGTTGTTTTTTATCTTTAATTAAAATGATTTTTTTTTTTTTTTTTTGTTAAGTAATATAAACGGGCGAGGGGCTCAAAACTAGATCAATCAATGCGATAGGTTGATGATAAATTGATTTGCTCAAAAATATTTTGTTGCTCAATATTTCAAATAAGATAAGTTAGAATAAAATTGAAGAGTAAAGTTATTCGGAACTGGAAATAAAAATATATGCCAAACTACCTGATATTGCGCCATGGAGCAAGTTAAATTTTATAATATGGTACGTACCCCTGGAAATATTTAATAATATGGCGTTGTCGACAAATTTTTTCTTAAGATAAATATGAAAGGAATATAAATTAATTTCATTTTAATGAGCCTTAAAGACATAAAACAACTAAAATTTGGTTCGTTTGCTGAAAATATTCAGTGACGCGAAGATCCTGTTATTTTTTTTTTTTTTTTGGAGGGAGCGAAGTTTTCTGCTCTCCTTGTATGCGTCACTAAGCCATTTTTATTACATCATCCCGAATTACTTATTTAATTAAATCATGACAGGAATGTTATTTAGAAACAAGACCTATAGAATAAAAAAAAACTTACCCAATTTAATCGTAATATTCCGCTCCAATTCATTTTTAAAGCGTACAGTTTGCACTCCCGAAATCGCTTTGACAACAGTTGATTTACCATGGGCTACATGACCAATCGTACCAATATTTATTGTTGCCTGCCGTGATATAACTTCAGGTGAAAGTGGCGTCAATTTGCTGATATCCTGGAAATAAAACAAGAAAAGAATCAATAATTGAATTTATAGGTTATGTTTTCCAGGTTAGTAGGCTCCAAACAAAATCGGCCGGTCGTTCGCTTAACAATTGCATAAATGAAAAACTAAACTCAAATCTTATGAATTCCGTAAAGATTTGAAAATTAAACCATCATAAATGATTTAAAACGAAAAATATGCACGCCACGTGAAATGAACACAAAAAATCCCCACATAGACGTGACAGGCCGAAAGTGATGGAAAAAATTTAGTTTTTTTTGGATACGTACAAGTTGTGATAAATCTTGTTTCGATAAATTCGAATTGCCCTGCGGTTGGACTTCGTTCGAAGACATGTTTTTATAGTTTTTCTGGTTAATTAAATTGAATTTTAATATTAGAAAAAACGTAATAATTTTCTATCTACACAAATACACTTGGCTAAACGCGCAGCGACAGCACCAAAGACACAGGCGAGTTTTTTGTTTGTTTTTGTTATGTTGGTAATGCAAAAATGACAGCGCGCGGAATATCGCTTGTTGTACTAATTTTTTTTAGTACTTTTTGCTCCAACACTGCGGTCGCTAAGTAAATAAAGACGCATTCACGCGATAAATATTTTTGATTTGATAGTTTTTATCTTATACGGTAGACAGACACAAAGCTAATCGCGATTTTCATGTATCCCGATTATCAAAAATCGCGTTGTGAAAACGAAATAATCCAGTTTTTTGTGAAGATTGTGTAATGACAGTCGTCTGTCAATACACGATTTTCACCTAAACCGGATTATTTTGTTTCCACAACGCGATTTTTGACAAAAATGACAACTGAAAATCGCGATTAACTCTGTGTCTGTCTACGGTATTACTGTGTCTATGGATAATAAAGCCCGTGGATAATTTAATCCTATAAAAGGGCTCCTGAGGGATTCTGCTCAAGGTAGGTTTGGATAAAGTTTCAATATTCGTCGCTAAGCTGTGAATTCTTTGAAAGCGGGGTCCCATGTTGGTTTTTCAACACATTGAGAAACATTGTCATATTTGTTGGAATTCTCAATAATCGCCTGCTAATTCAATGAATGGTGGTCTTTCGGTCCACTCTGCGGAACAAGATGTATACCAGTTTGGTTTCGTGTACGAATGGAGCATCATTGTTGGAGCCTTTCGTTGTATTCGTCCTTGTACAGATCAATCTGACGAAACCAATCAATAAATTAAATTGATAACTTTGCCGCAAATACGTTGGCCAAAAGCTTGTAGCCAGTGTTCAGCAAACCTATGTTAAATTGACCGCGGTATGTAAAAATGACGTCTAGTACACCTAAGCAGTTATAACCAGTGTTTAAATTCATTTTTTCGTTCCCTTCTTTTATCTTTTATTTCTCTCTTTGTGAAAGAAAACAAAAAATATTTTTACTGTTTCTTTCCCCGAAAACGAAATCCAAAAACGTAAAATATCTCTCCTCATATAAAACACAAAGGATAGGATAAAATAAATATTTTATTTTGTTGAATTTCGTTCCAAAGGAAAGAAACAAAACAAAATATTTGTTCTCTCCTTTCGCAAAAAGAGAGTAAAGCAAGGAACGAAATTTGAATTTAAACACTGGTTATAACACAGAAAAGAATGAACAGATATGGAAGTTCCATGTCAAGTATTTACATAGAAATATTCAATCAAAAAAATGTATTCCTGCTCTAATCTATCCAGTTAAGACAGAGACAATATAATTTAATATTATATATTTCGCTTCTCTTCTTTGTATAAAAAACAAAAAAGAAGAGAAGCGAAACATATTATTGTATTATATTTTCCCTGTCTTAACTGGTTAGATTAGAGCAGGAATACATTTTTTAGATTGAATATTTTTATGTAAATACTTGACATGGAACTTCCATATCTGTTCATTCTTTTCTGTGGTTATAAGCCAAAAGAGGCGTTTTCATTACGCTTATAGAAATCCGTGAATTCAAACTTTTCAACGGACTTGCTATTCAGCGTTCAGCATTTAGTGTGTACTAAAAGACGCATCATCTATACACATGATTCTTCACCCTGTACATATTTTATTATTCACTCATTTCGGTGTAAACACCAATCTCTCTCTCCCTCTCTCAACAAACTGTCAAATTTATCCGCGTATATTTTTTTTTTGTAATTGAATTGCCGGTGTGTTTTTGATCCGCGAATAAAATTAAAATAAAATCGTGACCGAGTGAATATAAAATAAAAACAAATTAATATATTTAGTTAATAAGAACTTATTAATTCATTTTCGTATAACTAATTATTTAGTGGTGAATAAGTAAAAAGAAAAATTGTAAAAATTAGAAAGTCATACACGACACTTGCGTACACACATACATAAAATGGCATCATCGGCTAAAAAAGCAAAAAATGTTGTTGAAGATGGGTTAAATGATGCGGAATCAGAAGCCCTAGAACTGATAGATAAATGTCAGAATGAAATTGATGTGTTGAACGAGAAAGCCTCTGAGGAGATATTAAAAATTGAACAGAAATTTAATATTCTACGAAAACCTTTGTTCGACAAACGAAATTCGATTATAAAGCGGATTCCAAATTTCTGGGTGACTGCTGTAAGTATTAAAAATTAAAAAAAAAAAACACGAGGTTTAAATAATTTTATTAATTTTGGTTGTCTAGTTTGTTAATCATCCACAAATTTCCGGCATACTCGAAGAGGAGGAGGAAGAATGTCTTAACTTCTTGGAGAAAATTGATGTTGAAGAGTTTGACGATATAAAATCAGGATATTTGATACGATTCTACTTTGAAGATAATCCTTATTTCGAGAATCGCATCCTTACAAAAGAATATCATTTAAGTGGTGACAGTAAGTATAAAATATTGAAATCCATTACTGGAATCTAATTAATTACTACTAAATTAATATTCTCAGATGGACCAAAATCTGTTAGTACCCAAATAAAATGGCGGGAAGGATGTGATATTCTCAAGAAACTTCAATTCAAACCTTCGAATAATAAACGAAAGCGGTATTTGGAATACAAATCGTTTTTTGATTGGTACACAGACAATAATGATCCTGTGAATGATGAGATTGGTGAATTGATTAAAGATGATTTGTGGCCAACTCCTCTTCAATATTTTTTGGTGCCCGATATTGAAGTTGAACCGGAGGATAATGATGAGAGTGGTGGCGAAGAGGAGGCGGATGAAGAAAATTATGATGAGGACGACGATGATGATGATGATGATGAGTCGGAACAAAAATAAAACCCCAAGCGTTTTTAAGAAGCGCATCAAATCAGATCTAGCGAAGTGTAGTGTTTTGTGGATCAGATTTTAATTTTTTCGTTACAAAAAAGCCTCAATTTTTTTTTTTTTCTAAATAATTATTGATAACAATATGTATTAGTAATTATTATGTTTATATTTTATATATATTACGAGTATATTATATGTTACGAGTATTATTTGTGATGTAATTGATTGAATTCGTATAAGATATGAAGTGAAAATAAAATAAAGATTTAAGGTGTCTCATATTGGTCAGTTTCTTTGTTTGGGGACTCACGTTAGTTGCCGGTCAGTACTATGCAATTGCCCTCTCTGGAAGGACTTGAGTTTAAACAATTGCCGGCATCCATGTTGAATTAATTGATCGATGAATTCACTCATTCAATAGTTTCGATTAAATCTTGGGAAGGCCAAACAAACGAACGAGCTGAATGTTAATACCATTTCATCAGTGTTTTAGTGTAACTTTTAATGTCAACCCCAATTCTTTCAACGCTAAACATTGTAGCTGCATATAGGAGCAACTGGCAAGTTGATAAATATGACGACATCCGAGAGGATTTGCGTTTTCCCCGTATGAAAATTGCTTGATTATCAAACTATCCTGTCTGGCCCATAATTCTTAAACAACATACCTATAAGTCGAAGAATATGTGCTTTCCTCACTAGTGGGTATTATTTTATTCATTGTTGATCAAGTGATCTAAATGTCCCCCAAAGCTTACTGGTTTTTACATTTACACATTATCATACTTTTTAGAGAATTAAGTGTGCAGGAATTTATAAGCCAAGTATCATAAATATATAATCCATTTTTGCTGGTCCATTATCAATTTCGTCATAATATTTTCGTACTGCATGGATTTTACGTCTGACTAATGTTGTTTATCTGTAAAAAACTGTAATTGTTTGTTTTGACAGTACATAGAATATTCTCCATTCAAAACAAGAGAAAAAAAATTATTCCATACTCGTGACCAAAAAACAGCAACTGAAAAAATATTCGTACACTTTAAAATTCCGCCATATTTGGTTTTTACACAAATACCAAATAAATTAGATTTAACGACATTCCAGGATATTTGACGAAATAATTACTTATTAATAAATTAATTTTAATTGATTAAACTAAAAAAAATTATTGTACATCCCTTGTGGGGATCGAACCCACGACCTTTGGATTAGAAGTCCAACGCGCTATCCGCTGCGCCAAAGGGACGGATGGTTTAAACGTATTAAATTTACATCAGAATGAATTAAACTACGAATTTACAAATTTTTATTCAACATTTTTCATTTCTCACATGACAACACAAATACATAATTATAAATTTCCAAATTTGGAATAAATAATAATTCATAACCTCAAAATAAAATTTAGTTAAAAAAAAATAATTTATTTTTCTAATAATTTTAGTAACAGAAAATGGTCATAATAATCACATATTTTTAAAAATTCATAAGACTAGATATGTGTTACAAATTACAATTAAAGATAAGAATATGTATTTGATATTTTTAGGTTAAATTTAATCACAATTAGCCGGATATATTGCTTTCATATTATAAAATGTCTTTTATATAGATTTTTATTTTGCAAACCTACTTGGATTGCAGTCAGCCCCAAAAACACGTTGTATTTTCAAATAAAAATTGAGCAATACTTCAATCATTTTAACATTTGTAGCGGTATTCTAATACTTCATGTAGAGCGGTTTCTTAAACGTGTACGTATGTACATTTGATTTTGTTTCGGTTTTTGATATCAGCAATTTCGCCTAAATTCTCGTTTACTAAACATACTGATCTTGCATAACCTTTTCCTGTCTAAATCTAGGGTAACATGTTCTAATTCTCAATCTTTCGCTTCGATGAATTTTCGATAGAATAACTGTAATCTTTCGTTCAAAATATAAAATTTTAGGACAATTTAATTCTAAGGTACTATTATTCTGTCGAAAATGCATCGAAGTGATAGTTAGAACAAGTCACCCTCCTAGGTAATAAGTCAAAAATTCTCTTCCCACTGTTCTCACTTTCACAGTCGTGATGCAATAATGGAATATTGGAATGTGGTGCACGTGTTTTTTTAATTTATTGTTTTAATATTTTTAATGTAACTGTATTAAAATCGACAGGCGCTTAGTCTATTTTTACAATCCGCAATAAGAATGAACATTTATGATTCCGTATTGTAAAATCTAGAAATTAATTAAACAATTAGGAATCTTGAGGATTTTGGAAGTAATAGTTTTTAAGATTTAGCATTAGAAAGTAGCAAATGAGGATATTTGGAAAATTAAGAACTCTTAAAAATGGAAAGAAACATAGGCCAAAAATAGAAAATTGGATAGGTATTAAAATTCAATGGTTAATGATTTTGAAAGATAGGAATTTTAAAAGTCTGAGATTTTGTTGGGAGAATATTTTTTTTAGCATCTTACGCAGGAAACTTAGATTTAGAATTTATTATGGATTTTTAATTCGAATTTAATTCACTATTTTGATTTCGAAATTAACTTCAATTCTCGGCTTTGGAATTAAGCTTAATTTTTTCTAAAAATTTGTTAATCTTGTCATAGTAATAGAGTACTGATCAATGTCATATATTAACTGATCAAATCTTGATTTAAGGACAAGGTCAAAATCATTGTAAATTGAGTTTGACTTGCGTTTGAGTCCAAATAAAAAAAATAAATAAAAATTTACACCGAGTGTATAATTAATTTGCGTTTTACGCTCTATATTTACAACCTTGATATATTTTTCGTCAGTTTCAATCCCGACCCGCCTAACCCTAATTCTTACAATAACAATACTTTCTCAATTCTGGATTATAATCGTATATACATCGCGCTTGATTTCCGTACGCATTAATCCGCGATATAGCCGTCGGCTCTACCGTATATGCTTTTGTACTTAAAATATACGTGATCGACGCCTCAAATATTGAATTGCCCGGCACCACAGTAATTTTAATTTGATACAATTGAATATCGTTTTTGGTAGCGGTCGTAAAATCAGGTATAAAACCATCCGTATCTTTACTCGCCTTAAATTGCATCATACTCTCTTGTGGTTTCAAAACACCGGCCCAATTTATTTCGTGCAGCTTAAGTATTTCACAGCGATCACGATTTGTTTCGGTAATATTGTTTAGAAATTTGACTAAATATTGGGCCGCATGACGTGCCAATGATGTATCAATGACACGCCATAATAGACATGAACACCAATGCGGTTCAATAAATGCATCGCTACAAGAACGACCGGCATCGATTGCTTTGAATAGTGATATCGCACGATGTGATTGATTTACAAATTTTTCACCCGTTTGCAGCGATAAAAAGTGATGCAACGTTGCATGGATATCAAAAGGTGTTGTCAAGCGATTTAAATTATTCTGAAAGTTTTTGTACTCGTTGGCATATTGCGTTTTAAACCATTTCGGGAATACAAAACTGAAAAATGGTAGACGTTCTTCTAATTTCCCTTGAACGGTGTCTCGCACCGTATCGAAACGATTCCCGTGATCAGACATTAATATTAGTAGAGTGTTATTTAGTATATCTAAATTATTTAAGTCTTGTAGCCAGTCTTTTAGGTCATCATCCACTAATCCGACTAGATTGATGGAATCGTGCGACATTTCTCCGTGAAAACTAAATATAAACTTTGGTACTTCCTTCCGGTTCAATAAAATTTGTTTGGTATAGTCTAGCATAACGTTGTGCGCCCGCTGGTGTCCAAAACACATTTTTTTATAGTCTGCTAAATGTGCTTGTTGCTCAATATAATAGGTGCGAAGATAGTGATCGGTTGGTTGAGTACTAAAACCTTTTAGTCGATATGTAAATGTTCCGTAATTTGGGAGATCTTCATTCCAGGCGGTCGTATATCTGTGTAATAAATCAAAAAATAAAAAATCATATTTAATATTTATAATAACGGTGTGAGCAAATACCCGTGTTTCTTGTACAATTTCCATATCATTGGATAAACATCAACAAAATCTGAGAATGGATATCGTTTACGCGTTTCAGGCAGCTCTAGTTCTGAAAAACCTGTCAGTATCGGTATCAGAGCCTGTGGTGTTCCATCCCCCACGATATTATAACCTTTGAGCACATCGCCTCCGAGCTCCTCGACCAAATATTTTAAACTTTTTGGTAATTTTCGAATAACAGCATTCTTGCTCATCGAATCAAAACCATACATTACAACGTTCATTTTCCGCTGATTCGGCTCCTCCTTAACCGGTGATGGCTCCGCTTTACTAAAATTCGAACGAATACCATACACAATTCCGGACCAACTTTCATGCGTACTCGTCGACCAGCAATATACTTTCGCAAAATCGGAATATTGTAGAACATGGAATTTGGATTTATATGTCCGCTCATATTTATTAGCGTATTCTGTTTGCCGGATTAGCTCAAAGAAGTCACATAGAATTTGACCGTTTGCAGCAACCGCAGATTCTTTTATTGTGCACATACTTTGCTGAAACAAGAAAAAAATGTAAGATTAGCGACAATGAAACTGTAAACCGAAATAAATTTTATTATTTGGCAAATTACTAACAATTAATATAGATGTATGAGTAAACGAGGCTAGTATACATTTAGGCAGTTTTGCCTCCCAGAACAAACGATGTAATTGACAAAATTTGTTTAAAAAAAAAAAATCAAAAATCTCAAAGTTATTTGGTTTTTATCGAATGTTCATAGAGTATGATGGACATGATGGAGAAATTATGAAATGGCCGGTTCCCAGAGTCGTCATTTAAATAACAAGCTATTTTTTCTTGTTCAGGAACTACCTAGCCATTTGATAATTTCTATACTAACATTCAAAAAATCTTTTGACTTTGGGACTTTCTTTCGATGATTGTTGAAGAAATTTCGTCGGTGAAACCTTGTACATATGACGCAAAAATGGCTTCTTATTTATCAAGTGTGTAAACTAGGACATTTGATATACATATTTAATATACCAAAATTAAATGTATATCAATTGGGTACTTTTTTGAACAAAATTGATCAATAAATTTCATATTTTAAGAGGTATTATATTCCTTATCGACATTCAGGCGTATAATTTGTATTACCACTGCATACAAATATACGATTTGTTTTCTATTTTTTTTACGGGTATAAACATGCATGCATTTCGAAATACTTTTGCATTTGTAAAATTATTGATTTTGGCTGCAATTGCAAAAACAAGCTCGTGGTGTAGGTCGCCACAACAAAATCAATAAGCATATATTATGTATATGTATGCATTATAAATTCTTAAACAAAAAATGTGTCAGTCAAATTACCCTATTAGTACGCTCAAGGGAGAGAGAGTACTCTATTTCTTTTGCTTTTCGATCTGAGTTCATGTGCAAAACGGATTCATCTCGCTGACGCTGATGATCGATGGTAAAAGATGTTGGTTCTCTTGAAGAATTCCTGAAATCCTTTTAGAGTAAGGAGCAAGGATGAAAATGAATGAAGTTCGACCGTGCATTTATCGCCGATGGGTTGTGCTATTGCATTCTTACCCGTTGTTGGAATGTGGGTAACTACAGCAGGGAAACTTTCCAATTTAAGCTTGAAATTTCTCATACCGTTAGAACCGAATTTGTGCTAGTTAGTCCTTATTGGAAAAAATTAGTGCTAGTCTAGGAGCCGAGAAAATGGAAAAATAATTTTCATATTTCGCCTGAAAGACGGTAAACTAATTACAAAAACAAAACCTGATTTTCAACGGAAACCAGAAAAGATTAATGAATTAACTTAATATTTTTAGTCGGTAAATACATTGAAGGTTGTGCTTATCACAAAAATATAAATTTTGACAATTTTCATTCATTAAATTGTGGAAAATGAAAATCAATTCATACCCCTAAACGATACTATATGGAATATTCAAGACACATTTTGCGTTCAATAATTTCCAAATTGAACAACAAAAATAATTGATTTAAACTATTTCCGGCATAAAATGTTTTACAAAGCAATACAAATATCATTTATTTATTTTATATTTATTAACGATCTAGCACATCAGCTTTCTTATCGTTTTAAAAACAGTTACAAAAAGAAAAAGAATGATATTACACGATCTAAAACGAATACACGATCCGTTGTGATACTGTAAAAAAAATGCAAGACCGAAACCTGATTTTCAGCGGAAATCGGGATTGAAAAACAAGAAACTTAAATGATGAAACGTCAAAATTTAGCTTCAGATTTATCGTCCGGGAAGGTAAAACTGAAGTGAAAAATGTGTAGAGATAAAATAGAGACATCTGTATTCTAATACGAAAACCCTCATTTCCCTATAGCTCATGATACAATAATATTACAAAATATGCACGTGGAGCGTGACGTCACTCAGAGTCAATTTGGATATTTTTTTGCGAATTGGTTTAGGTTTATAAGAATATTTTTAGGTTTTGGAAATGTAAATAAGTTTCAACGATTGTACACGATAGAAAAAAAGAAAATCCCAACCAAACGGAGTCAACGTTACGAAATATATTACTCATAGTGACGTCACTAAAAGGAAAAATGGCGATATATCGATTGATTGGAACATACCTTGTATATTTATTATACCATGGCTATAGCTAAACTGCTTACCGCAGACTGTTGCATTTTAATGCTATATGAAGTATAGGGTTCAACTGGTTTGCATGAATTGTTAATACTGAGTCCTTTTATGAAAATATTATGATGTTATGGATGCTCTTTTGTATGGATTTTGTTCGAATGGTGTATAATGAGGTTGGCATCCATAAAATACATCTTTAATTTCACTGATCAATGTTCCGAGATAAATAACAAAGAAATCAACCGCGCTTTGCGTTCACTTTTGGTTCTGAAATTGAAAAGTGGTTTCACAAACTTCGCTAGAAAATTTATTTGAAACGTTACTTTCGTCTGGCGAGTAAATGGATGATTGGCACGCAAATTATATGCTTCGTGTTGATACAAAGTAGGCAAAAGGCAAATCGGCCTAAGTGAAACTATTTTCAACATTATATATATAAACTTGATCTCCGTCTCCGGATTTAGTTGTAGAAGATTTAGTTTACAGCTTCATTTCGTTTTTGTTAGTAATGTGAAAAACGATACTTTACTGAACTGCCAGTTAAGTTTTATCTAAAATACCAAAATGCAAACATACAAAGTTGTGTGCTTTCCAGTTTTCCTTTTATTACACACGCAACCATTAACTTTTGGTGCTGCCACCCACCCGCATGATTTATACATTATTTTGTATATGATATTTTAGCATGATTTTTACTCATTTGATGTTAGAGAAACAATCAAATTAATTGAAACCAATTCATACCGAATTATTATGTTTCGACAACAATAAACAAACAGACTTATAGTGAGGTGGAAATTTTTCTATTTTGTATTTCCAAACACCGCATCTGCTAGCCACCGTGCTATTTGGTCGGTTATGTTAAGTCTCACCATGACGTTAGTTTTTGTCGATTTTGATTTTGGGTCTCCCTATGGTATATAAGATTGCGATTGCACTTCGGTTGTCTTGCATTGTCTGCGGGCAATTGTGAAGGGATGATCTAACTATAAATAATGGTTGAATATCAAGTAAACGCGAATAATTCTCAACTAATGGTTCTGTGGATCTACTATTGGATTCACCGATTTAATTTTGTACTTTTAGCAAGCAGCACAGTTGTCTGCTAGGTTAGGTCTAGCAAAAACTTGCTGGAAACCACGTAGTATCAGCTTCACAAGATAAATCTTATCAACAAATTACAATTTTTATTTATTTTATTTTATTTTATATACAAACTATTCTACAGTAAAATAACCTAAATTACAAATGTATAATACAGACAAAATTGGTTGTTAAAAATCACACTTACGAATTGCAACACGGAAAATCTCAATTAGCATAAGTTCAAAATTTCCATTACTGTTCAAATAGATTAACGCTAGTTTTAGTTTCGAAGCAGCTGACGGATATGAACATATTAACCTAATAACGACTTTCAAACCAACTACGTCATCGAGTATGTACAAGGAAGATTTATTCACGTAATTAATATGATTAATTTGAAAATGACCAAAGTCGCATTTTCTAAAAGTGCTACTTTGGTCATTTTCAAGAGTATCGATTCAATTTCAATAAGTATACATTCACTGGTGAGACATTTGATAGCTATAGGCAAAATGTGAAAAATATGGTACCAAAACCTTTTAAATTTCTCGCTATTGTAACGTATGTCATTGTCAATAAAGTTATTTGGGCTACGAGAGTATTATAAGCGTGCGTAATGCGAGTATGGGAACTTTGGCTACGAATGAAAAAGAATTCTAGGACTTTATATACATAAAGATAGCTAAGGGGAAGTAAATTTAGATATGATAAATATGATGGCGTGCAGTGTGCCTAAAATTTATCCGCAACATTGGAGCAATCGGGTGAATTAAATCGTTTTGAGGTACAGGTCAGTTAGTAATTCAAAAATATAAAGGGCTGAAGCCTCCCGGAGTTATCAGAATATCAGGCCGGAAAATTATTCAGTGTACTCATCTCAAGTCAACTCAATCTAAATCAACCCTTAATTGAACCCCTAATCCCTCTCTCAAATCTAACTCAATGTCAAACTTAATTCCAAAGCTATCTCCAACTGAATCACTAGATCAACCCTAACCCAACCCTCAATTCAATCATCAATTCAAAGCCAACTCATCTTCAACTTAACCACTACTTAAGCTCAACTCAACCCTCAACTAAACCCTAAATTCAACACTAACTCAACCATAACTGAACCTTCAACAAAACAACCTTCAACTAAACTTCGAGTTCAATACTCAATTCCCAAATAAATACCCAACTGGCCCTCTAGTTCAACTCCATCTCAACACCTCACTCGACAGAAACTCAACTCCAAATACAGTACTGAACAAGAGAATCACCCCCTACTTGACCCCAAATTTAGCCCTCGACTCAACCCAAAACTCAATGTCCAACTCAATCCCGTCTCAACCTAAACCCAACTCCAACTCAACGCCCAACTCAACTTCCAATTCAATATATTCTGAAAAACTACATGCGTACACAAACTCAACTCAAATCAACTCTAATTCTACCCTCAATTCAACCTCCAAATAAATCTTCAACTTAATGCTCACTCAACCCTTACTCAAACCCAACTCAAATTTAAGGCATCCCCAATTCAACCCGCAAATCGTCCCTCAACTGATCCCTCAACTCAACCTCAAACTCAACGCCCAACTCAATTCTCAAACCAGGATATTGAAAAATGTATCATCGTGGATCAAAAACCACGTGGTAATGCTACGTGGTTCTGGGCCAACTCTTATGGCAGGTATCCGATCCTCTTCAGATACAGGTCCCAAAAGCTTTTCAAATCCTCGACTTGAACATTAAAAACCGATTATCGGAAAAAAATCCAAATCGGACAAACCATTCTTGAGATACCCGTGGGTAGGGGATCCCGAGAGAAGGACAGATATTTTTTTTTTTACTTTTTCAGAATCAGGCACCTGCAAAACGTCGAGAAAAGTAGTTTTGGACAAAATACATTTTTGGCAGGATTTCAATAATTTTGGTCCATGCGGATCGAAGTTGAAAGACTTTTCAGGGGAGAAATCCCAAACCATGAAATCCTTGGTTCTCTAAAAACTTTGTGTTGGCATGAAATCAAAGATGTGACAACTAACTGACAGGTTTGAAAATGTCATTAGTTTACTCATTATTTGATTGGAAAAAATTAAGATGAAATGTCGAAAACAGTTATAGTTTAGATAAGAATCTAAACATGGCATTCGTAAGCAGAACAAGCAACAACAGTTGAAAACCCTTAAAATCGTCGTGAGTCTTTAGAATAACGGAAAGCGAAAATTTTTTAATCGACAAACAATAAAGTTAGTGACGAGTTTGTAAGATTTACAGAACAACTTTACTATTATGTACGAAAAGCTAATAGAAATAAAATAAAAATTTGAAAGAAATTTGCTTAATAAATTTCTTAAAATTTCCCGTTCGTAAAAGATATTCGTGTGCTGGCACCTCAATTTTTTATTATGCCTTCCGAATAGTGTAATAATTGTTTGGGATATTTCCTTAATTCTCGTATTTCCTTTATTCGTCTTTAAAGCGCCGCAAGAGGCGCCACGATTTCTATGAGCCTAAGATGGTAACCGGTTATTTATGTACCGGTACTAAATTCAAATATTATTGATAAATACCCTTCTAAATAAATTTGATTTTTAATTGCAAGAAAACGATTATTTTGAAACAAATTCCACCTTTGGCTAATTGTAAGTTGTAAAACCGTACACCAGACGTAAAATACTTAGCGTTAATGCTGCATACTCGAAAACTGTGGTCAGTAACTTTTTTTGGTAATTTTGCAACGATATATGTATATCGCCAAATGGAAAAGCGTTTCATTCACATCTATGCATTTTGTGATACGACGATATCGTCTCCGATATATCGGCGTCGACGTATCGTTATCATGTCGTCTAATTTCTGTTACTGTTGTAACATTTTGAAGACCAACGTTTTGTTGAGCTTTCCGCTTGAGGCTCAATATTATTAGGCCGAGGTTTCAAATCACAATTTGCAACTGGCACAAACCATAGTTTGAGAATCGATCGTCCAGAGTAAAACTCGCAGCAATTCCACTCAGATTTTGTTTGAAACGAATTTCAGGATGTATATAGAATTTGGCATAATCTAGTTTCAGAAGATTTAAAACTGTGTATTTATATGTTTATTTGAGATTTGGAATTTTACCTACCTTACACGATACCCAATCATCTAGTTCATTACCGCAATCGAGTGGTGGCAAATCATTAACAAATTTCATCATTTCTGGTGCAAACGGAGGTATATCTGGTATACGACATTCTTCTTGATTGGCAGCCAAATTTAATCGGCTGTAAACAGACTTTCTATAAAAAAGCAACAAAAACAAAAAAAAAAAATTTAAAAACCAAATTTATTTTTGTAGATTTTTCATTAAACTACTTACAATTTTCTTAAGGTATCATAATTTTCCATATGCGGTAGTACAACGAAATATGCAAAAAATAGGAAGCCAATTACGGGAATTGAGATGATTAGTTTTCGAAACAATTTGATTTTTTTTATCAGCATTATCTGGAAAGTTAAGAAAAATAAATAATTAAAAATGTGTTACAGATTTCCTTGCTCTAACTGTAATTGTGCAGCAACAGCACGAAAATAACGACTATAGATTGCTTGAGTATTTACTTGCTGAATGTTTTGACGTTACAATCGATAATATTTACTTAATCTGTTTACATTAAACGTACCTACATATATGTACATTAATTGTATTTGTTTGTAGAGTTTAAATTAAATAATGTAGAAGAATTAAAAGGTCTGGGTCATTGTTTGAGGGGCTAGTCTAATTATGATGTAGTTTGTACTTTGTACATATTTGTTTTATTGGAAATTAATAAAATGACTTTGCGGAATTTGTGTTGATTATCTGTTGATGATCACGATGGTGTTTTGTTTACCTAAAGTCAGGTTACCAGGTGTATGCAAAAGTTTTTTCCGGTTTTTTGGTAAAAAAAACACGTAATTTTCAAGGGAAATTCATTTTTTTTAATTCAAAATATTGGCCATCGGCTTCTACACATTTCGCCCATTTTTTAGGTAATTTATGAATACTATGCCAGAAAAACTGATTATCTTTTACGGCAAACCATTAGTCGAGCCATTTTCCAATTTCCTCGAAATTGCTGAAGTGCTGCTCTGCGAGCGCATGCCCCATTGATGCGAAGAGGTGATAGTCAGCGATTTGAAAGTGTCTTTCACTGGTTTTGCTGTGTGGGACGGCACATTGTCGTGTATAACAAAATCACTTTGCCATGTCTTCTGGCCCATTCCGGTCGTCTTTCGATTTTGTATTAACGGTTTCGCCGTCCCAGACACAGAGCATGGTCTTCTTAACGAAGCGATTTGAAAGGTGAAAGCCACGAGTTTTTCCGCTTTGGGTTTTCAAAATAAATCCATTTTTCGTCACCCGTCAAAATTCGATACAAACATGATTTCCTTTCGTGGCGTTGAAACAGCATTTCACAAGTGACTTTGCGATTTTCTATTTAACGTTCATTCAAATCGTGTGGGACCCATTTACCGAGTTTATTGATTTTCTCCATTGCTCGTAAATGTCTGTTGATTGTTTCTTGTGACACATGTAAATATTGTTTCTGCTAATTGCCGTTGAGTTTAAGTTGGCCATATTGTACCATCACTTATTACTTATCAACTTATCACAAGTTAGTTTTTTTATGATAATGATAAGTGATAAGTGTTTCACCCAAAAGTAACAAAATCTCACTCACTTATCAATTTGAAAACTTATCAAATTTTGATAATGATAAGTGATAAGCATTGCACATCAGAATGTCTATAACTTATCAATTGACAAATTATCAAATTTTTATTCTGTAAAATTGTTATTCTGTAATTTAATAATAACAACAATTTTGCAGGTATATGTTACGGCTAATGTGTATAGAGCGGCGAAAGTGTACATTCACCGGTAAATGTCCATATTCGCCTGCTACTTTGGGTAATGTGAGTTCAACCTATGAGTAATGTGAGTTCAACCGATTATGATGAAATTTGAAGTGGGATTCTTAAATTATTTCTGGAAAATTGAAAAATCTTATTTACTAATAAGGATGGTCAGTCGCAAATTGAATATCTAATGATGTTCACCAAGTGATCGAAAACGTTAATATATTTTGTAAATATAGATCGAACATTTTTGTTGAAATTTTTAAACAAAGATTTTTTTTATTCGTAAAAAAAAATGCGTGCGCTGACACACAGCAAACTTTTACTTTTATTAAAGTTGGATTAAACAATTTATTGTTAGCATATTTTAAAGAAACGTAATACAACAATCGTACGCATACGGAATTAAAATTTATAATCAGTATATCGTTTAATCCAGTCTAAATATGATGTAACTCTTGTGTAAACTGCCGGCATTTTCTCCGGACATTTTTTGTGGCCATATGAAAGTATTCCAATTTGTATTTCTTTTTTGTCTGAATTTTGTATTACCAATGGCCCGCCTGAATCACCATAACAAATACGTCCTTTACCTTCTCCCAAAGCGCACATTTCCTCATCACGAATATTGCTTCGATTACCACACAAAGTCTTTGGCACTACGACAGTATTTAGGAATTTTAAGATATCACTCGTTTTGCCATAGTCGTCATCGCCCCAACCACTAATCACTGCTTTATATCCATTATAAGTATTTTGCGCATCTGATGTCGACGGTAATTTCATTATGGCTACTAATTTGCTCAGTGGAACCGGTTTAGGTAATTCAATAATTCCGATGTCGTTGTGTTTAATTTTTGGATTATAATTTGAATGCATCCTAAATTTTGTTGTTTCCACGTAAATCTTACTTTGACTTAAGTATTTAAATGAACTCACACCAAGGCCAACGCTAATTTTCACTCTATAAAAACAAACGATTATAGACAAATTAACAAGAATATTTTGTATTACATCACGGAAACTTACGTATCAATAAAACAATGTGCTGCTGTCAGTATATATTTATTGGTGATTAGTGAGCCAGAACATACGGTTAACCTTTTGTCAGTTTTGAGCAATTGTAATCCAGCTTGATATGGAAAGTTTTCTGGTATTGTATAGTGACCACCAATAATACGACCATTTCCTGTGAAATTCGAACCCACGTCTACATTTTCTGATGCAGAGAAATGAATCAGCAACAATATAATTGCTGATTTTATTAAATTTTGCATTTTAATTGGTATAGTTCTGCTTATTCCAAATTATTTCAAGTCAATTTCGTTACACGTACAGTAGCACAATTTAATCAATTTCAACAATACTATTTCTGATTCGTTTCTCTTGACATAATGTTGTGATAAAACATTACACACAATTTTCATGCATGTAATTTCACGATTTTATCACACAAGGTGATAAATTCATAATAATATGTATTATGCAAGACCGGATTAAGGCAATTCCGGGCCCTGAACCTACATTATTTAAAAACCCACTCCCCTTTGCAAATTCTCGATTCATTTATGATGCAATTATAAAGACATCAATGAAAGTTTAGCCTACTAGTGTGAAACATCCGTATTATTATGTTTTTCCCTTGTAATCAACGTTTGAATTAGGAAGAAATTTATATACAACAAATTAAGATGCATACTTGGCAAAAAAACATTAAAATTCAATTATTCCCCTTTTACGCTTTAGTGCTGCTTATATTTATTTACATGTGACATCTGAATTTAATTATTGTCAATTTTTTTGTTCGGTGGTATCATTTATTGCGAGCAGCGATTCCATTTGAGAACGATCAACGTTTGTACTGTCCTCTTTTGATTTTGACGAAAATCGCTGAAAAAGTTCTCTACATGAAAATAACTCAACTCTTATTTCTTCAGAATAGCACCGTTCACCGTTTTCTATTTTTATTTTTTTATTTTCTTAAAACCTCAAATTTTCAAAGTGCTCGTTCTTAAAAACTACTTAACCGATTTTAATGGTTGATCGCGCATATGAAAGGGAATAGTCTCTCATTTATATAATTAAATTTTGTTGAAGAAAAATGGTTTTTTCGGAAAAATGTCACGTTTGGTGACCCTTGACACAAGGGGTCACCATTTTTTGAATATTTGTGTAAAGTCGACATGTACAGATTTAGTTTCATTTAATTTTGTGCGCCATTTTTTTCTCTAGTTGTATACTTGCTCTATGGCGGTTTATAATTTCACTGTTGTATCTGAGTTATTGTCATCTATTGCCATGATAGCTGCATCATGGGCGAAAGTGGCTATCGTGTTGTTTTGTGGGATTGGAACTTCTCGGGTGTATAGTAAATGCAGAAGTGGCCAAGTACACTTCCTTGTGGAGATCCTGCTCTTATTTCCTTAAGCTCAGAATATTCATTTTCTTGCTTGAGTAGTAACGATACAGTATTATGCTGTATCGTTAAGGTAGGATTAATTTGAGTTTGTAGATTAAACCTTCGTGCCAAACCTTGTCAAAGGCCTGCGCTACATCAAGGAATACTGCGGAACAAACTTTTTACTCTTCTAGTCTTCTCAATAATATTATGGTTATTCTATGCACTTGATTAATAGTTGAGTGCTGCTCACTGCGAAAACCAAATTGGTGATTCGGAATTAGGTTATATTTTTCAATTATTAGTTTGAGTTTTTTTAATAGTAACCTTTCAAAGGGAGGCCTATATGATATTATTTGATGTGGCGGTTTTCCTGGTTTGGGAATCATGATAACCTCAGCCACTTTCCAAAGTTTTGGCACATATTTTAACCTGATTGCAGCGTTTTTAAAATTAGTTAACTTCACCGTAGCGTTTCTCGATAGCTGCTTTAGCAAACCCTTCAGCTTCGGCATGATTGGCCTTTTCAGAGTTTTAGTTGCTTTATAGAGCGAATAATCCGTATTACCTACTGTCATTCGTCAACTTACTTAAGTAGAAATTAACTGACTCATTTTTTAATTTCTGAATATCTCTTGTTAATTATTGAGTAAGATTGTTTAGTCTTTTTTTGTCTTGTGGAGCTTTAGTGTGGTGCCACTTTTTTGTGGATTTGCACTTATCTCTAAACAAATTTCTAATTTCTATTGGATAGTTATTTCCTTTTAGCCTCGATTTGATTTCTGGAGTACTTTCCATGCTGATTGTTGAATATCCATAATGAACTTTTCAACTTCTATGTCCAGTTGATCCATAGTTTTTAAAGGAACTTTCAAAAGTACTCTTTGTTCAAGGTGTACTTTGAAACTTTCCCGGTCCGTATATTTGTTGGTTAATAGTGGATTATTCCCTTTTTAGATGATATACTCGCTTAGAGTTTGGACTATTGGAGAATGATCTGAGCTCATATCTATTGGCTTTCCTTGACTTTCATAAAATTATTAGAAATATTTTTGGTTATAAAAAAATCGATCAGGTCAGGTATTTTTCCTGGGTCAGTTGGCCAATATGTTGGTTTTCCAATAGGGTAGGGGTTAACCGTCTATAGCCATGACTTTTGTGGACTATAATCCAACCTTGTAACTATGTAGAGACCACCAAATGTGTCTAATATACACTGGCAACGTTTTAAATAATCGGCTAAATACTAGAGACGAGTGGATTACACTATACATATACTACAATTTGCAATGAATAAAACAGAAGGAAAAAATACCCCAGGTGGTACACGAATGGAAACATTGGGCAATCCAATCTCTGATGAGACTGGCTCTAGGGATTCTCGGGGGCCGATCCTTGCATACATAAAATAACAAGAATATGGAAATAATAAGCAACCTGTTCCAAATGCGAGAAAGGGTTACTAGATACATATCCTGAGAAAACTTTTAATTTCTCATCTGAAAATCTTAACACAGAGCAATTCCAAAATAATATGGGCGCAATAGCAGCACCCAATAAGCAGGTATAACATCCTCATAGTGAAACATTTGTTCTTGAAAGTTGTGCTTAAGAAAAAGAGCGAATGTTATACAAACAATGGCAAAAAGTAACTGATGAGTAAAATCAGCAAAGCATTATTATTCTCAATTTACAACAACAAATTGACGAACTAAAAAATGAAATGCAATTAAATCAGCATAAAGCTCAAGCTAAGCGATCAATGAAGCAGAACTAGAATACCAAATTTAATGTCAACAATGGTAAATGTCAAACACAGAACCAAAGCACCAATTATAATGTTAATAAAAACGTTGAATATCAAACCGATGCGGAAGACCAAAGATCATAGTATAAAAAGACTAGGAAACCCTCCCCTTTCTTTATATACGGTACTTTTGCATAACACGTAGAAGAATAGAAACCGGCCCATTAAAGTTAAACTATTTGCATATAATTTGTACGCAAAATATTTACGTATATATCAAAGGAACCCTATATAATGCATCGGGGGGACCCAATTTTTATATCATATTTTTGTACTGAATGAATCATCATTATCATTGGGAAGACTTAGCTAAAGAAACAGAATGGATTCGTGCTAAGTCTAGGAAAAATAAAAAGAGAAGAATATGATGAAATAATAATGAAATGCATCGAGTCAGACGAAATAATTTGCCAAATGATTAAGTAACACAAAACGCCATACAGAATTTGTTTATGTCGAGTATAATTTTATTATAATTAATTTATTTTAATTTTTATTTTATTTGACACATCAAGCTCAAGAATTCGACAAGTAAAGTTTTATTTTAGTATTTTCAACAAAGTTACAATTTTAGTACAGTAGCCATTATGATTTAGTACATAAGTAGATTATACCAATTTTGATTTAGTACAATTATAACAGATTTGAATTTAATGTTGATTAACAGATGTCGCCATCAACTGTTTAAACAACAATAAAATGTCAAATATTAATAATTAATTAATTGTTATAAATCAAGATAATTATAACCTATAATGCTAATTATGAACACATAATAATATTTTAAATATTATTTTAAACACTTCAGATAATACTCGGCTTACAAATACTACGGTGCCAGCTGATTAATTATATAAAACAAAGTGCTCCTATTGTATTTGTGTAAAGAAATAGTTTTGTGAATAAATTAACTTATTATTAAATGGTTTTGTATGTGTTATTTGTGTATATTCTTAACAGAATAAATAATACACCGTCACCCCACAAAAATCACAAGCATTTGATCAAAATACTCAGCCTCAAAAGGTTGAGACAAACATCAAAAAAGATACAAAAATGCCTCCCCCACCACCTATCATAGTATATGATGTTAAAAATTATCACGCGTTCTATGATATAATTAAGGCGAGTGTTTCAGAAGAATAATTCATCACTAAATTGATGAATCAAAATAAAATTAGCATCAACGTAAATAGCGGAGATGCATATAGAAACGTAGTAAAAACTTTGAGCGAAGGTTCATTTATCTTTCACACGTATGAAAATAAACAAGAAAGGCCAATCAGAGTCATGGCGATAAGAACTTACATCATACATGTAGCCCAGAACGAATCAAAGATGAATTATCATCAAAACAATTTAAAATAATCAGCGTAATGAACAAAATTAGCTGGAGAAATAAAAAGAAGCTAGACATGTTTGTACTAACATTCAGCTGTGACGCAAATATAACTAAAATTTATAAGATCGCTAGGTTATTGGGTTGCAAAGTCGAAATTCAACCACTTAGAAAGTCTAAACTAATTCTACAATGCAAAAGATGTGAAGCATATGAACACATGCAAAAATATCGACGAAGTATTGTTGCAAAGAAAATTCAGAAAATTAAAATCCAAAGGATGAATAAACTCAAAAGTATGGTCAGGCAAATCGATACGAGAGGCAGACAAAACAAAACAATGGGCAACCATTTGGCCGCCAACTAAGAGCTGAAAATGTTATATATGCCGAAGCAAGGAGAGGCGTAGTCAATAACCCCCAGCAAAAAAAGATAGATGTATAGACATCAGTCAAACATTACAAGATATTCTCATGAAATTAACAAAATTTGATGAGAGGCTTTAGAATCCTATTTCCATCGTGCATTCCAAATTTCATCAAAATTGGCTAATTGACCTTCTTGGCCTTATTCCAGAACTTTCAAAATTGGAACCAAAATCGGTTAAGAAACAACCGAGTTTCATCCTAATTTGCTATATTTCGAGACCTTCTAAATATGTACTAGAAATTTAAACAATAACCTCTCTCCAACGAACCCGGACACCTCACTTGGGCGGACAATATTTTTGGTTCCGCCATTGTCCGTCAAAACTATGTACGTTTCACTATAATACAAAAGTAATACTAAATATCAGAGTTAAAAATACCTCAGTGCACGAAGTGTCAAGGTTATAACCACACACACAGAAATACTGAGGGCGGGACCCACGATTTGTAATATATGCTGGAAAGCACAAGAAAGGAGTACAATAAATACAAATATTAGAGCCAAATGTATAAGTATGAGGTAGCAAAGCAACTCCAAAAAATTCGAGGCCGTACTAGAAAGCAACCGCAAGGTCAAGGAAAGCTAATAAATTTCCGCAAACATCGAATGCTAATACACGAAGCTCAATGCCAATAAATACAAGAGGAAAATATTCGCCCAAGCAATTAAAGGGGGATTCCAGAGACCGACATATTTTTAAATTCAGAAAAAAACGACTTATTGCTTATTTCGGAAAGCCCGTTTACCAAATACTCTTATGTCAAAATAAGGGGATTTCATTTGGGGGAATTGAAGTCGGAGGATAATGCTAAACGGTGACATTTTCGAGAGTCTGTTTTCGAGATTATTATTTTCGAGCTGCACGGCGCTTCAGACGAGCATGGCGCTTATAATGTTTGGAAAGTATTATATATTGTGATAATTGACAGAAAATCTTATCTTATTTTGTAACTGCACCCTTTTGGAAATTATATGAATTAATTTTCTCGAACTAATGCGTTTTGTATAGAACTAATTTACATACACCATGGACATGTTTTTTTATTCGATTCATACTAAATCAATTTAAAACGAAACTGGATACTAGAATAGCTAGAATAGAAATGAACAATATCAAATCGATAATATTATTATTTCTGTTATTCAATGGAATAAACAATAATTTGATTAAAATAATCTCTCACCAACGAATTATAGGTGGCAAGTGTTCAGAACCTGGAGAATTTCCTTATCAAGCTGCATTATTTTTATATGTGTCCAAAGTCAATGATGGAAACTCTACATCTTTTTGTAGTGGCTCACTAATAACCACCAAATTTGTGCTAACAGCTGCACATTGTCTAATAGATTGGTAAGTGAATTTTTGGAAATGATTTTTTGTTATAATAATTTAACGAAAATATTCTTATACTCGTTTATAGTTGGAAAGCTCAAGTAGCTCTTGGCGTGAAATCAATTCACAATATTAGCCAGAGTAGTATTGTGGTCGAATCAACAAATATTCAACCGCATAAAAATTATGAATCCTATGGTATCAATGATATAGGACTTGTGGAATTACCGGAACCTATTAAACTAAGCAATGAAGTGAAAACAATAAAATTACCGTTAAAATCGGAAAGGCATACAACTTATCTTAATCGCAAAGCAATAGTTAGTGGATGGGGTCTGGTTAATGCTAGGGAAATGACACCAAGTGATTTATTAAAAACATTAAAGGTTGTCGTAAAAGAAGATCTGGAGTGTTCTATGTTTAAATTTGATCCCAATCAAATGATTTGTGGCAAAGGAAAATGTGGTCGTACATGCAAAGGTGATGCAGGTAGTCCATTGGTAATTAAAAGTTTGGATAAGACGACGGTAACACAAATTGGTCTTGTTTCGTTTAGTACTAAAAATTGCTTGAAAGGAGTTCCCAATATTTTTTCAAGGATCACTCATTACTTAAACTGGATTGAACGAAATTCTGATTATAAGTTTTAGAAATAATTTTTGGAAAATAAAATCTATATAAACCGGAAGGGTTTCTTGTGTAATTCACTCGATTATGCTCGATTTGAAACAATCACATATTTTAAGGGAAATTGTGATATTTGTGCCCTACTTGCATTTGAATCATTCGATTATTTCTACACAATTGATAGAAAATTCAATTTGATTGATTGAAAATCACATGCCACTGAAAAACCAAATGAATGACAATTGGAGTGTTTTTTTTTTATTACACCGGAGAGATCAGAGAGATATAAAAAAAACTTTTGCGACAGAGAAATAAATAGTTTGACGTTCAAAATGGTGAACGTTATAGATTGAGACGACAACAATGTGAAATTAATTTTTTAAAGTTTATTGTGTAATAGCTAACGTTCATTTTAAAATCAAATATAATCATTGCTATCTTCACTCTTGATTTGTGCTGCCACCACCTTGTCGGTGGTTGGTATTGGAATAATAATGTATGAATAGAGTAAAGGAGAATGTGTAAAGAAACAAGAGAAGGAGAACAGTAAAAACTAACGGAATGTATTGTAATAAAAAATTGAAATTGTTAAGGTTTGTAAAATAAAGAAAGAAATACACTCCCGAGCAATTAAACCGACTCAAACCTTCAGCGCTCATAGAAAGGCGAATTATTTTAAAACGGCTTAACCGATTTTTACAAGACAATATTTTTTTGAAAGCCTGATACCATCCATGAACTGGCGAGTGGTTCGAGCTATGTGATACCGGGCATTGTAATGCATCAATAAGAAATCTTCCCCTACATATATCATGCGCTTGGTACTACATGATCCACGAGAATGTTCTTGATATATCGTTAAGCGGTCAGGCCTCCTCTACGGCCTCCACCAGGTACGAAAACAAGATCAGCTTTACCTTCAAACGATATGCCAGCCCACACCATGCACGAACCGCCGCCGATTTAAAAGTTTAAATTGAGCTCTAAGAGCACTAAATATTTAATAATTTATGACGGATGGATTCAATTTATTCCTTTTATGAGCTTTAGATTTCTGATTTTTTAAGCTTAACACGCGACGATTAAACAACGGCTCACGTGCTGACAAAACTACAGCCGACCGAGGAATAAATTGTTCAATTGCCGAATTCGTTATTTTAAAAAACTGATCAATATAAGCGCCCAAACATATCTGTCATATATTGATCCCAACTAATCAGCGGAACACAATTAGTTGCTCCTCGTTCGGGCAGACTTCAGGATAAATTAACTACAAAGACCGTGTCAAATCCACCAATTTTTAAAACAAAAGTTGGGAAAAAGGAGATTTTCAGTGGGGCACATTGTTACATTTATAATAGTGAGTCTGAATCGGAATCCAACAACACTACAGTACCAGACAACAATACATCTGGAGAACGAAAATTTTCAACAATGTATGATAATAATCATCAAGCTACGGTAGAGGACGTAACCTCAACTTATATCGCGACCACGTGTTCATCTACGCGTGCTTTCGAAGCCAACCATCAATTGAAGATGAGTGACGAGGAGAAGAAACTTAATTCAAAAGACTGTAAACCTCCCTCCCAATCCGACTGCCGCGTTTACCGAGGACCAATTCACAACTTTGATGGATCGAGTGTTTAGAACACAGGTGCGTCCAGCGTATTCTTATGGTGAGGGTGTTTCCCAAGGTAGACCGATTGGTAACTTTGCGTATTGTAGTAGCCGGTTTGACGGCAAAAATTATGAGTATGTGGACGCATTTATAAACACAATTAGGATTTATAACGATGCGACAAGAATGTCTGATGCAAATGCGTTGTTAGGTTTCCACTGCTGCTGCAAGGTGAGGCGAGTGTCTGGTGGGAAGGTGTTAAGTCATCTGTAAAGTCATTCAGTGAAGCCACAAAACTTTTGAGATTCCCTTTTCGTATAATAAAGCTTCCTCATATGATTTACCGAGACATATTTTCGACAAGGCAAATGGACCACGAACGTACGGACAAATTTCTAAATAAAATTCGTGCTCTATTTGCATTACTCCCTGAAGGAGATTTATCCGAAATTGGACATGACATACGGTTTGTTATTATTCAAAATACAAACAAAAAAAAAAATAAAACGCGATGATTTCGATTCGTTCGAGAAGTTATTAATTCTCGCGCGAACAGAAGAAACATTTTATTTGGAGAAAGAACATTGTCGATCGATGAAAGTTGTAGCAACTTGAAAAAGGGCACTTTGATGGCAAACAATACAAAACAGCTGGTAATAGTGAAAAGTCTCAAGTAACAAACTCTAATGTACAGTCTCACGTCATTACTTCCAAAAAGGAATTCGAATGCTACAGATGTGGGAAAAGGGATTTATTCGTTCTAATTGCCCGGATTGCAAGTTAAAACCTTCTTTTGAGAAAGAAATGATGAATTGAGTAAGTTTCAAGTTCGTCCAATATTTTCCATTTCCATTTGCGGTGTAAATGGAAATTGATAGATACCGCTGCGAAATTATCAGTAGCGAGTGGGTCATTATTTGAAATTCTAACAAAATAGGGAATCAGGTTTCAAACAATGTGGATGAATGTAAAATTAGCTGACGGTTCTCATAAACTGGAATCGATACAGATGTGCACAGTTGATGTCGGTGTGAAGGGCCGTTGCATTCCCATAAGATTCGTTGTTTTTCTAAAATCCACAGAAACACTCCTTGGAATAGAGTTTTTATTGGATGCGGGAATTCATTTTGGATTTTAGAGAACTTTGTATTGCAATTCGAGAACGCCACAAAATAAAATCGTTTCTGAATGTTCAAGTAATTTGTCCTATACTGATCAGGTCGTTTCCCTGTCAAATGAAAGAGATACGAAGACAAGTGCTGAATTATTGCTTGATATTGTAATGTCTGATCCAGAGTCAGAAATGGTACGACCTGAAAGTACAATTATACGTATAGTAATAATTTTAATGGAAAGAAAGTGTGATATCTTCAATGGATATATCGTCTATGGAATTGAGTCTTAGACCAGAAGAGGAGTATAGACTTGATGATGACCAAAACCTGATAGTACAGAAACTCTTGGAGAGATTTGAGATGACTTTTGCTGCAGGGGGAGATCCAACCGGATTTGTTGAACATCATATCGAAAAATCCTCCGAGCCGAATTGGATCAAATGTTGAAAGACGATATCATTGAACAGTGTGAATCACCATGGGCAGCTCCCGTAGTGTTAATTCAAAAAACAGATGGCTCTTATCGCTTTTGTGTGGATTATCGCAAACTGAACTGGGTGACTGTGTGTGATAAGTCCCCCATGCGAAGAATTGACGATTTACTCCACCTTGCCAAGCGAACTTTGTTCTTGTCAAGAATAGATTTGAAAAGCGGGTATTGGCAGGTCCCATTTTATCAACGCGATAGAGACAAACGGCATTTATGTGTGTTTATGGACTATACCGATTCAAGCGTATGCCATTCGGCGTGAAAAACGGTCTTTCTACCTTCCAGAGACTCATCGACCGTATGAAGGCCGAAATATCTGGAGTGACGATTTTTGAATACCTGGATGATTAATTTGATCATTATTTCAGATTCGTTCGGGGATCATCTGAAAAATTTGGAAATCGTCTTCAATCAATTAAACAAATTTGGTTTGCGCGCTAATCGTAAGAAGCGTTCGTTTCTTCGGGACACAATCACCTATTTATTTACAAAATATTGGCGATATCCAATCTCCCTGTCCCTCGAAATGTTCGCCATCTGAAGATATTTCTTCAAACCTGTAGTTGGTACAGGAAATTCGTACCCAATTTCGCGGAGAAATCTAGGGTCTTGAGTGCCGGGACAAGCAAATGTGATGAGGAATCTGAATGCGGTGTGTTCTATCCAGGTGGATTTCCCATCTGAATCTCCATCCACGATCCGGCATCAAATAATTAATTGTTTTGAAACCCATGATCATCCCGATGTCCAAAACTGGATGGATCGTGGTTACATGATGTCGTGTGGAGTTTTGTATCGATTTAATCCGGGAACTGATTCCGAGAAGCCACAGTTACTTCTCCCAACTGTGAATCGATTGGAAACTCTGAGGGCATTTCATGATGATCCTAGCGGTGGTCATTATGGAGTGTACAGGACTTACCAAAAGATTAGCCATCGATATTTTTGGCCTGGTATGCGATTGCAAATTTTGGCTTGTATAAAGAACTGCGCTGAATGCCAAAGGTACAAACCATCGAATTTACAACCGACTGGACTTCTTCGTACCCCAGTCCTCAATCAGCGGTTTGAAGTAATTTCCATTGACCTTTTTGGCCCGTTGGTTGAAAGTAAGGAGGGTTTTCGTCATGACTCATGATAAACCAATTGAAAGGTATGATTGACAGCTGTTTCAAATTCGTCTTTTCTTGCGCAAGTCGTCATTCGGTGCGATAAAATCACGAGGCTTCGTTGTTTTCACAAAAACTATCGCCGCAAAACAATTCGATTTGTTTTTGTTTGCTATGAACTAGCGTTTATAAAAAAAAAGTATAGCACCGATCACCGAATGACGTAATTTTTTAGTGAAAGAGATAGCAATACAGGCGCTTGATCATACCTCTTAAATTGGTTTATCATGGGTTTTCGTTGGGGGTTTTGATCGTTGAGGATACGCCAACACGACAAAAATAAATTTCAATTTTTTCATCCAATTTCGAGCTTGACTTATTTGTTTTACAATATGGTCCGGGAGCAACATTTCACTCGCACATCGAATTACCTTTATCAATTTCATGCAAGTCACCATAAAAAACTATATTTAAATTGTTGTGTAAAAACTAATGTCTGGAAATAATGGATTTTGTGGAACGATTTATTTATTTCCTAATTATTAAGGCGTAATATGCACATTTGAAATATTTTGTTTGTCCAATTTGGCTTTCTGTAATGGATTCTTTAAAATCGACAATCATATATCTGCTAATTATTAATTCAAATGCGCTTTTAATTGGACGCAATCGAATTTTTGGCGGTAGGTCTACAGCCCCTCAAAAATTTCCGTATCAGGCTGCTTTATCATTAACAAAATATAATCAGTTGGATGGAAATTTTTCATCTTTTTGCGGTGGTTCACTAATAACCACTAAATACGTGCTAACAGCAGCTCAATGTCTCGTAGATTGGTAAGTGGAGAAATGAATAAATATTTTATAATTTTAAAAAATAATTTATTCATTTCGTTTAGTGTGAATGTTGAAATAGGCCTTGGCACGCATTCATCCGACCACGTTGAGCGCAGCATTATTTACATGGAGTCCAGTGATTTCCGGTCGCACGAACGTTTTCATACATCGGTGAGAGGTAAAAATGATATAGGGCTTGTAAAATTACCTGAAACGGTTATACTTAGTGAAAATATAGCTATCGTTCAATTGCCTCTGAAAACGGAGGCGACAGTAAATTATTATGGATACAAAGGGATATTTAGTGGATGGGGTGTGGCGTCCGGTACATATAAATTAAGTCTAAAGTTAAAATCTTTACATGTGAATGTAATTGGTGGCAAAAATTGTACTCATTTTCATGTTCAAACACGTGGAATGATATGCGCCGTAGGAGTAAATGATGGTCGTGTATGTCAAGGTGATGCAGGTGGTCCGTTGGTAACACGCAATTCAGATGATACACTGACACAAATTGGAATTCTTTCGATTGGTGATAAATACTGTTTGGAAGGAGAGCCCAATGTTTATACAAAGATCACTAAATTTTTAACCTGGATTACCCATAATTCTGATTATCAAATTAGGAACTAAACATTTGTAAACATTTTGACGATACAAAATTTGTGTTGCGAAACAAAGAAAATGTCTTTGTGCGATTTAAATTCTTCGCAATAAAAGAAAAAAATTAAATATTTGATTTTTTAAGATAAATTTCACAATTGGAAGTTCTTTCGGCACTTAAAATTTTTCACTGAAATGACGTAATTTGGCAGATAAGCTCAGTATGCAGCTCGAGCTAAGATAAATTTCCCATACAAATTTGACATAAAATTTAGCTAGCTAAATAAAATAATTTTTTTTTAGCTGACAATTTCGCTGTGCGGTATGTACCTTTGCGTGAAAAATTTGAAAAAATATCAGTTGTTTCATTCAAATCTAGATTGCGCCACTATAAATTCTCCAAACGTTTTAGCCGCAATTTATCTCACAAGGACAGTAATTTGAAGATAAATTTTCACGGTTTTGAATTTTGATTCATTTTATAATCGAAGTAGCCACAAAGAGTAAAATTAATTTATTTTTATACCTATAAAGAAGACAGAAGTCCAAATGGCCGACCAACACATTACGAAGTCGAGTATTTAGAGGATTATTTGAACAGAAACTTCATTCAAAAACAAACGAATAATAGTCAAACAAAATCAACAAAATTTATCTCTACACAAATTATTAGTTTGATGATGTATCTGTAATTAAATGGAGACTTGTGGAGACCGCGCTAAAATGTATCTTAGCTCGAGCTGCATACTGAGCTTTACTCGTCGTGAATTTTTCCATCGAAATTTAAGATATGGTCCCTACTCATGTAGAATTTTTTTGTCAGTAGATGTCACTACTAATGATAAAATCTTCTCTGCAAAGTTGGTATTGTGTAAACCAGGAAACTCGTAATACAACAAGGCCTAAGCTTTCAATCGAGAAATTTTATAAACTCGCTAAAGTATGCTTTGGTTTTAGGGGTCGAGTATATGAGACAGAATAGACGTCATGCCATTCATCAATAACGTGAAGCAACCATATGCAAAGTTAGTACAAATTTGGTTGCCCGCTTGTGAACATCAGTAAGAAAAAGGTACCAGAAGTGTTGAAATGAGAATCTCCTCCTGGTATGCCAAGTATACCTTATTCAGCAGCCCTGGAAACTGGCTAGGATGCAATGGACCAATCATTCATTAATCTGAAACAAAATTGATTACAGAAACGAATACTACTTAGAGGAAATAATAACAATTGCAATCCACAATAAGCAAGAATGCACAGAAATTACGTCAAAATCATATAAGGAGATTTCAATGCAAAAATTGGAACAGACAACACCCCGACCTAATAACCATCATGGGTAAAACTGCTTTAGATTCTGTGCGAAACAAAAATGGAGAAATACTCGTCGGCTTGTGTAATATGTATCACAAATCATAGGCGGCAGTAAATTTTCACACAAAACGTGCATACATATACACATGGGCATATCACCGAATGGCAGAACAAAAAATCAGATGTATCACGTATCGTGAATAAGAAATTCCTCACATCTTCTACAAGGTATCAAAACAATGAGGGGCGTAGACATACGCAGCGATCACCAACAGTAACAGTAACGGCACAATTTGAAAGATGCTGAAACGGATTGAAAGATGCTGAAGCAAGAAACATCTCCATATTGTAATGAAGCCACCAGTATACAACTAAAATGGAATCAAACTGAAGAAAGCCCTACATCAAGACTGCTACGGACTTAGTCGGCTACCTAATATGGAACAGATAATATAACCGTCGAAATATTCAAAGGAAACTCATCTCATCTATCCAAGACGTGTGGAATTCTGGCGAAATACCACAAAAATGGAAGGAAGGCTTGACACAATCCCCAAGAAAGGTGACCTAAGAGAATGCAAGAACTGGCGAGGAATCTCCCTACTCAATACAACGATAAAAATACTCGTAATGATCATCCTTGATAGAATCTCTACTTGGCTAGTTGCAGAACTAAGGCAAAAAATATCCTCCTAACGAACCGAGTTACAAACTAAGTAAAGGCGTGAATTATCTATACTAGCAAAATCTTTAAAGCAAAACTATTAAGTTTTTGGTGGAGAGTAACAATTCACAAAAAAAAACTAAAAGATCATAATCGATGGGATCCCATACCGATTATAAGGGAAATAAAGGAATAAGAGGCACCACTAGCGGTTGGACAGCAAAACGTCGGCGCCACAGTGTTGTGTACGGATAAATTAATACTATTTAAAAGATTCAAATAATTCCGAGGGGTAGCCGAAATTTTGGAGTATATCGAAATTAAAGTCACCTGATATATACATTTAATCGAATCTACAAGAGAAATAACTAAACAAACTTTCTAAGTCTACAAAGAATTTTTTAAATTGGGCATACGACATCTTACTAGTTTTTGGAGGGTTATAAACGGTACCGAATTAGATTTTATGACCATTTATGAAAACGTTGACAAATAAAAACTCTTCATCCAATACTAACAATTCTGAAATAGAAGAAGGTATGGTAACTAATCTAGCTTTAATATGATCACCTATACTATTCGGCCTTTCGACATTCGGCCTTTCGACATTCGGCCTTTCGATACATTCGGCCTTTCGTTATTCGGACTTTCGACCCATTTGGCTTTTCGACATTCGGCCTTTCGACACCTTCGGCCATTCGGCCTTCCGATCTATTCGGCGTTCAGCATTTCGACATTCGCCCTTTCGACATTCGGCCTTTCAACATCGAACGAATATTTGGGACTACATAGACTTTGAACGTTTAAACTTACTACAAGCGACATAACCAAACTAAAAATCAAAACTTAGCGTAAACACGACGTGGGCGTAATTGATACGCAATACTTACAAATAAAATCAAGAAACGTTTCATCCAGCTCCAAAATGAACCTCAATCACTGGAAATTTAACCGTAGAGGTAGAGCCCAATTTATGCCCCAAAAAAATATTAATTTTTTATTTTCGTACTAAGGCTTCCCTAAGGCTACTATGTATCCCGAATTCGTTCTACCATTATAGGCTAGAAAGAGATAGAAAACGAAAAGCAACCAATAGAAACGATTGATGGATTGAACAGACAGCTATTAAAAACAGGAAAATCAGTATTACCTTCTTGTAAAGTAGCAGATTTCAAGTAGCTGACGAGTTTGGCCTAAAACCCTTGTTGAGAATTTTAGGCTAATACCTCTACATGTGCAATTAATGTTGCAAAGAATGTTTGTGTTACTTTATCAACTGAGTATTCGATGTTGTATCTAGTTAATGTTGGATATTATTGATTATAGATCAATATAACTATCTGTCCAGCTAATGAGGTGAAGATCTAATGAGTAGAAGTGTTTGTATCTAAATTGTCGGATTTAAGTTGATCTGATTGTTTTTGGTTCAGTTATGCATTGGTTGTTGCTATATATTTAGTGTATGAGTTGTTGTTGTTTATGTCAAGTTGGGTTGTAGTTGGCTTACCGCTGGTGGGGGCCAATTCTGTATTTTAGTATTTCGATAGGTAATTTTCTAAATAACGAGTAGTTGATAACTTACCTCTGGTGGGAGTTATCTCTGTAATGTCGGGTCCTAACTGGTATGCCTAGCTGTGAGTCGTGCGATAAAGCACAGTGTTAGTATATTAATCGGATACTTCAGAGGACAAGGTAGTCACTGGGAAAACGTATGCTTAACACGTATTGGTTTCCCTCTCCGTTACTAAACGGAGATTCGGTGCTACAATGTCTTAAAGCCTTATGAAGAATTGTTAGTAGGCTGTGTGAGAAGTTAATACTTACTAAAAGTTCTGCTTTAAATAGGTCTGCTAAATTCGAATTACCGATGATCTGCTACAACTGCGATTGATGATCTCTTGATGTATGGTACAATTAATAGATAGATTCAGAATCCAAGTTTTATTCAATTGATATATTTCGGTAGGAACTTCTTTTTTTAATTACACAATTACAGTTTCACAATTTTTTTTTACTATACTTATTTTTTTTATGGATTTGCTTTAAAATCTAATTTTCGGTAGCGCACGGATTTATGTATTATGTTTGAGTTTAATTTGAAAGTTTTTATTTTATTAAGCAGCGATACTTTTCTTTTTAATGATTGACTAAAAAACGTGTATACGTTCGCGCTTCGATCGATGGACTGATCAAATGATTTTAAAACTTTTAGTTTATATAGAAAAATTGTCCACATTATCCACCAACAACATTATTGTTTTTTTCTCATATTCTGATTTTTTTGTTAAATATATTTATTTTTATTTTTAAGAAAACTGAGACGCTACGTCCGTTAAAAAAATAATTTTTCTTTGGAAATTGCTTGATCGGTAATTTAATTCAGCTTGTGTGACTCTCGTGTTTCAATATTTTTATTTTTTTATAACTTTGATAAAAAAAATGCTTAGCTTACATTTTTCGCGTGTGAATATTTTTTCGCCTAAACGTCTACTGCTAAGATTTTTTATTATTGCTTTTGAATTAAAGATGTCACCAAAAATTATTTATTTGCTTAAATGTCGATCAAGTCCATATTAAATATATTACGTAAAAAAATTAATTTGTATGAACGCAACATTGTATGTATACGATATTATATTTATTCTTATCTTTTAATTGAGAAAAAAAAATGTTATTGTAGCGCGCGCGCGTAATTTATTTTGTTTTCGTGTTATCTTTATGTATATAGTTTTCTTTTTTAAATAGGTCAATTTTGGTTTATGTTTACTATTTTTTGTTTGTTGTTGCTGGGGATTCCTATATGGAATGTGGATTGTAATCTAATACGTTAGTTCTGTGTATTTATAAAAAAATGTGTACGTCTTATGTATTTTGTTTTAGAATTATGTATTTAGATTTTGTAAATGGGGCAAGGTTATACAACATACCTTCCTCCCTTGGGAAGTGAAAATTTCAGAAGGAAATTTTCACTTATCGAATGATATGTTTTTGTATGTCTAAGAATCTAACTTCATTTATTACTAATTTCTAATTCTATTGTTAGTATTATTTATTATTTTAATTTAATAAATGGAGAGTATCCTCTTGTTGAGATGTTTGTTGTTTCCGGTTGTCTGAGGAGTGTTGTTTTTGGATTACAGAATTAGCCATCTCAAACTTATTTGAGATTCACCTATCTTGTAAGATTAGGCTCTGATGTATTGTCGACCGCTTGTCGATTTTCCTCGGTTTACTTCTTGGTACTTTGCCATTTGTTGTCATCTGTTTTGTTTTGTTGATCCTGTGTTTTTGTTGTCTTATTACTTCTTTAATTGTTATTTTGTTTTGTTATTATGTTACTTTTTGGGTTGCTATTATGCTATAGTTTTAATATTTTGTTTACATTTGATTATTTTGTTTGTTTTATGCGTTTGTTTTATGTGTTTGTTTGATATTAAATATTTTTGTTTTGTTATGTTGTTCTTTTGACTGTTATTATGCTGCGGTTTGTTAAAATTTCTTTAGTTAATTCGTTTTATGTGTTCTTATTTTTGGATTAGATGATCATCACCATTTGTTTTGCCTTGTACTTCTTTTATGGCCGTGTTGTGGGTGTTTTGCCAGAGGACATCTTCTTCCATGTTGGGTTTTGGTTTTGAAATTGATTTTCCGATTGTTCCCGTTTTGTTATTATTTTTACTTTTTAGGTTTTTATTATGTTTTAGTTTTAATGTTTTGATTACATTTGTTTATTAGTTTCGTTTTATGTGTTCCATTCTGTATTATTTACTGCTCTGGCGCCCGCTATCCATCTGGCTGATGTTTTGAGTTGTGGTGTGACTGTGTTGTTATTCACAACTTCCGGAGTGCCTTGATCATCTCTCTCGTAGTTGTGAGCCCTCATGAGGTGGCGAATATACTTATTCTGTATTGTCATCTGTTTCGTTTTGTTGACCCTGTATTCTTGTTGTCTCCATTTTGTTTGTTTGTTTATATTATGTTTGTTAGTATGCTAATTCTTATCTACTACTGTATTGTCGGCCTTGCTGACGTCTAAATTAATTATATTCTTAATGTGCATATCCTATTGTATTTGCGAGAATTTCGTTTGTGAAAGAAAAATTTTGTTTATTTCTGTAGGAATTTGCCTTATTTATGGTATTGTTCTAATGTAAAAATGAAAATTGTGTTTTATAGAGAAAATGTGAATGATTTTAAGATTTTATGATTTCTACGTTTTGTTCTTTTGTTATCGGATTTTGTTTTTAATAGTATTTAATTTTTAGTAATTTAGTTTTTAATGCTTGGATTTAATTTTTAGAATTTAATTTTTAATAATTTAATTTTGTTTTGAATTTGCTTTTTTTTTTTTTTTTTTTTTTTTTTTTATTTTATTTTCGTTCTAAAGGTTTTCGTTAAAAAAAAAATTTTGTGTGTTAGTTGTAATTTGGAATTTTAATTTTTGTGCCGAATTGAGTTTTCTTGTTCTCTCATGTTTGTTAGTGATTTGGAGACATGAGGAAACAAGTTTTGTTATATACACAAAAACTTCTGTGTATATAAAAAAAAAAATTTACCTTACCCTACTCCCGTCAGTGGTATTGTTGGGCTGGCAACGTTTTGTATATTTTTGATTTGCGTTGGGCTGGCAACGGCTAGTGTATTTTTGGTTTGCGTTGGACTGGCAACGGCTTGTGTATTTTTGGTTTGCGTTGGACTGGCAACGGCTTGTGTATTTTTGGTTTGCGTTGGGCTGGCAACGGCTTGTATATTTTTGATTTTCGTTGGGCTGGCAACGGCTTGTATATTTTTGATTTGCGTTGGGCTGGCAACGGCTTGTGTATTTTTGGTTTGCGTTGGACTTTGAACGGCTTGTATATTTTTGATTTGCGTTGGACTGGCAACGGCTTGTGTATTTTTGATTTGCGTTGGGCTGGCAACGGCTTGTGTATTTTTGGTTTGCGTTGGACTGGCAACGGCTTGTATATTTTTGATTTGCGTTGGGCTGGCAACGGCTTGTGTATTTTTGGTTTGCGTTGGACTGGCAACGGCTTGTGTATTTTTGGTTTGCGTTGGGCTGGCAACGGCTTGTATATTTTTGATTTTCGTTGGGCTGGCAACGGCTTGTGTATTTTTGGTTTGCGTTGGGCTGGCAACGGCTTGTGTATTTTTGGTTTGCGTTGGGCTGGCAACGGCTTGTGTATTTTTGATTTGCGTTGGGCTGGCAACGGCTTGTGTATTTTTGGTTTGCGTTGGGCTGGCAACGGCTTGTGTATTTTTGATTTTCGTGGATTGTTCTTTGTTGCTTGTTGTTTGTATGATTGTGGTTATTTCTTGTGCTTGTTTGCTTGTAGGTTCTGTTATTGTTGTATTTTGATGCTTTATTGGACCCGCTCGGGTTTGGCCTACTATTCCATATCGGCGAGTCCATGCTCGTTTCCCGGTTGTTGTTCCTGTGTGTATTGTTCCTCATCGTGTAGTTGCGGCTGCGCTGAGATCACGTTGATTCTCATGTTCGCGAATTTTTCTTCGATACTACCATTCCCTGTCTGTGGTTTATTTTGTGTATTTTGGCTGGAGTTTTGGTTTCCTCTTAACTTACTTCTGCATTCGTCAAATGTGTGTCCAACTGTGGTTTTGCAGAATGAGCAGTATTTTGTTGGGCTATTTATGGTGTATTCCCGGTCTGGTGGTCGTCCATAATTGTTGTATGTGGGTTTGGCTTGGTAGTCTGTTTCGTGATTGTTTTGTTGCGCTTGGTAGCTATCTCTATACCCTTGGAAGTTTGGTTGCCTGAACATTTGTGTTTGTGGTGAATTGTTCAGTGTGTTATTTATTCCTATCCTATTTGTGTTCGTGTATAAGTTGCTTAATTGTGTCGGGTTCATGCTGTACCCTGTGTTATATTGGTTCGCTGGTTGTCGTCTGTTCATTTGGAATGGTGATCTGTTTTGTGACCAGATTCTTGACCTGCACATGTCGTATGTGTGGTTTGGTTTTTGACAATAGTTGCATATTACTGGGTTATTTTGCCATATTTTTCTGTTCGGTATGTTTTGGTAGTTCATTTGCAGTCTTTCGTTTATATTTTGTGGTGTGAATTCTCCATGTGTTATTTCCAGCATCCTCTCGATATCCTCAGTCTGTTCTACTATACTGTCTACATCTTCTGCTTTTATCGTCGCTATTTTTTCTTTTAGTATTGTGTTGTTTAGTCCCCTTTTGAATGATTGTACTGCTGTGATTTCTAAGTGCTGTGAGTATGTTTTGTCTATTGTTTCTAACTTATATTTTGTCCTGTATCCATTTTTGTAATTTTCCAGTGCTTCGATTACGCGTTGTCCGAAATTTCTTACAGATTCTCCGTACGCTTGTCTTACCTCTGTGAACTTTCTTTCAAGTTCGCTCAAAGTCCACACTTTTGTATACATATTATTTAGGGTTGATCTTAGCGTTTCGTAATCATTTATATCTCTGGATGTTATTCTTGTGTATGCATTACCCGTCAGTCTGAATTTAATTAGTTGTCCAAATATTTTCTTCTCTTCTTCTGTTGTCAGTGTGCCGTACGCGCTGTCTGCTAACCCTAAGAATCGTTTAAGGTTGACTGTCACGTCACCACTTCCTTCGCCGCTAAATTCTGGAACTATGCTTGTTATGTCTTGTTGTATTTCTCGTGTGGTTACCATTTTTACTGTTTCGTTTCTGTTTTGTATGATGACTCGTTGGGGTATTGTTACTAGTTCTTGTGGTTTTTGGGGTTGCGTTTCTTCTGCTTCTTTGGCTACTTGTGGTTGTATTTTCTTGTCTTTTTTTTCTTTTTGTGTTTTAGTTATTGGTTGATGTAGTTTTTCGGGTTGTAAAACTTCCGTGTTGTCAATTTCTTCAGGTGGTACTTTTTGATTTGATGGTTCTTGAATTTGTTTGTCTTCTTTATCTGTTTGTTTTGCTGCTTCGCCGATTTGTCGAGTTTTTTCTGTGTTTGATGTTGCTGCTTCTACTGTGTCTTCAATTTGTGGTGCAGGTTTCTCTGCTGGTTGTGCTTGTTCGTCGTCTTGGTTGGTCTCTTGTGGTCGTTCGTTTACTGTTCTCTCTTTTAACTGTGGTGGTATAACTGCTGCTTCTACTTTTTGGGATTGTTTGTTGTTTTCTTTGTCAGGTTGTTGTTGTCCTTCTACTTTCAATTTTGTGGGTTTTTCTGTTGTCTGTGTTGCTTCGTTAGGATTTTGCGTGGCTTCTGTTCCAGTTTCTTTTCTTTTGGGTTTGAGTTTAGTGTCTTTTATTGGTTCCTTTTCTGCTTCGCTGTTATTCGGTTGTGGTTCTGAGTCGCTGTTACTGTTACTTCGTTGGAAACGGGTGCGGTCGTCCCTAATTAATGATGGTAATCTTGGATTTGGTCTGGTTTGTACCGGTGAACGTGGTGTCTTCTGTGATTTTAGCTCGAATGGTGATTTATCTTTGTTGTTCATATATTTTGGATAGTACTCGTTTGTTTACGATAAACTTGATATTACAAACGTTAATTGTGTGTTTCAACTTTCTTGTATTCTGGAAAGTTGGGATTTATTGCAACCCTATGCTAAGCTCACTGTGATACCTTCATCATGAGTTTAACAGCCTTATTATTATGTTCGCTCGGTGCGAATAGATACATTTGTTAAATGTTTTAGTGTGTGCTCTGAAATAATGTTAAAACACGAAAAGAAAATTTCTTAATTGCTAACGCGGATGTCCTACGGAAACTTTACCTACAGCGCCATTTAATGTTGAGAATTTTAGGCTAATACCTCTACATGTGCAATTAATGTTGCAAAGAATGTTTGTGTTACTTTATCAACTGAGTATTCGATGTTGTATCTAGTTAATGTTGGATATTATTGATTATAGATCAATATAACTATCTGTCCAGCTAATGAGGTGAAGATCTAATGAGTAGAAGTGTTTGTATCTAAATTGTCGGATTTAAGTTGATCTGATTGTTTTTGGTTCAGTTATGCATTGGTTGTTGCTATATATTTAGTGTATGAGTTGTTGTTGTTTATGTCAAGTTGGGTTGTAGTTGGCTTACCGCTGGTGGGGGCCAATTCTGTATTTTAGTATTTCGATAGGTAATTTTCTAAATAACGAGTAGTTGATAACTTACCTCTGGTGGGAGTTATCTCTGTAATGTCGGGTCCTAACTGGTATGCCTAGCTGTGAGTCGTGCGATAAAGCACAGTGTTAGTATATTAATCGGATACTTCAGAGGACAAGGTAGTCACTGGGAAAACGTATGCTTAACACGTATTGGTTTCCCTCTCCGTTACTAAACGGAGATTCGGTGCTACAATGTCTTAAAGCCTTATGAAGAATTGTTAGTAGGCTGTGTGAGAAGTTAATACTTACTAAAAGTTCTGCTTTAAATAGGTCTGCTAAATTCGAATTACCGATGATCTGCTACAACTGCGATTGATGATCTCTTGATGTATGGTACAATTAATAGATAGATTCAGAATCCAAGTTTTATTCAATTGATATATTTCGGTAGGAACTTCTTTTTTTAATTACACAATTACAGTTTCACAATTTTTTTTTACTATACTTATTTTTTTTATGGATTTGCTTTAAAATCTAATTTTCGGTAGCGCACGGATTTATGTATTATGTTTGAGTTTAATTTGAAAGTTTTTATTTTATTAAGCAGCGATACTTTTCTTTTTAATGATTGACTAAAAAACGTGTATACGTTCGCGCTTCGATCGATGGACTGATCAAATGATTTTAAAACTTTTAGTTTATATAGAAAAATTGTCCACATTATCCACCAACAACATTATTGTTTTTTTCTCATATTCTGATTTTTTTGTTAAATATATTTATTTTTATTTTTAAGAAAACTGAGACGCTACGTCCGTTAAAAAAATAATTTTTCTTTGGAAATTGCTTGATCGGTAATTTAATTCAGCTTGTGTGACTCTCGTGTTTCAATATTTTTATTTTTTTATAACTTTGATAAAAAAAATGCTTAGCTTACATTTTTCGCGTGTGAATATTTTTTCGCCTAAACGTCTACTGCTAAGATTTTTTATTATTGCTTTTGAATTAAAGATGTCACCAAAAATTATTTATTTGCTTAAATGTCGATCAAGTCCATATTAAATATATTACGTAAAAAAATTAATTTGTATGAACGCAACATTGTATGTATACGATATTATATTTATTCTTATCTTTTAATTGAGAAAAAAAAATGTTATTGTAGCGCGCGCGCGTAATTTATTTTGTTTTCGTGTTATCTTTATGTATATAGTTTTCTTTTTTAAATAGGTCAATTTTGGTTTATGTTTACTATTTTTTGTTTGTTGTTGCTGGGGATTCCTATATGGAATGTGGATTGTAATCTAATACGTTAGTTCTGTGTATTTATAAAAAAATGTGTACGTCTTATGTATTTTGTTTTAGAATTATGTATTTAGATTTTGTAAATGGGGCAAGGTTATACAACACCCTGAAAAACTATAGGAAAGACCCGTTATTATGTGAGACCAACTCGAAAAATTGACTTAACTGAGCCAAAAGGTACCAACGTTAAACTTCTTTGGAATGGAGCCAAGTTCTATGGTCGGGCGAAAGTAATGTTGAGGTCAGTTCTAACTAAGCTGGGAAACTATAAAATACACAGTATGTGACAATCCACATAATATACCATAAAAATTACCGTTACCTTTATTTGGAAATTTCTAACCAATTTGTTTAGATTTCGGGACAAAATTAAGTTTCGACATCTGGGACTAAATACTTTGGAGCCGTCTATTGAAAAAATATTTCCATGTCACACAGCACGAAGTAGTGGAGAGTCTGTTCGTAGTTATACACCGATTGTCTTTTCTATAAGGTAGAAATACTAGAAGGATGGAAAGTTTTAATTTCTTCGATCTCTAAGTCACTTGTGGATAGTTTAATAAGACGAATTGTAGAAATAATCAAAAACCCAGGCGGACCAACAAAATATTAAGGGTGTCGGTTGCCGGTAACAAAAATGAATATAGTAAATATAAGTGGGGGTGCCTAATAATTTTGTCCATATACGCATATATTTATAGCTTTGAATTAACATAAAACAATGCTGTATAAATTAATTTTGGAAAAATTGTGTAAGCAAAAGGCGCAGCTATAGAATATTTTATGAAAAATTATTGAAATGATGCATGCCAATCATTTATATAAACTACTTATTTATAATAAATATTATCGCAAGCTATTTTTAAACTGAAGTACAAAAAAAAACGAAAAGCAAATGCAAATTTGTATTTCAAATGAATTTGTTGCTGCAATTTTTTTTTAATGCGAAATATTTTTGCCACATGCGGTGATTAAAACAATGAGGATGATAAGTACATCCCTTTTCAATTGGTTTTGATTCACTTATTTTTTGAAAGTGTTTTGATCGACCATCGCGTATCAGATAACGCTAAACGTGGTTACTACTAATGAGATGAATTTTGACGAAGTGTTCACATAAAATGATTTCGTTATAAACGCCGAACTGTTTGATAATATAATAAAGCAACTCTTCAACTAATATTTAAATAGGTTATGATATTGATTAATAAACGCAATAATAGATTTGGCAACAATGATGTCTGATTTATGTCTATACTCGTGTGTAAGTACAAAAACAGTAAATTATATGTCAGACTTATTGTGCTATATTTAGCGCTGTGCGACTACCGCTGTCTCATGCCAAACAAATATTACCCTTTAATTTATATAAATTTATATTTACGTACTGTAAAAAATCGATAAAATGTATAAACAAATTGGATATGTACAGTACATTGTACAAAAATAAATTATTCTCTATAGAATTGGTATAAAATAATCTTTGTTTTAGATCTTTGCCAGGTTAACATTACACCGAATTAATACATCATTATCATCATTGTGAGTCAAGATTCAGCGTTATCAAACTGACCCTACTAGTTTCGATCCCAAGATAACCTTTCATATTGACCTGCACAACCATAGAAAAATCTAAATCGTTTTATACGCTGAGGAGCCGTCCCCGACAACGAGATCTCACAGATCGCTGCTCTATTCGTTGCGAAATCACATTAAACCCCTGTTTTCGCGATTATACAAATCTCGGTATGTGCCATCATTATCACATCTAGGGCCAAATAACGAACGAATGTTTTCAGCCATCTTTCGTGCCCATCTGCCGCGGTTCAACTCTCATGCCACTTACGTGAAAACGAGCATGATCAAAACCCTGTACAATTTCAGCTTGTCGACATTTACTAGAGGACACAAAGAGTGGTGAGTGTACTTTACCAGACATCAAATATTTTATTTTGGACCCATTGATTCTGAGATCAACGTAACCTGAAGATTGTACTAGCGAATCAAGTAATTCCTTGACATAGTTGCAATTCAGCAGGGACAAATAAGCGTCTATATATTGAACGGAATGAGAGTTTCAGTAAAAATATTTAGCATGTTACAAATCTTATTTTAAACCTATTCACGAATTAAATCATTTTATTTAATTGTTAAAAAATATATTTTCATTTTCCAAAAAAATATAAAATTTTGTTATTTAAATGTTTATTGCCTTAGTCGCGTTACGTCATTCGACGTGAAATTGTTGTATCACTTCAACTTTAAATTGATTCTCTTAGTCGATCGAAGTGATAATGTAAGAGAATGCGATGTAAAAAGATGTTGTTTGTCACTGCAAACGACGATTGTCGCATGTCGCATCGATCGACTAATTTGATTGTCGGTACAAGTGGCAAGTGATACGACTAAGGGAATAGGGGTGTAAATAGATTGAAATATCCTGAAAATGTTTTATGAAAGATTGGGCTCCATGATGTTGGCACCTCATCAAGGGAATTTTGAAAAAAAAAAAAAAAATGGTTCTAATAGGTCATTAATTGGTCATAATTGGTCAGATCGTTTCGCTTTGGCAATCAAAACAGCAACTTGTACAAAACAAAGCCAATTGCACCAAAAGTGCAAAACAATGACGCGTCCTTAGAAAAGTTATCCTTAATAACAAAATCAATTTTACCAAAATATTGAACCAAATAATAAGCATTTGTGCCTTTGCAACCAAAACAAAAACATTTCCAAACTTTAATTATTTTATTTTAAGCAACACAGTTCATTCCAATGCACTGAACAAAAAGCAAAATACGGCACCAAACTATTTTATTGTCTCTCTCCTCGCACCGAACTTCTTACACTTGACGTTTGTTTATTTCTCCTCTATAGCTTTTAGCTCTATGATACATGTATATTAAAATCACACACCAAACTACATAAAGCCTCTTGTGTCGATTATATATAAAACCAAAACCAACAATAATTACAAGCCTGACTACCACCAATATTATACATTTATTTTTCGCTTATACATGAAAGTATTGGTGATCGGATACACTATATAAATTGTAGACAAAACAAAACATACAAAGTTTACCACCAATTAGAGGTGGAGAGCTATCGATATTTTGCACTATCGATAGTTTCCGATCACCATTGGTTTTGATGAAATTCAGCATGCACAATGGAAATGGGATTCTAAAATTATTGTTGGATGAAGTTTTGGAATATGGATATTTAGGAGGGAACTTGGCCATTTCTTGTCCGATTTTGATGAAATTCAGCATGCACGATGGATGGAAAATGATTTTTGGATGAAGTCTGGAATATTGACATTTAGGAGGGAACTTGGTCATTTCTTATCCGAAATCGGATTTTAAAATGATTTCTGGATGAAGTTCTGGAATATGGCCATTTTGGAAGGAACTTGGCCATTTCTTGTCCAATTTGGATGAAATTCAGCATGCACGATGCAAATGGGATTCTAAAATGATTTTTGGATGAAGTTCTGGAATATGGACATTTAGGAAGGAACTTGGCCATTTCTTGTCCGATTTTGATGAAATTCAGCATGCACGATGGAAATGGGATTCTAAAATGATTTTTGGATGAAGTTCTGGAATATGGACATTTAGGAGGGAACTTGGCCATTTCTTATCCGAAATCGGATTTTAAAATGATTTCTGGATGAAGTTCTGGAATATGGCCATTTAGGAAGGAACTTGGTCATTCCTTATCTGATTTTGATGAAATTCAGCATGAACAATGGAAAAGGGATTCAAAAATTATTTTTAAATGAAGTTCTGAAATATGGCCAATTAGGAAGGAACTTGGCCATTTATTATTCGGTTTTGATGAAATTCAGCATATACAATGGAAATGGGATTGTAAAATGATTTTTAGACGAAGTTTTGGAATGTGGCTAATTAAAAAGAAACTTGTCCATTTTCTAATCGATTATGATGAAGTTGAAATTGTACGATGGAAATGGGATACTAAATTTGTTATTTGATATGTTTAATGACATATTCTATAAATAATTTTAGAATCCCATTGTCATCGTGTCTGCTGAATTTCATCGAAATCAGATAAGAGTTGGCCAAGTTCCTTCCTATTTGGACATATTCCAGAACTTCATCCAAACATAATTTTATAATCTTATTTCCATCGCACATATCAAATTTCGTCATAATCGGTTGAGCACTAGGCAAGTTCCTTCCTAATTGGCCATATTCCAGAACTTGATTTAAAAATCATTTTAGAATCCCATTTCCATTGTACATGCTCAATTTTACCAAGATCGGATAAGAAATGGCCAAGTTCCTTCCTAAATGGCCATATTTCAGAACTTCATCTAAAAATCGTTTTAGAATCCCATTTCCAACACACATATCAAATATCATCATAATCGATTGAGAACCAGGCAAGATTCTTCCTAATTGGCCATATTCCAGAACTAACTAATGCGCCATCCTATCATCGCAGAAATGTCTGTCTGTGTCCGCTATAATCAAGTGTCTGCTTAACTAAGGGAGGTTTTCATGGAAAGCTTCAGTTTTGCAAGGAACTTAAATGTGTGTCCGTTGTAGTGAGGTGTCCCTTGAAGTGACTCTCCGTTGAAATGAGGTTTCACTACTTTGTAGTTCGTAAAGTAAGATTAGCAATGGAATAATAACCACTGTTTGATTTACCAGTCAAACAAAGCAATATGTTTACGTTACATAAGCGAAGAGATACAAATTCGCTTAAATTATGTATTTGGAGAATCAACATATAAAATGGTCGAACATAAAATTATAAATACCGAAATTGTTTTCAAACTATCGATAGTTATCGATAACTATCGATGGTGGTTCGATAGTCAAAACTATCGATAGTATTCGATAGTGCTATCGATAGTTCTCCACCTCTACCACCAATACTTCCAAGTATAAGCGATTTAATGTAAGAAGGTATCTGTGTACCTCATTACGGAATCAGGGGCGTTATCATGAAATCCGAACGGTAAATTTTAGCGGTAATAAACAATTCTATGAAAAATTTAGAATAAATTCAAAAAATGATCATAGTTACCCAAGTTATTTTGTATGAAATTGCAAATAAATAAAAGTTTAACGACACATTTTTATGCGACAAATATTTCATGACGATCAGAAATTTGCCGTTAACTCGGGCTCTACACTATGCAAAATTGCTGAGATTTTCTCTCATGAAATTTTATGTATGTGTGTGTTTTTTTCAATGTATTGATAAATATTTGTTAAAAAATTATCATAACTGGGCATTTTACTCTCATGATAATTTCACGATAATTTTTTGTTTTTACCAGTTCAACATCTATGTTTAATTCTTTTGCAATTTTTTGGAACGCATCATTTTTTAAATCAGTTCTTTAAAATTGTTTACTGGTTAATTCTAAGCATATGAATTAATTTTATAGTATTTTCAGTATTAATAAATGCCATTGCGAAATATTTTTTCTATGCAGCTATAAACATACGGCTCAGCAATCGGAAAAAAATGAAAAACATAACCTTAAAAATGCATTTTAATTTGACATTTCGTACAAATTTCATGATAATTTTTTCGTGAAATAGCCTCCTGATAATTTGCTGAGAATGTCAAAATTTGTATAATATACTTACACATACATTGATAAATTTAATATCATGAGAGAAAATCTCAGCAATTTTGCATAGTGTAGACCCCGTGTAAACCTTCATGTAATTGCGATTTGATACAAAATAACTTGGGTAACTTTGATCATTTTTTGAATTTATTCTAAATTTTTCATAGAATTGTTTATTACCGCTAAAATTTACCGTCCGGATTTCATGATAGCGGCCCAGGCTTGTTGTAGATTAGTGTTGGTTTTGATAAAACTAAAATACAGAACATTCCAGTATGTCAAAATGACTCAATTCAATATCAATTTAAATTAAATATGGGATGTTTTGTATTTTAAAATCTTATGCACAACCACAGAAACACAAAATCAAGGAATAATTGATGAGAAATTAAGAAATTTGACTTCCTTGTAGCGACATAATTAAACACAAAACAGATCGTCACAGAACCCAGCTCTAAAAAATTATGTAAACTAATATAGGTGCACAGCTCTCACGTTAGGAGTAACTTACATCCATCGCCAGTAGGGAAAATGTTTCATTAAAAAAACAAAAAAAAAACAAACGTGATTTGATATAGTATATAGGTAGCCAGCGTCACGACAGACATGTTTAATAAGTTATAAAAAAACCTTAAAATTAATAAATTTGTTTTTCAAGTGTAATTTTAAAGTAGACAAAAAAATTAAGTTGATTAACACGCGCACTAATTATACAATCTAAACTGTACATGTAGTGTTTATAAATTTTATTAAAAATAAAAGTTGTGCGAAAGAACTGTAATCACGCATTTTATTTTGTCCGCCATTTCTTCGAAAAATAATTCCATACGAATCTGCGGAGCTAAAATTAAAAACATTGGGGATACATACACCACATGTGGAAGTACTCAACATCACACCACACATCGGCATTCACAACCCCATACCCTCACTACAAATTTAAGATATTCAAGAAAGATATTGCCTGATAAATGTATCCCGGTGGATTATATTTTTCCATATTTAATTATTTAATTTTCTTTAATTTTAATTTAAAACATTTCACACACTGAGATTTTTTTAATTTCGGCCATAACACTTTAGACCACTACATTTTCGATCAGTCAACTCAAAAATAAAAACACAAAAATTTATCAATTTTTCCTTTACTTTCAATTCTTTCGTGTAATTTTTTTAGGTTAGAAAACAATCAAAAAATTAAAATTGCAAAAAAAAAATGGAAACAATAACTTCACGTTGAATTTTTTATTGCAACGGGTAATAAAACTTAACAATACAAATACAACAAATTATCAACTTTCTAAAATTAAATTAAAGCCAAAACAGGAGAAAATAGATAAAAATTAAGGAGCGAATGAAAACCACGACTTCACATTCTAGTACTTTTACTAGAATAGTAACATACACTGAATATTCTAGTAAATTTTCTTAAAATTATAAAACAAATATTTTGGAAATTTAGCCGAAATGCCTTCAACATCGCTTAAATCAAACGATAGAGAAGTGGAAGATACAGTTTCACATTCAATTAATCCTGATTCTGATGACTTTCAAAGATCATTGGATAAAAAACGAAGATTTATCAAATAAACCAGTCAGTGTTGGGTTTTATTTCAAAGCTCAACAGAATATTTCATTTGTGAATGATAATTTGGAATTTAAAATAACACTAAAATAAATGAATGTTCTTCGAAATGGAAATTCTCGTCGAGCTCTACCGTATAAATAGAACATACTATAGTATTAAAAATTTCCTAGTGGATTTGATTCTATTATACAAATCTTATCAACGAGTGCTGTTGATGAGCCATTATATAATAATTTCGGTAAATTGTCGTACAAACAAATAATGAAATTTATTACAACTTTCATACAAGCATCAAAACTGGATGAAGTATGCAAAGAGCGCGCCAAACTACTTTTAGAAACATTTCGAGAAAAAATTACAAAAAAAAGGAAGAAAACTGTATCCTATTCCCCCATACGTTAAATATGAAGAGGACACCAGCATATATATATATATACATATATATGGTTGAACGAGACCAAAATGAAATTTGCAGGACTCAGTACAAAAATGTTTACTATTCTACTTGTAGATAGTGTCTTCAGCTATGTATGGTTCATAGAACGTACAATCATCATATATATGTTGAATTGGAATTATGCATGGATACGGAATCACCCTAACTTCAATGTAAACTACATATCTAATTTCGTATCACAAATTGATCTTTGTGCCAATAATAATACGTATAGGTATAAAATAATGAAAATAATGTATTTTTATACTATACACCATTGAATATCAATTTAAAGCGTATTCTAATTATTAACATATGTAGAATAAATATACAAATATCTAATTTCAGATTAATAGAAATCACAGCACACAGAGCGGGACACACTAAATTATATGTGACTGACCAATTATCAGAATTTCGAGCCAGATCAACAGCACTTCTTATGTTTTTTATTTTTATTTGAGGTGCTGAAACTCTTACGGTTTCTTACATCATTTGCAAAGGGACCAGATGCAAAGTTTTCATTTATATTTTATGAAATAAGCCTAACCAATTATTTTTTATGGCCGACCAATTATCAGAATTGAATGTCGGATCAGTTAACCATTTCACATCATCGAATTCTTTAATTTTTAGCGAAAAATTGAAATAAATAAACTCACGTGGCAATTTGCCATGTCGATTTGTTGCATGCGCATCATTGATAAAAACAAATCTCTTATGGGACATTAACATTATACTAATTTCGCGCATTTGCAACATAAAAAATTAATCTTTTTTGGCTGTTTTCAGCTGACCAATTATCAGCGTTTCAAGCTTCATCGATTGCACACTATTTTCCTTATCATCGTATGATGTGCCAACATTTACACATGACCTTGAACATATTTAAAACGTGTTCAAAAAATTCCTATCGCTGACCAATTACTGAAACTATCTAACCAATTATGACCAATTAGTGACCTATTAGAACCAATTTTTTTTTTGTTGCTAAATTCCCTTGATGAGGTGCCAACATCATGGAGCCGAAAGATTGCGCTATAAAATTTCATTCCATTCCCAGTTTCATGTTAAATTTTATATTGCTGTCGCAACACTGTCGCTTAATAAAAAACAAAAATGATTTTCGATCATTCTTTATTTCCCATTTTCGTTAGCTCTTCCTAGTCGATTTCATATTAATTCCAATTGGAATTTCGTAAATGAGACAGCCTGTACAGTTTATTCAGTAAAAATAATGAAATCTTTTGTTTTATTTCGTTTTGTGTTTTTTTACTTTGAATATTTGTTTGAACGGAGGAATAAAGTTTCGCATACAACAATAACCGCATTTCGTGATGCCGGATCAGATCAAAGTCAAACAACAACAAAAAAATTTACATTTTTTGTTTTTGGATCAAAATTTTGATCCGTGAAACATGAACTGATCCAGATCATATCAAACGTGTGTTTAAAAAAAGGAAATGTGCGGCTAAAAAAACAAAGCGATCCTTGCTAATGATGTTAGTGTTTTTTTTTTGTTTCGAGGAAAAAATAATTTTCCAATAAATTTTATTTTATAATTGTGAACTTAATAATTAATATATACCGCTGATTTGTGCTTTATAATTAAAGATATAACATTTATTATTGTGCTTGCGATAATAAACTAATAAATTAACAAAAGTAAACTGAATTGGTTTGACTTTGGTACATGTGCAATTCATCACCTCCGCACGCAAATCAAGTTCAAGTGATATCAAAACGAAATTATACAATCAAAGAATTTTTGTGTTCAGTTATATACACACTATTACGTTTGCCTTCATTAAAGTGAGTTGAGTTAGAAACTATTAAAGTGTAAATGAAATTCATTCATTTTAAATATGCAGGGAATGAAAAACCTGTGTTTGATGTCATTTCGGTAATTCCGAATTGGAAGAGAAATGTATGATCACATGAGTAATTCTATTGACACTATATCAGTGTTCTTGTTCTTGATTAATAAAACATTTGCCGCTATCAATAATAACGTCGAAAGTTTATTAAAACCAATACCATCACAACAGTCGTCGTCTTCAAAATTTAACAAAAAAAGCAACGCAAACTAATATGGAAATAGCTTCACCAATACTTAAAAGATCGAAGAGAAATGTTAATAATACCATAATAAGGGCTGCAACTGAAATAACTGATAGCAGTTCCCAGCGCCAAGTTCAAGTCACTGATGGCCTACAACCACCACACTTCCTGCCGTTGTTATCCTCACTCTTTGCCATCACTATCTTATTAGGAAGCCGTTGGGGTTGAGAAGTCAGATATTCCAAGTTCGGATTGTCCAATCATGGAGTTGTGTACAGGACCTGTGTTTCAAAGGAAGTATTTGTATATTTCCCGTCTTCATTCAACTACTACCTCCGCGTCGATATCCCAGTACATTACTTTTAGAAAGTCCTTTTTTAACTCATCAAACTTGTTTTGCTTCTCACTGTTCTCTATAGACCGGGATCAAGCAAAACTAACGTTTGTTTCTTTCAAGATTGAAGTCATCGAAAACTTGCATGTTACCTTGAAAAATCCTGATGTTTGGCCACCTGGAGTTCTAGTTTGCAAGAAACGAGGAAGGAGCTTGCAGTAAAGTATTCAATACATCAAATTCTAATATTTTAAATACAAATCTACCAAATTCTCACAATAATCTTATCATAGTTCATCCTAACATTCTAAATTCATATTTATCTAATTCTAGCAATATTATCAATGGATATAACAATGTTGTAAATAGCTTATCAATTTTTAGTGGCTTGCGATCAATATCAAAAAAATCTATCTTAGAATATTGGAATCTGGCTTACAGTGGATTTCAATGATGCAGAGTTTGTCCCTTCAGACTTTTGCGTTTTCCGTCGCGATCGGTATAAACTTAGTATAAAATGTAAAGGTAGTGCTTATTGCAGTTCGCAAAATTTATTCTTGTGAATTTTTATTTTCCGATCCAATCGTTGAGTTCATTGCTGTTAAACTCAAACTAGGCACATTTTACATAATAATTAGCACAGTTTACTTTCCTCTAGAACCATCTTCGGATCCTCGCCATTTTGTTAAGATTTTATTGACAAGATCTCATGTAAGTTATTAACATTTCTGATAACACGAACTTTGTTATTTTCGGCGATTTCAACTTTCCAGATCAAATTTGGATGATGGTTGACAATATATTCATTCCTGCTAATACGAATGATTCTTCCGCCTTAATTTGTGATTTTATCATGGCAAATATGGGTACTTCACAAATTAACAGTGTACCAAACAGCCACGACACTTATCTGGATTTGGTTTTCTACACTAATAATAGGTCTTTTAAACTAGAATCATCCGACGACTTTGCCGGATCTTCGAGTGTTTATCATACCCCGATTTCATTTCAGTTGTTCTACAAAACTTCTAATAATTTGAACTTTACTAAAAATTGTACCGTATTTGATTATTCGCATGCCGATCACAGCTCATTAAATGATTTTTTAGCTAAAGTGTATTGGGCCGATACTCTATCAAACATTGATATCAACAGTTCATTAGAAACCTTCAATGAATTGTTGCAAAATTTGTTCTTATAAAATTGATTAATAAGTCTCATACCCGGAACGTCCCATGGTTTACTAAAGAACTCAAGCAGCTAGAAGTACTGCGTAAGAAATGCCACAGGAAGTATAACAATTACATAATTGACATTGAAGACCAATGAACCATAATAACGTCAAAAATCAGATAATCCAGAGGCAATCTGTAGTTTCTTCGCTGAATATTTTCGCAGTGTTTTTGTTCTATATTAGCTAACTCCAATAATTCAAAAATTGTTTTTTCAGAACTTGACGTGATGAGGGATGAACTTTGATGAACATGGACGTTTCTATAAGGGTCCTATACCAGATGGTTTACCAGTGTCTCTATTGAAGCTATGTGCAGTCGGTTTTGCCGCTCATTTATGTCATCTATTTAATTTGAGCCTCAGCCAAGGCAAATTTCCTGATCTCTGGAAAGTATCAAGTATCATACTGATCCACAAAAGCGGCTTCCGCAGTGATGTAACAAATTATCACGGAATTGCAATAGTGACTTGCATTCCTAAAGTATTCGAGTCAATGGTTAACAAAGTGATTTACTTCCACTCCAAGCAACACGACAACATGGATTTAGCGGTCACTAATTTAGCGGTCTTTCAAAATAATTTAATTAATTCTGTTGCCTCGAAAGTTCAAGTCGTTGTAGTTTATACCGACTTCGCTAAAGCTTTCGATAAACTTAATCACAGTATATTAGTGAATAAGCTCAGTGAACATAATTGCGACATTATTCCCTTAAATTGGCTTATGTCTTATTTATCGGATCGCTAAAAATGTTTGTCAAGATTAACGATACGTTCCATACACTAATATTAAAATTAAGGTTGTTTGTAGCACTTAAAGGTTAATTCATAACAGGTTTATCGAAATTAAATTAAACTTATATTTAAACTTAATTGGTTCTGGAGAGTATCAATCCATTAAAAACCGCCGGAGGAAGTAAGGTGGTAGGTAATATATAAGAAGTAATTGATTTAGGATGCCAAGGAAGGAAAGCAGATTTTAGAAAAAATATAGTCAAGTAATTATTAGAAAATAAATGTAACTACTAACAATTGCCCGCCAAGGGGTTTGTAACCAGATCGATCTCAATCCTATACTATAACAATCCTATCCAAACTTTCCAAGTAAATGTAAAAAAAGGTGTACGGTGGGATCAGTTGAATAAAAAACTTCACTGATTCAAGACGCGTTGGCATTATATTTTACAACCATAATCTTGACAAGATATTATGATATACATACAATGCCGGTTTGTTACAAACTGATTACAACTACAATATATAACGTGAGAGCAAACCTTTACAGTAGCACTTTAATTGAACTATTAACAACTATGTATTTACAAGTTTACCTTCAAATAATCCGGTAGAATCTCTGTGTAAGACTACTAAAAAAAAGGGTTGAAAACCTTGGTAAGGGTTGATAAACAATATTTTGCATTTACTTTTCCCTCCATTACAAAGAAATTTTTTTATTTTTATTTTTTAACCGGAAATCAAAACAATTTTATTATTAATTCTTGTTATTTAAGTTATAATTAGCGCAGAATTACATATTATGCATGTTTATGTGCATTTTACTTGTATACTATTTCCACTATTTACAGTCTGTTGGAAATACATACATTATACGTGAGTAAGTATGAGTAAGTAAAGCAAGAATTTATCAAAACACAAATCATGCACATTTTTTTATTCACATCAGATGCACAATTGATTCGCATACACGTCTATATGCAAACTTGTACAATCGATGAATAAGATTTTTGCAACTTTTTACCTTTTCTTTTCTTTTGATTGTTATGTGTAGCATGTGCAATGTATCGTTATTTTATCAATACCGTGTATGGGCAAGTAAGTACGCAAGCTTGAAGATTTTTTTTTTTTTTTTTACTTATCTATGTACATACTACATAATATTTACTTTTATTCTCATTATATATATAAAAAAAAATTTCCACTTTTCACAAAATCAGGAACAAATTTTCACAACATTTTCTTCAACAACACGTACATATTTGCACAATATTTTATATAAACTAAATAATTTTCGCTCACATAATAATTTGATACCGATTATTTTTAGCCGGAAACTAAACACTGTTTAAGCATAGCGGTTAACTAATTATAGCGCTAGTCCTCTTAAATTATAAAATCACTTTTAATTTGATATGTTGATGAATATGTATTAAGAGATAAGAAAATTATGATTAAATAAAAAAAAACTACCAAAACAACTGCAACGATGAAAACGCGAACATCAACTAATCTACCCCACTAAAGTCTTGCAATTTATTTTTATTTTTTTGTAGCGGAAAAGCACAAAACAGAATTTATGTGTACAACACAATTATATTCTCTGTGCGCTGGTACGTGAGACGCACTCTCATATTTGTTGATGGTCTATCGATATACATACATATACATAGATCATGAACGCATGGGAATTGTGTTTGTTTATATCCGAGATAAGAATTGCATGGCGGGTGGTTTATCTCCTTTAGCCAAAAAATTAGCGAAAATATGCTCACGATATTATAATAAAAAAATGTGCATCATTTAATTTTTTAATTTCGCGCAGACAGCGTGTGGTCAATACTAATTTATCGAAATACAAGTTATCGAATAGCGGAAAAACTAATACGGTGAATCCGATGTTTAATGAAATCTGAATATTACGAAATGTTTACGTTGATTTTAATTAATTATAAAGTTAATTAATGCACTCATTTGAAGGCAAAATTCCAGGAATCATTATTTAACAGGATTAATCCAGTTTAGAATTGATAAACCCGGGATAATCATATATTTATCTTACCTTTATGGTACCGATTAGTTACTTATTTTTCGACTAATAATCGTTTTGCTGAATTTTCCGCAGGTACATTGATTATTGTATTCTGTATTATTTTCTCTTCGAATTTTCTTCGATTCGTTGTCCTTAAGAGAAATGCAGAAAAATAACAGAAACATTAAAAAAAAATTCGCATGCGTACTTTGGTACATATACATCTTGTAACAGTATCGTGTACAGTATGCAAATTTTTGTTCTTCTATAGTGTAAATATCGTTGATGTCAATTCACAATTACGTATCTCGATTTTTTGCGATTTTGTGAATTCTTTATATTCTAAATAGTTTTGTACGTTTACTCTCGCATGCCAATTATTGAGACAAAAATGTTACAGTTAATGTCATCAGAATCAAAAGTTTATTTCATATTAACTCTCATTACTTTTTGGATAACTTACCAAACATTAACTCAATTAAATACAACCTTCTCTTTATTGTTTTGTTATTCATAAATCCACTTGCCTGTAATCTATCATCTATCTAATGGGCGCCTAGCCGCTGAACCGATCTTCATGAAATTTTTATTATTTGGTTCGGTTAATCTTCGAAGACACAATCTATAATGATAGGTTGTATGGAACAATTTGTCCCATGTTTGAGTTATCTATCAAAAGCAAATCTAAGAAGCGATGTTTTGCAAAATTTTATTTAGATTTTATTTTTATTTATTGTTGAAATGATTTTCTTTTGTTACATGATTCATCAATATCATTATTACCGTCAGTATATAATAAAAATTCATAGTACAAATGTACTAACATTTTATATTTAAATGTACATTTTCTACAAGAAATAGCCTTTGGTTCAAAATATTGCATAGTATACGTAAAACCATATATGTATTAGTAAAACCAACTTAATTTAAAAATGTTCTTTTGTTTTCGTAATGTCATGTTCAAATATATATAGTTCGCAGTAAAACATTTTGAAGTGGACATATTTTGTGATTATTCTGTATAAATACACAATTATATTGTAAATTAATTAAAATTGTTGTTAACGACACATAAAATGCTGTACCACACTGTGTCGCATCGGACAATACAAATAATTTTACTATACACAGTTATCATAGATCGATTATTTGACAGCCAAAATATGTCAAATTTTTTTGAGTGTTAAGGAAAACAAACAGCAGTTTATATGAAGCTAACTTAAAATGTTTGAAAATAACTTAATTTTAATAAAAATAACCACACAAAAAACTCAAACGGCACAAGATTAAACCTAAAGAATACGAATTTGCTTTCTTTTTATGTTTTAATTTTTCACACGCTTTTCACAAAAAAATTTACTTGCTTATCTTAAAATGACATAAAATGAATACATTTCAATTAAATTTTTATTAAAAAATATTTAATATATGTCTGTAATTATAGAAATAAAATTGCATCTCTGCCACTTCATACAAAAAGATATGAACAATATTTTGATGTTTATTTGTTTTCCTTAACACAAAAAATCACAATGAAGTTGTCTAGCATTCAATCTATTGAGCGGATTATAAAAATCTATATTTGTTGTTCTGTAAAAATATAAAAAACTTCACTTGTTATTTCAAGCCGCATACTACAAAAAAAATTCAGTAACTTTTTTGGTAATTTCGCAACAGAAGAACTTGACGGACATAAACTTTTCTCAACTTTTCGGTAATTTTTTTCCCCTCCATACCAACTTAAAAAAACATAATTTTTTTTTCATACGAGAAAAAAATTATGTTTTTTAAGTTGGTATGGAGGGGAAAAAAATTTACAAATTATATGAGAACATTTTTATGTCCGTCAAGTTCTTCTGTTACGAAATTACCATAAAAGTTACTGAATTTTTTTTGTAGTATGCGGCTTCAAATTCAAACTCAATCCGAAAAGTCGTGTTTTATTCGTGCCTTCGGAGTGCCATACGGATCTTCCAGTGACGATAAAAAAATAAATATCAATTCACGTGAGCTTTCTGACAAAAGTTGTGCATATATTTCAAAGAAACTACACATTTGTGCATATATTTTGTTATACTTTGTGTTAGAGATTACTTTGTGAAACGTGCATGTGAAGGTTATACAACGAAAAATCATTGTGCTACAAAGTAATTATAACGGGAAAGGTTATAACTGAATAACATTTTGTGACTGTTTTGCTGCCAAATACAAATCATGGCTGGTAATCTGATCATCGATTAAAAGGTTGTATTGAAATACAGATCAACAACATCCAGTGGCGTAGCCAGAAATTCGTCGAGGGGGGGGGGGTTTTAAAAAAAAATAATTTCTATAAGAAAATAATGCATTCGAATTTATTTGAATTCAATTTTTTATTAGTTTTTTATAGTTTTATATTGATTCGTAGTAACACTAAGGCCAATTCATCGAGGACACAGTCTATTTATATAACCACATCTCTATGAATGTTGAATGATGCCAAGCCAATCCATTTAGTCGCTTCCTACCGATTGTGTTTCTTAGGTAATTCTTAAAGCGCCTGAACGTCTTAGAACTCTTCAATTGGAGAGATTATCCAGGTTAAGAGTACTACTAAAAATCTGACAAATATTTTGTGCTAATTTTGTTATTATAGGTACAAGCGTACAACCGGTAGATACCTGCCCGTCTTTTAAACATTTTAATTAACTTCGCTTATGTAATCTAATTTCAACTTAATCTGGAAAAAACGTATACACAGATCTGTAAAAATTACGTCTAATATTACGCTGCTTTGTTTGCATTTCTTTTATAGGTAATGAGCCTTATTCGAATTATAAATTATTTTGTGTGGGTCAACACATCACTATGTAATGATTTTAGTATAATATGTGAAACTCGGGGGGGGGGGGGGGGGGGTTCAACCCCCCGCAACAGTACATTGAACCTTCGTCAGTGTCAGTGGCAATTAGAGGATCTCACCGACAGCTACAAGAATTTTGTAAAATTCCAAACGCAGTTCGAGGAGAAAAGTGAATTAAAGGAAATTGACATGACACTAAGGAATGAGATAGAGGAACATGACTGTTGGCCCGGACATCGAACAGCGAATTGACGAATTAAAGGTGCCGAAAATTAAACCTAACACTCCAGAGTCAGTAAATCCTGCCTTTCCCATTCAAGCACCTAGGCTTCCTGAAATTGTTCTGGATATCTTTTCTAGTGATTTGATGAAATGGACTGATTTCATAAATTCGTTTGATGGCCTCGTACACAATAACAAAAATTTGGCCGACATCACTAAGTTCCAATATTTACGTAGTTCATTATCAGAGACAGCCAAAACAGTCCTAGACAATTTGAACTTTGTTGGTAAAAATTATCCGGTAGCGCGACAATTGCTTTTCGATCAGTTTGAAAACCCAAAAAGAATCACTGAAGAACATATGAAGGCACTTTTCACATTTAAGCCTTTGGATAAGGCATGCTCTAAGCGGTTGATGGAGCTTGTCAGCCATTTTAATTCGTATATTCGATCTTCAGCCCATCTTCAGAGACCTCTAGAACATTGCGACGACTTTTTAGTATATCTAATAGTCTCGAAATTTGATGCAGATACAAGGTAAAAATGGATTGGCCACTCGCCAACCTCAACTATTGCTTTGTACGATGTCATCAAAAAATTCATCATTACAAGATGCATTAAATTGCAGAGTCAGTCAACTATTCATTCTTTGAAACACAATCCATCGCAATCAACACTACAAGAGTCCAGACAACCTCACATGTTCCACTCATTCTCAACGAAAATGTCGTCATCAACGTGCACATTTTGCAACGCCAATAGCCACTCTATTTTAAAGTGCAACCTGCTGTTGAGCAATCGAAATTATGTTTTAATTGTCTACAAAAATCACATATGGCCAGCAAGTACCCTTCCAGCATCACATGTCATGTATGCGAACGCATGCACCACACTATGCTTTATTTAGATGGTGCCATAACTCACAAAACTACCGTTCCTTTGATTTTTGCTGACGCAGTAATGACAACTCTGCAGCCTACTTCACAATCGATGGCAGAAGGGACTTCAGTTTCATCAAACGTAACATTACCATCACAAAGGTACATATTACTTGCTGCAGCACTAGTCATTGTGTATGATAACTTTGAAACTCCATTCATCGCCCGTGCCTTTTTGGACTCTAGGTCACAGTTGAATTTTATGACCACAGCATTAGCTACACGGCTTGGCTTACGATTAACAAGCACGACCAATATCATCTCCGGAATTGGTGCTACATCAGTACCAGCGAACCACAGCACAACAGTTCTCGTTAAATCTAGAACTAGCAATTTCTCAGCAAACATCAATTGCTTCAGTTGGCCGAACCGGACTTCGATACTCCACAGCAGTTTGTAGGTCAAATCAAGTTGGCCAATCATCTTCCAGTCCTTCAAAATACGCAATTTGGCTGGGTAATCTCAGGAAACATTCATAGCACCCCAAGCTCATCTAACAATTTGGTACTTACGGCATTATCAACTATAGCGATCTACGACCAAATTAAAATGTTTTGGAAGGTAGGTGAAATACCAGAAGGTACCAAGGCTATCAGCACATTTGATCATCCCGTCGACAAACACTTTGCGGTCACACATACAAGATACATTGATGGCAGATTTATTGTTCGCTTGCCATTTAAAGCAACTCCGGTGCCCCTTGGTAACTCATCAAACATGGCAAAATTACGATTTTTCAGTCTCGAAAAACGTCTAATGAAAAATCCAGACATACATGAAATGTATCATCAATTTATGGACGAATATCAAGTTCTCAACCACATGAAGCACGTTCCGGAAGCCAAAATAAATCCAACCAACTATTATTTGTCACATCACTGCGTGTTAAAGCCCGACAGATCTAACATAAATTGTGCGTAATTTTTGATGGGTCGGCAAAATCATCAAATGGCAATTCGCTCAACGAATTACTATCAGTAGGGCTCACGCCTACGCTATCAGTGCCGACATTGTCAAATTCTATAGATGATGCAAGATGATGACTGCTGCTATCAATATATCTATTGGCGTGATGACCCAACTCAGAGACTGGAAACATACAAATTGAATCGTGTAACATATGATACTTCATCCGGTGCCTTCCTTGCAACAAGATGTCTACTTCAACTGGCATTGGAAAATTCCACTCGCGCGTCAGCAGCCAGCTCAGTCATACAAAATGACTTTTATGATGTCGACGATCTGTTGACTGGCGCAAACTCAATTACACAGGCCAGACAAATGAGATCCGAAATAGCAGCGATTCTTCACTCAGGCGCCATGGCTCTTGAAAAATGGTGCTCAAACTCAAAGGCGTTACTACATGACATTCCAGAATCAGAATGTGAAAAGGTATTTAATGGCGATGACATTTCCTTCGTCAGAACCTTAGGGTTATTATGGAAACCTGAGAAGGATTACTTCAAATTTAACGTCCAAATTTCTTCAGACGAACGTATAACAAAACGTACTGTGCTTTCGGAAGTAGCACGCATCTTCGATCCAATCGGTTATTGTCTCCGGTAGTTGTCTCTATTCATTCAAAAATTGTGGCAACTAAAAGGCGATTGAGATCAAGCTTTACCGCTGCACCTCCATACCGAATGGCAAATATTTCGTTCTGAGCTGCAACATTTACAGGGATTAACTGTTCCTCGACACATGTTTGATGGCGAACCAAAACATATACAACTGCATGGATTCGCGGATGCTAGCGAAAGTGCGTATGGTGCGGCAATTTATACACGTTGTTCTTTAGACAACGGTACCTACAAAATCAACATTAGCCCACAAAGAATTATGGGCTGCCCTTCTTCTTGCACAACTAATGCGCAAGGTTTTAGACAAAATAAATTACGCCGTGAAAAAGATGTTTTATTGGTCTGATTCGACAATTGAACTATATACTGGATTCACGGCACACCAACAAAGTGGAACACGTTTGTTGCTAATCGAGTCAGCGCCATTCAAAATTTATGCGAACCACATCCATGGATTTACGTGACATCCAAATCCAATCTAGCGGATATGGTCTCCAGGGGCATGAACGCGGCTCAATTATTAAACTGCGAACTTTGGTTTTTGGGTCCATCATTTCTACACTCATATGAGTACGAGTGGTGTGTTAAATTTTCATCGAGTGCGAACATTAACGATATTCCTGCAATAATGCTGAAAATTACATTATACACATTCTGGATAATATAAAACACAGAAACGATTATCAAAAATATCCCATTCTGCTCCCGCCCTAGCCATTTTATAACACAATCACTACTCACCTATCTACATAGAAAACATCTGCATGTGGGACCTCAGGCGTTACTGGCAATTGCACGTTACCAGTTTTGGGTAATAAATGGTATACAGTTAGTGAAGAAAATTTGCAGGCAATGCGTACGTTGCGCCATACTTCGACCACGCACTGTTTCGCAATTGATGGGAGATTTGCCTTCTGAGCGAGTAAAAATTGCACCGGAATTCTACAATACAGCAATCGATTTTTGTGGTCCCGTTTTCGTTCATCATAGGGTTCGGAGTAAACCGCCAACCAAGACATATATCTGCATATTCGTTTGTCTAGCCACCAAGGCGATCCACATGGAGCTCGTTGCCACAACCGAACAGAATGGTACACGACTTGAAAATAATCGAACTAGAAATGCTTCTTCAAGAGTTGCTGAAACAGAAATATTTAGAGCCAATTTAAAGTTATCAGCATTTAATTACGATAAAGATTATGATTATAGCATGCATACCAAGGTTTTAATTGGGCAAATGGATAAACTTTGTTTGCATGAATGTGTTGCTCGAATGGAAAAGTCAATTTGCCACCTCTGGATGAGGCGCCTGAAACTTTTATCTTACGTCTCTGGAACTACTGAGTTATCCAAACACTTTCTACGAAACATTAGAAAGTACAACTCAAGCTTTGAAATAACATCTTTTGGAGTAACACATGTTGATAGCGGTAGAGGTTATATGCCCACGTTTAAAGTACAAGGACAAATTTACCATACTTTCTGGACAAAGAGGAAATGGAAACTAATCAACGTTACTTCGATTACAGAATTTATTCCACGATCGTAATCATCTGGTGAATTTATTCAAAACTGCATGGAGCAAATGCCATCAGATGTTCACAGAGTCGTTATCAGAGCAGGCAAAACACCATCCGGCGAACATAAAAGGCGTTTTAATGCTCCAACAATTAATGAAGTTGCAATAGTGATGGTCGGCACAAATTTTGATCGAAGGGATATTAATATTATTATCCACAAACGGAATGATAGTCTACAACGTGTCACTGAAACGCACAGATCGTATGATGCTCTTCAATTCACAATAATGTTTTGGCAAGGAGAAGACGGATATCGTTTTAAAGTGATGTAATCTAATCCGGTTACAGGTGCTGCAACAACAAAAATGATTTTCTGTATGATTTTTATGCGTATCGTATCATGATTACAATCAAACCACATCCTGAAGTGCCGTCAACTTTTCCATCAATTCATAGTTGAATATGTACGCTAAAATAGAAGGTTAGGTTTAGGTTACGATGGAAACGTGGCTGATATAGGAAAAATGATCATATTACCAGCTACGTATACCGGCAGTCTAAGATACATGCACGAATACACCCAGGATACCATGACGTATGTTCGAAGATTTGAACGTCCAGATCTTTTTATAACGTTTACATGTAATCCAGCATGGACGGAAATTATAGATTTACTTCTAATTGGGCAATCATCGTCCCATCGGCATGATCTTAGCGCCAGAGTTTCAAACAGAAACCCATAAAACTCATGAATATCATAACCAAATATTATAACATCGATAACATATGGATTGTTTCCTACACTCCGTTACTGTCGAAAATATTTAAAGCACAAAGTTTTTGGATGTTCGTGTGGGTCATAATTTAAAAGAGAATTGTAACTTATTCACCGACTTTTTTGAGAGTGTTTATGTAAAGAAACTGGTAACGACAGATTTGACATCGAGCTATTGTCCTGTGGCTGGAAATATATTTTCCTGGCAATTAGATGTTGGTACTGTTTTGAATGAACTACTATCGCTCGATACTAATCAAAGTGCAGGTTTCGATTCCAATCCTCCATCACCGCTCTATTTAACAAAAGTTTTCAATAAGGATACTTTCCGAACCTCTGGAAATGCTCCTTAATTAAACCAGTATTTAAGTTGGGCTCCAGAAGTGATATTAAAAATAATCGAGCCATTAGTATTTTATCCGTTTTACAAACATTTGAAACTATTTTCGTTAGACATCAAAATTTTTAAAACCGTATGTAGTTTTAGTTCAGGATTTATTAACAACAAATTAAGAGGCACGCTTGCATTTTTATAGTTAAAAAAACGGACAGCCAATAGGAGTTGTCACTAGGGTCTGAAAAACTTTAAAAAAGAAGACATTTCGATTCGACTTTAAAAAAACAAGAAATAGCGTTTGGAGCAGGGATGGAATTTCTTAAATAAAACATGGCCAAAATTCAACAAATATTCCGGGATACTGCTAACGATACTTTGGTACATAAATACAAACCATAAAACAAAAAATTAGATTTGCTAAAGAGAAGTTTGTTTTTTAAATACATAATCAGTCCAAGTCTAATCTATATGTTATTAAGCCGAGTCTGTATAATTCTTCGAATAAAGTAGAATTGCTCTGAAGAGTGGCACCCATAATTCGGGATAAATTATTATGAAATACTGCGGGATTTCCTTTGACAGTTCTAAACGACCATCTTTCAAAAGTCAGCAAATATTTTCCTAGCGCTGCCATAGGTGATATTAGAATCAGCGACAAGCATCTTTGGCAGATTTTTTGGAATATTCTTTGAATTTTGCTCTTATTTTATTTAAGAAATCCGACCGCAATTGATATATGACCCATTTATCAATGCTCGAGGGGTATTCGAAGAGAATTTTTTTTGCAATTTTATTTTATTGTTTTTTTTTGTACATAAAATAGTTCTTGAACTTTTCTTGAAGAATTTTGGCTGTAGTGTTCCAAATAGTTTTTAAATTGGCTTCCTTAAATTCCTCACCATTTCTTTTTCGCATGTTTACGGCCCAGTCTGTCAATATTATAGCGAGCTCTTCTACACTAACATTTTCATCTAGTTGGTAATTTCGGGCATTACAGATTACGGTAAATATCTTCCAGCTATATTTTTTACTGATTACAGTATTTTTTGGTGTATTTTCCTCAAGAATTTAATTTATTAATTCGCCATTTTCGTGCCGAATCGTGAAAGTTATAATTTGAACTAAAAGTGGATATAATAAACAAATATATTTTCTTAACACAGAATTAGTGAAGACTGCTAGATTGTAAATTGTACTATGAAAGTGTCATTTTGGCCGTGAGTGAATATGTTAAAAATATTTGGTTAAAAATTTGGTGAAAATCAAATTATCGTGGTGAAATATTTTTATCTACCAAGTTTAATATTGCTGTGTGAATTAGTTAAAAATTAAAATTTGTGGCAACTGAACAACAACATGAAGCGCATTTATAACAATCATTTTCGTAGTTTGTTATCTATTTTATTACTTTATAAAAAGCGTAATTTATCAAATGAAGCTGTTTTAAGAAGAAACAGAAAGAAACACGTCGTTCTTATGTATCAACTGAACCAATATTTAAAAAACGAGGTTACGTTTTTTTAATTCGCTTGCCAAATTTTATATACGGTGCCTACCATGATACATTTTTTATTTATTTTTTGTGATGAGTAAATTTTTTAATTTTAACTTTTATGTCAAAATTTTAATTTTTAACTGGTTTTTAACTAATTCACTCACGGCCTTTGAAACAATATTTATTGTATAAAATAAAACTATGAATTCTTTTCATCTAGTAGCCAGAATTGGGCACGACAGTTTGTTTTATTTCCGATAGATACGTTTTCTATGTGTTTCTTATGGATAAGGTACTGGGTGAGAAACTTTATTTTATTTCCGATATGTATCGCATTTTGTACAATCATAATAACTGATAATTTCCCTAGGGAAGTTATCAGTGTATAGATTCTAACTCCACTTTAAAAAACAGCAACACAATTTTGTTTTAGTTCAATATTCCAATTTTATTATAATGTAATTAATTTCACGATTATTATTTATACAATTAAATATTGAGTTTTATTATTTGAAAAAAAACCAAAATGAGATGACAATTTCGTATACTCGAATAAAAATGGTGTGTACATCTCAAGGCTTAAGTCCACTTTCATACACAACCTCGGATTTTTATGAAAATTGGCACAATGAAACCAGATTTATTCGCGATAATTTTGGTATAATTTTTTTTTTCAAGACGCGATTGGTTCACGAGATATTTAGATTTTAAAAATCCAAATTTACCATATAAAATTGGTGCCTTCGCTAACTTTGTCGATGGTTAACGAACGCATTTATATTATTTTTCGAGTCTTTGATATTTACAACATTTGATTTGCGTTAGCGACATCTATTGTTGTACAGCAGAAAAACAAAAAATAAAATTTAACAAATTTTATTTAACAGTTAAATTTAAGTAATAATTAAACAAGTTTGTATTGTTTGTTTGATTTATTTTATTATTTTTGTTTTGTCTTCTTTGTGTAAAGGGACCAATGCTAAGCGGCTTTGGGGAGTACGTTATTTTAGTATGTGAAATGGAAAAAGTAAAACAAAAGTGAAAAATTCTGGCAATTATTTGTCACCTTTGTGGAAAGGGGCCAATGCTAAGCAGCTTTGGGGAGTTCGTTATTTTAGTATGTGAAATGGAAAAAGTAGACCCAAATTTTTTTTTGATAAATTCTGGTATTTATTTGTCATCTTTGTGCAAATGTGGCCAATAGTAAACGCTTTTGAGGAGTTCTCAATTCATTATGTCATAATAATTAAAATACACATATTTTAAGGACCTGTAACATTTTGAACAATCCAGAAATTTTGAAATTTGCATAAAGTATGGGAAAGCGGGGGTTTGGGGGCGGTAGCCCCCATCCTCTAAGGTATCAAACGAATTAAAATAATTTTAAAAACACTTCTATATTTATTACACTTGCTGTGAAAATCTGTGATTCTATTAAAATGTTTTTAAACTGAGAATGTATTGAAATCTTAATACGAGTAACTCTATGTATATTTACAAATGAAATCATAATTTTCATATTTGTATAATAACAATTGCCATCCATACCATTATTCCTCTTGAAAAATATTATAAAACCAATATTTTTTAATTTTGCTATTCGGCACCAGATATCACTAATATTAAAAAAACAATAAAAATTTCAAAACACAATAAAATTGTTTAGTAGAGACACCATTACCATGTAATAAATTGGGATTTTTAAAATCTAAATATCTCGTGAACCAATCACGTCCTGAAAAAAAAAATTATACCAAAATTATCAGGAATAAATCTAGTTTCATTGTGCCAATTTTCGAAAACATCCGAAGTTCTGTATAAAAGTGGAGTTGTTCCCAGCTCAATAGTTGATGAAAAAGTGGACGAGGAAAATCGATTATTTTCCTTGCCATAAAACTAAAGGTGGCAAATATGAAAAAACCGCTTCAATATTAGAATAATTGAAAGCGCTGAATAAACAATAGTTTAACTATTCAATCATAGATGACAGTAAGATCAGTTGTTATACAAATTATGACAATATCGATAAATTAGATCGCTTCATTGATCGATCAATGATGTCAAATCTATAAAAACAATAATCGACTGTCATTTGGTTGGATTTTTTTGATTGATAATTCCGATGAGGTAAGTTGGCCAGGTTTCTTCATAATAATCACAAGTTATTATTATTCCAGACAATAACAGTCTAATGTTATTTTGATTAGTTTATTTCGTACACGTGACTCAAAAGTCAAAATAGACTGATTTAACTGGCTTGCTATTTTAGCAAAAAAAAAAATTCTAGTTAATTTCCAGTAATATTTTTAATTATACAGGAATTCTAATGATTATCTAAATTTCTGCAATGATTTATTTTTTAATGTATAGTTACCTGAAATCTAGTAAAGTTCTAATTATACAATGTAATTCCTTTTTGCATGTACAAGGAATTTCTAGTAAATTAAACAAATTCTAGTAATATTCTAGTCAATTTTAACTTATATTAGAATATAACTAGAATTCTAGTATAAATTTAGCCGTCTGCTCGCTTTAATTTCATTTTCGTCTTTATAGACGTCAGTTAATACGTTGAATTTCGTGCTGTGGGATGGTGATAGGAAATACAGGTGATAAATAAAAATATAGGTACAATAAGTTTTTAAAGTGTGAATGCTAAGATAAAATAAAGTGAGTATTGAAATAGTATGCATAATTATTAATGAGATATATCAAGCAAATGCGAATTTACATAAAACACGTGGTTTTAATATTTTATGCAATAGCTATACTGCCATGTATATTTTAACATGTTTTACATACCTAACTACATTTTTGGCCAAATTGAGTTATTAATGCCAATCGATAGCTAGAATAAACTTTATGAATAAAATCAGAAGGCTTCAGGAAAAAGAGATTCATGCATACGTTACCTAAAACAGAAACAGGCCCCATACATCGAAGAAAAAAAAATTGGCTCGATTAAATTTTACACGGGAACATATTAACAAACCAAACCGATTGAATTTTGGAGGAACATATTATGGGCCGATGAATCTATTTTGTCGTTGGATGGATCATGGGGGAGAACATTTTTTTATTCTAACTCTAAAGAGTAAACAAAAAGGGTGGTTATTGCTCCCACACTTTGATGGGTGGAGACATAATAGTATGGGGATGTATAAACTTCAATGGTGTAGGACCAATTACCATGATCCGGGGAACAGTTACACAAGTAAGGTATTTAGAATTGCTGAATGAGAAATCGTTGGTAGCTGCAAAAATTAATTGATCCGCAATTCGTACATCAACAGGGTAATGCTCCTATATACAAAACGACAAAATCGTTAAAGCTTTTTTGAAAGTTTTGAATCAAACGGCATTGCCAAGGCCAGCGCAGTGACCTGATTTGAACGTGGTCGAAAATGTATGGGCTTATATGAAAAGGAAAGTTCTATTCTAGGTTGTACGGTCCGAAAAAATTAAATTACTTGGAACTCAATAGTAAATGTTTGGAGTAAAATCCCTTCAGACTTTATAAAAAACCTTAGATTCTATGCAGAGGCGTCTCAGCGAGGTGATAAAAACCAAGGTTGGGCACACAAAATATTAATAATTACATCTACTATATAACGTGTTCAAACAAATTTTAGTTATAGTGAATTTATTATATTATTTTTAATTTTTTCTTAATGCACAAATAATTTTGAAATGAACTTAATAAAAGTAAGGTCCACATCTAATTTTGGAAACAATTTGATTTTGTGATACAAACAATCATATATCGCACCGCTCATACAAAAAGGCTATTTAATACTGCCTTTTGAAGGCTTCCCCATTTGGTTTAAAATTTCACAACTTCAAAGCCTTCTCCCGTAAAATGATGTTTAGAGTTATTTTGAATGGATGGCGGTAGCGGTATGTATATACACCACACTTAAAACGACTGCTGCTTCGTCGATAATCTACAATTTGTTCTAACCTGCATGTTCAGCGTGTGCATTTGATCTAGGGTACTAGCTTAAGTCAAGTTTAATAATTTTTCTAGAGAATTAGAAAAAATTGAATATTAAATTCATTTTTCACTAATGCCAACTAAAGCTACTATACGGCTTGCGACCATAGCCTTTGACCACAAGGTATTACCACTTCACTTCAAATTTAGTGAAATTAGAGGAGAGACAAAAAACGTAAAAAATTGAAAATAAATTAATTATAGTTCTAAAAATTAATTTTATGATCATAATTTTTTGAAGAAAAACAAATAAGAATTTTATTAAAAGTAGAAGTGGAAATACAATGCGTAAAAGGAATTAACGTGGTAAAGAAAATTCAGGCGCGTACCTAATTAACTAAAAAATATTAATTTAAAGAGTATTTAATTTTTATTTCCTTTACATGTGTGACCAACTCGTTCATCAAATTGGCCCTTAAAGTACGTTTCCACTTTATGTAACAGAAAGCAACATTATACAATAAATGCTAGAAAAACATTGTTGTATAACCTATATTACATAACATTGCAGTAAAGCATATTGTTACGGTGACACCTAGGGAAGAATAGAATAAGTTATTAATAGCACAAATTTACTGTACTACAATGGAATTTTCCATGATAAAACTGTTCTAAATGTGTCTAGACTATTTTTACCGGAACAATCATGAAATTTCGAGAAGTTTTTGAGTATATAAGGAGCGAACGATTACGAATTAGAACATTAAATTTTTGGTAAATGATAAGTGAAGATTAAAAAGGAAATTTAAAAAGTGTTTTAATGTGAAATAAAAGATTTGCAAAAAGTATAATAAGTGTTGGAATAATTTTTATAATCAAGAAATAAAATCGTTTGTGATAAATAGAAGTGTTATGTTTTATTCACAGTCCACTAATCCGAACTTTGATTGACAAGGCAAAAACGTAACAATATTATGTTATATAGTGGAAATGCCCCTTTAGGTCTTTTTTTTTTAAATGACGATCGTTAACAGTTTAGGATAATCGTATTAAATTATTTTAATAAATATTATTCAAAATTATTGAATGGCTTTTTAATGGACACTTTTTCAAATAAATTTCCGTCATTAAGTACTTCCGTCATTAAGTACTCAGGCCCAGATTTACATAGCCATCCTTATGATTCTCTACCATCAAGTAAAAAACAATTAAAGAAACAAAGTCGAAGAAATATTTCCCAATTCAAAACAAATTTGATTAAACGTTCCGGATTTTTTTTTTTTAAATTTTCGATTAATAGTAAACTAGGCTTGAGTATGGTAAGCGAATTTTATTTCGATGAATGAATATTTTGATTGTGGCTTGTGTGATATTCACGTTGTATTAATATTTGGGTTTTTCGTTTCTCTTAATTTTGTTTTATTATTTTACAGTTTATAGATGTGAGTTAACATCAATACAAACGGCAAAACCCGCAACAATGTTTTTATTAGATACATTACTGATTAGCTTTTACCTCTGATTTGTATTTTATGTAAAAATTACCCACAACAGATTAAAAAATAGAAACATTTTGAGTTTGGCATGCGAACTGTGTGCAAGACCCTGATAAAAAATTATCACATATTTTTTTTTTTTAAAGCAACAGTTTTTGAAATAGGAATGTGTAACAACCGCTTGTGGTTGTTATGTTTTATTTAATCTAAATCTGTAATTACGGTATGATTTTCTACCACTGTGGTCGTGGCACAGTAGAATAATTTTCTTGTCCCCTTCGTTTTATCTCTATGCGGTTTTCAAGCATAGTAATATGTCTGGTAACCCCCACGCCTAGCGGCGAGCTTCAGCCAGTGCAATACCGCAACCAGACCTCTATTGCTATGTTCTGTTAACAAAATCCCTTTTGGGGGATTTTGTTACAAATGTCCCAATGATAAATTATATTATTAGATATTTTTAAAGCGTGTATAATATTTTATTTTATTTTGAAATTATCACTAATTACAGAAAATAATAATAAAACTGCAAAATAATTAATCGTGTAGACATAAACATACTCGTAAAATAGAAATACTAGATGGTTATAAAAGTTTGTGGAACGGAAATGAAAAAAAATTTATTCTTCAGTATATTCCCGCCTAAGCTCAATACATTTTGTCCAGTAATTTTCGAATTCAATTATCTTCTTTACGGCAGCTTCGTTATTCGATTAAAAATGGTTTTCACGCAAAAATCTTTTGTGGTTTGTAAACAGATAGAAATCATAGGGATTCAGATCTGGAAATATCTTTGTAAACCGGGTCTTACCTCACGATTTTTTTTTATCAGTTCATCCAAAAGGTTTGAATAGTATTCTCCAGTTATTTTGTTTTTACTGGTTTGAAGGTAATCAATTAACAAAACTCCTTTTGAATCCCAAAAAACTGATGCCATAACCTTCCTTCTTTGCCGATTTTGACCACTTTGGCTGTTTCGGAGCAAAAGTACCGGGCGTAGTCCACTCTGCAGTTTATTGTCGCAATTTAGGTGCAATCTTAGCGGTATAAATCCAAGTTTCATCGTCGCTTGAAATCAGTTTTATCCTTTCGAGAACGATCCAAATGTTGTTGAAAAAGTCAGACTCGAAGACGTATATTTGTAACCATATCATACTTTGTACCGAGTTGATTTTAGGGTTTGTTTCTCGGTTTTAATCAGTTTGGTTATAATATAAAGTTTATCCTCTATTCCTCTAATAATTTTTCAGTGGTTGATCTCGATTCTTTCCAAAACTTCATCTCCAAAATTTTATTGAATGTAAATTATACAAAAGTACTACGTGGAGAGTTTCATCCAAGGTCATCCTATCAATTCCCGCACAAAGTCACTTGCTAATTCTACGCATGTTCCAATTGTGGTCTCAAGAGAAATTTACAAAAAGTAAGCCAAGCATTGTCTACAAAGCCTTCATCGTCGAGACAACGAGACAATTAATGTAGCCCGTGTCATTCCAATAAAAAATTTCCTTATATTTGGTCTCTAATGAATCTTACTAATGTCCAGATTGATATAGGATCAAATTCAGTATAATAATTACCATCATGCTGCATTTTGCTATCGATCCATCGGCTAATGTATTCTTATATGAGTTAAGTATTCCATTTGTATCCTATAACTGTGAATTGAGTATTTACACAAAACACCGGGGCGGGTTGATGCCTCAATTTTGGGGACTGCGTAAATTTCGTTTTGGAAGATAGGCTACTGATGACAATGCTATACTGGTTTATTTTTTCAGATTTTCGTACAGTTTTGGAACAGCTCGTCTGAATTCCTTGGACTTTTCTTTTTTTGATTATCGCTTCAAAAACGCAATTTATCTTTAGTTTTAAGTTTGTTTTTGGAAATAATTGACTGTCGAGATTCAAGTGATTCAACTTCATTTATTTGCATGGCTTCATCTTCTCTCTCCGTTGTTTATCGAGCTCGTCCTTTTCTGGGTCTGTTTCCGAAATTCCCAGAATCGTTATAGGTTTTAAAAGCACGATAATAATCTTCTTTCTTGTGTTTCGTTTGCATAATATTCCCCAAACTGCTTCCTCTTGTCTGTTGTACAGCTTTGGGTTTTAGCTAATTTTTCTCACGATATACATACATACTACAGTTAATACACGCATCTGTCAAAAATTTGCAACAACAACCAAATTCAAAATGGCCGAACAGTGTGATGTGTGTTGTTTTGATTTCAGATATAGTAAAAGAAATGTATTATAAGTTATTGTAATTGGCTACCTTCAGACAGCTGATTTGTCCAAGTAAATCTTGGAATGTGTTTACTACTCGTATAACTACCAAATCGGAGTTTTTAACTCTACGGCTTATGTATCCTGCCAGATGTTCCAAACCGTCATGTTGGAGTGATTCTAATTCGTCCATTTGCTTATCTGCTACATTTAAATTTGACGTCAAAGTACAATGTACAATGATGGTTGGACATTTATTTTCCCCTAGCAACTCCTGACATATACCCGGCCGCCAAATAGCCTCTTGCGTTGCCAAAGACATAGCCATGTATTCGGACTCTGTTGTAGACAAAGCAACTGTTGGTTGCTTCTTTGATGCCCATGAAATTGCTCCACCTTGAAGTTTGAATACATATTCTGTTGTCGAACGTCGATCTACTGAGTCACTTGCCCAATCTGAATCGCAATAACCTTGCACTACTTCATTTCCATTTTTTGAATAAGTCAATTTCATCTCGATTGTTCCTTTCAAATATCGCATGATCCGCTTTACTGCCAACCAATGAGCAACGCCTGGATTGTTATTGAGTCTGCTGACATCTCCTACCGCGAACTGTATATCTGGTCGTGATACCTGGGCAGCAAACAACAAGCTCCCAACTGCTTCTTGATATGGCACATCCTTCGTGGTTTCGCGATCTGACTCATTCTTCGGCGACATTTCTGAAGTAAGTTTCTGATTTGGATCAGCTGGAACACTTACACTATTCCAATCGACCATTTGGAAACGTTCTAGAATTTTTTGAATATACTGGCTTTGATTTATCGAAATCGTTCCCGACTTGCGGTCTCGCGTGCATGCCCAACACACATTTGGCCTGGCCAATGTCCTTCATTTTAAATTGCTTCTGTAGACACAACTTCAAATCAGCTTTCAAAACTTTGTCGTTGGAAAAAATGAGCAAGTCGTCAACATATATTGTCACAATCAACATCTTACTACCATCTATAAGATAGTAAATGCATGCACCGTAATTTGAGCATTTCATGCCAAAATTCTTCAAAGCATTGTCCAAACGCTGATTCAGGTTGAATCATATAGATTTTCTCGCTTAAATCGCCATGAAGGAACGCTGTAATCGCATCCATCTGATCGATTTCTAAATCGTATCTCACAGCTACCGCAATCAAAAAACGTATCGACGAGTAGCGAACTACGGGTGAGAACGTCTCCTCATAATCAATGCCCTTACGCTGAGCACAATCCTTCACTACCAAACGAGCCTTGTACCGATCTACCACTCCTTGCTCGTTGTATTTGGTCTTGAAAACCCATTTGCATTGAATTGCTCTACGATTAGGTGGCAAATCTGTAAGCAACCACGTCTCGTTTTCGATTAACGAACGATACTCCTCTTCCATAGCTGTTTTCCAGTGAGACGCATTTGAGCTGCTCATAGCCTCCTCCACTGATGCTCTCTCGATGAACGACGCGGTTGTAACCAAACATCGTTCACTTTCTCATTCGACGGTTCATTACTACTCGAAACGTCAATTGAATCTTCATTTGTTAGATTCTCACTATTTTGATATCCAGATACGCCTTCTGAACTTGCTGTTGCAACAATTGCCTCATCCTCCACTTCATTGCTATCATCTTCGAATGGATAAAAATGATTAGAAAATTCGTTACAATCAATTACCTTGTTTTCACAGCGTTGATACGCCAGAAAAACGACATCACGACTGACATCCACTCGTAATTTTTCCAAATCAAAAACTCTGTATCCCCGAATCTCGGAGGAATTTAGAACACTCCTTGTTGCAGTACTCTGTTCCATTATCTGAACGCAACGTTCTGATTTTGTGACCCGTTTGATTCTCCGCAAAAGCTTTGAACTCCCTGAAAACATTCAAGGTGTTTGATTTGTTCTTGATGAAATACACGGAAATCTTGCGGCTAAAATCATCCAAGAAAGTCACAAAATATAGCGAGCCGCCAAATGAATCAACTGGCATGGGACCACACAGGTCAGTGTGCACCAGTTTTAGTAATCTGGTAACCCGAGATTTGCTGTCCTTGAACGGAAGACAAGTCTATTTCCCCTTTAAACAAGTTTCACATTTAGCCTGTTGACCCCCGATAAAACTCATCCCGTCCACAAAACCATTTCGTAATCTCATCAAGCTATCGTGACCTACATGTCCTAGACGACGATGCCACAATTCCCATGAATCTTCAACTTTGACCCTCAAACATGTTTTACTAGTCTGTGTTACTTTGAACATCCCTGCATTTACTTTTGCCTCAACCAGTAATGTGTTGTCTTTTTCGAAGACTTTGCAATCATTTGCACTAAACTTGACAATTAGTTCTTTGCTAACTAACTGGCTGACCGAAAATAAGTTTGTGATAAGACCTGGTACGAATAGAGCGTCATGAATTGTAGTATCCACTATACGATTATTAACTTGTAGCTGAAGTAAAACATTGCCAATCAATTCGGCCTTCAATTTTGATTGATTTGCAATCGTGACCTCTCCTGATTCTGACAGTGGTTTGAGATTTTCTATCCAACCTCGTTCACATGTCATGTGTGCAGAGGCACCAGAGTCTACATACCACTCAGTCGATTTGAGATTGCATGCCGTCAAACACGAAAAAACTGACGAATGACTAGCGATCTTCGCTTTAGGACATTTGTTTTTGTAGTGACCAACTTCACCACATCCGAAACATTTCCCGTCCTTTACTTGTTTCTTCTTCTTCTGATAATTGTTTGACTTCACTGGCTTTACGTACATGGCTGATGCAGAGGCAGAGCCCTCAACTCTATCATCCAAACAAACTTCTTGAAGTAGCTTTGTTTTTATTAAGTAAGCCGAAATTGTTGTGCCAGAACTCTCTATCGCCATAAATATGGGTTTGTATTCGTCGCTTAATCCGGCCAACAACAACGTGCCAATCCACTCATCGTCTATTTCCATGCCGGCACCTTTCAACTTGTGAGCGCTCATAATAATTTTGTTGACGAAAAATTCCATCGAACCGCAATTCACCAGTCTAGTTGAAACAAGTTCACGCAAGAGTGCTACACGACGAAGTAGACCAGAATCTTCAAACGCTACTTTTAAACTGTCCAAACATCCTTCGCCGTATGTGCTTTTTGAATGTGTGAAAAATTCACACATCCACTAATAAAATAATCGATGCCTTGACTTTTGAATCTTCAGTATTTTTCTTTACTGGATCAATTTCCTTGCATGTGCCCTCAACATGACTCCAAAGTCCAAAGGTCATTCATTTGAAGATATGCTTGAGCAGCAAATTTCCTTGTCTCGTAGTTATCTCTTCCACGCAATTTCTCTATGGACGCAAACGTTGCCGCCATTTTTCAATTTTTTTTTTTACTCAGAAAACAAATTACAATAAACTCGTTAACCACGAATTTTAACAAATTGAACTTTTTCTTTTTATTATTTAAGAGACCCACTTGTGAGTGTAGGCCCACAGAGGGCCCATAACCTGATGTGATTATACACTTAAATAAACAGAAGTATAACGCAAATAAAAAATGTTAAGCGTCCATTCATGAGGTATTTATTGAAAAGAAAGAGAGCGCCACAAGCGGCTAGCATTAAAAACACATTTAAAATAAAGACTCTCTCACACTTAATAACTCAACAGAATTTCAACTCTACGCAACTTAGGTATTTTCGTTGGTTCCAATTAACTCAACGAAAATCCAACTCAACCCCGTTTCTTTGAACACTAACCTAGGTTGAACTCTGCATGGAAACAAAGCACCTATATGAAACACACAGAAACGAAACGAAGAATTGAATACACGAAAACAAATCGAATTATTCTAAAATTTCCTCCAACAACGACTTAGTTTAGAATCCCAATTTCGTTGCACGTGTTGAATTTCAGTAGAGGAATAGAGAAAATCTTGTAATAAAACAACAGGGGCCATATTATACACAAAAGGCCAGAAGCGAGTTTATTTACTAACACTGATTTTGTACACATTTCGCTTATTTAGAACTCGATTTTTTTAATGCGAGCTCAGCCGCTAGCTCTTCGTCAGTGTTACTCACTTTGATTGATGTAACTGGCTGAGATCATAAAAGAAAAAGCGACCAGAAACGAGTGAAACAGGGTAAATATTTATTATAGAGAAGATAGACTTAAATTTGCTTTCGCCTTTTGGGTAAAATATGGCCCCAAGAGATACCCAGGCAACAAACTTTAAAACCGATAAAATGATTTTGATACACTTATGTTTAAACTCTGCTTGTGTGTACATGGGCAAGGCTAAAAGTCGACTTTTAACGGACGATTTGACCGAGAATTGACCAAACAGCTAAAGACGTCGGTAAATCTAAACAATTATTATAATATGGTTTAGTTGTGTAAGAAAACCAAACATTTATTAACATTTAGCACTTTCTGATATTAATTCTCACCAATTTTCGTCAAAAACGACTTTCCAACACGAAAAGGCTTTTTCTAATAACTTGTGTCTTCACTAAATGACGCAAATGTCAACTCAATCCAGCGAGACACTGTTTGAATTAAGATCGGTTCGAAGTTTATTACACAAACTATGTATTTAAAAAAATCAAGTTCTTTTGAACCTGGTTGGTCCCAATTCAATGTAAATCTTCTATTTGTGTTGAATCGGGCCCATATTTGTTGGGCAATAAACAATCGCCAATTGAGCGCCTGTTTAGCTTTTTGGTTCACATTTTCTAATCATCGTGGCTAGCAAGTGATGTGATCTTACCTAGGCGTAAGTGATCTTACATATGCAAGTCATCCTACATGATAGATGTAAGCGATCTTTTGCGGTTGACGTAGTATATGGGGTTTATCATAAGCAGCCGAAAATAAAAACATTCAGCCTGGAAGTAAAAAACGGTTTTGATTTGTTTAACAAATCCATTTAACTTTATATTGTTTCGTGATTTTTTTTATATATACAAAATATAGTGAATATACATTTTTTATTTAAATTAACTGCATAATTTTTCCTCCCTAATTTGAAAACTCATTATAAATAATAAAAATTATAACTATTACAAGTTTCTACATTAAATAATAAAAATGCAGTTTCGTTTTAGTTAGTTTACAAATGAAAATATTAATCAAAAATTCCCACAAATCCCAAAAGAAGTTTAATATAAATTTCTTGAATTATTGAGATTAGAGATGAAGGAGATATCTAACTAAAGGAAATGTTCGAGCGTGGGTGCGATTGTGGTCCATATATCAGTACTCGCTATTTGAGATATAGACTAATTTGGTATAACGAGTATGAGTAGGGTCCGTGACCACAATACAATGCCCTCAAAATATTTGTGTTTTAAAAGGAAATTTAAATCTAAGTTTTAAACCTAATAAAATTATTCGCGTTTTCCGCCCGTTATCGATTTATGATCACCCTTCTCCTGCTCCGATAACCAAGCCATTTTCTGTTTGTGCTGTTCCACCGCATTATAACATCGTTCTAATACCATTTTTTCTGTCAGTACACCATCTTCGGATGCATAAACGGCCGCCTGCCATGATACGCCCAATTTTGAAATTTCACGACCAGACATACCTTCGCAAAGTTTAGCCATTCTCGTGCAAACCTCACCGTAATCAAATTGTTCCAATTTAAAACGTTTTTTACCCTCCGATGCTGGTTGGAGCACAAATTTATCGAAATATAGACGAACTAACCGTTCACGTTCCTCTAGTCCAGGTAATATAAATTCAACCATTTCATCCAATCTATCGTTTATGGCATAATCAAATTGTTCGGGTGTGTTACTCGCCAGGACCAACATAAATTTGGGATTTTGTTCACTTGTCCGGTATAAAAATGCGTTAAGAGCAGATCTTAGATCCTCTGAAATTCGTTCCGATGATCTTTTACGTAAAAAGGCATCGGCCTCGTCAACAAACAGTAATAGACCACGACCGCTTGTATTCGCCCAATCGAAAACTTTGTGTATCGCAGTGACACCTTCACGTCCCATCGGGCCAACATCACCACCGGTCATAATAGCATAATCCATACCAGAATGTTCGGCTAATTTTTTGGCGAACATTGTTTTACCGGTACCAGGTGGACCGTGCATCAAAATATTACGGTACATACCATTATTGACACGGGTATTTTTAGTTGCAATAGCAACGTCTCGGAGACGTTCTTCAAGTTTTGGTGCTAGTACGACACCTTGAAGGGCATCGGCCGGTTTCGATTTTAAACGTTTAATCATTTGGATTGGATGGCGGACTGCATCGAGAATTGAGAAACGGGATGTTTCATTGACTAAAGACGGTTTTCCAATGCGGGCTTCAATATAACGAGCCGAAACGCTGGTAGCACCTTTGGCCGAGTATATACCTAGGGCGAGTAATGAAAGACCGCCAGCGGCAGCTAACACCTTTTCCCAATCGGTTAATAAAGCTTGAGCCCCTGCTCCGAGCACAGTTCCAGCTGTTTTTATACTTTCGAGTACGGTGATACGGTTTTCTTGGGCCTTAAGCCGAATTTGTTCAAGTGTTAGATCACGATTGTCCCGATCCACTTTAGCCTTGGCCCGAAGTTCTGCTTCCAAAAGTTTTAATTTATTTTTCTCCTTCATTTCGATTTCTTGTTGTATTGTGGCTCGTCTCATTGCCTCCTGTTTGGCTACACTCTCCTCTTGTTTGCGTAAATTATCCTCCTGCACCCGTTGCTGCTGTGACAATTGTTCCTCATAGCGTTTCCGCGCTAATTGATCTTGATATTGTGCTCGAGCTTGTGTTTGTTTTGTCTCCTCGGCCATTAATTTTTTCCTCTCATCGTAATCGACCCGTTTTTGTTCAACTTTTGACTGTTCAATGTGAGCTTCGTACTCCTTAGCCTTGGCCATTAATTCCGCTTGACGTGTTTGTTCCTGAATTTTGGATAGTTCTAGCGCTTCTTTCGCATGTTCTGTTATGAATTTAATTTTTTTTTTATATTATGCAATCTACTATCTGATGTCACACATAACCTCTAAACACTTACTTGACCGTTCCAGTGTTTTGGCTGCTTCGGCAGCCCGTTCAAGCGCTGATGAATCAAATCGATATGCGTCCATAGCGCGCTTTTCGGCACGCGATAAATTCATATCGGCACTAGATACATTTGGACCTCCGCTGCCTCCAGTTGCACCACCTTCATTTGCTGAACCATCCGGTGGTGGTTGTGGCGGTGCTTGACTTTTATATCCGAATAACCAAGACATAGTTTAGGTTTGATAAATAATTTACAAACAGCTATACAGTTTAATATAAGATTTGCTTAATTTTATTTTAAATTACAAAACGCGTGACGAACATTGACAGGCAGTAGTATGAAAATTATGGAATACAAGTTTGAGGTTAGGGTTTGACGTTGATTTGATAACTGGCAGGACAGGGTGACATCTAGTGATTTATCTGAACACTAAAATAAGGCTAACTTACACGACAGCTTTTATATTGAAACTTAATTTTATGGAATTACAAAGTATGTAGTACATTCAGAAAAAGATTACAGTAAATTTGTACCTACAACAATACTTATGGTACGTTTTTTCATTACATCGGAGAGATATAAAAACAACATTTTGCGTTTTATTATTTTCTCGGATCGATCCGATAATTTTTTTTGCGTTTTTTTATTATATCTGAACGAACAACCACAGATAGCTGTTTTGCATCTGAAATTTATTTCAGATAGTACAGAGAAATACATAGTTTGACGATCTAATTGGTGAACACTATAGACTGAGATTACAATTAGGGTTATAGGGCCATGTGGGCGTTTAGCCACCTCGCACTGCGACATCTTTTGTGCTCCAAGTCCTGCTTAATTATCCGTCCAGTCAATATTCAGGCTCTTAATAAACCTGATAATACTGCCAGCCGGTAGGTGATACATACTATCTGAGCTCATTGCTCTCTTCTCCAGCGGTAGCATTGGAATTCAAGGACTTCGAGAGGGCGGAAGTCCCACTCCCGTATATTCCTACCCGTGCCTCGTCTACCGTTTTGATTTTGTTCTTGCGGGTTGCTGAGAATAGAAAGTCGCCTGTAGGTTACTACAGGAAGGCTAAATAAAACTGGAGGGTTCCTGGTATCCAGAGTCCACTGATTAACCTATCAGCCATTCATCCTTCGGCATATGCTGTTCCACCTTAGATTAGGTTTTTTGTCAAGGTTTTCTCCTTTAGCGCCGTACTTTAGCCTGTCCCAGAAGGCCACATTCTGCCTAATGGTTCCAGTTACTAATTGTTGCCGCGAGGAGGCAGTACGTACACTTGCGAATTGTGATCAGGTTACCCCTTGCACAATTGTATCCATCATGCCTAATACATGACCAGAACAGCTTACCTGATGCGCACCCTCTTGGAAGGTTACGGAGCTGGTAGATTAATCTACCTGTTGTGATCCTGGTGATAGTGCTATTAGGGATTGTTCACACCAAGCGCGAGTAGCGAATTGCGAGTAACCATTTTTCAGAAAATTTTAACATAAAATACACTTAAACACAATCGATTTTTCGATTTATAATATAATTACGATTACTTTATTCAAAATAAACTAAATTGAGCCTTAAAAATTCTTTAAAATAAGAAAAATTACTAAATTCGTACAAAGATGAAATATTCGCGCATTCGCTAAAACATAAAATTATGTTCCACTCGTGTTCTACATAATTTTTATTCGTACGAGAATTGACATTCGTACGAGTATTTTTTTATAAATCATTTCAAATGCGATCAAAATGATTTTTAAACATTAAAATAATATAATTTATATCGAATTATGTATTATAAACTTTGTCAAAACGAATAACGTAAAAAACAGGTTTTGAAAAAATTACAAATAATTGATCATACGGATGGCATTGATTTTGACATATAAATTCGCTCGCGTTAGTGTGAATCAAATTTGCGAATTCGTGTTTGGAATTTATTCGCAAGTCGCAGTTCGCGTTACACCTGGAGTGCGTTCACGAACTCTACATTAGTCGTGTTCCAGTCGACCACTTCAAGTACTTATGAGTAGTTAGGCTTGTGTCTTTGCTTAAATTTAACTACTCGTAACTGCTCTTGCATTCTGGCAAGAGCAGTTACGAGTAGTTAAATTTAAGCAAAGACACAAACCTAAGTACTCATAAGTACTTGAAGTGGTCGACTGGAACACGACTAATGTAACAAATTGTTACAACTGTCATTGTACAAATGACATATGTAGCAGTTAACAACGACATTGTTACAAACGTCAAATTTGCTACCAAAACAAACTTTGTTTAGTATATAATAAAAAAAATAATTATTTAATTAATAAGAACCAATATTCATTTCACGTATTCATTTGTATCGAATAAATTATTTTCATCCGTAAATTGATCAATACGATCAGAATCCATAATTGTTTCTTTTAATGACAGCTGGAAAGGCAGTATTGAGTAGAGTTGTAAATGACGTTTGTAACAATAAGGGGAAATTTTGGTTTAGGTTTATGAACAATACAAAGCACGTTGCTGTGGTTACAACCGAGGTTTATGAACGCTTTAGGGTTTATGAACACAGTCCAGACTGTCCTCGTAACAGTTTGTATGAATTTCTTACATAACGAACAAATTTTTTTCGTTATGTTGGAAATTCATACAAACCTGTAAATCAAAAGTAAAAAGTTTTTTAAAGCATGGTTTCCACGATGGCGAGGCGAAAAAATTAGTCAAACTAAAAAGAGAAAGTAAAAATTCACCAATAGTACGATAGAGATAAAATACCATTTTGACAGAAAAATTGGGACGTCTAGTTTTTAATATTTTAATTCAGCACTCCGAAATTGGACGTCTAATCCGAAAAAAAGATGAAATTGAATATCTTTTTTCGGATTAGCCACTGATTTTCGGAATTCATATGTCAATTTGAAGAAAATTTTCGGAATAAAATAAATTTCAAAATAGAACCGTTAATTTGGAAAGCATTAATCCAGTAATGGATGTTAATAAAGTTAAAAAATGTAAGTTAAATTATGAAATGTCTCCAAATGTATATCAATCCAAACACAAACAAAGTTATAGGTGATGAAATCGCAAAACGTCAAAAATAAATGAATAAAAATTCGGTGTAACGACTTGTTGCTGTTTCACTCACTCTCATGTTATTTTTTTTATTCCTTCCTCTTTTTAGTTTGCCTAAGTTTTTCGCCTCGCCATCGTGGAAACCATGCTTTATGAATGCACTGTTAATTTCAAATATGTAATTATTTCTCTGATCTCTCAATAAAAAAACACGCCATTTGTATAATTCGAGAATATGTCAATATTTTTCCGAATATGGAATTTTTTCAATTGTTGTTGTTATTTTGACATTTCAATTTCACAATTTGGTACCACAAAACAAGCAAAACTTTACATTTGTTAAAGGCTTTTTAATTATATAAAGTAAATTATTTCGAATTAAAATTTATCCTAAATGAAGCGTACAAATCTTAGTGACTTAAAAAAATGTCCAGCAGTACTGAAAAGGGTATTTTTCAGTAATGACTCAGGTGTTCGATTTATTTCATCATCTTTCAGCCGTCGAGTTGCTATTCCAGCACCTGTCATTTTATCAGATGTGGGAAAAGTGTCGCATTTGTCCCACCGGCTTTATTGTGTCACATCGGATGCGTGTTGGAATTGCCAGTCGCTTGGAAATAAATCCATACATAATAATCTATTCGTTTGCGAAAATTGTGGTAGTTTGTTGGAAGTGGCAAAGCATCGGGTAGGTCTGGATCGATATATCGGCCACAATGCATTATCTTATCTCATTTATTTTTTTATAACTCTAGGATTATTTTGAATTGTTAGGACTTAAGAGTAATTTCAATATCGGATCTCAAGAATTGACAAGTAAATTTCGTGAAATTCAGAATATTATTCATCCGGATAAATTTAGACGCAAGTGAGTATATGACGCGTGATCTAATAGCGTCCGTGTTATCTCAAATTCTTGTAAAAACCTATTTAGATGCGATTTAGAGCGCACATACTCGGTGGAATGGAGCTCGTTAATAAATCAGGCATATAAAACTCTTTCTGTGCCAATAAATCGAGCCGAATACATACTGCAACAGAATGGTGTCAAAATCTCAGAAGACAACAGCTCAATGGACAAGGAATTCCTAATCGAGATGATGGAAAAAAATGAAGAGGTTCATATCTTAAAAATTTATTTTTCTTAAACATTAATAATAATAATCAAAAATACATATAAATCATAAACGATATGGCGTGAAATTCACTTTTTTTGTAAAATTAACATTTTTTTTTATATTTCAGGTGGCCGAGGCACATACAAAATCGGACCTAAATAAAATCCTGAGTGAAATTCAGCGAACACTAAAGGAATTATTTACAAATTTCGAGGCGAATTTAAAAGAATCTAAATTTGACGAATGCAAGTCCATTTTAATACGAATGAAATATTTCTCGAGTATCGAAAATACAATTAAAACGAAAATGTATGGACTAAATTAAAAAAAAAAAAAAAAAAAAATAAACAATAAATGTGTTTTCAAGGAAAATAATATGGGAATTTTTAATTCAATGCAGTCGCAAATTGCGTACTCCCTTGTCTTATCTTCTACTACTTTAGTTTCTTAGTCGCCTTTATTCTTATCAGATTTTTCGGTGCTGTGCCAAGTTAGCCTTTCCTCATAGAATTGTATCACTATTTTGGGGCATTTATCGTTCGCCTGTTTGGCTGGAACCAGATCTGCTTCATCGATACCTTTCCATTTCATAAGGAACATTAATTCTCCAGACGTGTCGGTAGCACCTAGAATTTTTTCCGGTTCCATTCCCTTATCGAAACCCTGTTTAATTGAACTGGATTTTTTGCGTGTAATAAATTCATCTGGTATTGGGCTGGTAGTTTTTCGTTTGGCGCCGACAACCTCTTCATCTTTGCTGGGTTCTATAAATATAACAAAAAGATTTATTCAGCAAAAATATGGCTTCGTCTGCATTGTGCACATTTACACATACCTTTTAGTTTTTCGTTTTTTTTGCGTTGTTCCTCGAATGCCGCAATTAAATCGGGACAATCCAAATTTTCTTCTGGCTCCCACGTATTCTCGTCTGACGAGTATCCCTTCCATTTTAAAAAATATTCCACTTTCCCATTGCGTTCGCGTCTGTTTAATACTTTTTCGACTGAATATTCATCCTCTATCTTTTGGCTTGGTGTAGATGTAGGATTTTCTTTTTTACCGCTCATATTGTTTGCGTTTTTTATTGTGCTCAAAGCTCGTGAATATATAGGTCTGTAAAATGCACAAAATGAACGACCCGAAGGTTATCGCGGTTGCACACAAAAATTATTTAGCAACACTTACTAATAATAGTTTTGTAACGCTCCGTTTTATTGTGTACAGTTTGATAAATGTTTGTATCGCAATAATATACAGCCGTATAATAAATTTACATAGAAAATTTAATTAATTCTCCACAGTAATTCGGCAAGATAATTTTTTAAGTTTTGCGTCTGTCTGCTCACAAAATTTTATTTTTGTATTTTGACATTTGCTGACTACTGAATAAACAATCGATGTTATCAGCAAATTAGGCTATCGTATTTTGTGTATGTGGTTAAACATCATTAGTTCGCCATCTGACGGAGAGTAGCAATACTACCAAATATGAATTTCGCGTTTCCGTTTCTGCATTTATTAAGGCATTGCCACATAGAAAACGAACGAACAATTTTTTAAACCGATAATTCCATTTTTTGACAAAACTGTTATTTCTACAATGCCAAAATTATTTAAAAATGTTTCAAATTTATAAAAGCCATCATAACAACAAAAAAAATTGTTAAAATTCCAAAATTTTCATTAAAGAAAATGCATTTTTATCTTTTGTCGGACGAAATTCGACTCGTCGTCGATAGTTACCCCAGGATACTGACGTTAAATGAGCGGTTCTGAAGGTAGGATTTTATGATTTTTTGGATATGGCAGGGAAAGCCAAGCTTACGGAGCTTATATAAAAGCCCTGCATGCCAGACAGAGTCAAGGCTTTCTCGATGTCTAACATATGTAACAAGTTTGCGGAGTATCTCCAGGAAACCTTCCAACCACTACCAAGACAAACTGCCAATGAAAATATAATATCTATTCACAAGCTGGATGAGTTTGAAATACGGCCAGTAACTCTCAAAGAATTAAAAGAAGAAGTGAAAAGTAACATGAATGTTAAAAAAGCCCCAGGGTATGATTTGATTACTTGCCAAATTATCAAAGCTCTACCTAACAAAGGATTTCGTAAGCTACTACACATAATCAATGCGAGCCTTCGGTTAAAATATGTTCCGAATCAATGGAAAGTAGCAGAAGTAATCATGATACCAAAACCTGATAAACCACCTAACGATAAAAAATCATACAGGCCAATTTCTCTGCTGCCAATCATGTCAAAACTCTTTGAAAAATTATTACTAAAGAGACTTAAACCAATAATTGAGGACCGACAACTAATTCCTCCACATCAATTTGGATTCAGAGAAAAGCATTCTACAATTGAACAGGTCCATAGAATCACCAACATAATTGAAAGAACGTTAGAACGTAAAAAAGTATGCTCAAGCATATTCCTGGACGTCGCGCAAGCATTCGATAAAGTCTGGCACAGTGGTCTGGAATACAAGCTGCATAGAGATCTACCGAGACAATTCTATGCCATACTAAGATCTTATTTATCCAATAGACACTTTCGAGTGAAATATGAGGATGAATACTCTGAGCTAAAGAAAATCTCTGTCGGTGTCCCGCAGGGGAGTGTCTTAGGACCAATCCTGTATTTACTATATACAAGGGACATACCAACCACAAATGAAGGAACCATAGCCACCTTTGCAGATGACACAGCAATTATGGCAGTTGGAAATAATGTCGCTGATGCAACGAGCAAACTCCAGAGGATGACCAATGCGGTTTGTAACTGGACAAAGCGTTGGCGAATCAAACTTAATGAGACAAAATCCACGCATATTAACTTTACTTATCAAAAGGCTTACCACCTACCTATACAAATTAACTCGCGACTCGTGCCATATGCAAATACAGCTAAATACCTTGGCATGACCCTCGATGCCAAGCTTAAATGGAGAGAGCATGTCAAAAAGAAAAAAGAAGAACTTAACATAAAGTTCAGAAAAATGTATTGGCTCATAGGTAGAGGCTCTGACCTTACAATTCACAATAAGCTGCTGCTATATCGGCAAATTTTGAAGCCGATATGGACCTACGGTATACAACTCTGGGGATGTACCAAGCAAACAAACGCCAAAATGATACAGACGTTTCAAAACAAGGTTCTTCGTAGCATCGTCAATGCTCCGTGGTACGCAAGAAATGAAGACCTTCACAGGGACCTACGGATGGAATACATCAAAGAGGAAATAAAAATGCATGCCGCAAAACACGAAATAAGGCTCCAGGAACATGGAAACCCCTATATTCGCCATATGATAGATAACCCTGTCGTTGAAAGAAGACTCCAAAGAACGAGGCCACTTGACCTAGTGAACTTACCAAACTAAAATTAGTAAATAGGTTTAATTGATTATGGGGCTAACCAGTGGGTTACACCCCAACAAACGTGAATTTTACTAGATATATAAAAATTTGTATTTGAAAGAAAAATTGCTAGATGAGCGCAGTCTCAGTCGTAATAAAATAAAATGAAAAAAAAAAAAAAAAAAAAAAAAAAAAAAATATGTAACAAGTCCAGTAGACTTGTTTATGTTTGCCATCGTCGAAATATGTTCGTCCAGACGAACTAGTTGGTGCTGGATAGAGTGTCCTTCGCGGAAATCAAATTGATGGTTGTTCAGGATGTTGTGGCTTTGTGTAAAGGAGAGCATTCTACTGTGGATAATTTTTTCAAAGATTTTACCAAGGATAGGAAGGAGACTGATAGGCCTTTAGCTTGCTGATTCGGTGGAAGGTTTATTTGTTTTTTTGATCGCGATTACCTTGGCGTGCTTCCATACGGATGGAAAGTATGAAATCCGCAAGCAGGCATTTAGGATGGCTAACAGGTACATGACCGCTTTTTTAGGAAGGTTCTTGATTAGGATGGGTGGAATATTATCGTGTCCTGGAGCTTTTTTATTACGGAGGCTTTTGAGTATAAATCTAAGCTCTGGTGGACAGATGATTTCTTCAGCTTTGAATTGCGTAATATCGGAATCGATCTGATCCAGAGCCGACTGCGCTTCATACTCACTATTAGGGTCTGTATGATATAAGTAGATATTGTGGGCTTGGTGGAATTGCTGAGCAAGGAGATTAGCTTTATCACTATTGGTGTAGGCAGTTTTATCATGCATTGTTATGGGTGGTAATTGGCTTCCTCGGCCTTTCAGTTGTTTGACCAACTGCCAGACCGAGGTGTGGTTTGGTTTTATATCTTGGAGTTTCTTTTTCCATGCATTATTAGTGATTTCAGTTATTTTGGATTTGATTTGTTTGTTAGTTGGTTTATGGGATGACGAAGCACACGATTTTGGGTACGCAAGGCAATATTCCGTAGTTTATTGCGTAGCGAAACCACATCTTTTACTTCTTGGGAAAACGGGTGTTTGGAGGTAAAGTTATTGAAAGTTGGTGGCGAGGCTGAATTTACTGTTTGCTTGATGTCAGTAATGTAGTGAATATTTGTATCTATGGATTCAGGGGTGGGTAGGGTATTGGAGTGCCAAGTAATGATTTTATCGATGAATTATCTATAAGAGTTCCAATCGATTTTGCCAATATTTGGTTTGGTAGGATTTAACACAGGGGAGTCTCCTAACTCGAACAGGATAGGGTAGTGGTGTGATGATAAATCATTGATTGATTTGACATTCGTGATTTTGAAATAATTTTTTGACAGGATTAGGTCAATGGTGGATGGAGTAGTAACCGGTTTGAAGTGGGTTGGCTGGTCTGGGAAGTTAAGCAGGAAGTTATTGTGGGATTCTACAAGGTTATTTAACGCGTTGCCACAGCTGTTGGCTCTAGCGCAATTCCAGTTACGGTGTTTTGCATTAAATTCACCAGCAATGACAACGTTGTTATATTTATTCATGATTTTAATCATATCTTGGGAGAATTCTTCATGGATTGTGGTTGTGTTGCAAATAGCTTAGCTACTACTACTAGGGTTATTTGCTGTTAGTTCTACTGCTATTTTTGTTAGAGGAAGGAGTGGCAGATGTTTAAATTTAATTGACTTATGGGTTAATATTGCTACACCCCACTCGTTTTCAAATTTTTACTACAAACTATGCTTGAAAACTCTCTATCATACCTGTGGATCCGATAGTGTTATAGGCTGAAATATGTATCCTGACTCAGCCACGTTTCTGCCAGGAATACTATAGCTGGTTTGTGGGTTTCGATGAAGCCTTCGAATTCCACTCTTTTTGGGATGATGACACTTTACAATTTTTTGGGTTGTACTTATCGTCTAATTGAAACTGGCGGTGAAGAGAGCTAATGTTGCTTGCTGTGGTGTTTCTGCTGATTTTATCGCTTGGATTATTTTCCGGTATTCTGCTATGATCTCCCAGATGTTATTGATGGCTAATAATTTCTGTTGAAGGTTACCTAGCTCCGCAAATGGATTTTGCGGAGTTTTTGCTGCGGCTGCTTGTGCTGGCATAGCTGTTGGTGGGATAGCTGCATACGCTGCCGGCCTTTCGGTCGGTGGTGGACTTTTGGCACTTGTTTTATTGGCGGGAGCGCTTGCGTATACACTAAGTAGCTTGCTGAAACTCCTTGGGTATCCCGCACGCATTTCTCAAAAGTTCACGAGTGGAGGTGGTGGTAATTTGATTGCCTTGAACTCTTGGTATTTAGTGCATCCTTTTGTTGGCTGCATGCTCATCTTTGCAATTCACGCATTTGGCAGTACCTTCTGCAGTTTGTTCCGGCGTGACCAAACTGTTGGCAGTTTCGGCATTGCGTGTATTCCTTGACGGTTGGCGAAAATTGCTGCTACGTAACTACACAATGGCGCAATTTTCCACACTTCTCTTGTAGTTCCTTTAGAGAAGTGGCTCCTCTCGCAAACCTCACTACATACATAATGGCTTGTGATTTTGTGTTCCGTTTGGTTATACCTCTGACTTCATTAATGCCGGCGTCCTTTATACCGGTTTTGATCGTTTCCGGATCCATGTCATATAGTCCTAGAACTATGGCACTATATTCTCGTTCGCTGTCGTCGGTGAACGAGTGAAACTCATGGCTTTTCGCTAATTCCACCATGAGTTTAGTGTGATGCTCTTTTGTGCATGGTTTAATTCTCACACGACCGGTACGGCTGAGGATCTTCACCGTGAAGTTTCCCACGCCGAGATGGATGGCACATGAAGAGAATAGTGATTCTATTTACTTGTGACATCGGTGTGTCCACGATGATTGGCCGAACTCGGCCGGGTTTTATTTCACCAGGCAGTAGTGTTTCATTTACTAAAGCTGCGGAACGGTTTCCGAGCAGCACACTGCCCTCGGATGACATTTTTTTGATTGGAACTTCGTTAATGGCACGTGATTTTCGTTTTATACTGATAGTACGAAACGCTTCCTCTTGGCTTTTGGTTTCCGTGGTATCCATTCTCCACCCTCCACGGAATGAGTATGGCTGGCACACTTTACTCTTACGAGAAAAAATGTTTTTATTTCACACTTGAAAAAATTGTTTTGAAAAAACAGATTTTTGATTTGCACTTAGACACACTAAATACTGAACGATGAAATGTTTTGAAAAAAACAGATTTAATTTTACTCATACACTTGTGTACACTATGAAGTACCAATGATGAATGATGTGACTACAAAAATACAATTCCAACTATCATACATTAAGTATGAGGCAAGAACGTAGTGACTTAGCGAATTATATTAGGTTGTTCAGAAATTAATGCAGGTTTTCAACCATTTTATTTAAAACGACATATCTCAGTTTAGAATAAATTTTATTAATCGAAATAAGAACCATTAGAATCTACACATTGCTGCCAACAAGATGCAAGTTTATTAATTCCAGTAGCATATAATTCTGAAGTTCTGGAAGCGACGAATTTATCGAAGGCATTTTTTGCGGCTGTTTGGTCGTTGAAGACTTTTCCTTGCCAGAAGTAGCTGAGATGCTTGAAAAAGTGGTAGTCGGTTGGCGAGAGGTCTGGTGAGTATGGTGGATGAGGCAGAGCTTCGTAGCCAAGTTAGTTCAACTTCTGCAGCGTCGGCTGTGCAACATGTGGTCGAGCATTATCATACAGAAGAATTGGGCCCTTTATATTGACTAATGCTGGACGCAGACGTTTCAGTTATTTATGCATTCTGTCAATTTATTGACAATATTTTTCTGCTGTGATAGTTTCGCCAGGATTCAAGAAGCTGTAGTGGATAATTCCGGCTGGCGACCACCAAACAGTCATCACAGTCTTTTTTTGATGCAGCTCAGGTTTGGAGAAGTGTTTAGGTGCGTTGCCTAGGTCCAACCACTGCGCTGAACGTCATTGGTTATAGTATAGAATCCACTTTTCATCGCACGTCACAAAGCGATCGACAAATGGTTCGTTTTTGTTGCGCAGAAGAAGTGAAGAGCAAATTTTTCAGTTTTCATTCAATTCGTGTTGCACCCATTTATCAAGCTTTTTCGACTTTCCAATTCGGCTCAAATGTTCCGAAATTAATCCAATACCTACGCCTAGGTCCCCTGCAAGCTCTCGAATAGTCGTTCGTGGATTTGCTTCCTCCAAAGCCTTCAATTCATCATCGTCAATGGCAGAGGGACGTCCGCGACCTTTCTCATCTTCAAGATTGAATTCACCATGACGAAATTTTTGAAACCAACGTTGTTTTGTGCATTCGTTAACACTTCCTTGGCCCCAAACTTCATTGATGTTTCGAGCCGTTTGTGCTGCACTGCGGCCGAGTTTAAATTAATACAAGTAAATGTGGCGAAATTCTTGTTTTGACATCTTAACTTCAAAGGTCTAAAAATAGACAAAACTACAATTTAGATTAAACATGGGTTATGTGGTAAGAAAGAGCATAAAATAAGCTTTAAAATGACGTATAATGTTAAACCCTTTGCGCAATTCTTTATTGTTAAAAAATTGTTGAAACAAATAAAATCATAAAACCTGCATTAATTTCTGAACAACCTAATAAATTCACTAAATCAAAAAACTCAAGGAAAACTTTCATTTCTGTATGTTTTATGCCCACACAAATAATAGAAAGAGAAACCAAACTACCGCATAGAAAACTCAAGGAAAGTTTTTATTTTTTAGAGTCGATACATTTTGTATTGACTCTCTGGTTAAAGTACGGGGATTTTGATATTTCTACTTTTTTTGGTAGATATATTATAAATGACTGGCCTCTTCATTTTTTTGATTAACATATCGAAAAATGTTGTGAATGCCATTATTATTAATATATTGTGTCTATAAAAAGCCGAAAGAATATTATTGATTTAATACAGACAACAAACTTCTCTTTCTGGATATTATTCGAGTTTACCTTGCAGCGCTATAGGAAATAAGACTAATCGGTAATGACATCACCGATTATAGTCGCCTAAAACTAACTCTCTGTCATAGCAATAACGTGGAGACACATGAATTTGGAGTCGGTTTCTTGATTAGTAATCGATGTCGTCAATTTGTGACTGACTTCATGCCTGTCAGTAATCAGATTTTACACTCAGGATTCATGGACGTTACTTTAACATCTATTCTAAGGTTCTATGACTATTCAATTTTTCTAGAATATTTGAGATTTTCCGATATCCTCGAAATAATTTTGAATTAATCCATATTACAGAATTGAGATACGTATGACTACTTGGTTTCGAGATTATTGAATTTTCTCCGATAATATTAAACAATTTTTGAAGTTACTTGATAGTTTATTAGTTTTAAGTAATGTACTACTTAAAGTTGTTTTGCTTCATGAGCTGTAAAGTTTTATTTTGCTTAGCGTGTTCTTTGAAATTAAAACAAAAAATTTAAGTTGCCTAAAATTTTGTCGTTGTAATAGAATGTAACACGCAAATATCTTTGCTTCATTTTGTATTGAAACAGGGGGGTGATTATGTAAGCATTACGAGTTTCAAGCTTCTCGAAATTGCGACAAAACGCGATTATGTAAAACTTTACGAGTTCTCGTAATTGCGACTTGTTGCTGTTGTTTTACTCGTACAGCTTTTGATGTACGACAAACAACTCGTATTGATTGAAAAAAATCAAAATATGCATAACAACCACAGTACTGTGCATAACAACAACAAAATTGTATGCCGAAAATGACGCTATCGGGCAACAAAAAACAGTGTTTCTCGTAATTGCTTACATACACTCAAAAAAAAAAATTTGTTTTTTTTACAAATATTAAAGCGTAAAAAGAAAATTGTTAATTTAACAAAAAATTTGTTCAGTTAACACCGGATTTGTAATGTTTTTCGTTGTAAATTAAACAAAGCATTTGTTGATCCAACAAAAATCCATTTGTAATTTCAATTTCTATACAAATTTAAATTTACTATGCACTTTCGTAACATTTACATGCCAAATTGTGAACAAAATTTTACAGGTCTGTGTGTAAAAATAACGAAATAAATACTTTTTCTTCTTAATTTTACAAATGCCATTGTAGCAGTTATTATGATCCTTTATAAAATTTACATAAATGATTTTCCAAAACGATAAATGAACATCATTACAGATAATGAAATATTTTTTTTTTCGCTGGCGCTACATTCCATAGAGGGATTTGACCGTTTCATGATGAAGTTTCGTAATCATTTTGTGAACGGATAATGAGTGATTAATTCATTGATCCTATACGTTAATTAACCAGCCGTGATTTTTTCATCACTCGCCCGGGAGTCGAACCCGGGACCTCCGGAGCTTAAAGCAAGCATGCTAACCACTGTGCCACCGGGGCGACAATCAAATATTAGCCACTTCAAATATTTACAAATATAATTGTAGAAATGCTTGTCATACAAATATAATTGTAAAACACAAGTTATTGTTTCGTAAAATTTTGTAACATTTTATGTTTTAACAAATTAATTTGTAATTTTTACAAACATATGCCTAAATAAAACGATAGGATTCGTAAATTTTACAAAATTGCTTCGTAAAAATATTATTAGTTGCGCACGTTTAGAAAATTTTCCATTATGTTTTGAGCTACCAAACCGTGCAGTGCGGTTTTTAATATGAATAGTGAAAATAAAATACGACCAAGTGGTGAGAGAATTTTTAAAAAATATTAATGTGGCGAGTTCAGTTTTATTATATTTTTAATCATTTCAAATAATTAAAAAAAATGTAATCTGCAGAATAAATTGTAATAAACACTACATCATGGAAAAAACAGCCTTCACTATAAACTTTCCGAATCTTAATAATAGCGAAAGTCAACCCAATCAACATCTAGGTGAAATCGTTCCGCTGGATTTCGAAACAATAAGTGTCCTGTTTCCTCAAACGGCTGAAATGTTGAACGAAACTCAAAATATTGCTTTGCTTGTAACGAATGCAGAGGAAACAGAGGAAGAATTAGCTACTGAGGAAGAAACTGAACTAAAAAATTTATTAAAATCATGGGGTGTAGCGGATCTTTACAATCGTCTAACAGGTACACACATATATACATATAATATATTCTATAATATGTTATACATATAGTTTTTGAAAAGTAAAAATTTAATTTTAGATGTGGGTATTGGCATACTATATTCAAAACACATACAGTATCATCACATAAGCGAAATTTTTGAGCCATTAGAATTGGGGAGAACAATTATTTTCGAACATAATCTTACCACTTGGCAAAGAGAACAATTAATATAATTATTATTATTTTATTTTTGCAAAACAAGGTAAATTAAAGCTTTCAATAAAAATTTTGATTTAAACAATGAATAAATTTTGTATTTTAATTTTATCATAATTATTTGGACATTCTTCTCTTTAAATGATAAATACTCAACAAGCCAAACAAACAAATGCATACACCCAAACACACACATATATCCAACAATAACCTCTGTAAATCCTACAAAAAAATTTGTTGTAACATTTGTCCTCTTATATTATTCCCACAAACACGCTTTGTAAATTTTACAATTATTTGATAAATTTACGCAAAAATAGTTTCTCTTTTACAATATAATTTGTAAATTATACAAAGGAGTAATGCGAATTTTACAAATTAGTTTCGTACACATTGTTATTTGTTTACATTCTAAATTGTAAATAGTACAGTTGTCCTTGTATAGTTTACACTGTATTATTGTAAACGTTTTTACGAAAACCGAATCAGTTTTACAAAAATGTTTGTAAATTGTCGGGCAATTATAAACGTTGTAAAATTAACGAAATGAAAATTGTTGTGGTTACGAAGTGCTTCGATGGTTGAAATAGAACAGATTTATTTGTACAATTTACTAGTTTTTTTTGTTCATATCACCGAATTTTTTTTTGAGTGTACTTGCGTTATGTCGCAATTACGGCATACTAAGTTTCGAGTTCTCGAAACTCGTAACTCGTAATACGAGAGATACATAATCGCACCCCTGTTGTATTCCTTGATTTACCGATCAATGGATTATTCAATTAAACCTCCGGTTTTATTATTAATCTCCGGTTTGTCATTCCGTGAGGCTTTCCTCTACTGTTTTTTTCTCTATGCCTACCTCGACCCAAGTGAATCGGATTTTCATCTGGTTCGCATGGATTTTAATTTGTCGTTTGCCCATTGGTGGTTCGGTTAGTACAAAATAGGTTACCAAGCCGCATCTCTTCGAAATGACTCCAGGTGATCAATTCCACTTATTTTTGCTGAAAATTTTAACCAACACATCCTCACTAACCTCGAACTCTTTCCACTTAGCGCTATGGTGCTGATTGAATTGTTGCTCAATTTTCGTGTCGCAAGTAGCACATCAGAGATTTGCGTAAAATTTGATCGGCGTTTCCTTTCGCTTCTAGCTTTTTAAGTCCTTTAGCGAGTCTACGATTTTTTCAGCCTGACCATTGAACTACCGGTGAAACGCCGGTGAAACGAGCGATGTGGCATGCATGATGGGCCGCTTTTTTCCGTCGGGTAGTTCGTGATTAACATTGCGCCCATGCCATAGTTCGATGCGTCCGCCACCACAATGATTTTTTTTGCTTCGGGTCATAATGGATTAACGCCAAGTTCGACGCAAGCACCCTTTTAAACTTTTCAAAAGCTTCTTAATGGATCGGTTACCACTAAAATTTCACGTTGTTGCACAACAGTTCGCCCAATGGCCCACGCAGGTCTTTAAGCTGTTTTACGAATTTGCCGTACCTACTATGTAACGGCTCCTAGGAATGCTTGCAATTGTTGAACGTCTTTCGGTGTAGGAATTAGCCTCAGCATCTCGATTTTCTGGAGATTTTGTCGTAAACCATTTGCGTCGACGATGTGGCCCAGAACTCCAACTTTTTCTGGCCAAATGAATACTTTTCGAGCTTCAGTCGAAAACCATACTCTTTGATGCGCTTGGTCGCAATGGTTCTTTTCATTACTTCCTCTAACAATAAAATCGTCAACAAAAGGAAAAGTACGTTTAGCTCCGATCATCAATATGTCGGTTAAGGAAAATTCCAAGCGTTGTCTTCATGTCCGGTTGCAGGCGGTTTACTCGGAGTAGGGCACAATGGGTGTTGATAGTCAAGAGTTTTTTTGATAAATCCATCTCCACCTGTAAAAAGGCTTCAGACAGGTCGATTTTGCTGAACACTCGGTATTGACCCAGCTTCGAGAAGATTTCAGTGAGTAAAATTGGTTTTGTAATCGCCTTCAATGTTATAGATGCCTTCATTTTGTTGCACAAACGCAGTGTATCACTAAAAAGGGATGGACATTTTTGTTTGATTTCCTCGTCCATTTTTGTGGTTATCTTTTGCTCAATGTTATTGCAGACGCTTACAATTGGCACGCTCCATAGATCCAGAGCTTCCATCCAATCACTTCCGAGCACGTTATCGATGTCTTCTCTGTCGTGCAATTTCAACCGTACAGTAAATTTTCCAAGCATTTTAACTGGGTCCCCAGAAGGGCTCATTACTTGCTCTTCGCATGCGGCTAATGTCGACGATCCTAGCTGCTTCCAGTTGCTTTCGGAGATAATCGTCCAGTAAGACCCGGAATCGGGTTGCAATTACAATTTCGTGCTGTCGATTGTTGGTTCAACAAACTGTCGGTCGAGACGGTTAAAGTGGTCCAAGTAAAGGCTTTGACGTGGATTGAAGTTTTGATTGAAGTTGTGAACGACCTGCTTGCTTTCAAAATACTCTTTTTCGCGAAAGAGCAATCACTGTGGAAATGAATTGCCCCACATTTTCGACACGGAAACTTCGCTTTCGGTGACTCTGCTTTTGGCGTCTTAGCGTTCTGTTCTGCCTTTGGTCTGTGGCTGTTTCACTGTAGTTTCCGATGCATTGCCAATACCTCACAATTTGGGGTGGCTGCTTCGTGATGCTTCTCTTGGCTATCCAACTTGTTAAGGAGTTTCTCTAGCATCTGAGCATCCAGCGGTTTGTTGAGTTCCTTCACAAACATCAGTACTTTGAAATCGTCAGATGTGCAATTTGTAAATTCAGATTGATCTGGGCCGCATACGCGGAAAAATCTTCACCAGCTTCTTTTTCCATCTTTAGGCACTTGTACCGGATCGAAAACTGTGTTCCTTCCCGCCGAAATTACGTCATTCAACGGAATAGTGTCTTTCCTGAGTGGTAAAATCGTATTGGTAATCTTTTTGTTAGTTGGCTGTAGAAAGTTTTTCGGTCAGAAAATCCACTTTCTGTGGTGCAGTCATCGTAGCTGCATCGGCCATTCAAACGTCATGTTTTCTTCAGCGCAATATACAAACTTTTCCATGCGATCTGACAGGTTTTTATGCAGCAATATTTCCTGCACTTTTCCCCGATTTTCTGGTATTGCTGCTCTTCTTATTTTTAGCACTAAGCGTGCCATTAAATTAGTTCTTAAATCGACTAGGGACCAGCTATATTTTTGCTTATGTCCCGGTTAAATACATGACTGATGTCCCTTCAGCCGCAGTCTCTGGATTTTTAAGACTCTCGGTCTCTTTATTTTTAATTTTATCTTCTTCCATAAAGTCCTACGAGTACCGTGGGCTAGGTAGCCTAAGGCTACATGGTTCTGAGGGTGCCAGGTGTATAAGACTGGGCCCCCAGCTAGGTTGGTTCTCACCTCAGCATGGCACAATCAATACCTTAACCTAGCCAAGTTATTTAGCGCAATATTTTGCTTAACCAGCCCTGTCAAAAACGATGGTGAACTAGTTGCTCGGTGATCACCGCGTGGAGGTAATAAGAGGACCTCTGGAAGCTGCAAGATACGGAGTTGACAGCAAGAGACCATCGCAAAACCCAATTTGCTTCACTTTATTTTAATTTTGTACCAACATATTTGGTTGCGTACAAAAATTCTTTGGATGGTTGACGGGAGTAGTGTGGTTGTAGATAATGTATTCAGTCTCTCTGTGTTGTAGGTAATATTCGTATTCTTAAATAATTTTTAATACGTTTAAGACTCGAAAAAGGCCGTTCTTCAAAATTATTGGTAATAGCCATTCTCAAAAATCAAAAACCGTTATATTTGCTGATTGAATCAATCGGTCAATTTCAGTTTGTAATTTAAAAATGAATAAATCGCCTATACCCGGGCGTAGCCAAATACTCAACTGGTAATTGTATATGTGTTTAATGCAAATCCCTTATTTCTGAGTACAGGAATCCTAAAACTAAACCTAGGCAATTGAGAGCATTGCCTCTTCAGAACTACGATGTTCTGGACTGAACATTCTTTCGAAATATTTAATAACGTCTGCTTTTCTTCATCACGATGCGTCGTAATTCTTTTATTCCGTTGATTTGGGCAGTATCTAACATCGCCATGAACATATTCCTTCAAATAAGTACATGTATGAATTGCAACCAAAACCCTGAAACAGACTACAAATATAAGTCAACGAATCCAGCGGAGCCCATATATAGTAATGGGTTAAGATTTGGACTCAATAAAAAATTCATATCGAAGGCACTAAGTGCAGATTTAAGTTGGATACTCTGCTATATCTTGGACGACAGAGTAAGGATAATAAAGGGAAGACCGAATCTAGGAATTTAACATTTTAAGAATTTCTTTGAGTTGTAATCTTTGAAACTAAACCATAATCCTAAATTATTTAGACCAATTAATATAAAAACTTATAGCGTTAAACGAGATATTATTGTTGAAAAACATTGAAGCTAAGTACGTACATCTTATTTTGTATAACATACATATAGTACGTCATATTGCAAAGAAATCGCGAGGCAACAAAGAAACACATAATAAAACTGCCCACTATAAGTGTAACTAACACACACACACATTATATATAGCATTACATTGGAGAGTTATCTAGATATGTATGATCAAGAGGTCACAATTATACTTGAGTTGTTGTTCTTACATGTATATCATAAATTTTATAGAAATGAAGCAACTAAAAATATTTTATATATCGTTTATGCGCTACACATATGTATTGAGAGATTAACAAAAGTAATAATAATAATAAAAATAATGTTAATAACAATAATAGTCATAATAATAATAATAGCAATGATACGAAATAAGAGTAGATACCGTGAGATTCACCTTTTTATCATTTAACATTTTTTTTTTGCTTCTTTTCGCTTATGGACAACAAAACGACATAACATAGTTTTGAAAAATTATTACATTTTCTGTTGTTGTGATCCCTACAGCGTTTTTATCGTGTTCTCTCCTATATGAATGGAAAATTGTCGACAAGTCACCACACATCATCTAAAACATTACAAGAAATAGTAAGTTAATGGCCCAACTATTAACACATTTTACAGCGATATATGGAAAAGTATAAAATAATCATTATAAGCGAGCTTTAATTGGATTTAGCTCTAGCGAACATTTTCATTAAAACTCAAAAATTCGAAATTAACCTATTAAATTATTTTAATTGGATTTACTGCCCCAAAACTTAATCCCAATCCAATTAAAATCTTATATGCAAATAAAGTGTATCGAAGAAAAAACAAAAAAAAATTAAATCAATCATGATGTGTAATATAAAAAAATCATCGTGATATCTACCAAATCGATCTACTTCACACGCCAAACAATGGAAAACAATAATTGTCACCCCGAAAAGCTACAAAATTATGTGAGAAAAATCAAAACAGAGCTTTAATGTCTATTTTGTACACGTAATAAAAAAAAACATTTCCATTCATTTATAATATGCGGTAATAGCGGTATGACTTAATAAAGTAAAAACTACATCATATATGTACCTTGATTTAATAGTACCGGATAGTTGTGTTTGACCAAAAAAATAAAAAAATACATGAATGAAATAATTTTGTTATGGACACTGTGACTGTTCATGGAAAATTGTATAACACGAAATGTTGAATGAAATTTACAATTGTTCCACAACTAAAATCGAGTTTGCCATATTATAATTTACAGAATATGTTGCCAAATATCTCAGACCCAAAAGATGATTTTTTGTATTAGAATTTCTAAACGCATAAAATTCAAGTGGATTTTTTCCCCCTATCAAATCAATAAAAATGAAGATGAAGAGATTAGAGAGTATAGCTTAAACACGCTAATAGATTCAAAAGTGTATGAACGTCGGAATGAAGATATGGCGCAAAATGAAAGACTTACATCAGTTAAATACACGACGAATTGTAATGGAGAGAAATAATTAATCTCAGACGTTATTGAACATTTTGGGGAAAGAAATGGATTATGAATGCTGTTGCAGCAAAAGGGAAAAGATAAACTTCCGAATTTGAAATCGATACCACAACTGGATTGAAATATTTCAGCAGGTCAAAATACCATCCATATTAAAATGTGAAGTCTAGAAGATCAAAGTTCTGACCTACCAAGATACAAATGGAAGGCTAGGTTTACTTTTAGAATTCCTGTACTCAGAAATGAGGGTTATAAACGGTAAAATTTGCATTATATACATACGAGTACCAGTTAAGTATTTAACTATAGTCCGTGGCACCGATTTATTTATTTTTAAATTTCAAATTGTGTATATACTAAATGAAATAGTCAGTAAATATAACGGTTTTTAAATAAGGCTTGTGCTATTGAAAAATTCAATTTTATCAAAGTTTTTAGAAAGCCAGTTGAAACATTTGTGGTACACCTATCAGTAGAAGCGATACGATTAATACAATACCTTTGATCTGGGTCTGCGAATCGGCGAAGTTCCAAATACGAATAATCATTAGACGTCTAATAATATAAAATCATCGAGTGAATAAATAATTCGCCTAAATGTTGATTATTGCACTTTTTAGTGAAGACACTATTTTAGTACAAAAACGCTTCATATGATTTTTTTTAAATTTTGAGCAACTTTTACGAAACTAGATAAACTGATCTTATTAGATTTTCTCTATTTTCAACAAAAATAGTTATGTGTTACAGTAAATAGTATTAATTACTACTTTTTGAGTAATCCTTATCATTTTCATACAAGGAAGTTAATCGAAGTCTAAAGGAAGGAGTAGTACCGGCTTCATGGAAAATATCAACAGTTGTTCCAATTCCAAAAACCACAAAACCAACCACATCTGAAGATCTGCGCCCCATAAATATGCTCCCAATTTATGAAGCAGTACTGGAACGAATAGTTAAAAAACAGTTGGTTGATCATATTGCTAATAACAATATATTAGTGGATCAACAATCTGGTTTTAGAGAATTGCATTCCTGTGAAACAGCATAATCTTATGTTGGACATATGGAAAACTCAAATAGACGAAAATAAAGTAGTGATAGCAGTTTTTTTAGATTTAAAACGAGCTTTTGAAACTATAGATAGGAAAATCTTACTCCAAAAATTATGCAAGTACGGTGTAGAAGGAAAAGAGCTTGAATGGTTCAATAATTATCTTCAAGGGAGACAACAATATACAAAAGTCGATAATTTTACATCATCATTAATAGAAAATAATCTCGGAGTACCACAAGGTTCAACACTTGGACCATTGTTATTTATCTTGTATATAAATGACATAGTAGATGTTATAAAGAACTGTCAAATTAATATGTTTGCGGACGACACATTAATTACGATTTCGGCACCAACTCATCAAGAAGCAGTACAAAAAGTAAACGAAGATCTTGAGAATTTACGGGGATGGTTGATGTTTCATAAATTGTCATTGAACATTTCGAAAACGAAGTATATGTTCTTGTCAATCAAAACCAAGTACGAGAGTATCTCAGATATTGTAATTGCACAAATGTAATTGTACAAATATCTCGGTGTCGTCATTGATGAAAACTTAAGTTTTAACCAGCATTTGGATTACTTAGCCAAAAAGATGAATAAAAAATTAGGGCTTTTCAACAGAATTAAAGACAAGCTACCAATGGAGACCAAAATAATATTTTATAAATCAATTGTAGCTCCCCATGTAGATTATTGCTCATCTGTTCTATTTATCATGAATCAAACACAATTAACACGTCTGCAAAAAATACAGAATCGATTTATGAGAAGCATTTTAAACGCGGATAATAGAACACATATTAAAGACATGCTAGAAAAACTAGGCTGGAAATCAATTAGCCAGAGAATACACTTTAATGTGCTAAAACTGTTTTATTTACTCGAAAAGGGAGATATTCCTAAATATTTAAATAGTTTGCTGTCTACCAACAGAGAAGTCCATAATTATAATACCAGGAATACTCATTTTAGATTACCAAGGTACGGTAAATCATTTTCTCAACGATCGCTAGGGTATAATGGTGTGAAGTTATATAATTCTTTCAGCAACTATTGCAATCTTAATGACCTTCAAGAGCTAGAGTACGGCCAGTTTATTCAACTATTACACATATTCATTAAAGAAAAAATTAATATTTAGCTATTTAGTAAAATATACAAATGTATTTAATTAATTAATTAATTTAGATTAAAATAGGTTTTAAAAAAATGTCAATAATGATAAATAAATAAATAAACAAGGAAACCATACAAAGAGTTTGTATCTAGTCTCTCATTATTGTAATGACATAATAAATGCTTGTAGGGTTAAAAATAAATAAGTAGAATAGGTAGGGAGAAAAGTAGGGGAGTAGATAGAGAACAAGATACAAGGAGATACAATATATGTATGTGAAATAGATAGTGGAATATAAATAATAATTCTTATATTTTTATATGTGTGTTTTTATTTAAACCTTTTTTCGTGAATAATAATTTACAATTTTTTTAATAGTTCTGGCGACGAGTAAAACAATTTACAACAAAATCGGTGAGCAACCACAAGTACAAACCATTTTTACAATCGATAAGTTTGATTCGAAAATATTTAAATTAAGTCGGTGGCAGCAGCGATTGGAGGAGGCATTTGCTGTTTTTAAAGTCGGAAATGAAAGTCGAGTGCATTTCTTGCTGCATTATATGTACACTGAAGCTTTCGACATTGTATGCGACAAAATAATGCCTGAAGATCTATATAAAAACAAATATGGGGAAATATTTACATTACTGGAAAAACATTATAATCTAGCTCCACTTGAAATCATGGAAAATTTTAGATTCCATCTGCGGAAACAGCGAGACAACGAGTCAGTGCATGAGTATTTATCGGTAATTAGACGATTAGCACTAAACTGCACTTTCGGCACCTATTTAAACACGGCATTATGGAATCAGTTAGTATTTAGTCTTCGCAGTGAACAAATTCAAAGTCCATTGCTTGAAGAACGGAATTTGAAGTTGGAAAAAACCATCGAGTTAGCTGCTGTTCTGGAAGTTTCCTCAAAAGATGCGGCGGCGATTGTCAGGGAGCATAATTAAATTGTTAATGAACCGTGTATCAAAACTTCGTTAAATGCGCTCCACGTTTTTCGTTTTAAATTTTCCAAATATTCTCATAGTTGCTCAAAATTTACAATCGTAAATTCTCAGAATTTTCTGTACTGTGAGACATGGAAAAATTATTTTCTTCTTTTTAGTCCATTTTAAAAACATGATATATTAAAAAGTTTTTTTTATTTAATTTTTTAATCATAAAGACAATATTTTTAATTACCTGACTTGTAAAGTTTCTTTGCCGCATATTTGAGACAATTAGTATCAGTTTATCAGTTGCATCATTTTTATTTTTTTCCTTGAGAAGCGTTTAGCCTACTTTTTCGGCAATATAAATAAATAATTCGCCTAAATGTTGATAATTACATTGTGTTAGTCAAGACACTATTTTAGAACAAATTATTTTGACGTTTCATCATTTGATTTTCTTGTTTTTCAATCGCTTATTGCATTTAATTTTAATTTTGTTTTTAAATTTCAAATTCAAACTAAATTTTTTTTTCTTCGTCAAACTAAATTTTCATGTCAGATTTATCTTTCTAAATATTTTTGGAGACCAGTGAAAATTTCATTTCAGTTGAACAGCGTACTAGGCTTTAAATTTTATTTTGTAATACATAGATGGCTTTGTTTTATCTCTATACATTTTTCACTGCGTTTTTATCTAAATTATGATATTTCATCATTTGAGTATCATGTTATTGTATTTTTTGTTTTCAATCGCATACTGTATTCAATTTAACAATTTTAAACATAAAGTTTCATTTTTAACTTGAAGTTACCCTAATATAAAAATTTACGAAATTTTACAAACCGTATTTTCACGTCGGATTTATCTAGTGTTTATTGTAGATGTGTGAAAATTTCATTTCACGTTAACGGTATACTAGGCTTTAAATTGATGGAATTCAAAATTCACTTCGTCGTTTAATTTGCTTACTTCACGCTTAATACGCAGAAAGTCCTTTCGAAGGTCCAGAACCTTCTGGGGTTTTCTAGAACATTTTCGAACCTTCTGGAAGATTCTCGAACATTCTAGAATATTCTGATACATTCTAGAACATTCTGGGAAAGTTTTCGAACCTTCTGCAACATTCAGAAATATTCTGGCCAGTCTTGGCCACTTCGGAACTCGATTCCCAGTTGCTTCACCGACTTCTCATAAGAATTCCATCTCCGTACGAAACCTCTGCAGTTCTAAATCGAAATCTTCTTCATAGATGCGGGATGGAGGACTTACATACTATACAACCCCCAAGGGGCTGCGGGGTGGGTTGCGAAGTTATAGCGGCACGCACGGATACACCATGCGTACATTTGTTATATATGGGGAAAATACGTGAAATCATAAATCCTTTAAATGGGACCGAAAGTCATGTTTTAATTTTATGTTTTTTATGTTTTCAATATGTAGCACTGAATAAAACAAACAATTTATGCAACATGATTTTTTTGTTGTTGCTGTTTTTTAAGATTCAAATAGGGAGGCAAATATTTAAAAATTTCTTGCACCTTTTGCTTCATTTCTTTGCTTCGATTTGGGCTCATTTTACAGATAAATAAATTCATTTTATAGTTTTCAAAATGGCCGCTGAAACGTTCTTCCATGAGCATGTTGCTCACAATCGTCGCCGAAATTCTCTTTGTGCTTAGATATATTCATAAAAAAACTTTTATTTGTATAATGTGTTAGTGCCCCATCAGTAACCTATTAAATTTTAGATAAATCAGGAGTTTAATTTTAAAAATTTTCATCCATTTATCGATGAATAATGCTATAGAAAAACCTCCCTATAGGCTTCAGACTTAACTTTTTGTTTTCTATGAAGCTGTCCAAAAAAATGAAATTATCCAAAAATTCATCTAGAGGTTTTGAATATTTTTCTAGGAATTTTAATGCGATGGATCTAACTAAAGGGCTACTAGATTTGTTTTACCTCTCGGCAGGAACTAGTGAGAGACTTAATCGCGACTCTTACTGGTTATGGCCATTTTAAAGTACACCTTCAGCTCATGGGGCTGACTCAGGATGCTGTATGCGTGGATTGTCTTGAAGACGATGATGACTGCATTCACTTTGTATGCAGTTATCCTATTTTTGATGGATTTTATGCACACTACTGCAGTTTATTATGGTTGCAGCATGCATTCGTGATTTAGTTTGCAACTTTGTTGCATTGAGTGTGGAACCTCGGTTGATTCCAACCAATTTTTAATAATAAAATATATATATAAGATTAAACATAAAAATCATAAAATTAAAACATGACTTTTAAAAAAATGTGACGACATATTTTTCATTACACTATAATTTTAAAAGAAACATTATGTTTGATTTGTTAAATATCAATTAGTGTTTAGAAAATCTGTTTTAGCACTGGTCACGCTCAAATACATTTCTAGAATTGAATTAGGATTAAAACATACTGCTTGACTCAACTTTCAGTAGAAACAGTATCTTGTAGAATAAATTACATCCGTATATGGTAAATGTCTGTGTACTTTCAAAAATATATTCAGGTCACAAATCACTTATAATAGATTACGCCTTGCGCACTTTGCCTATTTGGATCATAAAATAAACGGCATACAATAATGACGTCAAATGAGAGTGAACAGTTTGTTTTCACAATATTTTTGTATGTAATTGAATCCAAAAATTAAATTAAATTAAATAAATAACGTGATGCACCCTATTTAATTGTTGTAATAACAATATAAATAATTGTCCATATAGTTTTCATTCTTTTCCAACAAATAAAAGATTGTTGAAAGCATGGATCCTATTTTGTAAGAGGAAAGAAATATTCAACCATAATATATCCATTTTCAACCATAATACATCCATATATTATACATTTATTAGACAAATTCATTATTTTTCATTCATTTCCTTTGCAATATCTTACTAGCAACTCTCAGTTGACGTAATGCGCAGTGAACTACGAAAACGAAATCCACGAAGGCGTAATCTATTATAAGTGATTTGTGTATTCAGGTAAGCTTTTAACTTGATGAATTCATTTGATAATGGGGCGACACCGCACGAATTAGAAATTACAGTTAATATATTTAAAATACAAATAGACGTTCGATAAATCGGCGACATTACGATTTTCTATTTAAATAAATATTCAATTAGCCATAACATTTTTGGATGAGTTCCACTTTAGATAATCACAAAGTCGTGATTCCCCATAAAAACAACCCAATAATCAATTTCATTTCTCATAATGCGATATAGCTACGTATGTATACGGAGATAAACCTACGTAAAGTTTAATGAGAAAGCATAAGGTTAATATTTAAATAAAAAACGAAACGAATTTCACATTTTACTAATTTTAATTAGCTGTGATTTTATTTTAATTCTAGATCTGTACATATCCATCAAATTATTATTTTTTTTAGCATATTATATCAATCTTTAATGATGATATTTCAATTTGTTTTAGAATTCTTAAAGTTTTCAACATCACATCTCACATGAAATCGCACAAAAGGTTAATTGAATTGTTGTAAGTTATAACGATCGCGCACAACATGAGAGCGGAGATCGATGATGCGAATTCTAAAATTTCATCCGTGCGCCCCAATCATTCTCATCGTTAATTTATAAAAATTTATGTTTCGTTGCACGCTGAGAATTTTTTTTTTATGTTTGCCAAATCAAATCGATTTAATGAATAATTCGATATTTATTATATAAAATAATATGGGACAAAGATCAATGTATCGACTCATCTTAAAAGTATCATTTTATGTACATACATATTTGTGTACAAACACAATGTGTATGGGACGAAAATAATGAATCGAGTGATACATTACAAAACAGCCTCCTGTTTAATTTTTAATTTGGATGCGCGATCATTCATTTCTTAATTTACACGCAAATTAATCATGTGAAATTTTAATCATCGGTAATTAATCATATTTTATCTCTATATATAGCCGCGCATAAAACTAAGACATCGAAGAAATGGTTTATTAGCAAAAAATAGTAATTCTCTCTAATTGTAACATCCATCAAATTTAAGTTTTTTTTTTGTTTTATACCAACAACAAGGCGGTACACTTTATATTCAATCAAAAATCAAATATGTATTTGGAAATTTATCAAAACTTATTTAACAAGAAAAAATCCTCCGCCTTGCGCCCCATCCCACATTCACATTGTCATATCGCGCATATATACAAACTGTGGATATGTAATTAACGTAAATCTTCTTCTTAGTGCGCGCACGAAATACCTTACATCTAATGATAAACAAAACAGAAGAAACAATATCTCGTATAAAGAATTAACAACCGCAATGTCGGCGCCTCTTAGCAAGTTATGTGTTAACCAAATAAATCCATTAATACCACAACTTACAATAAACTACGTGTAAGTATCTGTTACAATGTTTTGTATTGTGTGCGCAGAAGTGGCAGATAAAATTGTTAATCGAGACGTGCGATGATAATAATGTGCGAAGGAATTTTATGAGAATTTTTGCCAAAATAACAAACACATTTGTAATCCAAATAATTATCTCTAATTGCATTTTCTAATAAACAATTCGACTTAAGTTACTTAACCCTTAAATTGACCTATTTGATCGCGCACACAATTATTTCCAATAACCATGAGAATTTTGTTTTTGGTGTTCTATATGTTCGCGTAAATTCTGTTCAATTTTAATTGAATTTATATCACAAAAGGTCGAATGTCTTGCAATAACCAATAAGACTATTATGTACCATAATAAAAAACTTGGTATAAATAAAGACGAAAACAAGAATAGACTATAGCAACACTTTATAAAACACGTAAGAATCATGTACATACCTAGACTATAGATAAAATAAATACGTTCAACATGATTTTGATACAGATTACCATCCTTTTGTGGATCCACACAATATTTAGGCCAAATATATTCTGTCTGCCCAGCTCTTTCTTTCTGCGCACGATACAATAAAACAATTTGACATTTTCAATTTTTGAATTTCGACACAGTGTTGTTGTGTATACCCGCGCGCGCAACTTTATGGTCAACTCAACAACTCTTGTAAATCCAAGATTTTAATCTAAAAATTAAACATTTAATTTAGTTATGAGTTCATTAATTTTTTTTTTTTTTTTTTACATACAACAACATTATTTTTTGGTTTTTTTTCGTGCTTGATGTGATGAACCTTGATTGCATATATGATGTGTGTACAAACGGACATATGTGTGAACATATATGGGGAGTGAAGTAAATAATTAGAAAATAAAATATTTGCGGCTGTGAGAATTTTTTTTTTTTTTTTGTAAATTGCGGCACAACATTAAATATAATTTGAAATCAATATAATGAGTCATGTGAGGCGGTTCGACATATTGTATCGAACACACGATACGTAACCATTTGCTTAATATACGATTTGTTATTTGTTTTATTAAACCACACAACTTTCCATTAATAAGTAGTAACTGTTTTAGTTTCTACGAACAGTCTTGAAGAAGACTAGTTCTCGACAATGGTAGTATTGTTACGGTGACACCTAGAGTAGAATAGAATAAGTTAATTGATAGCACAAAGTTTTACTGTACTAAAATTGAATTTTCCATGATAAAACTGCTCTAAATGTTTCTAGACTATTATTACCGGATCGATCATCTAATTTCGAGAAATTTTGGTCTGAGTATACGTATTGTTACGTTTTTGCCTTGTCAATCAAGGTTCGTATCACTGGATTGTGAATAAAACATAACACTTCAATTTATCACCAACGAATTTATTTATTTAACACCAAAAATTAATACAACACAATTTATCAACAAAAACTCACAAAACCACTTATTATAATTTTTTCTTCACACTATTGCTTACAAAAGACTAAGACTGCGTACCAATAGTCGGGTAAATTGCTCTTTTACCTATATTTTAACAGTGTTTAGGGTAAATTCAAATACTGTACTAAAAAGTTGGGTAACATATGAGAAAACAAATAAATGAAGTTGTTGTGTTCTTTTTGACGTTTCAGTGATTTTTGTGTACTTGGATAATAATTGGATAATAAAATAAATTTTACTTTTGTTTTACGAAAGAAAAGCAATAAAAGATATTTAACGTTTCCTTTTGCACCTAATAAACAGCGATTCCAATCCTCCAAACCATAATTTGTTCCCATCAAACCATTTTTACTTCTAGAGAATTGTTACGTCAATTGAGGTAAATGTGTACTAATTCAAATTTACCGTACTAAATAATTTATTCGACTATTGGTCCGCAGCCTAATAATCCAATTCGACGTCTTTCTCTTTTAATATACGTCTTAAATGATATTTTATAATATCTTAAGCCTATAGTATGCTGTTCAAGTGAAATGAAATTTTCACTGTTCTCCAAATATAGGAAGATACATCTGACGTCTTCTGTGAAAATTTAGTTTGACGAGTTTCGTCAAATATTAAATATTTTTACTCTAATATATTGATTTTCACATTCAAATTCAATAAAATTCACTGCGATAGTAGATTATCCTCAAAACACAAAAACTCAAATGAAATTGTCAAAATTTATCTTCACATTTATCGTTCGGGAAGATACAAATGAAGTGAAAAATGTGTAGAGATAAAATAGAGACATCTGTATTCTAATACGAAAACTCCCATTTCGCTAGCTAAACTATGTACCGCAAAGTGAAATTCTGCGGTGAACTTTTCATTTTCGTTTTCGCTGTGTCAATTTTATATGAAACATTTCATTTCACTTCAGCAAAGTACCGGCCTTTAACGGTGAATTTCCATTTTCGATTTCGAAAAATTTCATGAAACTCTAAAAACGAGCACCTATAGTATTGTGATTAAAGATTGATATTCGATATTTAATTAGATCTCATTAATCGTTTCTAAGTTTCTTTCAAATATCATTATGTTCGTGCATTTAGCAATCAACAATGGTAGATCAATAAACTCCCAATCACTAATCAAAAACTATACTTTGTAACATATTATACGATATACCGTTTGTGAAACTGAATATGTAGGCGTGTGACTTTTATATTTGGCGTCACATTGAGTGAAATATACTTTGACGCATAAAATCGATTAAAAAATTTAATCGATATTAGGTTGATATGTGATACCCCTAAGAAACAATATACGTATGTACATATATTGGAAATTTTAATTTATTCTGCGCTGTAATTGTAAGTAACTTGTGTGGATAAAAAAGAATTGGTTTTATTATTTTATTACATGCATGAATGAATTTTACTGAATACCTATGTACATATATATTCCACAGTAAACGATCTATACAGTTTTTTTTAACGAGTTCGATAATTTTTTGATCTTGTTAATATAAAATGTAATAATAAATAAGTTTTTCATTCATAAAAAAAACATAAAATGTCGTTACTTATTGTTTCTTATAGCTTTCGTGCACCCCATGCGTGTTATAGTCGACATAATACTCGTAATTGTATCGCGACTATTGTATGTTAGTATAGTTATTGGAGTTGTTACTCAATTTAATTATAAATAATAACGAAAACATTAACTTATGGTTGTTTGTTTTGTTGCAGTTTCGCTGCAATATTATTGGAATAATAATGCGCGAGACAATTTCATTGATTAAATTGTATGTACTATACTCGTTCTCGTATGTACAAGACAATTATTACTTATACTTATGAGACATTATAGTGGGGAAATTGCTATGTGGTAAAATTGTAATTTATTATGGAAAATGTGTATTTCCGTTAATCTATTATGTTTCAAATGCATATTAAGAAAATTATTGGGTAATACAAATTTGGAGTCAAACAATTTTGTAGAAGCGTCGGGTTGTTTTATTAAAAAATGAATAAAAAGTTACATTTAAACGAAAAATCAAAAAATTATTTTGTTAAAGTATACGGTGGCCTATTTTTGAGGAACCACTCAAATAACCCCCACGGGAAAGCCTAAATCAAAAAAAGTGCACACAAAAGTTGCACAATTTATAGGGGAAATCGAATGATGACCTTGAATTTGACCTTGAGGTTAAATTTCAAGGTGAAGTTGGTTTGTTAATATGGAATCATCTATTGAAACATTCGAAGTACGTCTCTTGCATCGTTTCGTACTCCTGAACCATGTCATTCAATGTATCCTTTTTAGCTAACATATCGGCTCTTTCATTCTCTTCAATCTTCCTATGTGATAGCACCAATTGTATGGTCACCTTCCTATTCCCCTCATTCACAGCCAGTTGGAGACCTTCATATATTCCAATCAATTCGGCGTTCATTATACAGATGCTTTTATCCATTCTAAAACACTTTTCCACATTGGTACGGGGCATAAAAATACCAACGCCTACACCATTATCAATCACACTAGCATCTGTATAAACGATATCATGTCTCATATATTGCCGACTGATTTTACCAAACATAATTTTGGCGATAACTTCAATTATTCGCTTATTACAATATATTCCTCCATATTCAAGCATACAGTAAGACTATTAGAAGCGGGCTGCGGATCAGCATTGCCTATACTTAAAAATAGATTCATATTTCGCAGTGCAGTGCTAGCTCTGTATAGGTTTGTACACTGACCTACTTTGAAGTCTCACTACCATTTCACTCCAAAACTCATTTTTCTTTGTTATCATTAGCACTGTCTCTCTCACTGTGATCCACTTTCTCTTGTAATCAAGAGGTGAATCACCCATTCCAGACTACAGAGTATGTATTGGGGTTGAATTAATCGCTCCCAATACAACTCTGGCATACACATTCTCTACTTTCATCAATTGACTAAAAGCCATTTTCGAACCATGTCCATACGCACTAATACGAGCATAATCAATTTTGGAGGATATAAGGATCATTCTTAACATATCAATCACACCGGAGTGAGCGCCCCATTTAGGTTTACTCACCCGATTAATCACATTTAAACGATACTTGGAGTTTTCTGCCAACATTTTTATGTGCTTCCCAGAATTCATGCGCCTGTCAATCCAAATACCCAAATACCTATACGAGTTCACATGTTCAATTCTATTATTATCGACCTTAATATTGAGATTTATGTAATTCGTTTTAAAACTCATATAAGCACACTTATTATGATTCACTCTTAAATTTAACATTTTCATTTTTCCAGTTACTTCATTTATCCCATTTTGCGCTTTTTGAGCCATCGCATCAATTCTTCTTCCTTTTCCTATTATAACGAAATCCTCTGCAAATTGCAGCACGATTTAATTTGCTGTATTGATGCGGTGTATCTCGCTGGTATACAGGTTAAAAAGAGCTGGAGATATTTTACTTTCTTGCGGAAGTCCAATATTCGCCACTCCCTCCAACATATACCCACTTCCTTTCAAAATTTTCTTTCACTCATAAAATCTTTTATCCACAAACATACCTTCCGTAAAAATCCAAAATTCGAAAGAATTTGTTGTAATTTCTACGGAACTACATAATCATAAGCCCTATCAATGTCCAAAAATACCGCAACTGCCTTCATATTATCCTTTCTTACTTCCCATATGAACTTTTCCACACACTCGATTGCAGAGTGATGTTTTCGAAATCGGAATATTTTTGATGGCAACAAATTATTTTCATTCATGAAAGCTTCCATTCGTTCTTTCATCATTCCATTTAAAATTTTAATTAAAACATTCAACATACATATGCCACGATAATTTGTTGCCATATTCGAATCTCTATCCCGTTTAGGAATGGGGACCACCCTGCTCTCTTTCCATTTATCTGGTATTGTTGAACTCATCCATACTTTGTTGAGTGTCTCAAGTAAATTATGTTTTGCTGATTCATTCAACAACTGAATCATTTTATAACTTACACGGTTGGTTCCTGGAGTGGTAAATTTGGAGTTATGTATCTAACACTCCAAGAAATTCATCCCAATCATATTTCCTATCCATTCCTTCATTTTTATTCATTATTTCAAATTCACTTGACACATTCAAATCATTGCTTACATTCAATACCATTCTAATAAATTCTTCACCTTTTTCTCGGTTCTCAATAGGGTATCCAATTGTAGAAATTAGAATTCCGGTATTCCGGAATTTATATTTTTCAAAAAACTACCGATAGATTTATACAGGTAAAATTCTCTAAAGTCACTATTCAAGGGATCCAGAAATGTTGGTCAATTTATGGAGGTGGTTAGTTTAAAGAATAAAATTTGAAAATTCAAATTCCGGCTAAAAAGAAAAATGTTGTTCAATTTTAATAAAAATTTATACGTAATATTTCAGATAGGTACTAATTCTAATTTTTAATCAGAGATTATTTTAAAAAATCATTACCGGGATTCAGGAATTGAGAACATTCAAATTTGAAAATTCCGGAATTCATGACTCAAATTTTTATCAAGTTAAGATTTTCTTTGAGGACATTCCAACTTTTCGATGTTGTTCTGATTGAAACGAATTAAAAAATTTATAGAAATTATGGAATTTACAGAGCTCAAATAATTTGTAAAAATAATGGAATTTATGGACCTAATCGATTTTATAAAATTTTCAGAATTGTAATTCGGCATTGTAAAAATTGGGGAATTTAAGAAAAAAAAAAAAAAAAAATTAGAAAAACAATTTAAGTTAGTAGAATTTTTAGAACTCTGACAGTTAAAACAATTTACAGAACTTATAGAGTCTACAAAATTTAAAGCATTTTTAGAACCAACAGCTGCAACGGGAAAGAGCTAGTCTACTAAGACCTATCACTGCGCTTAAGCTGGAAAAGTGGACTGACACCCTCACTTGTAATGAAACAAGACAAGTCTGGCCAAAAGTAGACATGGGGACCACCAACACATTAAGTTTCGTGAGTTGAGAACGAGAGAAGGAAGGGACATTGGTTCATTTCCTTTGCTCATGTCCGGCATTAGCACACAGAAAGCATAAATACTTAGGTATGTTCAAGATGGACAATCTGTCGGATCTCGAAAACAGTAAAGTGCGAGGTATTCTATGTTACCTAAGTAGCTCTAAATGGTTCGAGTAGGAGTGAAGGGGATAAACCGTGTGCCACTCCAACTAACCTAACCTAACCTAACCTACTATGGAGGTTTACGCTTTGTAGAGTTCATAGAATTAGGATTTACAGAATTTATTCCATTTATTGAATTCAAAGAATGTATTGAATTTATAAAATTTTTAAAAATTAAAACCAATTTTAAAAGATTTACAGAATTTATTCCATTTTATATTTATAAAAATTACACACTACAACTAAATTGTCTCTTTTGGTATTTTAAAACCTCAATAAAATCACATCAAAGTGTAGATTAAAGCTGTAATCGTGGATATCGGCGACTATAATCACTAAATACAATTGACGTTAAAATCGAATCTATCATTTCTAATTTCGAAGTAAATTTATTTATTTTTGGTCGTTATAAATAATCAATTAAGATTATTTTTATTGTGATTATAGCCTTTAAAAATGTCGAATTTATTTGAAATAATTAATTCTTAAAAAATTCTACCAGTACTTTTAACACTTTCTGCCGCAGGCACTTGGCGAAACACACTTAATACACACATTTTTAAATTTTTTAAAAACACTTGTTAAATATTTCGCAAAATTAAAAAAAGGTTTAAAAAATCACTCGATCGATTTCGGCTTGTTAGGCCATCATCAGGAGTATCTACTAAACTGTAAAAATAAAAATGTAGTTATTTATATGTATATATAGTTGGAAAAAGCAAAAAATGAAACAAAAATATACAAATAAAAAATGTGGGAGTGGGAAACAAAAAAAAAAAATGGTGAGAGCAATAAACATTAAAAATTAAAGGAGGGTGAGTTAAACCCAGGTATATGATTATTGATTAGTCAACGGCCGAATAACAAAATTCCAGATGTTGTTATTTTTCCCTTCTTTATTTTATTATAACCCGACGTATTAGTCATTTTATGGGATGGTATGAGTATGGGAATAAAACAGTGCGGGATCGGTAATTGGTGAGAAACGGATTTCGCTCTGTCCGTTGAGGATATTTTGGTTAAGAAAAATAGCTTTACGGATTTCGTAAGATTCTAAGTTGTCTAAACGTCAGCTTTTTGGTTGTACATGTAATATTTCTAAATTGTTTAAACTAGATATGTGATTTTCTAACGTTCAATGATTATAATGGGATGGTTCATGGCTACCAGATAAATGTTCTTTAACTCTAACTTCAAAATTGCTCCCAGTCTGTCCGATATAAGAGGAACTACAATCATTGCAATTGATCTTATAAACACCAGACTTGGAAAGGCGATCAATTCTTGGTTTGTTGTTAAAATTCATTTTTTTAATTGTAGTATTGTTATAAAAAGTAAAGCTAATATCTGTATATTGTGTCACGATATTACTAATCAGTTGGCTAGTTTTTCTTATATATACTCTAAGCGGCGCCAATTTTTCGGCATTGGGCTATCACTTATTATTCTTACTTTCACGCTTTTTCCTATGCACTCTGTTATTATTCATGATCATTTTAGTCATAAAATGATCCCCACTCCCCAATTTACGATTGTGTTTACTTTTAATTCTTTGTTTTTATCGTAAAATTTAGTAATACCTTTAAATTTTCCGTTTAATTTTTACTTATAGAAAATATGAAAGTTAGAAAGAGGCATTTCAAAACATTAGAAATTTATATAATAGTTTCGCTGAGACCGAAATTGCAATCGGAAAAAGCGATAATAGTCGTTCATAGAAAATACTCCTCTAATAGTAGTTGCTCAGTGCTATTAGGCTATAACTAACAGTAATTTAACAAACACCCAAATTCTGGTTTTTTAGCAATGAATATAAAGTTATCTTCCATTTTGAAACACAAATTACTTACTATTGTATATTGTACACCAAACCACTTACAATGCGACATTCAAGAAATGGAGAAGCGTTTATTAAGCTTTATTGACAAGAAAATTGCATATCCAAAATATGTAGTCCATGCGCAATTTTCTCTTACGTCTTATATGTGCTTGTATGTATGTATATAAGTATTTTCGTAATAAACTTGACTTTTGATTGGAAATCAATATTAATTTAATTTAATTAAGACAAAATAATGAACTAAAATCAAAAACAACAAAATAATAAAAAATTGAAAATTTCCAAAATTGACATTTTCGACTTTTTTTTTTTATTTACCATTTACATTGCGCAGAGATATCAAACTTGTACATACCAATAAATATTCATAAATTCTTTATCCGATCAAAAGGTTTTCCATCTTCGATATATGCGTTAACATGTGAACTCGGACACAAAACGACACAAAAAAAAAAACAATTAAAGATGATCTTATTTTTCTTCTTGTCTTATTTATTTATTTATTTTAATTTTAATGGTTTCATGTTTCGATAGCCGATTTATTTGACCAACAAAATGAAATAAAATAATTAAATCGCGCGCTTATAAAAAAAAAAAAAAAAAATCGCGGCATATCCACCTCAAATTAAAAATGAAGATTTTTTTTTATTTATTTAATTTAATTTAATTGAATTTTACGATTTTTTTTTTTAGTATTTGGTTTCTGGTGATGGATTTGTTTGTATACATATACGAGAAACTTTCTCCGTGGGTGATTAACGGTGCTATAAAGAATTCCTATTGATTAATTGAAGGTGAAATCTGATATCATTCTTAAGGTTTATTTTTATCCTGTGGTGCGAATTAAGTTACAAACAACTTTTCGTATAGATTTTATAAAACCGTGTCACAACTATTTCACAATTCACACATTAATAGTTTTCCCGTCTTTTCAAGTCAAAAGCAAAAACAAATCAAGATGTTTCAGAGATTGTGATATTCCATTTATGGACCGCCGTACATTCTATTGAGACAAAATATATAAATTTTATCATCTTATCAGATTAAAAAAAAAAATGTTAAATAAATATTTTTTCTTATCGACAGTAGCCAATCGAATTTCACTATTTCTGAACGATTGTATATTTGTAATTACATTAAACGAAATATTTTGATTGATAATTGTTATGCAATGTATTCAATTAAATGGTTGGTCGATGCAAAATGTATGTACGTGTATATAGATTTTTGTATTAAACGCGTCAAAATCGGCCAATCATTCTGGTTAATTAAACAACTAACAACTTCATCATGATCAATCTATTTCGATGTACGTATCTAAGTACTATATAGTGATTGCACATCTTAAATTGATTAATCCATTTTAATTTCTCAACAAAACATAAAATGACATACCATTTTATTTAAATGTGTATATAATATTTATAAAGTGTAACCAACTCAGGCAAACAGCAAAAAAAAATTGGAATTGATTTGATTGCGATAAATGTCGATTCTGCGTTCCATTTCAAGTCCTCCCATATTAATACAGTTGTTGTTTTTATTTCAAATTATTTTTGTCGGATATGTCAATCAAATTAAAAAAAAAAAAGTACTTGTCTATAAATCTCTATAAAAAAACTATCTATTATCAATAAAATAGTTATAATGCATTTGACATTTTTATAATATCATTATTAATAAATAAAAAATATTGTTTATTATAATATTATTTTAATTGGTTTTCAAAATATTTGAGATGATGAGATGAAGTTACCATTCAAATTTACCTATGGGGAAAGCAGATCTGTATAAATGACATGTGAAATTTATTTTTTGCCAATTACCACCTTGAATTTGATGTGACCGTTTTAATATCTGTGCTAAACTTCCTGCCGGTGCCATTAGCTACATATTTCTTTTATCTCGCAATCAAAATATTGGCAAGAAGTAGGTTCGTAAGCCGTTGGAACACTAAGGCTTGATTAAAAAATGAAACTTGAGAGTTAGGATGTCCATCTAAGATTGTGGCAATAATATTAAAATCAAACAAACCCAGATCTGGTACGTACACCTACATATGTGAAAATCATAACTTTCGTCTCTTCTTACGACCAAAATATATCCTTTGACCTAAGTAATTCGATAAAAAAAAATAAGCTCTTTTTAAATAAATTAACTTTATAAAATGTTTTTTGACTAAAGATGTTGCTACTGGGTTGGGTACTAAATCTTACTTTTGTAACTCGGCCGCCTCTTTCATGGGGTTGGATACCAACCTGTTTCATGGGTTGGGGTTTGGGAAACGAAGATTTCGATACGCTGTTGTTGCTGCTAGATGTTAACAGGACGTTGATGAGTAAAACTGAGGCTGATGTTGGATTGCCGATGTTTTTTGTACCGATCATTTACCATGTGCTAGTCATCAGAGTTCTTCGAATTATACGTCAAACGGTCGTGTTTTTTTTTCGTTCCAAGAAAATTTCTTTTTTCAATAAAAAATCTAAATAATAAATAATCATCTTTTGCTAAAAACTACATAAGTTTTCAATATGTATGTATATGTATTTATTAAAACTGAGTGTTTTGATAAAATAATAATTGATTTTGACAATAAGGCAATCTGTCAATGTGCCGGCAAATGCACCAAGTTTTCCCATCACAAATGGGTTGGGATTTGCCTTCAGTTATTATAGAAGATACTGCAGCTGATAAAATAATATGGCTGTGTGAAAATTGTAGGAAAACTGAAGATAGACGTTCGGTGGTTATAAGTTGCATAACCACTGAGGAACAAATAATTGAATATTTGAAGGAAAAACCAAATTTTGGTGTCAATAAGGGGGAGGGTTCTCATTTTTTAATACACTTTGTATGGCTCTTGGATTAAAGTACGTGGGGGATTTTTACATTTTTACTTTTTTAATAGATATATTATAAATGATTGGCCTCCCATTTTTTCTGATTAACCAATCGAAAAATGTTGTGAATGCGATGTCTATAAAAATTCGAAAGAATTTGGTTGATTTTAATACACAGACAAACTTCGCTTTCCAAATTTGTGTGATGGTATTACCGGGTAGAATGTTAATAGCGAAACACCAGGAAAGAGCAAAAATAAATTTAGAAATAAGCAGCGAGTTCACTGATGATCGCATTGACTTAGCGAATTTTAAATAAAAACAAGAAAAAAAAAATAAAAATTAATGTGCGCGAGCGCCCAAATGATATCAACTAAAGAACAACTCTTCAATCAACTTGCAACATAATCTACAAGCTGCGCTGCAACCACAGAGAAGTTTTTTTTTTGTTAATTTTGTACATATGTACATATGTATATATTTATTCGATCAATTAATTTTATTTTTATTTTTCTTAAATTTATTTTACAAATTAATTTTCTTTTAAAAATTATATTATTTAAATTCATTTTTTTTGTTTTCTTTTCTCAATTACGGTTAGACCGTAAGTTAGGGTGTATACTAGTGTTAGGGATTAGCTAATTAGGTTAGTTAATTTTATTTTTTTTTTGAATTTATTGGTTTACCACTTTTGTTTTTTTTCTCGAAATAAACCTGTACATTTTTTTTATTGTTCACTTAGATTTAAAGGAATCGTTTTTCATTTAAAAATAATAAAATGAGAACAATGCATTAACTGCTAGAAGCTAAGGATGAGCTGGGATTAAGTATACTCTTAAATTCCCACGCCCTTATGGGCACCCTGAAGCATAGCGGGCAACAACCGCTCACGAGTCCCCTGTGCAGATCAGAATTTTCTGATAGCACAATGCATGATTTGGAGGATACATTTCGCAGTTTTTTTTTTTGGTTTTATTATAATAATTTTGTAAAGTAAGTTTAATTTTTTTTGTTCGTCAATTTCATCTTTTTCTTTCGGTTGGATATCCTCCTGATCAGGCAAAGTGTTACAAATTTGAAGAAATTAAATTGAACTAAGCAATTTGAAGACTAAAAAAAAAATTTATGCAATCTAATCAGTTTAAAGATTGTGCAAAAATTTAAAGAAATTATAGAAAAAAAACCATCTGAAGAATTTAAAGCGTTTAAAGAATCTTAAAAAGTTAAGAATTTAAAACTTTAAAGAATTTAAATGATTAACAATTTAAAGGTCTTAAAACTTTAAAGAAACCTGAATTTAAAAAATTTAAGGAATATAAATAGATAAATTACTCTTCTCTTTAAATTCTTTAAATTTTTAAATACAGTGAATCCGGTAAATTCTTACCTTTAAATTTGTTTCTAGAATTTTCTTTCTTTCTTTCTTTTCTCTCTTAAATATATACAAATTTAAAGAATTTTAAGAAATTCAAGAATTTTCAGACAAAGAATTTAAATAAATAAATAAACAATTTAATAAATTAAAAATAAATAACCAAATTTAAAGGAATTATCAATTGTTTAAATTTTAGAGAATTTAAAGAAAACAAAAATTTTAATTTGAAAGGATTAGAAAATTTAATAACTTATAAATTTCAAAAAATTTTAAGATAAATATTTAAAGAATTTAACAAATTTAAGAATTTACAATTTATTTTAATTTTTTAATTTTTTTTTTAACAAATGAAAAAAATCTAAAGCATCTTAATAATTTTAATTATTTAAACATTAAAAATAATTTATAGTATCAAAGAATTCTAAGGATTTCAAAAATAAAATTATTTAAAGGATGAAGTTAAAAATTTAATTAATTATAAAATTTAAAAAAATTTAAATAATTTAAAAATAAAAATTGGTGAATTAAGGGCTTTAACGAGTTTAAAGCAAATAGTTTAGAAAAGTTAAAGATTGTTTAAATGCTGTAAATTCTCTAAATGCTTTAAACTAACTAAATTCTTATGTTTAATTGTTTTAATTTCTTTATGATATTTAAATGCCTTTAGAGAAGAATTTCAAGAAATTTAAAAATTTTAAAGTAATTCAACGAGAAGAATTAAAAGAATTTGAAGACTCAAAAAATTAAAGAAATTAAATATTTGTGAATGTTCACTACTACTAGTAATAACCAGGTTACTTGTTTGCCGGGCTTACCGCATAAGACACATTACTGAATTATCGGTAATTTTTATAAAAATTTACCGACATTTTCTGTAAACAAAAACACTGTTCCTTCGGATCATGCCATTTATTAATTACTTATTGGTGTACTCCATTTTCCTTAGAGAGAGATAGACAGTGTTTGATTATTTAAAAGAAAATTAAAACTATTTTAGAAAGAGCAGTTTGTTGTCTGTATTAAATCAATAAAAGATTCATTCGGCTTTTTATAGACACAATATATTAATAATAATGGCATTCACAAAATTTTCGACTTCGATTTATAATTCGCTAAGTCACTACGTTCTTGCCTCATACTTAATGTATGAAGTTGAAATTGTATTTTTGTAGTTTGGTCGTAGCTACCTGATGAGTAGATCGAACTTTTTGTTTTGAGATTATCAGTACGAAACCAAACTACCACACAGAAAACTCAAGGAAATTTTTTCATTTTTAGAGTCAATACATTTTGTATTGACTCTCGGGTTAAAGTACGGGGGGATTTTGATATTTCTACTTTTTTGGTAGATATATTATTATATATGACTGGCCTCTTCATTTTTCTGATTAACAAGTCGAAAATGTTGTGAATGCCATTATTATTAATATATTGTGTCCTGTCTTTAAAAAGCCGAAAGAATCTTATCGAAAACTATTTTGCGACTATTTTTTGGCTTTACAGACGAAGTGTGAGCTAGTGGCCGATTAGAGCCGGTAAACCGTCTAACAGTAATATACGTTGGCCCTAAATATTTGGAATTGCATAATGACTTCTCTAAAACTATACTCAAAAGCATATTTGCTGCCTAAACAGATATGTTCAGAAAATCCAGAAATCCTAGGCAACTAGGATAGGATGAAAATGTATGTTTACCTAGCGCAAATAACACTTTCAGGCCAATTTTTTCTCAGCTTATTGTTGAATGCAATTCGTGTCAAGTTCTACTCGTCTTTTTTCTTTTTTGTACAGGGTGCGTTTTATGTTCCAGAACGATTTTGTTTGGTTGCCATTTTGGTTTGGATGACATCTGTTCGTTGGAATTTGACAGTTGATACTAATAGCATCGCATATAACAAAATTTTTCAAATGTGTAGGATCCAAAAGTATTGACGATTTTCCGCGAAAGGGTTGCCATCTATGATGAACTAACATTAGTGCTATACAAATAATTTGATGTTTGATTTAGTAAGTGAAATAAACATTTAAATGATGTGCAAACGAATTCAAATGAATAATAATTTAATTTTAATAAACAAAATTGTACCTACCAGCCATTTCATACTAAAACATTAAAATCCACTAAACGTCAAATTTGATTTTTTCATAGTAGTATAGCACTAAACCTACGCGACATCTATATCAGTAAAATCGTCAATACAAGCTTAAATTCTTTTTATTCCTTAAATAAATTTATAGGGTGTTTTTTTTTTGGATGTCGAAGTAACCAGAGAAATAATTTAACTGTCAAATACAGATATGCGTCTTTTTTTTAGTATTCGAGACAAAATTTTATCTCTGCCTCGTTTTTTTTTGACGTCGGATAATTTTCGAATACAATCTTTTTTCTCTGAAAATAAATTCGGATTGGTATTTAACAGGAGTGTGTTTTTAAATTTGAACCTAACAAATGTTGTGTATTTAGGTAAAATATAAAAATGTTTTATTAAATAAAACGACTCTTTTACGACACTAAAAAACTGTCATTTATTTTTTATCGGATACGTCAGGGAAAATATTTATCGGATTTATCCGATATAGTATATCTATATGTCCTCTCATATTTCTCCGATATTAAATAAAAAGACGCCAAAAATGTGTAGTTAGTCACTATAGGACATTCTGCTGCATGGCTTCAGGCATCACCGGGGACGGATCATCATTTTATAATTTTAATGCCAACACATAGATGTCGCTCCAAAATCAATCCAATAATAAAACGCTAGTTATCAAAGGTGGTAGCTAAAGTTATGGAGTCATGCAATTTTGTTCATCTTCTGTTGATTGCGTTTTGACAAAAAAAAACTGTTTTATACAAAATTATCTTTAATAATCCAACTTTTGTTTTATTGCTCAATTAACTTATTTAAGTAAAATAATACAAATTCAATTTTTAGCCCTTCAGGAAACACGTATCACTGTTAAGTCAGAACCCAACAATCAATAATTTTATGTATTTTATTCATTTTTTTATTACACGATATTAGTTTTAAAATACGAAAATAAAATTTTAAATTTTTATTTTTATGATATGAACATGGATGAGATGGAAACATTATAAATATTCTGGTAAATCAATCAATCAAAATTTTCAACGCAACCTTATAATTAAGTTAATTACATTTATGCGTAATTATGATTTAAAGAGATTAAATTGCAGCAACAACAACTGGCGAAATAATTACATACGATATATTATATACGTACATATATATACGGTTTCAAAGTTATGGGTCAATCTATACAGTAGATCTGAGCGAAATTTCAGAGAAATTTTATTGTCCACACAATTAAATTTATCAAATTTTCGAATTTTCCAATTAAAATTCGATAACATTTAATATTTTCGATAAAATTGTATTACAAAGAAAAACAAAAAACAATTAATCTTGATATATAATCCAACCCTAATTAGTTACAATTTTTATTGACATTTTGTCAAAAGTCGGGCGACAATATACGATCGAGGCACTACAGTAATTGAATAAATGTAAGGCCTAACATACATATTTTGTTGTTTTTTTTTTCGAGGGGAAATTTAAACGAACGAACAACAAAATGTCAATTAATTGATGGTTTATCAATAAAAAAAAAAATAAATAAAATAAAATCAACATGACGGTAGAAATGTAAATAAAAAATTTCTCGATTTCAAAAAAAATTTCTGGAGGTTATATATTGTTGATTATCACATCATTGATCGATCAATTGCGATCGACAGAGAAAATTTTGTGTGGTGCGCGCAAAAAGGTCAGATGGTATAGAATTTCGCTACCGTTTAATGTCTCTATATAAGTATATGTACTATATGTATCTCGCAAACGAAATATGTAGGTACACAATTTAATGACTGAATTATATGATCGAGAGAGAAAATTAATTTAATTTTTATTTAAATTTAATTCTTGATCGTGTTTTTTGATAAAATGTTAAGTATTTTTTGCGCCGCGCTGTGTAAATGTAAACAAAACATTAAAAAACCGCAAATATGGACCGGAAACCTTTAAAAATAAATATTTCATCATAATGCAGTGCTTATATGCAGAGTGACATACTACTAGGTAGTACAATATTATATTAAAAAAAATAAAAATTATTTATTGACATCAACACGCACATTTTTACCATGCTTTTGATTAATTTTGTACCGCATACACTTGTTATGGGCTCACCGGACGAAGCAACATACTATAATAAATACGTGTTTAACATTTCGACGAGATTTAATTAAATATTTTGTTTAACAAAGTCTTATTTTAAGTAATTATGTATTATAAAAATGTTTTTTTATTTTTTAATTATAGTTAGTAATTAAATTAACATTTTTGGATAATTTTTGTTCCCATCATTGAGGACTGCGTTGAAATTTAAAACTTTCCTAATTTCAGTTCAAACTATTTTCTCGCCTGCGGGGAATTCTTCACGATGACAACTTCACAGAAAATTACTTTGTACAATGAATCAGACTAGTAAATGCTCTGCACAAAATTATTGTAAATTTAATGATAAAAGATTCCTAATAATTAAATGGTCTTGAAGATTCCGTTTGAATATCAAATAAATTATTCCATCGATCCAAAAACATCTAAACGTAAAATTAAGTCAATCGCTTAAAAGAAAACGCTTACATAGGACAAACAAAATGGCAATATTAATTTAATTGTTTAGTTTTTTTGCTAACTAGTAAGGAATTCGAAGGAGTCAGTGCACAAATCCATAAAATTCTTTCGGTTTCCAAAAAATTCAAATTTTTAAGTTCATAACATTTTGCATCTGAACATTTTGCTAGAAATTTGTAATACTCATTATTCAACAACGAGCCGTGACATGATATAATTAAGGAGTTACATCAGGATTTTCAAAATTTTATCTGATCTTTCGTGATTTTTCAGCTCACTCGAGGTCTGTTTGGCGCAACGCTCTAGAAGTGCTATATATGTTATGTATGTTACGAGTCATGTGAGGGCCGCTCAAACCAAAGGGCAGTAATTCAAATATTTTTACGAATTACAATACACCCAGTAATTAAAATATAAATTACAAATTGTCGTTTGTATTTTCATTACAATATAATAGTAATTCAAATATATTCATGTACATACATATTTCGGAACCAGCTATATTTTCGAGATTATTCGAAATTTTGCGAAGATTGCAAGGTATTTTTTGAGATTATTTTCAGGAATATTCGAAATTTTTTTATGACTATTGTTCTAAAATTCAAAACCATACGAGCTTTCCGAAATTTCCCGTATTTATCGATATGCCTCGTAATTTGGAGGACGTTTAATTGCATCTCGTTTCAGATTTAATGATTTATCGGGAGTTTTGTTTTTAAGCTTTCCAAGATTTGCATAGCGTAGAGTTAAGATAGGTGCTTCATTTTCAAATTTTTTTTTTAGAATATTTGAAGTTTTCCGAGATCCTCGAATTAATTTTGAATTAATCTATAACGCTGGAAAAAAATTATAGACACAAAAGTTGCACAATTTTTAGGGGAAATCGAATGATGATCTTGAATTTGACCTTGAGGTCAAATTTCAAGGTCATTTCAAGTTCAAGCTGGTTTTTTAAAATGGAATCATCTATTTTTGACTCTGGATTCTGAAAGCGCATAAAATTCTACGTTCAGCCATAAAGTATCATAGTAGGGATCAAAGGTCATGTCAAGGTCAAGTCGGTTTTTTTTAATGGAAACATCTCTTTTGCTTGTAAAAAATAGTTCAAAGATTTCTTCATGACCATCAATACACATAGTTGTATCCTTCGTTTAAAGCTACGAACAGTTGATAAGAGCACATTCTGTGGTATGCTTCTGCAAGTATTTGTCATTAATTGATTGTAATAATGCCGGACTACACACGAAGTGAAATAGTGGAAATTTGCTATGAGAAAAAAATGCGGAAAAAAATATAAAGGCGCGAACGTTTTTAGTACTATTTATATTATTCTATTAATATTCATGATGCCAAAACAACCAAAGAAATTTGTGAAAAATTGGAGGCGATTTTTGAAAATAAAGATAGATATAGCCGAGTTAGCTTAATTCATTGCAGCTAAGTTGGACGAAATTGGTTGAATGCGATTCGGTGCAAGAATATATTGGCAAAATCGTCGGGCGCGGCACAGAAATTAAATAAAATTGGCTTTAAATTAGACGACGAATTGATTGCATATTTTTCACTCAACGGTTTATCGGAAAAATATGCGGCTTAAGTGTTGGCGGCCGATAATATTGAGCATAAATTAACTAGAGGCGCCGTCAAAATGAAATTGCTTCAAGAAGAGTCGTTGGCGAGCACAAGTGAAGGCGCGTCTTTTGGCAAATCGAATGCATTGAACAAAAGAGGCAAAGATGAAGCGAAATTCTAAGGCATTCACTGTTACTCGTGCAACAAAATGCCCATATATCTCCCGATTGCTCTGAAAAGGAAAAACACAATAAAACACGAAAATGGGAGGTTCCGATGGCAAATCTGGTGCTTTATTTAGCGTAATATTTTGGCCGCAAATTATAATCGAGGCAATTGGTATTTTTATTCCAGCACAATGCACCATCTAATGCGTGGCTCGTTGAAGACGTTGCGTGCATTTCAAACTTCACAGCGAACTATTATTAACCATAAGTCAAATGACAAAACATGGACATGTCGTTAATTTATTTTCAGATCGATTGGAAGTACGTGATCGAAATCAAAAATTTTTGGCCAAACCTACAATGATCGCTGAAACATGGCTTCGACGATTGGGCCATTTAAATTATCAAGACATGAAGAAAATGAGATCTAGCGCTGTCAATGCAATTTCATTTATCGAAAACAGTGAGGATCATGTTTGCGTCGCGACCAATGCAAACGAAATCGCTTGGGGAGCTCCTTTTATGCTCGTTTGGGTGAATGATTTCAGCTGTATGACTCATGCATTTTTTATCAAATCGAAGGATGAAGTTTTTGCCAAATTTTGTGAATACAAAGCGTATGTCGAGAAGCAGACTGGCAAACAAATTAAAACATTTAGATTTGATGATGGAACCGAATTCTGCAATCAACAATTCGAAAGACTATTAAGTCGAGCGGTATCGGCAGGTAGCTCCTATGAGTACCACCTCATCGTGTCATGGCTAGTACTGGAGTTCTGTCTTAATTATATTAAGTAAAACATATAGAATTCCCGCCGAACCGAACGGAACGGAGGAGGTTTGGCCACCAACGGAACCATTCATTACCATTGCTTAAGTCCACGCATCCCCAGACGAAATAATGTCTCACCAGATCAACCTGGTACCCAAGCACAAATTTACCCACGATGTGGTAAAGTTGAAATTAGCGCATCATCCAGAGAAAAGTTAACTCTTCTAATAGACTCTGGTGCCTCAGTGTCAATAATCATGAAAAAAAATGATTAAAGACATAAAGTCGATAGATCGGAGAGGGAAATTCCTATTAAAGGGAATTGGCAACGAAACCACAACTAATTTAGGGTGTGTGTCTACACACCTAGACATTCCCCCGTTCCTTAAAATTTCTCACAAATTCCAAGTGGTTGAGGACGATTTTCAGATCGAACAAGATGGAATTCTCGGGGGAGATTTCCTGAGTGATAATAAAGTTGATATTCTTTACAGTATTTCAGAACTGAGTATTCTAGGGAATAAAGTTAAATTCCTAAATAACCCAGCCATGATACGACTTTCTCCTCGAAAAGAAGTGGTAGTACAAATATCAACTGTTACAAATAACCAATACCTGTGCAGCTCAGAAGAGGTATTGCAAGATGTACATATATATTGGAAATTGTCTCATCCAACCTAACATGTTGAAACCCAAAATCAGCATAGGTAATACAAACAGCAACGATGTAACATTGAGAACTTCGTACCCAAACTCACCTCTCTGGATCAAATATGACGTCCTACAATTCAAATCTTGTTCTGGGACAGGGGAAGATCGGAATTTCGAAACTAGAGATGATCTCATAATAGAGCAAATAATTCCAACTTTAGATAAAAATCTAAACGTTGAGGAATCCTCCTCACTCCTTGAATTAATCAGGGAATATTATGACATTTTTTTTGTCGAGGGCAACAAACTTTCAAGCGCAATAAATACCAGACAGTACATAACTTCCCAAGTACTGAAGAGAGAAATAGATACCTAGGTGCAAAGATGCTGGATGATATTATTGTCACCCACAGCACCAGTCTATCCAATAGTCCTTTATTAGTGGTGCCGAAGATCAGACAAAAATGGTAAAATAAAATGGAGAGTGGTTGTTGACTTCCGAAGAGTCAATAAAGCGGCAATAGGCGACTCTTACCCACTTCCACTTATAAATGACATTTTTGATCAGTTCAATCTCAATATTTCTTCACCTTAGACTTTAACATTTCTTCACCATGAAATAGAGATTGATCCCCGTGATAGGCATAAGACAGCGTTTAGCACAGACTATGGCCACTTTGAATTTTTCAGGATGCCCTTTGGAATGAAAAATTTACAAAGCACATTTCAGAGAATGATTAATAGTGTGTTGTATGTCATAGTCAATGGAAAAAAGTTGAGAGAGCACAAAAGTAAATTTAGGGACATGTTTGAAGCATTCAGGAGGAACAACCACAAAATCCAAACAGCCAAGTGTCAATTCTTAAGTAGAAATTCAGTTCTTAGGACACTTCATAACTCCTGAAGGTATAAAACATAGCCCTAGGCAGTAGATGCAACAAACAAATTTCCAGATGCACTTACCATTCACAACCATGATTTCAAATCACCAAGCACAAATGGACTGAACACATAAATATTTCTTGATTAAACAATTGGTCACATGGGCAGCATATGAATGTCAGCAAAGACAACATAGACACCGATTCAATAACTGATTAAGCTAAATGGGTCATTGCCAATGAATGACAATAAATGGCTTTGGAGTTCAACAAGCAAAGTAAGGGCATTAATTTCATAGAAGCGGAATGCCAAATATTACTCACAATCAAACAGTATTACAGTAATAATTTGACATATGATGGCTTCCGGTTTTCTCGTTAAAATACCGATGCCATCACATCACAATTTGCGTTAAATTTCAAACAGCATCCGAAGGTTCAGAGAAAACATTTACACGGCCACTGCCTGGAGACGGATCATGTGACAAGATAATGGAGAGCAAAAGAACAAGGAAAATTCTTACGAAATCATCGAAATAAAATCTTTATGTTGAAACAGGCACATTTGGAATCGAAAAGTTGTAAATGACTTCATATACAGGATGCGTATCATATTCTACTGCAGCCGTAAGACAGCTCGAAGTGAAATTTACAAGTTAAGAGCTCGTAGTATTACCGATTGTTTCGGCTTTGAATTGTGTCGAAATTATTTTCTGGGCCTTAAATTCAAACAATCTATGGAGCAAAAATCTAGAAATTCGACTGCAATTTAGAACATTACTCAGGACATAAAATGCGATATTTTAACGCATCATCGATGGTTTCTATGGTAATGTTTATTGATGAACGAGGTATAACCAATCGTTGAAAAGACACCAAAAATATGCCAACTTCAACTAAGTTTTAATTTGCTAGACTCAGGTCGATATAAAAATTAAATTATAGTTATTGGTATTCTGCTTAAATCCATTAATGGAATGAACTGTTTGGTAATGATGAAGGCAATGCAACTTGACGTGACCTAAAAGTGATCATCAAAATTTCGTTGAAATGTAAATCACACATTAATCGAAGCGCCTTTTAAAAAGGTTCTGTTATAATAAGCTAATGCTTGTTATGGTATAATACATACAGTGAACGATCATCTGATAATAAAATATTACAACACAATACGGGTGTCAGAATCGTATAACGGTAAGTTTAAACATTCTTTAACTACTGTATATTTAGCAATATATTGTATCGTGTGGCGCCAGAAGCTAATTATGATGTAATCATTAAAAAGAAAATCGTATACATACATTGTTCTGCAATGTTAAAGGTGTTTTTCCACAATGTGTGTGTGCACCAATAAATTGTTGCTTAACTTTCCAACAATCGGTGCGCAATGACTTAATTTTCTTTTCTTTTATTTAATTTAATTAAAACCTCGGTTAATACAATATTAATTCCTTATGTATAAATCGCGATTTAATTATCGTTTTTTTTTGTTTTGTGGACAATATGAACGAAAAATCGTGATATTCAATTTTCATTATTATTTTTATTTGTATGTTAATTCTTATTATTTACAATAAGGAATAAAAAAGAATTAACATGTCTTGTGTGAAGGTGTTAATGTTGTGATTTTAATTTATGTTTCGCTGCTTAATATGCCTGATTTTGGTTTTATTTCTCATTTTAATTAATAAGATTAATGTCACAGCCTTTTTGGAACATAATTTTGAGGGTGGATTATTTTCCATACAACACAATATGATGTAACCTTTTATGGTGATTTGATTACATATTATTGTAGGATACGGTTAAATTACTACATATTGTGTACAAATAATGTTATGACATTTCACAATTGGGTGCCGACCGAGGCGCTTATAAGGTACATAGATCCGTCTGACCGATAAATCTAGATTAAAATCGTTATATGTATTCCCAAAATGATAACGTATATAAAACAATAATAAATCATACACGTACATTTATAAACTCGCGCATAAATTTGAATTGTAATGCTGCATGTGTGATTGCATTAGCTGTCGGTATCACCGCATTAATCAAATACACTTAGGTAAAAAAAAATTGTAGCAGAAAACTAACAAGACTCGTATACAAAGATTTTAAAGTGTTTTTTTTTTGTTTGTTTATTTGTTGTGTGTTGAACAGAAAAATGATTTATCGTAAAATAATTCAATTTTAATGATAACACGATCGACTGGAATTTAATCGATAGCCGCGTGCATGTAAGAAGGAAAATAAATCGAATGATTAATAATGAATTAAAATTGAAAATCGAATAAATTTTTTATTTTTTATTTATTTATACCACTCTGTTTGAAAGCTACTGGTGTCTAGTGTAGCTGTCGGATGACGGTGGAACAGAACAAATAAAAAAATAAAAAATCTATTCTTTGCTATAAATAAGTTAAGTTAATTTAGAATTACTAAAATTGTAAATCGTAATAAATTTATTCGCATTGTTGTAAATGGCTTTGAAGTTTTCAGATCGATAACAGGTACAAAAAAAAAAGTAGCTTTTAGAACCGATTTGTTTTAATTCGAAATGATGTGATAGGATTTATTAAGATCGTTAAATTGAGATTATTTATGTAGCAGCGGAAAATTTATGCGCTGGGAAATAAAAAGTGCTTTCGAATTTTAAATTTTATGAGATGAAATGTTACAAATTTATTATAAGTTTTACATTGTGTGTTTGTAGAAAATGTATAGGAAACAAAAATTACTTACGGGTTTTTTATTAAAACAAGTATGGCTTACCATTAGGGTCCCCAATTTTTCATTTTTCAAAGCAAGGACATTTAAAAAAATGCTAATTAACTATGAAAACTTTTATTGAAGCACAGCGGTTAGCTAAGCAATCATTAAACATGAAGTTTCCATTCGACGCAGCTGTAGCAACCAGTCAACAATGTGCCAAATGTCGTTCCAGAAGTTCTTGGAGTTGGAGATCCTATCGTATCGCTGCAACCGGTTAATGTACAAGATCTTGAACATTTATATGTGAGTAGACTAAATCTAAATATTGAAGTGAATGCTTTGGTTTACTATATATGATCAAAGTTGGAGGGGGGTGGAAGCTGTTGAGTGTCGTTTATTGTTGTAAATTAACTTTTGTTTCATTTAAGCTAAGTATTGGCAGTAAGTTTTCTAGCCGAATTTTACCGCCTACGTTCTGGCCAAGAGGTGTTTTGATTGGGCCTTTTACCAGAAAATCCAGTTCAAAAAACGACAATGCAATTTCGCTACCTCGCACCGATTAAAATTTGACGGCCTGCAGCTGTATACAAAACCACAATATCTCCAAAACAGTCATTATTAGCCTGTGGACTCACCTATACACACTTTTACTTATCTGTTGTCATTATATTATCACAACGCAAGCGGTATTCGTTCTAAATCGGGAGACATATTCCTCAATGCTTCTGATGAGGAATATGCCATTATTATCATAGCTGAGGCTTGGTTAAATTCGTATGAAGTTTATCGTCGTGACAGATACGAAGATGCTAACATTAATCGGTTGGATGGTAGAATAATAATTGGAGTCTCAAGTCAATTAAGATGTGAATCTGTGTTTTATACGAATGAATTTGAATTATTTGTTTTGAGAATCCAACTCTTCTCTCAACAGCGTACTATATATTCCATATCGCCAATGTAATTGTAAACGAGTTAGTACCTTTAATTAAACCTGATGACCAGATAATCTTCACCGCCGACTTTAATCTACCTAAGATTAATTGGATATTTTTGGACGTGGATATTACTCCAGTTGCAACTAACGTAACCGCAACTCTCATTTTGGATACTATAAGTTTGGTTTGGGTATAAGCAATGCAATAATATACTAAATGGAAATGACAGACTGCTAGATTTGGTGTTCTGCTCCATGGATATGGACATAAAAGTTTCAGCATGCAAAGATATCGGTAATTCTGGGAGTATATATCACACACCTCTTAAATTAGATCTAACTTTTTGTAATTGTTTTAGCGATTCTTTTACCTCTAATAGTTTTAATAGTTTAATGTCTTCTTATTTAGATTTTAGAAATGGTTTCATGGTGAGTTGCGCTGATGTTTTTGCGGCTCTGTTGGCAAAGATTTTTAATCTTGGAATTTCTTTACTTTCAAGCACCCCGAAACTTTTTAAAAGTCTATAGTTAATACCCGATTATTTTTGATAATTTAAAATGTTATAACGACAAAACAACATGGCTTCTTTAAAGGCCAATCTACGGTTACAAGTCCCGCGATCTTTAATAATTATGTTTCAGAGGCGCTTGAGTTAGGTTTCCAAACGAATGTATTGTATACAGATTTCAGTAAGGCCTTTGATAAGGTAGATTACGATTTGTTAATTAATAAACTCTATCAATTAGATTCAAATTAAATACCAATGCAATGGGTACGATCATATTTGACTGGTAGAAAGCAGTATGTTAGAATCAACAACTCCATTTCCAGAACGTTTTTAGCATCGTCCTGGAGTACCTGGGGCCACTCCTTTTAGATATTTTTGTGAATGACGTGATTGGTTGCCTGTCTAACTCAGAAGTTCTTATGTACGCGGACGATTTAAAAATCGATAAAACCATTAGGGGCATTTCTGATGCATTATCATTTCAAATTGATATCAATAATTTCGTTGTATGGTGTAGTACAAACTTTTATGTCCTAACATTTCTAAATGCAAAACTATGACATTTAGAAGAGATAGGAATGTTGTCTTATCCGATTATATAATCGACGGAGTACTGGTCGAACGAGTTTCTGTAATTCGAGACTTAGGTGTTCTTTACACACCTAATTTGTCTTTTAATTTTCTAAACTTTTCTAGAAAACTAGAGATTTATGTTTCTAATTATTCCTCCTTTTGATCTATCTTCCAATCGATTATTTATATATTAACCGCAATTTATCTATTATACTAAATATGGGTCCTTTCTATAATTACATAAATGTAATTATCGTAGTAGTTCCAGTCTATTACATTTTCTGGCATTGCAAGAGCACCAGAATTAAAAACAAATCTTTGTTTTATTTTATTTTTAAAGCTTATTTTTAATTATGGGACCGTTACATTTTTTAAACGCACCAAATGCTCCGCTCTAGTATCAAACATTTACACAAAGAAAAACTGGGTAATGTTAACCGCTGTATCTAAATGTTTCGGTTAACCTATTCGATATTAACTAATTTTTACCATGTATTAAATGCATTCTGAGGCTTACTACACTTCAAATTAACAGCAAGTTATAATATAGTTGTGTGGCTGTTGAAATATTACGTAACACTTCATGAGGTAGGGGAGTTTCATGATTTGTTACGGATGGGGAGGGGTTGTTTATACAAATGTTTGTTACGTTACAGATAGATTTCAAGTATAATTCTATTTGCATTTACTTCAACTAGACGCATATATGTCGATTCTGCCGACATTTTTAATGAAAAGCAAAACAAATTCAGAATATCGTTTTTATCACAAATTTATTCAATTTTTTAGCGCCATTCAAAGGCCATGGTTATGTCGGCATTTCTCAAGAGTCATGCAATAGGCAATAAGTGCTCTATACAGAGAATAGATACTATCTTTGACAGCCCGTTTTGTTAATTGAACAATTTGCTTTAATGTGATCCTAACCCCATACAGATTGTCCTGAAAATTTGTGATTGTGAATTTTTATTAGTTATGAAAATACTTGTAAGATTTAAAACGAAAAACGTGAAAAAATTAACAACGTGGTGACTTTTAATTATGGTCGTTATATAGATTCGGTTACATTATTGTCTTAGTCTCGTTTAAACCGGAAACTGATATGGTACTCATCGTATTTCTTCTAAAATTTATTTTGTTTACAAAATCGGTACAAAATGTGTGTATTTTACAAAATGTGTTGTTTCACTGGATCTCATAATCGGTAACCGTTCAATCCATATTCTACAAATATGCATTTACGACTCCGATTGTCCAGTTTCTTCAGATTTGTTGACAGATTGGGTTTTCTTAGTTTACTTCTCTACAGGAGATGTATCTATTAATTAAGTCGGACTTCGATTTAACAGATACTTTGAAGTACGAAGTGCCTCTCTCCATAAATTCTTATAGAATTTTGATTCAAAAATTAGTGATCTTGCTTTGTCCATCAAAGTACTGCTAAAACGCTCCACTTTCCCGTTTAATTGAGGAGTTTGAATAATTGTATATAATCAAGTATGTATGGTATACAAGGAACCATAAGGACCCATGAATTATTTGCAGATTTCTTTCCGCTCTTAATCTTACCATTTTAAACGGATGTCTAGTTAGCTTCCATACACGTTTCACAGATTGAATCAAAGGTATCTAAATCCTTGCTCTGGATGTGGAATCCTTCAGTTAGCTTTGAGAGATGTTTCATATTTTTGGTGCTAAGATGGCATAGTTTACGATGCTACTCCATCGCTTTCGACTTCTTTTCTGATATCAATACTGTTTGCTGATTTTGATCCTTTACATATATTGTCCGTTGTTTTGTTTTATCCAAATATTATCGCAATCTAAATGCGTTGGCACAATAATTACAGATCTCGAGACCTATCTTTAAATGTATGAACCGCAATTCCTGTTGAAGCTTTCCTTGTCATTATTGCTTCTCCTTTTCTAGGCGTTGCTTGCATTGGATGGCTGTCTTCTTGCCCTTCTCTCAACCTCCTCACTAATCTATTAATATTTTTTTATTTTTTTTTATTCTTGTCTTGTCAAGTAAACATTGTACATAGAACTACTGAGATTTATTTTTTATTAAAACCATAAACATAGTTAACTACTATATTATGTTATTTGGCTATACGTTTCAAGTTTCTAGCTCATCGGAAAGTTATTTTTTCTACGATAGTGCAGTAACCTATGCTTTCGATGATGATTTTTGAATTTAAATATATAAGAAAAGGAGTCTTTGCGTCGTAAACTAAAATCGTGTGGAAATATTCTCATTACACAACGATTTCTTAATATTGCTACACGATTTGTGAAAAACCAAATGTTTTAATGTTTTAATAAATTTTTGTTGATCCGTACAAGTTTGTAATTTTTTATGTTTCTACTTATTTATAAATGTTATAGGACTATTGTATCGTAGAAAAAATAGCGTGTATAACTCGTGTGAAAATGAGTCATTGCAATACTCAAGTGATTGCAGCCCTCGCTATCGCTCAGGCTGCAAATTTCACTTTCGTATTGCAATGACTCGTTTTCTTCACTTGTTATACAATATACTATTAAAATCGATTGCAAATTACTGAACAGATAAACAGACAGACAAGAAAGCGAGTTAATAAAAACGTAGTAAAAAATGCTAAAATTTTTGTTTATGTATCGATTTGCTTCTGATTTGGTTAATAAAAAAATTTAATTAAATAAATTTAAATTGACTTACCGTACATTTGGAAATCGTTGCTATACATACAGTTAAAACATGATTCAACGTGTCATGATTGAAGATTGCAGAATATTTTGTTTCACGAACCACCAAGTAAAATGAACAACTGATTAAATAAAAACTAAAATTATGTCTTATACTCGTAATACTAATTTTAAGTAAAACATTAAATTACATATTTTAAATAATTAAAATAAAAAAACTAATTTACACAATTTTCACACATTTCTAAAGAACTACCACGTCAAGTAATGACATCTATGAATTTCAACTGTTTCAATTTATAAAATTGGTTGCAATCAGCAGTTTATTTTAAAATATAATATTGAGCAATTATTAAGGTACTGTTCCAATTTAATCATTTTTATTTTTTACTTATAAAAATTAAAATTATTTAATTAAAATTAATATGTATGAGTTTCGAATGTTAAATAAATATATAGTAATATAAAATTTATGCAAGATTTTATAGATTTTCGATATTATTAGAGTTTGGTTGGATTGAATTGAGCGTGACTACACTTGTTACTACACTTGTTACTACTCCTTTTACTACACTTGTGACTACAATTCTGACCACAATTGTGACTACACTTGTTACTGTAATTGTTACTACACTTGTCACTACACTTATTACTGCAATTATTACTACACTCTTTACTACACTTGTTGCTACGCTTGTTAATACACTTGTTACTACACTTGTGCACGCGGAGTCGTTTTGGACGCTGATCTGCTGTTTTTCATTGACGTGTTTTAGCCACTCTGAGCCTGTTGCGTTCATTCTATTGGGAACGAAGCAGATCTGAAGTTGCAGAACGCGATCGCTGTGCTCGCAACCGTGCACCCTCAAGTTGGGTTGCGCGTCGCTCTGCTGCCACAGCACGTATTTGAGCCATTCTTTGTTTGATTCACTCGTTTGCTGATGCCCGTTCTTCTTCAGTTTGATTTGCAATTAATAGTCGCACTGCATCCGCTCCGCTAGTACAACGACCTAAGCATATCGATTGCACTGAGAAAGAAGAAAAAAGTTATAAAACATATAAAATCGCAAAATATTAGAAAAGGAAAAAACACGAACTAAAAAACAAAAAAAATACAAACAAATAAAAAAACGTAACGAAATTTTTCAATCCGCTCGAACATGTCAATTTCACGATATAATTTGAATTCAAATGAAAATCAATTGCACGGAAAAATAATAAAATTAACGAAATGAAAAACAATGACAAAAGAACTATAATAACCAAATGAACGCTATGGTAAACAACCCACCTCAACTCCAATTCTAACGCCATGTCACGTGAAATAATTAAATCAAAATGAAAATAAATCGAAATCTATGAAAATTCAATTTAACAATGCAATCGGAAACATTGAAAATGCTAAGTGACAGCAGCTGTCACGAAGCACGCTGTTCGGCATGACCAATGGTTAGTATTACGTGTGCTGCTCTTACGTTCAACAGATGGCGCTGTTTTTGAAAAAGCATGTTAACCTGTCACAGCAGTGACATCTGTATAAAAGGAATATACAAATAATGCGATTTTTTCCGACGATTAAAAAAAAGGCTAAAAAAGATCCGAAAGCTAATATTTGGTAGGTAAAGGTAACCTTAACATTAGCCGTAGAAGAATATTCGGTGGATGGCTCGGATTATGAAACTAACGTTTGGTGCGTTTTTTTTAACCTCCGATAGATGCTATGAGGAACAGGCAATTTGACGTGCTTTTTATTGGATAGCGAATAAAAAACGCACTAGTTTCTGACACTGCATTTAGCTTTGGTTTTTACATGTTGCAGTAAAACAGACCACAAATGGTTCTTTGATTTTATTAACATAAAATTTAAGCTTAATGTCACAACTATATTGAGAGGTTTATATTAAAAAAAATTTCGCGGACTATGTTAACGCTCAATTCTTGCTTTTCACTATAAGCTTATTATAGTGAAAAATAAGCTTATAATGCAGGCATATCCGTGACTAAATTCAAAACCAATAGTGCAATGATTTCTCATAGTTAAGCAATTAATTGGCAGATGAAATCCGAGTTTAGCAAGCTAAACTAAACCAAAGCTATATTGCTCACAACTTATTTGTTTTAAATAGAATAACAACCACCCTGAATGGAAAAACAATTTTAAAGTACTTTGAGTACACATATCCCAATCAGTTGTGTATTACCCCATATTCTGGCACCATAATATCAAAGTAACAAAACAAAAAATTTTAAATCCCGGAATACCGCCTATTATGTACACATATATATGATAGGAATCTCGACAATAACACAGGTCACTATATCTATGTGTCACTTTTGCAAGATTTCTTTAAAACTAAAATGATTGATGACTTTTTAGATAGTTTTGGTTTTTTTTAGCATGCGCCAGATAATAAATCTTTGCGTTCTGTGATTTTCATATTTTTACGTATACTCGTAATCCGCTATTTAAATTTTGTTAGCTATGTGTGTTGTAGTAAAAAAAGATTTTAATTAACTTGACCCACAATCACGGTGTCATATAAAAAATTTGCGCATCTCATTCTCGCACAATGTGAAAATGTATACGCGCGCAGGGTTGATTTATAACATTTTGACAGTCTGATGCTAAAGTTCATAACATTTTTATTTTATTATTTAGGTAATTTAGATTTTTAGTTTTTTATGTGTACTATGTAGTTTACAGTTGTGTTGTAAGAAATTTTATTAAAAAGGTCAAAAATTCGTACCGTATGTACTTATGTAGACGGTGTTATGAGATTGAGAAATATTTTAGCAGGATTCTTAATAAGGAAAGACAATATTGGAAATCGCACGATGGAAAATTATGAAAAAAAAAAAATTTTATCCGCAAATGTGCTATCATGATTCTCATATCGCATGAATCATAAATTTAACAATAAAATTGTGATTTATACAATTTCTTATTTTTTATTTCGCGCGCGCAATAATTTTTTTTAAGAAGAAAAAATGATTTATTGTTGCTGATATGCAGATTCACTTTGAATTTTCATTGCTGGTATGCATTTTTGTTTCATTTTATTTTATGGCCGATTATCACAACATAAAATCATAATAATGCTTAACAATGAATATATCGCGCGCGGTATTAAATACATACATAATATCGGAATTGTTTTTGAAATAATAATAATTTTTTGTGTAAAGTGTAAATTTATGTATCGTCTTCTTCTAAATACAATAACAACAAAGTAAAAAGTGGATTGTTAGCCATAGAGTAAATTTGCATACAAAACAGAAGAGATCTCGAAAATTGATAACCTAATAGACCAACTAGAAAATCGAGATATATATAAATGCTTATTGTACAATACAAAAAAAAAAAATATTTAGACGTTTCCAATATTTTATAGCACAACACCATATTATAACAGTACCCATAATAAAATTCTCAAATTTGATTGATGTTTTATAAATTATTATGTGTTAATTCTATAAGTATAGAGCATTCCAAACCAGATTCCAACATCATTAGCGCACAACCAACGATTTTAATTTCCCATCACCTTTAACGACACAATATAAATGCAAAAAAAAAAACAATCAATTTGTAATCGTTGTATAATTATGGTATCTAAAATCTCATTACTTAGTCGTGTAGAAACTTCACACAAAATACACCTCATTATTGCCACAATGTGTTGAAAATTAATTAAAAAGAAAAAAAACGCAAAACTAGGCAGATTAAGAAGCAGCAAAAATAAATAAAATTTATATCGATCTTTTACTATAAACATATAAGTAATAATTTACACCTTGATTAAGATCGCTTAATGATCTTATTTTTTTTTTTTTACTAAACTTACTAAATGGAGTTTTAATTTATCGAGATCCTCTTCACGTTGTTGAGATATGCGTATTTAATATATTTTAATTATACAATATTTGTTGTTGTTGTCATAATATTAGTTAATTTCAATTTAATATTGATATAAATTATTTATAGATAAACTCTGGCATCTTTAAAGTGGTTACCGTGAGCTATTCAACATTTTCTCTGAAGTAGCACGAAACTTCATCCTGATTATTTTATTTTTATTTAATGGTTTGTTTCCTTGCTAAATTCAAAATCAGTGCGACAATTAAGATAACATAAACAAGTTTTACGGTGCCTAGGTTTTTGGTGACTTGTTCGATTGGTTTCGGTTTAAGGAGGTCTTTATTAATTAGTAGGCTGCGGTTTTGGCCATTCTGCTGAACAATCTTTGATTGGACCATTCCAAGTTACGATTCCTTGGAAAGTTTCACAAATTTTGAAATGCGATATAAACATTGGTTTTGTCTTTAGCACACTTTTTAAAATGCAAATTAGCTGTTTAAACAGCCTCTCGCAAAATTTCAGAGCACTCTTAATGATATCTGAGGACCGAATCGGGGGGGGGGGGGGGGGGGGGACAAAATCCCGAAATTCAACATTCCGAGGAATTGAAAAAATCCCGAGAGTATAAAATCCCGACGATACTAAATCCTGAAGCTATAAATCCGTAGGGTACAAAAACCCGAAAGCCTATGAAAATTCCAAAATCTAGTTGTTGCACAATTGGTTCAATTTTGGTAGCAGTTCATAATTCAGACTTTCAATATGCCGACAGGACAAAATCCCGACTTTTCTTAAAAATACAGAATCGATAAATTCCACACTGGATAGAATACGGACATCACAAAGTTTAGACAAAACAAAATACGGACAAGACGAAGTCCCGAAAAAAAAAATCTCAATTTACAAAATCCCGAAAGTTATAATCCAAACACGATAAAATCTAGACAAGACAAAATCCAGACAAGACAAAATTTAGACTAGACAAAATCCAGACAAACCTTTGGGGTTGGCTACCTTATCTAGAAAAAAAAATACAGAAACTGAAAATCCCGAAAAAAAATCCAGAAAAAAAATTCAGAAACAAAAAAATTCAGAAAAACAAAAATTCAGAAGATAATTATCAAAGTGCGGACCAAATTAAAATTTAAATTTATAAAATGGGCGCTTTCAGATCCGCAAACTGTTGGCATCATGTTTAGTGAAATCATTGCTAATTTGATTTGAATTACTAATAAAGTTCTTAAATTTCATAGCGTTGGCCGTGATTTTACTTAACATGTTGCCAACTGTTTGGTGCTCTGAAAGCGCCCAATGTCTATCGAATTTTATTTTTTCCGTAAAGTTCTTAATATTTACGATAATGGAAATTGCTTTGTCATCCGTTCAGACACAGACAGAGGAATCGTATCGCTTAAATCGCTTCTACTGATAGTTATACCACAAATGTTTCAAGTTATTTTGCGGTTGGCTTAATTCATTGAGTTAGTATGGCATCGACGAATGTATTTAATGGATTTTCAAAATCAGGATTAACAAAAAAACAGAATTTTGACAAATCGGGATTATGAAAACCGGGCTTTAGTTATACAACCAGTTATAACATGTGACCTCTCGGGATTTCCTCGGGACTACGAAATTTTGTACTCTCAAGATTTTGTCTCCTCAGGATTTTGTTCCCTCAGTATTTCGGGATTTTGACTTGCAAGATTATGTCCGCGGGATTTTGTCCGTCGGGAATATGTCACCAACCCCCATCAATAGTATCTAGAAGCTACCGCCTTGTTCCTCTTCATTGTACTTAATACAGTTAAATGGCTTTGGTATTATTATTTGTATCTCTAACTCTTCCTCATTGTTACACTTCGTTCCATCAAACAACCACTGCTTAAGGCATCCGCAATAGGGATATTTATATCTTATTTTATAAATTACTGTTGGATTATATTGTTTGATTCTCAAAGAGTATTTGTTAAACACAAGCAGGAGCATTTTGTATGGAATTCATAAAAATAGGCTTGAGGGTTTGTGGTCAGTTTCCAACATTTTGAGGTAAATATACTCATGAAATTTTTTACACGCGATCTTTAGGCTGTCGCCTTTTTCTCTATCTGCGGATAATTTTGCTGTGCTGAGAGAGTTGGTGAACCAAGAAGCTATTTGATTTTTTCAAATGCCCGTTGTTGATTTAAGTGGCGAAGTAATCTCTGAATAATTCGAATTATTTTTGATATTTACCCCTATTACTTTAAAACCAGCTGAGCTAATTTCCTAACCCTTTAAACGAAGTTTCGTCAATTTCTTTGCAAGTGGTTTAGATTGTTCGTATATCTCGTCATTTCTCTTCCCAAACTCAAGCGCGATTCATGAATTAATTCTTGTAACAGCATTTTAATTGACGACCTTAAACGTTGTCACCATTGCGCCACAACCATAATTTTATGCCCACAAAAAAAGATCAGTTTTTTTACACTGAGTTCCGGTATCAAGTTTAAACTTTACGAAATGTTTATGACTCCGTTCTTACGATAAATTAATTTTAGGTATAAATTGCTCATTAAATATCTCCACTATTGTATCGTACTTAAATTCATCAGGCTTTAGTTGAAAAGTTTTGTAAATTTTGTCCACTTCTCGCAAAGTGGTCAATTCACGAGGTAAAACATTTTCTACAGGTACTACATAGAAATGCGGGAAGTAACAATTCTTCAGAATTTATTGGGTGATTCAATAACCATACAAAATTATTGAAGGAAATCAGCCTCTCCCGCCCCCCCCCCACCCACCAGCCCTAGTCAGAAAACACAACGAATGCTGATACAAATTTCAGAGTTAGGAAACCATTGGTATGCTGGAATTGTAGCAAGCTTGGACATTTTGACCGAAATTGCCGTAATCAAGAGAAGGTAAACACAAACAAATTCACTCAAAATTCAGGTGATGCCTTATGTACTGTAATATCGATAAGGCATGAAAAAAATAACAAAATTGGTTTTTCGAAAGCGCTGATACTAGCGCTGATACAGTGCATTTATTGAGCTGATCTCCATAAGCTGGAATTGGTGTGATGCCGGAACAAGCACAGACCGGTCAGCTACCATCGTTATCACATATAAAATTGATTGGAACTTTGGCTATGGTGTATATTAGGCCGCAGTCTAAATTTTTAATTTCAGAACAATTTTTTTGTTTATTCTCAATACTAGAGCTTTAACAAATTTTAATAAATTTTAAATATTTTGGAAATTATATTCGCAATTTTGAAAACGTAGAATTAAACTTGTTTTTCTAAATGATAATATTTTTAAAAATTCATTTGAAATTTTTTTCAGAATCTTACAACCAAGATCTTTTCGTATTCTCTTAAATTTCCATGAAATTTGAATTCTAAAAATTTCTATAAAATCGACTCCAAAGTTATTGTTTTAAATAATTGAATAATTTGCTTATTCTGTTGGTTTTAGTAATGTCGGTGAAATTATATTTTTAAATTTGGAGCTTTTAAATTTTAGTTGCCCTACATTTTTGGAGCGGTGAGAAAATTAGAGCTTGAAATTTTTCGATCAATACTAAAAAAAATTTGTTTAGTGTATGTCCGTAAGGTATCATACAGAAATAAGGATTAATTTCTAAAGGTCCCCATTTCCACTATATAACATAACAGATTATATAACAATGTTATACAACAATTTACAATGTTATATAACAAATGTTATAAAAACGTTTTTGTGAGCCTCAAAAATATTTTATAACATAATATTGCTATTTGTTACATATTGGAAATTATGATTAGTCAAATTCTTAATTTCTGAGAACAATTTGAAATCTTAAATTTTAGAATAGATTCGAATTTAGATAAGAGATATGTAAAGTAGATTTTCCTCTGTAGTCTTTAAAATCTGAAACGTGGAAAAATTCAATTTTCTTTACGAATTTACATGGAATAATTTTTAACAAAGAAATAAATGGCCGGGATCAGTAAAATTCCGTAAATGCGATAAAGAGGCTTACAGTATTTATAACTTTAAAATTGTATTCATGTACAATTGGTTTGAGAGTCTAGAATTTTCTAGAATAAACCACAATGGTGCAAATTTAAAATTGACCAATTTTATTGTTACAAATATTTTAATAAATTCGATGAAAAATTAAATTAAATATTTTAATTTGAACGTACCTCGTTGTGACACTGTTCTGTCAATCAACTAATTCTCTCGAAAATTCTTAAAATTTATCATAATTATTTTGATTTTTTTATACGTTAATTTCAAAAAATTAAAATTAATTCCTAATCCCAAATAATGTGACCACGATTTCCTCTAAAATTTTGAAATGTTTGAAAATTGGCAAAGTTCATTTTTTTATCAAATTCTGGGCATTCAAAATTTTTCGCAGCCTTTGAAATTTTTAAAATTATTTTTCTCTTCTGCTTTAAATATTCAAAATTTTTCCTAAAAATCTAACGAATTCGATAAGTTATTAAAATTTCTAAGAATTTTGAATTTCCGGCCAAAATATGTGGAATAAATTCGTTAAAGCTCCTGTCAGGTTGTTCGATGATTATTAGAGGTTTTCGAAATTTTTGAGATTTTTCATGGAGATTCATGATTTGCTAGAAGCCGGACTGCGTTGATTGGCTTGGATCGAATTATATGAATCGATTGACTGTCTTTCACTTAAACGTACGAGTCAAAAACAGATTTCGGTAAATACGTTCGGGCCAAATGTTTTTATTTCCGTTTAGTTTCTACTTTGACATTATCTTGGAAGGCCAACTATCGATAGTGTAATACAATTAAGAAAATCGTCCCGAATTTTTTACTGTCTCAGACCTTGATAGAATTCACAAAATAATTGCCACCACTCTATTCATAATGAGTACATCATTAATAAATTGGTCGAGTTCGGAAGAGTTTTGAAAATTTTGAAAATTGTTTGATTTAAAAATAATTCTTTGAAAATTTTTAATTGTTCAAGATATTCAAGATTATTCAATTAGTCAAAATTCTGTAATACACCTGAACATTTTATTTCTAGTACTTTCTTATTAGATATCCTGGAAAGTTCCTCACATTTAAAATTCAACACTCTTAAAAGTTTAGACATAAACAATTTTATTGTCTAAAATGTTTTAACAAATTTTTTGAAGTTTTAACCATTCCTCTATTTGCGTAAATTCCGATAAAATTTGAAATTTTTTCTAAAATCTGAATTAACACACAGACTCGTATTGCAAATTTCTGTTTCAATTCTTAAAATTGATGATAAATTAAACAATTTTTAATTTAACTGTTTGATATTTAGATGTTTCAGAATTTTTCGAGTTTTTCGAGATTTTCTGATTTAATCGAAATATCGCGATTATTGCGATAATATTCGAGAATACTTACGTCAGGCATTGAGTTGCTTTCCAGGATGTGGATGAAATCTCGATAATCGAGATATCGAATTCAAAATTTTCAAAGCTGCTAGATCTTGGTATACTGACAATTTCGGATTTTTGTTCAGGTTCAATTTTAAAATGATATTGACAAAAACAGCTGTTCTCATATACCAATATTCTAAATTTTGAAAAAACATCAGATATCTTTCTGAAATATGAATTCCACATAGATTCGTATTGTAAATTTCTCCTTAAATACTTAAAAATTAATAATTTTGAATTTTTGTCAATACTTTAAAAAAATTAAGTCCTAATCCCAAAATTGTTTTCTCAGTTGTCTCATCAACAAAATATCAAATTCTAAGTTAATATTGATCAGATTAATCGCCAAATTTCAGTTTCAGAATTTTAAAAATTTATGCCGAAATTTCAAATTTCGAAAAATTAAGGAGGGACAGTGAGGGGGAACATAGAGTTTGACAAGCTGATGGGTGAGTTATGAGAATGGTTGTCGATAACTCACTATTGAAAACTGAGTTTCAAAATTCGTGTGTCAACGGTATTATGTTCCGTGGATGAATCCTTCTTTACTTTACTAAAGTTGGTTAGTTGCTACAACACTTTCAGTTTAAGCAAGCAAATCCGTACAAGCATTTTCTTATAAAAAGAGCAAAGTATTACCATTTATAGCGAACGTTTTCATTTTAAAAACATGCGGCCCACAAACAGCCAAACGTTGTGCAGGACTGTTTTGTAAGTGAAATAGTAACACAGTATAGAATACAAAATTTGCTACATAGTTGAAGAGAGTATATTAAGACAAATATGGGGATTTCAATTAACATATAGGTGTTAATTAGCTGATGATAAAATATGAATATATGACTGCGGTTTTGGATTTGGATAATTTAATAAACCGAGAATTTCTTTTTTAAGTGGAGGAGAAAATTAATTGAATGTTGTTTTGTTTTTATATTACAACATCTATACATATTGGCAAGATAATTATAGCAAAAATCTTGGAAATATTTTATTGCTGCTCGATGTAATGATAAAAAAAAATATTAATAATATTTATGTACACACATAAAATTGCGGTAAACGTATGTCAGGAGTAAAATTGCAATAAACACTTTTTATTACGTTTTATAAGTTCTCTGATGACTTGTTGTATAGACACCATTTGATTTAAGGAAGATTAAATATTTCCTGGATAATTAAAGCAAATTACATCATTCTAAGGTTATAAGACTAACAACAAATCTAGAAAATTTGTGTTATTTAAATATTGAATTATCCATTAAAAATATTGAATTATCCAAGTTACGAGCACAGTAAATTACAAAAGGGTCTCAAACCATAAATGGAAGAAATTCCCAAATTTTTATTTTTATTTCATATACTCCAAAAAGTTATAAGCTGCGGAAAATGAGGTTTTAATTATGGAAAATTGGAGATTTCTATTCTAATTTTAAAATTAAATCTTCACCTTCCAGGAAAATGTTTACTAAAACGCTTTTCAGTGACAATAAAACAATTTTGTATATAAAAATTGGGCGATTTTATTCGAAAATAATTAATATCAGTAAATTTCTTTCGGCTTTTTATAGACAAAATATATTATCAATAATGGCATTCACAACATTTTTCGACTTGTTAATCAGAAAAAATGAAGAGGCCAAAAAAATTAGAAATATCAAAGTTCCTTCCGTACTTTCACTCGAGAGTCATACAAAGAGTATCGACCCCAAAAAATGAAAACCATCATTAAATTTATGTTGTAGTTTGATTTCGTACTGAAAAGTTCGCACGAACAGAAGTTCGGTCTACTCTTCAGGTAGCTACGACCTAACTATAAAAAATATAATTCTAACTTCATACATTAAGTATGAGGCAAAAAAAACTCAATGAAAACCCTCATTTCTGTGTGTTTTATGCCTACACAATTAATAGAAAGAGTAGTTAAGCCGAAGTAAACCCGACCGAATCTTACTGATTTTAATACAGATAAACTTCTCTTTCTCTTTCTGAGTTTTCCTGATTTAGTGAATATAATTCGCTAAGTCAGTACGCTCTTGCCTCATACTAAATATATGAAGTTAGAATTGTATTTTTGTAAGTGTAGACCGTCCATACAGTTTGTATGACTCTTGCTTGGGTTAAATTACGGGTTTTTTGTAGGATGTGTTTACTGTTCAAAATAAAAATTAGAAGTAAAACCAGTTTACAGAGTTTCAGGGGGAGGCGTAACAAAACAAACCATTAAAATATGAAGGAAGAATTAAGGAAATTTGAATTTTAACCTATAATACAATCCATCAAGCACTTCGTAAATTGCTAAAATCACTTAAGACTTGTAGCCTGATTTAAAATTCCCGCGATTGATCAATAGTTGCTGGGTAAAACACGTTTATAAAGCCGAATTAAGTTTTTATACTTTATACTTCTGTTTCATGTTTTGAACGCGCAATCTAAAAAAAAAATTCTCGATTGCTCACCTGGGATTTAATTTTTTTCGTGTTCAACATACATATTATTGTTCGAAACAAATGTTTCCTATAACATTAATTTCGTATTATAACATAACTTCTATACAATTTGTTTAGTTAATCGTGCGCCGTTAAATATGTTTTCGCATCAATAAATAATAACTTTCCCATCAATTCAGATTAAATCAATATACTCAGTGTGCCATTAAACATATAAAATAATTGATAAAATCATTTCTCTTTATAATTTTTGGCCATATAAAGCCTATAATCATCAATTCATTCCAAAACGTCCAATGCATTTAACACAAAATGTCACAGAAGACAACAAGAAGATTTCGTTATAATTAAATTTTACTTTAATCAAAAAAAAATCTCATTACACGCTGAGGTATGATATTAAAAATCAACATAAAATTAATTTCAATGCTTTAGTGTGTTATGATGATCTGCATATGTTCCGGAAATTTATGATCTTTCTTTTGCTTGGTGTCCCCTTTACAAAAAACGATGTACCATGATGAGATCATTATTATAATGTATTGAAACGATGGGCTCTCATTTTTTTGAAAATGTATGATTTATGTATATCTGTAAAAAAAATAATCGATATTAATTGGACATTTATTAATAATTGTTTGTTATTTGCTCAAGAAAGATAACAAGTGCGCACAGGTAATTATAATACAATCTAAATGAAAAGGGTACACAAGCTTGCTGGAATTTCATACCGAACGCGATTAAATTAGTTGAAAGTATAAAAAACGGGCGCGCAAAAACAACAAACATAACAAAAACAACACGTTATTATACACCGAGTGATCTTGTTATACAGATTAACGCGCTGAAAAGTGAAAGAATTGGATACTTACTATACTACACCAAGCACACATACCAACCAATTATCCTGTTGATAAAATTGATTAATTACATTATGATTGTATCTAAATTAATTTGATGATTGTTAAACAGCAACAAGAACGGCAAAAATGTTTAACAAAATGAATAAATAATTCGACTGGTTTTGATTGACTGAATGAATTATGTATGTGAATTATGTTGCAATTATCTCTCATATTTTGAATAATCGCACAACCAAAGTGATTGGCATATGAACCTCTTTCTTTTTTTTTTTGTACATTGGGCGCTGTAACACATTACACTACTGATTTTTTTTTTGTCGTACTATGGAATTTTTGGCTGGATCTTTACGATATAAGTGGTGAATGCATTATAAAAATTATGTCGCCTTTCAATTATTTATAACATACCGGTGCGCTATAAAATATTTTTTCCTTTCTTGTTGCAGAGCGAACTATTTCCACTTTCTGTAATTTATGGCATTGAATATGGTAACTAATTTGATTAATAGCTCATAATATAAAAGATAGGCGCGTAAATTATATTCAAATTTGATTTAATAAAGGCAGGGCACTCCATAAAATATGGATTTTAAGCGAGTCTTAAAGTTGTGTGTGTGTGTCATGTAACTCTTCATTCAGATATTTTTAACACATTCGAGTCGTTGAAATTTAAGGGGTCTACAATTATATCTTAATATGGTTGTAAACATATTTTTTTTTAATGATAATTATTGTTATTAAATTCAAGAGAAGAGACAATTTCATTCCTTTAAGACAATAATAATAAAAATAAATTGGATTTATTGTATGTACACGTAACATAAATGAAATGTGTAGAAGTAAATTAATTCAACTTTTAAGACTGTCGGGAGTGGTGTTAGTAATTTGGGACAAATCTATTCATGAACTTGTTAACTTTAAGCAAGACGATATTTAGCAAAATCTTAAATTTTTTACCAAGTTTAATATTTTTTTAATTTCTAAATTTAACTACATAGATCTATCCGACAATTGATCAATAACATAGGACCACATAAAAAATAAATGAGTGGAGGGTTCCTTAAATCAGACCAACAGGATTATATGTTTTTTGGGTCCCTGAAACCGAAGAAAATTGACAATTACATAATCTATTACATCAAATAGCACAAATCTCAGAGATTGCCTTATGGAATAAGGCTCCATCACATTTTCCATGATATCTTTGTGTATGTGTTGGTCCATTCACCTATTAATTCTGATGATTGGCCCAACCGTATTTTATCAAGGATCCAATTCTTTATTTTTCATGCATTTCACATAATCCTTACCGCCAGACCCAAATAAGCTAAACTTCAGTTCGTTGCTCCTATTTTTTTCCAAATCCGAGATTTGTCCATCATTTTAAATTTTGTGTGGAAATAATTGGCCTTTCACGTGTAATACAGAGCCAAACAGACGAGGTCTAATAGTCCAGTCCGACCACCTCTGCATTATTTGAGGTGATAGGGCTTTATTTACTTTCCGAGCGGTCAAAAAGGATCCCTTACTCTTCTTAATAATGATTTTACCTTCTATTTCCGTTGTTTTCGAGCCGAACCTTTCAGGGTCTGTATTCGAAATTTCCAGGATCTTTATAGGTTTTAATGGCACCAACCAAAAATCATCTTCCTTGTGGTTCCCAAATATGCCGTAAGTGCTCCCATCGTTACATTTCTTTTGCCATATTACCGTACTGTCAGCTCTTATTTTTCCTATTTTTCAATTCAATCATATAACACTGAACTAAAAAAGTCGGTATTTAAATTAGAAAAATGTTTTACCGTAATTTTACAAAATTGAATAATATGTATTAGGCTGTTTATAGCTACACTTTTTTTGCGATTACTAGCAATTGTGTCAAGATCGCAAAGTCCCATTTTGTCAGCAAACTTTGAAGCACGAGTATCTTTTTCCTGAAATTACTTAAAAAATTTATCAAAAAGGATTTTTTTTCGTCGAATTTGATTTTTTAAATTGAGTTTTAACTTCTGTAAGTTACTTACCGATAAGGCCCTATCGTCCAAACCGTTCCACAAATGCGTACTCAGAAGGAAAAAACAAAATCAGCTTAATTGTATACATAAATATACAATTGTCAATCATGGATGCATGCGATTCTGTCTAATTACATAAATGATTTTGAATGTCTGCTCTCAACTGACTGTGGATGCGGTCCCAATTGTGTAGCAAATCAAAACTCCCTAAATCCAAGCGATTTCATTCGAACAAAGGCACTCAACTCGACAGCAAGACACCGCTCATTGGTTGATAGAAGCGACACCAGGGACTCAAGATACGACTCCAGAACAATAAATTGCCGAAATTTTATCTTAAGGAAGCTAATTAGGAACTATTTGCTGAACACTTATTAAAAGATTAGGCCAGCGTCGAGGCATTGCCTGATATCGAGTTGACTGATGCCATAGATCGCCGTGTGAAACTAATCACCGACCGACTAAATTACATTAGTCATAGTTTTTTTACCAAAAAAGAGGGTATTTGATGGGCAATTTGATTTTCGAAGTAGAACATCTACTGAAAATGCAATTGTTCGTCTGAATACCTATGTTACCCACCAAAGTGAAAAATACATGATGGGTATGTTTCTCGATACATCTGGAGTATTTAACAATCTTACGTGGCCTAATGCATTGGCGATCCTGTCAGTCTAAAATCTCCTTAAAAACATTTACGAAATATTGAAGAGCTGCTTTACCAATAGAGTAGTGTCAACAACGGACAAGTTCGGTTCAGTATCACTAAAGGATGCCGTAAGGGTTAAATTATTGGCCCATTAATCTGGAACCTATAGTATTCAATACTTGCCTGATAGAAGGCTATGATGAAATAGCTTTCGCAGGCGATTACGAAAGTAATAATTCCTTGAGAAAGGCTATACCTTTGACAGGTATTGGAAATAAAGAGCGATATATTCAATTCACATAAATTATCGATATACTGCTAATTTGTAATCAAAACTACAAATTAAATCGCGCACATACGCTTATACATACAAGTGTTAACTCAAAACAATGAAAGACATAAATTTTAAAAATTGTAAATAATTTCTGTAACCCTTCGAGCGAAAAACATACATAATCGCACAAGACCGGCCTTACAATCACATAATTTTATTGTACACTTCAAATATCAAAGAACCGGCCCAAGATATGTATATGCATATACGAAAACAAAAAAATAAATCGTGAAGCAAATACTATAAAAAATCAATCCCGCCATCATTCCCGCGCGCACATACTACATCAAACATTTAATTTATTCTATTTAAACAGTAATTTAAAGACAAATTGATGTGGCCATTGTTTAATGGTCTGCCTCGTGTTTTGTACGATCATACACATACACAGACACACAAGCACAAACATGTGTATACATTTAATGCAATTTCATGATCTTGCGTCTTGTATAAATTCAATTTAAAAGCAAACGCGTATTTAAAACCCACGATCGTATGCTGCACAATCGTCGGCCGTATCATCTCAATTCAATTGATTCAATACGATTTTATTGTCTTACAAATAAATAAAAAGAGAGACGTGAGGTACCTATAAAAATAAAACACACAAATCAATGTGAAAATTTCTTATTTTTTGTGCGAATTGAGGACAGCAGCGGTTCGGATAAAAAATAAAAAAGTTTTCTGTATCACTTTGTATAACAAAAAAAATTGTATTGGGTTAAATTAAAATATCACTCGCCTGGGTAATAATTCAACGTCCCATATGTACTGCTGCAACCCAATAATCCTCACTAAGCGTACAATTTTCCCTGTTTTACAGTCGATTCATATATGCAGGTATATAGTATTGTGTGTTAATGCATTGAAATTAATGTTTTGTAAATTTTGTATGCAATAAGGAATTTGGTTTATGTTGGGAAAATAAATTGATGAAAAATTGAGAAGAATCTACAGATCAAAGAATAGTTGCCGATTAGACTATAGGTACATGTTATGGTGTTTTGCGAATCGATCGAGTCAAAAAATGTTGCAGAATATAAAATTCGCGCGATCACGAAATGATTCCCTTATATTCTACTATAACATACATTTTTTTTCTGTAGAGTTTATTATGCCGATTGAATTTAATTATTTTTAATTTATGAGGTGCGAGAATTGGTTTAATGTTTATTTAAACAACACGAAACAAAATATTTATGTATTTATCATTTAAGCGCCGCCACGGGGGCACGAAACAATAAAGGCCAAAATGTCCAGTAACAGTAAATAAAGATTATTAGGATGGTGTTCGTTATTGTCTTCCGTTGTTTTCGGAATTATACTAATACCATATTTACACCAAGTAGAATAAAAGCTTTTAGCTTAAAATGTTATCTTGAGCTTATACATTTTCTTAATTGTGACATAGGAATGGCCGAATATTCTACTCAGCAAAATACAGAAACAGACTTAAAATGTTACATAATCCAGAAAACAAATTATAATGGAATCTGAATTGTTGAATTGTCGCACCCACATAAATATTAAGATTGCCGCAAGAAACCATCAAGAATAATTGATATAGCTGATTTTCCGACCTTTTTTAATTGAATAAAATTTATTTAAATAAATTTAACCTAACTTACCTTACGTTCAGATGTGGGAATCTTTACCATACATGTCAAAACATGAATCAATCATGATTGAAGATAGCAGAATTTTTTGTTTAAGGAACCATTATATAAAATGAACACACCATTTTGTTATAAATATAAAACTAAAATTAAGTCTTCTAATACTAGTTTTAAATAAAAAATTAAATTAATTAAAATAATTAAAATAAAAACACTAATTTACACAATTAACTACCACGTCAAGTTATCAAATGACAATCTATGAATTTCAACTGTTTCAATTTATAAAATTGGTTGCAAGCAGCAGTTTATTTTAAATTAGAATATTGGGCAATTATTAAGATGCTGTTCCAATTTAATCATTTTTATTTTTACTTATAAAAATTAAAATTATTTAATTAAAATTAATATGTATGATTAAGTTTCGAATGTTAAATACCAAATATCAGACAATTTGCGAAAATTAGAAGTTTTTTCTTGTGAGCAAATTGTAAGCAACTTGAATAATTTCTTTATTTCAAATCGTTAAAAAATCGAAGTTCAACCAATTTTATTTTAAAAAGTCAAACAGTTGAACAACCTACTTACAAATTAGTGATTTTCCCAAACTTAATTCTCGTATTTGGCATTAGAGGCACCTCAACCCCAAAAAAAAATTTTAATAGATATGTAGGGCAGCAGGAAAACTTTCGAATTTCAGCTTGAAATTTCTCATACCATTAGAACCGAAATTGTGCTAATTAGTGCTCATTGGAAAAAATTAGTGTTAATCCAGGAGCTGAGAAAATAAAATTCATGATTTTCAGCGGCAACCGGGAATGTTTAACCAATTTACCGCAACGTATTTTGAATGATACAACATGTTTATTGGTTTTTAAAACATTTTATGTCAGAAATAGTTAAAATCAATATTGTTTTTGTTCAATTCGAAAATTATTGAACGTATAACACTATGGCCCGAATTTATAGTCGTTAATACAACTATAACTCATGTTATAGTAACAGTTATCGTATTTATAAACCTTACTTTAAGATTATTACAACGTTTAGAGTGAGTGATCAAAATCCATAACTAAAAACATTGTTACAAAAGCACCGAAATCACCAAGATAAATTCCAAATTCATATCGAATTTTTGACTTCATTTTGAAATGATTTTCGAAAATTGTTGCTATAATAATTACTACTATAAATTCAGGCGTATCGGTCTTTGATATAGTGTCATTGATTGATTTTCATTTCTCATTGTTTTATCAATGAAAATATTAGAAATGTATATTTTTGTAATAACCACAAATGTTTTCAATGTGTTCACTAATGGAAAAGATAAAGTTAATCGGTGAAACTTTCGCGGATTCACTGAAAAACAGGTTTCGTTTTCATTTTTTACCATCTCTCAGACGCAATATGAAATTTCTTTTCTCGGCTCCTGGACTAACACTCATTTTTTCCAATGAGGACTAATTAGCCTAAATTTGAAAATTTGTATCTGTTTAGCCTAAATGTAAAGTTTAGTGTGTTAGTAAAATACTTCTTTCCAATCTTGCGAGACACACAGTAATACTTTCTTGGCATGAATATTCATTTTTGCAACTGATGTTGATGGCTGGCCTGGATCAATCCATGCTTTTCTACGTTTAGGATTGTCGTACATAATCCACTTTTCATCACTCATGGTGATTTTGTGCAAAACATTCTTGCTTTTATACCGAGAAAGCAAATGCATGCAGATGTCAACCCTTTGGTTTTTGTTTTGCTTTGAATCGAAGTGATACTGCTAGGTGAGTAACTCCTAACTGTTCTGCGAGTTCTTTTTGAGTTTACACGGATTTTCATACAGTAAAATTTTAAGCTCTTCGTCTTCAAATTATTTTACTGCACCTGGATGTGGATCGTGCTCAAGATTAAAATTGACATCACCAAATCTTGCAAACCACTTTTCACTGTTGATGATTCGGACAATGGCGTAAATGTTGCTTATATCGAGATCCATCTCTTAAAATTGATGCACAAGGAATGACAGCTTGTGAATGACTGAAACTTATGTCATAAAAACAGCAATGACTAAGCTACATATATCCAAAATGGCGGGCGATTTGAATACGTTCAAATATGTTTTTAATGCAACCAACTTCAGAGCCGAGTTTCTACTTGCACACCTAATTCTTCTTTATCATGTTTAACGTCGAAAGTGAAGCTTAAGATTTACAAGTGTCAAAACCAGTGCCTAACGTATTGAGCAATATTATCCAAACAGAAAATCTCTACTCAAAATTGGTAGCACTTTACTTGTTCTGAACCCTTACTAATTACCTTGCGCATTACATGTGAAAACGTATGTGATTGGACTCCCGAGATTCCGGAAAGATTAGAAAGAAAATTTGAATATATGTTACAGAAAGAGCTTAGTTATTTCTGATTATAGGCATTACGATATGGGATTCTAAAATTAATTTTAGTTGAAGTTCTGGAAAATTGCCAATTAGGAAGGAACTTGACCATTTCTTAACCGATTGTGATGAAATTTAGCATGTACGATGGAATTGGTGGTGGTCAGGTTGCTGTACATGCAAACACGATATAACGATAACGATTTTAAATTTGGAACATTGAACATACTCAGAGATCCTTCGCTGTTGTTGGGGATTCCCCATCAACTCTTCGAACAAGCATCTATGTATAAACTCGACCTCAAAGCGCTTAGTTTTGCATCGGTTTCTTTCAAGATCGTCACTTTACCATCACATTTGTGAACGTTCACGCCCCACCGAGGAGAAGCCTGTTCAACACAAAGACCCTTTGTAGGACCAGCCCGAACCCGTCCTGAGCAAAATTCTGCAACATGGTATTAAAATTGTTTTGGGCGAATACTCAAATTGGCAGTGCTGGCAGTACATATCATAGCTTTATCGGCCCAAACTCCTTGCACTCTACATCAAAAAACAATGGGAAGCGCACCATCGAGCTAATGATCAATTAAATCGATCATATAACCATATAAACGTAAAGCTAATATCGATTCAGACCACTTCCTGGTAGTTACTAAATTAAAATTTCATCTATCCACAGTGCATTGCCGGACCTCTTCGGGATTACTGCATCAGGAACCTTGGAAAATAAATCACTTTCTGACTTTATTCTTCAAGAACAGTGGGACATCATGAAAACGGTGGTAACCGATGACTCAAAGTCCACCATAGGCCAAAATTAATCTAGGCCTAAAAAAGGTGTATGCCATAGCAGACAAAAAGGATGAAATGAGAATGACATGAGCAACTGGCACGCAACATCCAAAATTCTAGCCTGAGAGATAGGTATCGTTGCATAAGAGAAATATCTACGGAATTTCATTTCATCCACTATGAATCAATGCAAACTGGACACTAAAACCGCCCTCAAAGTGTGGCAGAAATATTTCTCCTCTTATTCCTCCTCCAGAATTATTTCTTCGCTAAATTTTCCTGTTCCAGAAATTTGTTTTTTATTTCGGTACTTTACTCTTTGTGGCTTGTTTCATTTATAAGTGTGTTGTTTTGTCAGTGTGCCATTTTACCAACCGTTATTTTAACTTGGTGTCGTTTTTACTTTAATGAGGAAGGCAGAATTAACTTTCTATCAAAAAGGTGTATGCCCCCGGGGTTCGAAAATAAAGTTAGTAAATGCAACCGGATAACTAAACCCAATTGGTTACTATGTCGCAACTGTAATTTCAAATTTTAGAGGAATAATTCGGAGTATTTTCACCATACAAATTCAGGGAAATTGAGGCGAATTGAAACATTGAAGGCGTAAGTTGTTAAACAATGATGTAATGAGCACCAAACGAAATAATCGTAATTTACTTAAATGATTGGGGTTCTACAAATAAAATACCTCAATTCGTAAATGCTGGCTCGAATTGACGTCCTTCATGAATAATGGACCGATAATCGGAAATGGGAACTGTTATAAGTGAAATCCGAACTAGAAAACACAAATCTATTTGCCATTCCAAATAGGTATTCTCAAAAATTAAACGCTAAATATTATTTAAAGATTTTGAAACGGGATAAGACTTAAATCAAGGTCTTTGGTGTTAGCTGCAGCAATCCTAATGTGGACATCGAGGTAGCAATAAATCCAGCAATAGTCGAGAAAAGCGAATCAATGGACTCAGTTGATAGTGACCACATCTTGATTTTAGCCTCAAGAACCAAAACAGCGCCTCTTAAAATCGTTAGCCCGCCATCTACCTCTCAGATTTCATGGCGTCAAACTAGATGAGATTCGTTGGGCAAAAACAAGTTTCGGTCATTTACAGTAGATAACATGAATACGCCAAAAGCTAATAATATTAAGATCCGGATAATATAAAATTAAAATTGCAGACTTCCCATCTCGCCTTTACCGCCACGCCTTAATTAAACAAAAAATAAATAAATTTGCTCGCTTTAAACATAAAACAAATTTTAAATTATGTCCATAAATTAAAAAATTTAAGATTTTTATTACGTTCGAAAATGCAACAACACCAAAAAGAAATGATATTTTATTCAAATTTGGGTGGTCCATCGATGAATTCAGTTTTCCAAAAAAAAAAAAAAAATCCAAAAAATTAATTATTAATTTCTTTATTATTGTATACACCGTATATCGTCTTGGTCTTACCACCTCACTTGTGGTTTATGTGGTGCATTGATTCGGCGACCGCATTTAAATTATCAAAACTAGCGATATAAATCTTAAAAATGATAAGGTGATATTTTATTTTATGAGCTAAACCGTGTGCTCATAAAGTGTCGTAAATATATCGTAAATATCGCACATAATCAAATAGCGATCTGGAAATTATGAATATTGCACAGAAAGACAAAAAAACAAATAAAAAAAATGGTGTTTTAATTAAGATCGTGATCAAGTGAACAATAAAAATCCATGTCTTTCTTATCTTGGCAATCTTATGTTCGGAAAAAAAAGGGTGATCGGTATCTGCATTTTTAGTTGTTTTCTATTGTTGTCGTTAAACGAAAGATAATGTTCTATTGTGATATTGGCTTGTTTTTGTGTTCTTTTGTACCCTACATTTAGATCGTGATCGAACAAAATTGAGAGTTACACAACTCAATTGTTTATTATTTTTGGCCGAATATATATAATGAGACAAATTGCGAGTCACGATCAACGAATTTTGATATATGATTGAGATGTCGGTTTTTAGTTGCCTACATATATAATTTCGATTAATTTCTAAGTCAGTGTGTCAGGGTTTAGTTTATAATTCAGAAAATGTTATAGGCGCCACACAACTCGTATATAAATCAATTATTTTCCATAAAAATGTTTAACAAAAAAAATTTGTATTAATCACGTACCACAAGAAGTATACTTGTTATTCTCTACAAAATAAAAATATGAAACGTTTTTCTTCAGATGACAATTATTGTTGCCACTTGAATAAGGAAATGTATATAAGAAAAGATCGACTAAATTACTGTCGTTTAACTTCTTCATCATTTCAAAGATATTTATTCATACATACACAAAAAATTAAAACTTCTGAAACTTAACACACAAAAAAACATAAATACTTCTGTTTTATGCCAAACTGAACAATAAGACTCGATATACTTTTCAAACAGATATTTACTACAACAACAATAACGACGACGGCAACAAAAAACTGGCGCTGAATGGAAAATTGAGTGTATAATCGGTTGTGGTACAAGAATATTTCTAGAGAATCACATGAACATAACCAATAATTCATGTTTTGTTTTTTTTATGTTGTGTTGTAGGTATACAATATGATTTGTTGATTTTATGAAAATTTTTAACATAATAAACATTTTGGTCTCCAGCATAAATCATCATCAACCTGTCAAATAATTTCAAAATATTTTCACGTATAGATATCTTTTGGTTTTGTTTTGTTGTTGTTAATAAGATTGTTTGCAATGTTTTTTAAATAGTTTTCTTGAAGAAAATAAAACGTGATTTTTGTTATGTTTTGTGTGTAAGGAAGGCGGTTTTTCATTTTTTTTATTTTATTGTTACTTAGTTGAATGGTTAGTGTTAAATTTACAAAAGGAACGAGCTTTTTGTTCTCATAAATATAAACAGTTACTTAAATATAATGAGGTAGATATGGCCCAAACATGTAGACCAAATATTAAAAAAAAAATGTTTATTAAATTTTTTATGAACAAAAAATAAAAGATCTAAATCCGTTAGATCTCGTCCGTTAGATATTAGTTGACGGACCGGGACGATTGTTTACGGACATTTACCATGAAAGCGGTGTTTATGATACCGTTTTTTGTAAAATCGGATTTCATGATATCGCCCATTTCATGATATGGTTTGTTTACGACCCGCATGGCATTTCTGCCCGGATTTCATGATTCCACCCCTAACGGCTTTGTTTTTTTAGCTATCTGAATCTTGTATGCTTTCAAATGAAGATCTTTGTATTCTGAATAAAGTTGGATGGCGGAATGTGTAATAAATGGCTGTGAACGATGGCAAATTGACGTTGTTTCAATGTTTTGTTTGGGATGAGAAGTAAAATTAAATTAAAAACGTGTTGTGACAATTTTTGGTTTTTATTTTAATTACAATTCACAATTACACAGGTTTAATATACGGAAAGTCCGACAGGAGACTATGTACTACAAAATATTGGGTTGCAGTATGTACTGGTTGCAGCCAAGAAATATACATATGATTTTAATTTAGCTGTCAAAACAAATGGTAAGATATTTTACAATAAATATTAACTTAATTTTAATTGCATTATTTTATCTTAACGTTTTTAGACTTCTAATTTGATCTATGTGGCTTAATTTTAAGTATTTAATCGTGAATAATATGCAATAATTGATAGTTGTATTTCTAGGTTATAAAATCGATATACAGGTGAATTCCAGCTGAATACACCATATAGTATATCGATTATTGAACCTAACTTATTTAATTATACATTAAAGTGTATCTAATTATTTTATTTATTTTTTCAGCAGTCATCCTATTATTGTGCTATCAATTTTGTTGGGTAATGATGCTTGACATTCAACCACTCTCATTAACACAGTTTATTTTGCTATTTTTCGAATGGCCACAATTTACAGATAATTTTCTCTTCCATATTTTGTACGCAATTTTATTTACAACTTCTGCATAACTTTCACCAAATTTAAAATAATTTTTCACAACGCGTTTTTCAACCAGATGGTTTCTACTTATCATGATTCTAGTACATAGTTAGGTATTATAGGGGTCATGTAATTGTCCAAATCCATTTCGTATATGGCAATTCATAATTATTAACCGTATCACGCTATTTGGATTTCGCTATTTTCATCATAATATTATGGTTTCAAAATTACGGCGGTCCACCTCACCTTACCATGAATGCTCGACGAGTGTGACTATAAGAAAATATTGCAGGCGCTGGATATATAAACTGAAAGTGAAGCTCCTTTAAAATGGCCCCAAGATCACCTAAACGAAATAAAATTGCGAAGAGAAATATTTGGGTGTGTTCGAAATTCATTCTAAAAGTATCCTCTGAAATATTTGTAAAGTAATTTTTCTGAATTTGTGGATTGTATTGCAAAATCCAGGTTTTCAAAGCCCTATTCCCTTGCAGCAAGAAGCACGGCGACTCGATGGCAAAAATGGAACTACATACTGCTAAAATTATTTTGAGACGAAGTTCTGGAATGTGGCCAATTAGGATGGAGCTTACATACATTTTATATTTTTTGTTTTATATTTTATACATATTTTAGGTTTTATATTTTATATTTTATGTTTTATATTTTATATTTTATATTTTATATTTTATATTTTATATTTTATATTTTATATTTTATATTTTATATTTTATATTTTATATTTTATATTTTATATTTTATATTTTATATTTTATATTTTATATTTTATATTTTATATTTTATATTTTATATTTTATATTTTATATTTTATATTTTATATTTTATATTTTATATTTTATATTTTATATTTTATATTTTATATTTTATATTTTATATTTTATATTTTATATTTTATATTTTATATTTTATATTTTATATTTTATATTTTATATTTTATATTTTATATTTTATATTTTATATTTTATATTTTATATTTTATATTTTATATTTTATATTTTATATTTTATATTTTATATTTTATATTTTATATTTTATATTTTATATTTTATATTTTATATTTTATATTTTATATTTTATATTTTATATTTTATATTTTATATTTTATATTTTATATTTTATATTTTATATTTTATATTTTATATTTTATATTTTATATTTTATATTTTATATTTTATATTTTATATTTTATATTTTATATTTTATATTTTATATTTTATATTTTATATTTTATATTTTATATTTTATATTTTATATTTTATATTTTATATTTTATATTTTATATTTTATATTTTATATTTTATATTTTATATTTTATATTTTATATTTTATATTTTATATTTTATATTTTATATTTTATATTTTATATTTTATATTTTATATTTTATATTTTATATTTTATATTTTATATTTTATATTTTATATTTTATATTTTATATTTTATATTTTATATTTTATATTTTATATTTTATATTTTATATTTTATATTTTATATTTTATATTTTATATTTTATATTTTATATTTTATATTTTATATTTTATATTTTATATTTTATATTTTATATTTTATATTTTATATTTTATATTTTATATTTTATATTTTATATTTTATATTTTATATTTTATATTTTATATTTTATATTTTATATTTTATATTTTATATTTTATATTTTATATTTTATATTTTATATTTTATATTTTATATTTAATATTTAATATTTAAATTAATTAGCTCGAATGTGCAACGGAATGAGCTAAGCGGGCTAAACTAAGCTAATATAAACTACGTTTCTCGCTTAGCTTAGCTGAAATGTATAACGGGCCTTAATTTTGGCAAATAAATTCGAATAAAAACAAAAAGCAGTGACATCTCTGGTCGACTAGCTTAATTAACGTTATAATGTTTACATGTACAATTAAAAAATGTGTGTATTAAGTGTGTTTCGCCAAGTGCCCACGGCGATAGTGTAAAAAGTATTAAATTTAGCCCTTACATAAATCAAATTTAACTAATAATTGGAAGATTCTATACTAACAAAACAAAACGGCTACTATCCACAATGGTGAATCATCATGAGGTTCACCACTAAACACACTGAATGTCCCATACGACTATAAGAGTACTGCTGATTCTCTGTGCTGTCATCTATTATAAAATTAGACGACATGAAGTATTAATACGACGATACAGGTTATTTGCGGTGTAAACAACTAAGAGAAAGCTCCACATCTATACCTGCGGGAGAAAGTTCACTCCACATGTGAACAGGGCATTTAGATGTAAAGTCATCATTACAGGGGATTAATAAATATTTTAGTATACAAAACACGTAGGTTGCAAAAAGTGATATTACGATCGTTAAACATATATTTAATTTCGATAATAAATCCTAGATAACACACAATAGTTTGGCAAAAACACCCTCCGAGCTTTTAAAGTTTTATTGGAAATAATAGGGGGAAACAAAATTAAATATCCTTGAAATGACGTTCAATGTCAAATTCATACTTTTAATAATACAAACCTAATTTTGCAAGCCATTTCAAGGTTATCAAAATAAATCAGTCGGGTTTCTTCCTTTAAAATATCCTTAATACATGTGGGCATATTTTAGAGGGCACGTACATAGTCCACATAGTTATCGCACGCATTAAAATAACTCATGCCCGAAAGTGTTCTGCATTCAATTTTAATCATTATTACGTTATTATTTTGAAAGGGCCGATATTCTTAATTAAGCGTACATAAAAAATGAGAGACAGAAAATCGATCTAAAAGTAAATAGTGACTTTAATGTTTTTAAATAAAAAAAAAATTTGCTTGGTTGCTTCTTTAATTTGTAATTACGGCCATCGTCATCATTATGGTTATGTTGTGAAAAATCAGTTTAATGAAATAAAATAAAAATGTAAACTGTTCTTGGCCACAAAACAAAAAAAAAAGAAACTTTTAATCCATTTAAGGAAATAACTGGATTTTAAACGATTGTTTTGTAATTGAATGGGTTTTTAAACGGGGGGACCTGAATTGAATTAAGTTTTTTTTTTTTATTGGAATGGGATTTTATTTTTATTATATATACAATATTACGATTTTATAGATTGGGAAGTATTTTTTTTAACGATTTGTTGAAATGGATAAAACCGCTTACGAAAGTCGTCACAATAAAATATAACTGTTTTATATGTAGTTTACAATAATATTTTCCCCATCCCCATTTTCTTTCTACTTATGTAATTTGTAGTATGTATAATCTTAACAAAACTATAATTGATTGAGTTTGTCAAATGAAAATGAAAAAGTAAAAAAATAAAAATAAAAAATTCCCACGTCCGACATAATTTCCAATCAATTTCTACAAACTGCGAAATAATCAAAATAAAAATTGTTTTTCTTATTTTTATTAAAATGTACAAAAATGGATATTAAATATTTTTTATATGCGAATTTGATCGAATATAGATAAAACAGGTTATCAAAACTGAAAAAAAAAAATTATTGAACCCATAATTCTTGTTTCGGAATTGTGATTTCTTTTTATTTTCTTTACAGTTTTTCTGTTGTGATTCCAACAAATTCAAATCTTACATATAGGTACAAACAAACAAGCAAGCATAACACACAAAACTATTTCATTCTACTAAAAAGAAAACAAAATAAAAAAATAAAGAATATTTTCTAAAGTCTTAAGACCGATAAAGATATCTTAAATATTTTTTTTTTTAATGTTTAATATGCGAGAGAGATATGTATCTTGCGTTAGAATCCGATTGGGGAATTAAAATAATTAAAATATCAGCAGAGAAATATTTGTGTGAAGGAAGGAGGAACGCAAAACGATAAAAGAAACACTTTGGGACTATAAATCATATATGGACAGTTAAGTTTTGTTTTTGTTTTGTAAAAGATACGATTGCGAGATTTTTTTACATGTTGAGAGATCATTTGGATTATTTATGATTTTATTGGGAAAAATAAGTTTTATTACTCTACTAAACTTGATGCTTTCGTGTTTCTTGACACTTACCTCTGGCTTAAGCCTTTCTAAACCCAGATTACTTTTAATTATTTTATTAAGAAGCTTTATTTGAATTGGTTTTCATCGATAACATAAACCAACATACAAATATACCCAATATACAAATTTCTCTTCCTATAATTTTTCTTAAAGAGCGGTGGGCTTATTATATTGCGCTATATACTTGTGTCAGATAAATATTGCTCAATCTATTGTGTACGTCTTTGAATTTATGGCTAAAGAAGACGAAAAATTTGAATACAAATTTAATGTGGACCAACATTTGGGGTGGCATCATGAAATCCGGTTCCGATGAAATTTTGACGGAAATCGCCCGGTTTTACAAAAAACGGTATCATGAACACCGCTTTTGTGGTAAATTTCCGCCAAAAATCGTCCGGTAGATAATAGTTAACGTATAGCGAATTTTCGTTTAAAAAACCCAAAATTTTCAAATAATACCTAATGGTCGATTTTATAAATGACGTTAGAAGTAAACTTAATTTTTTTAGTCAATTAGGCAAGGGGGACATTATTATTAATCTTCTTAATAATGATTAAGGGCTGTAGTCCCTGTTAAGGGCTATTTTAATAAAAATATTAAAACAATTTAACGCAAATCAGTCGCAAAAGGAACACGAGTTTGTTGTTTTTATTTATTATTCCTGTATTCCATGGGAAAAATTGACTCGCAGACCAAAAAAAAAAAAACAAAAAGAGAAAAATAATTTGATACTCCATATAAGAGATAAAGACAACGTTTTTTTTATTTTGTTTTATTTTATAGCTCAATTGTTTTGATATAAAATAAAAAAATAACGTTGGCTTTGCCTTTTATCATAGGGCAAAAGATTATTTTTCTCTTCTCGTTTTTTTTTTGCTGTCAGTCAATTTTTCTCATGGAATACAGGCTTTATTTTGACAACTCTGTTGTAAAATATACAGGCAAATTAGAAAAATATACACTGATCGAAAATTTGCTCAATATTTTTGCCGACCGGATTTCGTGATACGGTTTCTTCTCCGGTCGGTTTTGCTAGCTACAATGCCACGATATTTTTTATTTTTATTTTTATTAAGGAATAAGATGGGAGTAACCAGAGTGGGTTGAACTGGATCGGGAATTTAGTCTTTCGAGACGACAGAAAACTAAAGTTGTGTATTATGACCAATTAATATGGAGCTTGGCTATTTCTCAATCGATTTTAGTGAAATTTGATACGCGCGATGGAAATGGGATTCTAAAATGATTTTTAAATAAAATTCTGGAAAATGGCTAATTATAGGATGAAACTTAGCCATTTTTTATCCGATTGTAATCAAATTCAGCATGTACTATATAAACGAAACTCTAAAATTATTTTTGGATAAATTTCTGGAATATGACTAAGTAGGAATTAACTTGCCTATTCCTCAAACGATTAGATGAAACTCGACATGTGCGTTGGAAGTGGAATACTGAAATGGTTATTTAATGTATTTAATGACTTGTTCTATAAATCATTTTAGAATCTCATTTTCATCGGGCATGCTGAATTTCATCAAAATCGGATAGGAAATGGCTAAGTTTCTTCCTAGTTAGCTAATTTCCAGAACTTATTGATTGATTGATTTTGAATTTATGAACAAGCTTTAAGCAGGTTCTCCCGGTAATTTTAAGAATTTTTGACGTCGGGCCCACCGTGCACCCTTTTTTACATTTACTTAAAAGGATAGTATAGGATTGAGATCGACCCGGTTACAAACACCTAGACGTTTAATTGTTAGTATTTACATTTTTTTCCAGTGACTGCTTCCCCTTCTTGGCGTCCTGAAATCAATTTAATTGGTTATCCATTCCCCTAATATATTTCCCACCACCCCACTTTCGCCGACCTCTTTTAATTGGTTGCTTGTTTTCAGTTACTATACCGTCGCCCTCTTAACCAATTAAGCCTAAACCTACGATTAAACGAAATAAATTTCCATAAACTGTTATTAAATAATTCTTAGATGCTACGAACAGTCTTAATATTCATATTAAGCCTTCCGACCTTTGTTCTTGCAATTTGGTTTAAAGCTGCTTAAATCTAATTATTAACTAATTATCTAACTCTAGTTTTGTATTATTATGTTAATAACTTCATTCTGAAATGAAATTTACTAGTTTGCTGATGGGTCCGATTTCTGGTCACTTCTGAAAATCGTAATTATTTTTTTTAACTCCACTGAAAATTTTGATGTTAATCGCAAGGCACTAATTCTAACCCCGAATGAATTAAATCAATCTTAATAAGTCCTCTACAAATAGGCGGAACTTACAGGTTCGAAGCACTTTTCAATAATCTTGATATTGAAAACCCAACAATTTGGTCAAAACTGGATTTGACGTTCTGAAACGCCGGTTTGCCTTTTGTGCATATTGCATTACCTTTAGACTCAACTAGCAACCCTCCTTCGGGACAAACCAACCACCGCCAAGCCACTCCTACAACATTCTTCCAGAACACACGTCACATATGTATACACTCGACCTTCCTCACGACTAGGGTTTCCAAATATCCGGATTTTCTGTAACCGCGGATATTGAATTGAAGTTTATGAAGTATCTGACGGTTACCGGATAACCGCCAAAAATAAACAAAAGTAGTTAAAGTTAAATATTTTTTTATATTTCATATTTAAATATTTAAGTAATTGGTCTTACTATACTAATGATATTTTAAAAATGTTAATGCATTAAGTGAAGTGCAGGAAAGACGGGACCCAACTTTAGTGCAAAAATCACCTGAAACCAAAAATGTTATTTTTGAATCTGTCGATGTTGGCTTTGAAGTTTTTAATGTCTTGAATAATAAATCAAGATTTAGGGTTCCCTTACAAGTTTTCTTGAAGCGGTTAAATTCTTGTTTTAAACTGCTCGGAAAATTCGATGTCGTTACATGTTTAACGGTCGTCGCATTTGAAATACATATAAGAATTAATTCTTCAGTTAATGATAGTTTTAATTCTGAATCTAATTCAACAGTCAAAGCAGTTTCATTGCAATGAGCAATGATCTGCTTTGTCATTCAAGGTAACTCGAGTAGTTTCATCTGCATCACCGTATTATTGAATCATGAGGTTTGAAAAACTCAAAATTAATTTTGTTGGATTCACATTTGGATCAGCAAGGCATTTTCACGACTTATTTCGGAATTAGTTGCTTCCATTTTATTTCTTAAAAAGATAAAACACCTTAAGCAGCAAAAATATTGGCATCTTTTCGGCCCAGGCAGTTTTATTGGATGTAGAGATTGGCCGAGATGTCTGATTATTGGAAACCAAATTTTTCCATCATGGAGTAAGCGTTTAAATCTATTAGAGCTTGAGTAATGGCCGTATTTACCTTTAAGAACCTCTATAACATTAGAGTTACCGAGTTCCAGCGAATTTTAATATCCAGGAATAGTTCAAATTCATGGTTCAGTTCTTTTTTAAGAGATATGAGTATGTGCGTTAATGCGGTAGTGCTTCTGAATTATTGCGTTACAATAAAACGAGGATCGTATTAAGGTTTATTGTGTTAAATACTTGAACACATTATTGAAAGGAACAGATTGTTAAAATAGAGCGCATATAACATACATATTTATAAATAAAATTTATGAAAATGAGATTTATTTTTGTATTTCTGGTTAATTGTTTTATTAAAATTAAAAAACATATTGAAATTATTTAAAAAAAAATAATTTCCGGATACCGTTGAAAAATAACCGCGGTTATCGGATACCGTTAAAGTCACAAATATCCGCGGATACCGGTTACGGATATATCCGGTTCAGAAACCCTACTCACGACACACTTCTCACCAACTACATTCGGGGACCCTAAACAACACTGCCTCCCTCCGACCACAACCCACTGTAGCGACTCACTCATTTATTCAATTTCAATATTCACAAAATATTCATGACTCGTTCATCGCCACAATATACCAATCACGTATTGGCGATTTTCATCAAATGTAGTTAGCGTTGGTTTCTATGTAAGTAAAGGGGACGAGTATTGTCAAATTCAAATGTTTGACAGTTCTGATCCCCCTTGTTCTATGGTTAAATTTTGTTCATATTGTTTTCACCAGATGTCAGCTACTTTGTTGAAAATCGCGAATATTAGTGCGCGCATCCGCACTCTGCAGCGGATTTACATAAACTCAGCCGATCATCTTCAATATCACAACGCACTTCACGTTGATCAAAAATATACTGCTGTCAACATTGTTTAGCGCGACACATTCATTCGTTCTCTCATAAAAAAAAGTCAATTGGTTTATCTTTTACGTAGCACACAAAACAATTTATTTATTCTAAAATAAATTTAACCAAATTAGTTTGGTGTTCTTTTTTAATTTGCGTGGTGGAAAATAGTTGTGTTAAAATATCGTGTAAAAAAAATTGTTAAAAAGAATATTTTATAGTGAATATAAAACGGGAGCGCCGAATGCGCATTTCACAGAACTATATAGTGGAATATAATTTATTCAATTCCTTACTCTGTCCACGTACAGAATATATAGTATTTAAATCGCAAATACTATACCACAAACCATCCCCATGTGAAACCCATTACAATGCGAACAAAGAAACGAAGAAACGACACTACATATACTCACCCGTCTTCGGGGCCCGATCCCCCACCTGTTCAAACCCTTTGGGGGCTTTTCCAGGCTATTTACAGGTGTCGGCCGAGCTGACACCAATTAATTTATTTTACCTTAAATTTCTTGTCGCAAAATTGTTTTTTCATCGCGATTTAATTCAATGTCAAAGATGACATCAAAATCGTTGAGTATCATTAAAGTAAATTTGACTTAAATTTCTAAATAACAGCTAATCCTGTTTCATGCAACCAACTAACACGGGGATGTTTAAACAACCATATTGTTAATACGGCCAGCGTTAATAAAAATGTTCAAACTTTAAATTATTTTGGTATATTCCAAATTGATAAATATTTATAAGAAGAGGAGAAATTGTTAAGAGTTTGCAATTCAGTATATATAGGAAAAATCAGTGTAATAAAAATTAGCAGTTCAGTCGCTATAGCCTGATGAGATGTACTGAAAGATGATTTATTTTTCACATGCTCGCAGATCGAAACTGAATTGCAAACTCTTAACAATTTCTCCTCTTCTTGTTAAGAAAAATGTATAAAGTAATAAATTTAAACTATCGACTCTATGGTCCTGTGCAAACCTTCGCATCCAGAGCAACATCAGTTGCTTCATTGCTGCCTGAACTAATTAGACATGAAAATTAGATTAGCGTAACCATAATCCATGACAATGAAAATGCTGAGGAGCTGCTGCTAGATGATGTCGGTTTTGTTCGACGTCTTTTGTTGTTGTACAAATTCATGTTGGGGTTTTTACTTTCTTCGATTCCTTAACTTATAGTTCTCACAATACTAACCTCAATTTCCAGAACTTATACCCTTAAAGTCGGATAAGTAATGGCCAAGTTCCATAATACTTGGCCATATTCCAGAACTTTATCCAAAAATCATTTTAGAATCCCACTTCAATCGCGCGTACCAAATTTCACTAAAATAATTGGTCATATTATAGAACTTTAATTTTCTGCCGCCTCTTATGGGCGAGTATTACAAAAAAAATTTACGATCGTTAAGGGTTAACAAGTAACTAATGTAAAAAGTGAAAAGATCGTTTTTAAAGCTGCCCTAAAATTTACTGTGCAATCATTGGTTGCTGAGATATCGATGATCAAAACAAAAGGATCTTTTTAGTTTCAAAGTTAGATATCTCAGCAAAAAGTTAACTTAGAGAGACCAGAAAGAATTTAAATTGACAGGCTAACATGCATTGATCCTTAGAAAAAAAAAAAATCAAAAAAAAAATGTTGGCGCTCTTTCTTATCATTAAGTGATAACGGTATCTCACAAAAATTTTCTGCTCAAAAATCTCAATACTAGAGATTTAAAGCTTTAAAATGCTTTTCTTTTCATCTCTGTCCGAAATTTTTTTACAAAGATACAGCTCTTCAAAAACACTAAAAAAATTGAAAAAAATTTGTGTTTCCATAACTTTCCTTATTAATAGTGATACTTTTATAGTGACATTCAACTACTTTGTGAGTCTTTTCACAAACATCATTTTCTTGCTGGATATATTGTTATACGTCGCAATTAGCCCAATCCAATTAGTTAAATAAACAAAAAGTACAAAAAACAAACTAACCCAAGCCCCTAAAAATATTTACAAATCGATACACGAGAGTTCCAAAATTAATTTTAATTAATTATTTCTTGTTACGATCGAATGATTAGCAATCATTATTTATTGCGATTACGATCGTTTCCTCTTTATACATCTATAAAATATGTATACAAAGATGAGTCTCTAAACTATACGCGCTCATCAATTTCGTGTTTTCTTTTCTTATGTTATTGAGCGTGTACATAAGTAACATACACGATCATGTTTATTTAGATCGAATATATGCATTTTGTGTAGGAGGAGGTATGCTTGTACGAATACAGTAAAGTAGATTTGTTTGTTTTATTCGTTTAATTTATGGTTGTTATTCAATTTTATTATTATTTATTTAATTTTTTGGGGTATGGCAAATTAAAAATGAAGAATTGTCGAAAATATTCTTTACATAAATTAAGTAAGTACCTACATGGACACTTTATTAAAGACGACCGGAAATTCCGTCACATATAAGTAAATTTGAATGTATAATCATCATTTAATAATAGATATTATGCTTTTATATATACACACACACACTTTCGTCTAGACCAAACTTTCGATAAAAGAACTTATAGGAAATCATCTGTATATGAATCATCTTTCACAGAATTTCCTATACGTAAGATATGGATAAAAAAAAACAATATGAAAAGAATAAAATTAAGACTAACTAAATAAATAAATAAATAAATAAATAACAACAAAATAGCAATAAATACGACAAGCAGAAGATGTGGTTTCTTTATACATATACGGTAGATACATATATAGGTACACAAAATATATTATGTAGCTTTTTAAAGAGAAATGCTATAAAAATCCATAAATGGGTGCAGGCTTCTGTAATACATTTTAATTTATTTAACGTTTTGCAAAAAAATAAAAAGACGCAAAATGTTATTATAATTTATGCGTTTTTACAAAATAATTGAATAACATACACACACAGTATACACAGCAATACACAAAATAAAAATAATTATTCTTAGAAAAATATTGAACCATGCATGCGAGTGGCTTGTATATTTAATGAGCAAACACCACACACACTATATGCCTATATGGAGTAATTACAAATTATTAAAAACTACGAACTTAATCTAATCCATTTAAGGTACTAACAGTCCATAAAGTTCAACTTTTTCTTGTGTTATTGCTGGTAGGTACGCGGTGTTGTATTTTTACTTTTAATTGTGCCGAAAAGTTTTTGTTTTTCTGTCTAGTTGTATTTAAAAATGTAGAGTAGTGTCTCTGATTTTAAATGACGTAGAAAATATGCCAATTGCCCTTCAAAAGTTACAATTACTTTAACAAATAGAAAAGTACTGTAAATGAGTATATAAAATGAAAGAGGGAGAAAAGTATACAAAATAAACATAACTAACATAAGTAAATTTATTGATGTCTTAAGTTCCTTTTCTTATTTTAATCAAATTTAGATTATTGATTGATTGATAAGAATGCATAACAGTTTACATATACAAAACCGAAGGATAGGATAGGATTGTTAGTTGGGAGAGACCCAACCCGGTTACAGACACCTAAGCGATCGATATAAAATAGTTAGCACAGGACAACACAATTTCTAAACTACAATTTATTTACTACTTGTTGATCTTGGAGAGTTGAATAAGGCTGTAACTATATTCTGAAAATCGGGATTAAATTCAATCCTTATAAAATTATTAATTCTGGAACTAAGTTATATTAATTAATTTAATAATCAGTAAACTAAGAAAGGAACCCCTTCAGATGCTCTTCACAATTACATTAATAAATAATAACTAACGAACAAAATAAATAGGGTGACACTTCTGGTTTCTTCATCCTGGAATCCCAATATCTCCAATCCAATCCGAAAACTACAATTTAACTCAAAACTACTATATGAAGCATGTGATGACTGTTCTGTAATGAATTACAACTAATATCACCAGTACCAAAAATTAAAGTTATAAGACAACAAAAATTAAGAACTGAAGTTATGTAATTTAGGAGGATACCAATCAAAACAGAATTTTTTAAAACTACTTGTCCGCTTCAAATTTTTACAAATCTTCGTTAGGTCCCTTCGAACACCTCTGAAAATCAATATCGAAACCAATTAATTATCACTAAATACCATTTTTAAATTTAAATTAACATTATTAAATCAAAGCTTAAACCCTCAGTATTTAGTTGTTAAACCTGCCATAGTACACCAATTAAATTCCCCACCATGGACCAATATCTCTGAAAATTCAAATCAAATATTAATACATGTAGTTGGAGCTCGTGAACATAAGTATAATTAATATTGTATGTACTAAAAATCATGCAAATATGCCTGATCCATGCACCAAAATTCAGGAACACTTATACAAAGAATAAAATGCAAAAGTATTTTCAATTATTACTAAAAAAAACAAAAATAAGACAAGAAACCAACTGAGTGCAACAAATTGAGTCAATCCCAATGTTAATTTGATCCGAACATGAAACCCCTGCATTTAAATTCCATGTACAATCACACAACCAACAAAAATCAAATTCATACAATTAATTGAGAAATCAAGAACCCAATTTCATTCACTCGCTATACAGTCAATAAATAAAAATTGAAAAATTATATTCTTACAAATTTCATCATTATAACTAGAGCACATCATTTTCAGGTTTTACCCAATATCGAGAGTTCCGAAAAACGTCCTTAATCAAAACTGATTTTGTATTTTACTTCATTTCCACCAAAAATATATAAACCTGGGGAATTCGACTGAAATTTACTCGATTTTACAAAGTATAAGAATCCCATTTGAATCGAATACTTGATATTTTTGCGTTGTGTAGTTCATGGTATATAAAGAGCACTATATTTATCTCATACATACACAGAACACGAGTGAAAACAACACCAAATAACAATAAAAAAAACGTATTAAACGTATATTTACAATACACTAATAGATAACAAAATCCAATTACAATGCAAATAGATTTGTTCAAATTATATATAAAGGAATATATGTATGTGTACCGATTGTAAATAAAATAAAATACAAAAACCCGTTCAAGTTGTATGCGTAAACATAAAATAAAATATATAAAAATTAACTGCGTATATTAAATTGAGTCAATTTCAATTTTAATTCGATCTAATCTAAATATGAGATTTTTGTATAAAATATAATTATATAAAACCACACAAAAACTAAAATCATGCACTTAATCGAGAAATCAAGAAATTTGATTTCTTTCGCTATAAATATAAAACATTGCATGATAAATGCATCCCATTTCTTTCCATATTTAATTTATAAAATATAAATAATAAAGCACTTTACACACATTTTTAAAACAAAAACCACTTTATAAATAATTAAATTTTCGAAGAGGACGACAAAAACACGTCTATCCTCTTCGAACGTCAATCGCTCAACCTCAATCAAATTTACCCATTTATTATAAATAAAAGTCTTAACAAATGATTTAAAGTGGTCAATGCGTGTTTCCTGTTTAACTTAATCGGGCAATTCATTAAACAAAATCAAGCCCCTACCGAAGGGATGTTATATAGTAGTTTGAATTTGAGCGTGTATTATAATTATGAATGTCACTTGTTCTTTGAAAATTGTAATTACATTTAGTTAATTTGTTAATCGCTTTAAAAATGAAAATCAGTAAATCAAAATCGCCTAAAACAGCAATAGGTAAGAGAAAATCTCTCTGTATAGTAAATATGAGGTGGTAAGTCTGGATAGGTGTTTAATTTTTTTTGTAATCCTGTTCTGGAGAATTGATAATGATCGCAACAAATAAGCAGATACAGCATTCCAGTTCGTGCTCATATTGCCAATAGATAATCAAAAGTTAAAGCAATTAGAAGACACTTCCAATAAATTACCAGAGTGATCAGATATTGCTATAGGGTTAATTATCTTTGTATACGATTAAAAATAATACGATTGAACAAATTCCAATTTTTTCGAGAGTCAAAATTATTCTGCCTAAACTGATCACCATAATATTGCTTGTTCAAAAATTTGTTCTTATTGGTAAACAAATTTCTGAAAGATAGGAATTGATCTTTGAAATAAGAGTTCTTAGGGAATTTTTTATGTAGACGATAAAATTTATCCCTACGAGAAATTATGTCTACGTATTAAATCGGTTAAATAAGCAATGAGACTGGAAAAGTCAACGTTAGTCGGAAAAACACCATCACTTAAAGTTTTTGAAATATGTTGATGATCGATTATCGTTTTAGTCCCTCTGGTAAATTGGCCTTTGTCGGTATTTGATCTCTGTAGACCGTATCAAAATTCATCATATCTAGCTTGAAAAATAAAGTCATTGCAGGTTGGCATTATAGCCAACAAAGGAGAGGATAAGAAGTTTTGTTATTTGGGCAGTTAGTATTAGGCATATAATTGTAACCCTTATCATTAGACAGCGGAAGTGGAAAGAGAAGGAATTGAGAATTACGTTATGTGCTATCTGAGGTAAATTCTTAACAAATTAATTACTACCCTGAACCATTTTTGTTGCGTTATGTTGGTAACCCTGGTTAAATTTTTGTACTACATAGTTGAGAATAAGTCAACTTATGTTGCTAACTTCGTGGTGTATTTCTTCCACCCTAAATGTACCATTTATGTACCTTAAGTCGCATCAATGATTGTTCTAGAGCGTCAGAAATATAGCGCTGGCAATTTCTTTTTTAAAAAAAATACAATCCAAACAATATCCAATTATGCGCATACATATTCTGAGATAACAAAACGAAACGATATAAATAACAGATTTACATAAGAATTATGATTATTGTGGTTACAAAGCGATTAATTTTGTTTCGTTTAAAAAAGTTGAAATTCAATTAGTTTTCATTTATAGACAAATTCAAAAACAACAACAATGGTAAAATATAATTTTCCACCCACCCGCAAGTGATTACTTTTACCCTCTTCAACTTATTTGTATACACTCGTACATAGATGGTTACATATTCCACAATAACTAAATCTGTGCGCAATAAATTATACGTGATTTCTTCGTCTCTTGCAAATATTTTTAAGTCTTAAATACTCGTAGAAGAGGAGGTACAAGAAATATTGTTATGTTTTACTTTACCTCGAGAGTCTATATCGAGTACAAAGTTTTTTTGTGTTGTTTACGAAATAACATAATTTACATGCTTATAGGTCTTGTGTACATGATGTTTTGTATTGAGTAGTCACATTTTTACGTTTTGTTGTAGGTACATACATATAGTGCGTATTCGTACGGAACTTCAGATGATCTAAAATAACGATATGACTCTTAAATACAAAATGTTTATAAAAGATCTCTCTGCCACCCACACTTATTCACTGTCTTTTAAATATCACAAATCTTTCGTTTTTCGTTTTTTTTTTGTTTGTTTCTGTTTTTATCCATCCATTCATTCATAAATTATCATCATCGTTGTTAATTATATGATTTTTAACAACTTCCTTTATGATTTTATTATAAAATCTGTATTCTTTTCTTTTTCTATCAATATTATGGGTTTATAGAGAGCGATGGTTTTAATAAGACTTGAAATGAAATATGATAATAAAGCCAGTCACAACAACAATCTAATGAATAAAGAATTGAATCGAGCAAGAAGGTAAAATTGTGTTACACGCGATGAATAATAATTTTTGAATGATTCATTTTTACGTTAAGCTACGTTTGTATATTATTTTTGAAACGCCATTTTAGGTAGACATAAAATTTTTAGTGTTCTAATCAAGAGATATCACAAAAATTAGGATTCTAGGTAGATTTATTTACAAAGGAACAATATAGAAAGTAGTAACCTAATTAACAATTTTAAATGCAAGATTCAGTCATTAAACCGGTAATAAAACTTAAGATAATTTTTTGCTTTTAAGAACACTCATAAAAATTAATATATTTATTAAATCAAATGTCTTTGCTAAATTAATAGAATAAATACATATATTGATTTTTATGAGTGTTGGTAAAAGCATATAATTGGTTTTAAACATTTTAATAAAACTTAAGTTGTTTAATTTATAAGTTAGAATTATGTTGAATTCTTTTCACCCAAATTCGTCAAAAAAAATTGACGCACATCCAAAAACTGTGTTCTTTTCACCAAACTTCGTCAATTTTTTTGAAATGTGCATCAATTTTACGAGATGCGGATTTTTTCATGAATTTCACATCCGTAGCTACTAATACCAACAAAAATAGAAACGTCAATTTAGTTGTCAAAATTTTTCAATATTTAATAGCAGTGATTTTTTGTATCTCGATCATTTTTATTCTCGTTTTGTGTTTAGTTTAATGTGTTAATATTTGTTGTGTTAATTATTTAATTTAATTAAATAGAATGAGCCGCCAAATTTCAATTTGACGTTTAGAAATGTCAATCAAGTAACCAATACAAGCACAAAACTTCGTCAATTTTGTTTCATGTACTTTTCACCCACAAAATTCGTGTTGACTTGAAAAAACGAAAAGAACACGACATTAGGTTAATCTGTCGTTAAGATCACTCGTTTAACCAAGCGTCGAAAACCTAACAAATACGCACGTAATTGATAACCTTAGTTATTGACCAGTAGGTTTGTAATCGTTAAGCAACCCTATACGCAACCAACTTTGGTGTTCTTTATTAGTTTTTCAGATGTTTTAACGTGAAGCAAAGTAGGGTTTGAAAAGGTCCTTTTTATACTCATATTTAACTTTGGAAGGTAATATAGTGGTTGCAATCCAATTCTATAAGTCATAATAGTTTATAAGTAAACCAAAAATCAAATATCTTGTAGTATCTATAAAGGAAATCGCTCTCATAGTTTGAAGAAAACATAAATCTTAGGTAGAGATCACATTCCTAGTAAATGGACGGAACTGAATATTGTTTTCATACCTAACTACACTACTCCAAAAAATTAAAGGAACACTAATTTTTTTCAATTTTTTTAGTGTTTTTTGAAGAGCTGTATCTTAGTAAAATAGGGTCGTACAGAGATGAAAAGAAAAGCATTTTAAAGCTTCAAATCTCTAGTTTTCAGACTTTTGAGCGGAAAATTTTTGTGAGATACCGTTATCACGCAATCATAAGAAAGAGCGCGAAGAAAAAAAATCGATTTTTTTTTTTTTTTTTGTAAGGTGCCATGGGCTCGGGAAATTTGTTTTAAGTTAAACCAATGCATAGGTCGGTTAGCCTGTTAATTAGGCGTAAATTTAATTTCATTCTGGTCTCTCTATGTCAACTTTTTGCTAAGATATCTGACTTTAAATCAAAAAAGATCCTTTTGCATTTGATCATCGATATCTCAGCAACCAATGCTTGCACAGCAAACTTTAGGGCAGCCTTAAAAACTTCAGTAAATTTCCTACAAGACCCTTTAATGATTAGTGGAGAACTAATTTTTTTTTCACCCTCAATACTGATTTGAAAAAAGTACAAAAAAACGACTTTTTAGGTTGGCTTAGTAAATCTACTGTTACTTTACAAATATTGATGAAAAGACTAATGTTGCCAGGTCATTTTACAGTTTAATGCACTTCTAATAGCCCTGTATTATTTTCAAATTGATCCATAAAACCGTTTTTCCGGACAGATTGATTAAAGTTTTACAAAACAATTAAAGGAACAAGTGATCATCAAAATAAAAAAACGACTTTTTCACATTTTGCGTTAGTTACTTGTTAACCCTTAACGATCGTAAGATTTTTTTGTAATACTCGCCGGTAAGAGACGAAGAAAATTAAATAAAGTTCTGCAATATGGCCAATTATTATGGAACTTGGCAATTTCTCATCCGATTTTAGTGAAATTTGGTATGCGTTATTGAAATGGGATTCTAAAACGATTTTTGGATAAAGTTCTGGAATATGGCCAACTAGGATGGAACTTGGCCATTTCTTAACCGATTTTGATGAAATTTGGTATGCACGATGGAAATGGGATTTTAAAGTGATTTTTGGATAAAATTCTGGAATATGGCCAACTGGGATGGAACTTGGCCATTTCTTAACCGATTTTGATGAAATTTGGTATGCACGATGGAAATGGGATTTTAAAGTGATTTTTGGATAAAATTCTGGAATATGGCCAACTGGGATGGAACTTGGCCATTTCTTAACCGATTTTGATGAAATTTGGTATGCACGATGGAAATGGGATTCTAAAGTGATTTTTGGATAAAATTCTGGAATATGGCCAACTAGGATGGAACTTGGCCATTTCTTAACCGATTTTGATGAAATTTGGTACGCACGATAGAAATGGGATTCTAAACTGATTTTTCGATAAAGTTCTGGAATATGGCCAACTGGGATGGAACTTGGCCATTTCTTAACCGATTTTGATGAAATTTGGTATGTGATAAACCCAAGGACTCGATCGCTGTCTCGTATATAAATCAGAATGATTGTCACCGTCGAGACACAATCTCAAAGTCCCGTATTGAATAATCTTCACTGTATTAATTGTTTGAATATAAAACGTGATTTTCTCGATTTCCAAGATGAAGTCCAAATGTCCAATAAATGTGTAGCGATATTCTCCGTGTCCAAGTACAAGCAGGTAAAATCAACTATAAAGCGGTGTCTCTCGTTTCCAAAATATGATGCGGGTTCGATAAATATAAGTGGCGGTATTTAGAATTTCCAGGTTAAACTCGGGTAAATGTAAATATATAAAACTATTCACTGTGTTTGTTATAATTTCTTTTTATTCACTGTTTTTATTTTCGCTTCTTTTCTCTATGAAGTTATCGTGAAATCTAATTTTACTTTCTCTTAAAAATTGCAAATCATTAAAATCTTAAAATTGACTGTAAAGTGACATCTATCAATCAATATTCAAATATTGCTGCACTGCACTGTATTTAATTATTTTTAGTACATATTTATAGAGCAGCAATGTATAAACCTAATATAATATTTTTACAATCTTGTTTACAAAATGTCGAGACGTCAAACGAAAACATAAACAAATAAATTTATGGTAAGAATTAATTTTATACAATACAAATTGAATTAAATATTAATTTTATAATATTTTCAGATTACAGAAAGAAGTAAACAAACCCAAATCTGATGAGCCGTTCTCCAATTGTTATCAGATAAGTGTACACTGTTGATTTTTATTTTAAGATGATTCTTTGTGTTCTCTTCTATTTTTAGGGATAACTCAATTTGCATTGACCAGCATTAACAGTATGCGCGATGGAAATGGGATTCTAAACTGATTTTTGGATAAAGTTCTGGAATATGGCCAACTAGGGTGGAACTTGGCCATTTCTTAACCGATTTTGATGAAATTTGGTATGCACGATGGAAATGGGATTCTAAACTGATTTTTCAAAAAAGTTCTGTAATATGGCCAACTGGGATGGAACTTGGCCATTTCTTAACCGATTTTGATGAAATTTGGTATGCGCGATGGAAATGGGATTCTAAACTTACTTTTGGGTAAAGTTCTGGAATATGGCCAACTGGGATGGAACTTGGCTATTTCTTATCCGATTTTGATGAAATTTAGCATGTACGATGGAAATGGGATTCTAAACTGATTTTTCGATAAAGTTCTGGTATATGGCAAACTAGGAAGGAAATTGGCCATTTCGTATCCGATTTTGATGAAATTTGGTATAAGCAATGAAAATGGGATTCTAAACTGACTTTTGGATAAAGTTCTGGAATATGGCCAACTAGGATGGAACTTGGCCATTTCTTAACCGATTTTGATGAAATTTGGTATGTACGATGGAAATGGGATTCTAAAATGATTTGTGGATGAAGTTCTGGTATATGGCCTACTAGGAGGGAAATTGGCCATTTTTTATCCGATATTGATGAATTTCAGCACGTGCCTTAGAAATGGGATTCTACACTGATTTTTGGATAAAGTTCCAGAATTTGGCTAATTGTCATGGAACTTGGAAGTTTTGTATCCTATTTTTATGAATTTCAGCATTCACGATGAAAATGAGATTCTTAAATTATTGATAAAATAAATCATTTAATCCATGGAATAGCGATTTTAGTTTTTCACTTTTAAAGCACATATCGAATTTCTTTTATTCGTTTAAGGAATAGGCAAGCGCCTTCCAACTTTAACATATAACTTTAATCAAAAATAATTTTAGGGTTTTATTTCTATAGTACATGCTGAATTTGTTTAAAATCGGAAAAAAAATGGCGAAGTTCCATCCTAATACGGCCTATTCCAGAATTTCATCTAAACATAATTTTAAAACCCAATTTTCATTACAAATGCTGAATTTCATCAAAATCGGTTAAGAAATGGCCAAGTTCCTACCTAATTGAACATATTCCAGAACTTTAGCTAAAATTCAGTATAGAATCCCATTTCCATCGTGCATACCAAATTCCATCAAAATCGGTTAAGAAATGGCCAAGTTCCATCCCAGTTGGCCATATTCCAGAATTTTATCCAAAAATCAGTTTAGAATCCCATTTCCATCGTGCATAACAAATTTCATCAAAATCGGTTAAGAAATGGCCAAGTTCCATTCTAGTTGGCCATATTCCAGAACTTTATCCAAAAATCACTTTAGAATCCCATTTCCATCGTGCATACCAAATTTCATCAACATCGGTTAAGAAATGGCCAAGTTCCATCCCAGTTGGCCATATTCCAGAACTTTATCGAAAAATCAGTTTAGAATCCCATTTCCATCGCGCATACCAAATTTCATCAAAATCGGTTAAGAAATGGCCAAGTTCCATCCTAGTTGGCCATATTCCATAATTTTATCCAAAAATCACTTTAAAATTCCATTTCCATCGTGCATACCAAATTTCATCAAAATCGGTTAAGAAATGGCCAAGTTCCATCCTAGTTGGCCATATTCCAGAACTTTATCCAAAAATCAGTTTAGAATCCCATTTCCATCGTGCATACCAAATTTCATCAAAATCGGTTAAGAAATGGCCAAGTTCCATCCCAGTTGGCCATATTCCAGAACTTTATCGAAAAATCAGTTTAGAATCCCATTTCTATCGTGCATACCAAATTTCATCAAAATCGGTTAAGAAATGGCCAAGTTCCATCCTAGTTGGCCATATTCCAGAATTTTATCCAAAAATCACTTTAAAATCCCATTTCCATCGTGCATACCAAATTTCATCAAAATCGGATAAGAAATGGCCAAGTTCCATCCTAGTTGGCCATATTCCAGAACTTTATCCAAAAATCAGTTTAGAATCCCATTTCCATCGCGCATACCAAATTTCATCAAAATCGGTTAATAAATGGCCAAGTTCCTTCCTAGTTGGCCATTTTCCAGAACTTCATCCACGAATCGTTTTAGAATCCCATTTCAATAACGCATACCAAATTTCACTAAAATCGGATGAGAAATTGCCAAGTTCCATAATAATTGGCCATATTGCAGAACTTTATTTAATTTTCTTCGTCTCTTACCGGCGAGTATTACAAAAAAATCTTACGATCGTTAAGGGTTAACAAGTAACTAACGCAAAATGTGAAAAAGTCGTTTTTTTATTTTGATGATCACTTGTTCCTTTAATTGTTTTGTAAAACTTTAATCAATCTGTCCGGAAAAACGGTTGGATGGATCAATTTGAAAATAATACAGGGCTATTAGGAGTACATTAAACTGTAAAATGATCTGGCAACATTAGTCTTTTCATCAATATTTGTAAAGTAACGGTAGATTTACTAAGCCAACCTAAAAAGTCGTTTTTTTGTACTTTTTTCAAATCAGTATTGAGGGTGAAAAAAAAATTAGTTCTCCACTAATCATTAAAGGGTGTTGTAGGAAATTTACTGAAGTTTTTAAGGCTGCCCTAAAGTTTGCTGTGCAAGCATTGGTTGCTGAGATATCGATGATCAAATGCAAAAGGATCTTTTTTGATTTAAAGTCAGATATCTTAGCAAAAAGTTGACATAGAGAGACCAGAATGAAATTAAATTTACGCCTAATTAACAGGCTAACCGACCTATGCATTGGTTTAACTTAAAACAAATTTCCCGAGCCCATGGCACCTTACAAAAAAAAAAAAAAAAAAATCGATTTTTTTTCTTCGCGCTCTTTCTTATGATTGCGTGATAACGGTACCTCACAAAAATTTTCCGCTCAAAAGTCTGAAAACTAGAGATTTGAAGCTTTAAAATGCTTTTCTTTTCATCTCTGTACGACCCTATTTTACTAAGATACTTATATTAAACCTCTCCTTCTGTCTCCCCGACTACTGTAGCAATTTTTAAGCTGAAGTTACTGTGATAAAAGAACTCGTGGACTGGTTGAGGTGTAATGTAATATCGACCTGTGATATTCGCATATATACGAACAGTCAGGCTGCCATTAAAGCGCTTCAATTACATCTTCTTACGTCGAAAGTAGTGCACGAGATGACAGATCAGTTCAACATTCACATTATATGGATGCCAGGACATTTCATTAGTACAGGGAATATAAAAGCCGATGAACTGGCTCGACGTGGTACAACGGACCAGTTTTCCTCGGACTGTTTCATCGTTGAGGTTTCGTAACAAAAAAATTTTTACAGGTTGGGCTGTTAACCCAACGCCAACCTTCTGTAGAAGGACCACAGCCCTCACACTTTAGCCTACTCCTTTAACAGAGTAGTTTTTAGTGGCCGCCACGAAGAGAAGTTGCATGCAGTTACGGCACATGAAGCGAGTTTATCCCCCTGCATACACAGCAGCCTGACCACCGAGCATTTTACGCCAATATCAAAATTTTCAAGTCTCCTCATATATCGCGCAAAATAAAATTGGACATCTACAAGGCGCTGATAAGACCAGTTGTCACCTTTGGTTGCGAGTCTTGGACTCTAACAGCGCAAAACATCCAGAAAATCGCTGTAACTGAGCGTAAGATGATAAGAAGAATTCTATGTCCCATTAAAGAGGGAGCCACGTACAGAATGCGAATGAATCACGAGATGAGAAATGATCTCGATAAAGTCGACATCATAGGATTCATAAAATCGTGATGGCTTGAGCACGTACTACGTTCACAAAATCGGACCACTAAACAGGCCTTGGAGTCGGCACCAGCGAAAGTAGGACCTCGTGGGAGACCACCTACCCGATGGATGGACGACGTTGAGAGGGACCTGTACACACTCGGTCACCGTGTCTGGCGTTCTCTTGTGGCGGATCGAAATATTTGGAGGAGCATCGTTGAAGCGGCCAAATCCCTTCATGGGATGTAGCGCCAGCGGAAGAAGAAGAAGTTTCATCGTTGGCTAGCCATACTTCCTTAGCTGGAGCCCGGATCGTGCGAGTATGGCGTTTATATCATGCTTTAGTGTAACGGTTTTCTCCAATGAATCTGCTCCTGTCATGAGGTCATCTACATAAAAGTTATTTACAAATGTGGTTTGCTGTTCCTGGATATGATTTTTTATATTTAACTCGTGTCTCGTTAAGTGCGCGCGTGGCTAAGTAAGATGCACATGCTGTACCGTAAACCACGGTCTTGAGTTCATAAGTACTGAATGGTTTGTCTGGTGAGTTCCGCCATAGTATTCTCTGGTCCAGCCGCAACACAATCGTTTAACGAAGTTCCCGTGGTAGTCTTCGCGGAGCCGTCGAACACAACTCGGAGCTTTGCATACTAGGGTCTTTAATGACCCCGTCATGCGGCAGGTAGTATTCATTGGGGTTTTTCTCAGTATCACAACTTTCACGTGTCCTAAAGTTATATGGATTCTGACATGAACGTTTTGTACATTACGGCAAATTTGTCTTCCCTGTTGGAATCTTTTCTCCATACAATGCATGCGCTTGGCTACTCGGCGGAAGTAATTCCCTAAAATTGATGGAGAACGCTTGAATGGTTGGTGTACTGTAAATCGGCTAGTGTGATCTGTTGTTGTAGTTTTCTGCAAATCGCCTTCACATAGTTTCTCCTCCTCTGATAGCTTAATACTTTAGTCTTCTGTTGCCTCAATCTCTCAGAATTTTCTTAGCAGGTTATCTAACTGGTCTTCTGGATCGTTCAAATTGGCTGTGATTACTTGGCTCGTCTGTGTTTCGTTTGATCTGCCGACAAAATCCATCAAAGAAGCTTGGACTTCTTAATATTCGATATTGATGTATCGTGAGATTGATTGTTGTCTTGCAGTTAATTTTGATAAGAAAAATGCTTCAATTTGTAGGCTTGGTTTATCTTTGTTCCACGGTAAATCGACTTGATGTTGCTCCTATGCCCGTAATACCAATTTTGGCATTATTTCTAGTGCTCTAAATAAATGGTTCTGGTTTAGAGCATCAATTACACGTACCAAAGCTATGGGTAATATAGCACTTCCTATTTTGGTGTTGGTGATAAGACATGAAACATTAGTTTGAATTAGCAGAGTCTTGGATTGAGCAGCTGTTGCTTGCATTATTGTGGTGGAATTTTCATGTAACAAGCTGTGATGTTTCCTATTGTAAAGCTTACAAAGAAATTTAGATTTGCAATTAAACACGCTATTATTATTCAAGCAATTTAAGCACCGATTTTCTTGAATTAAAGGGATTTTCTGTCAGCTACCGGCATATTCTTAAATTTGGTGAACTCAAATAACACATGCTCGAAAGTCGAAAAACTGCTTTAAGGTTGGTAAGTTATATTCGGCCGAGGTTTGTGCCCAGAAGCAGATTATTTCATCTGACGAGTTTAATAAAACTCTAACGTTTGAGGTATTTGGAGTGGTTCTGCTGGTTGTACCATAAAGATTTTTATAAATGCATAGATGGAGTGATTTCCCGATCTACCAACCGAGTTCGCATCCGTGATACTGAAGTATTTCAATAAACCTGCTGCTTCTACTTTTTCTACAGACCTCTTCAGATAGTGCAGTTTTTGTGACGGCGTTAGCTTATTATTGTCATGAATGGTTGAGCAATATAAATCATGGAATGACCGCCACTCGGTATAGTCGCCAACGAAAACAGTTATGGAAATGTTGGGTAGTTTTACGTCGTTGTGGTTTCCCGCCATGGAAGCATCTATCAAAGTATCGTTAAGTGAAACTGTTGGCTCTACTATTTTTCTTAACGCAAGATTAAACTCTGCGACATCGTTATAGTAGTTTTCTTCAAAATCTTGGTCTAACTCTTCGCTGTTATCGATTGCGACTATTTCATTCTCAACCTAGATAAATTCACTTTTGTATCGCTCAACGTTTGTTAGCCTTACTTTAATATCTTCCACGTTAGTGTTTTTGCTTATGGCGTTGATAAAATTTAGCATTTTGGTCATGCTGCCTTTATATACTCCATTTGCAGCAGTACGATTCCTCTCTGCAACGATAAAGAGAATTTACGATCGAAATATGGTTTCATATTTCCTTGATTTTTCTGAAGTGACTCCAGCCATCCATTGGTTATAAAATGCGCTACTTCTTGGATGACAGAATCGTTGCTCGAATATTCAGCAATAATATTTGCGTTGATTGGGAAATCATTGATTACCACTTAATAGATCTCCTCTGTATCCAACAGTTTTTTCTCATTTACATCGAATTCCCCGTCGGCCCCGTGACTATTATGCTTGTATTTGATTGTATAATTTTACGCTTGCAGAACAATTTCCCATCGCTGAAGTCGGTGCAATGTCATTACGGGCAATCTTTTGCTTGGATGAAATAGAATAGTGAGATACTTGGTGGTCTGGTGGAAACTTTGTGACCCCATACGGCCCATAAGTCTCCCTTTCGATTTGGTTGTAGCTCATTTGGCTACTCTTAAGAGAAGTGGACGCGAATGACATCTGTTTTTCACTTCCATCCGGATATTGATGAGATATTACATCGCCGATCCCGTATTTTGACGCATCTGTAGCGAGTATTTAGATCTTCCTGTTAATGAACAAGGCGAAGTGTATTGATCATCGTTTCTTTTAGTGATTGAAATGCTGTCTATACGAAATCAACACCAATGCGCCTAAGCTCGTGGAGGTGCCACCTTTGACGAGAAATTTGGCACAAACTTATTGTAATAGTTAAGCTTACTAATAAAATCCTCTACTTGTTTGACATTTCTTTGACAGCAAAATGACGATGTTTTCTGTTGCACTAAATGGTGTACCGTTTGTTTGTTTAGATATCCAATGAGTCTTGGATACGTGCAGCGGTCAGAGGAAGAAAAACTACTTTGTAATCAAGAATATGTTGCTGCCTGACTTTTTTGATATTTGCTCAGGTGATTCGAAAAAATTCCAAACGAAAAGGAATTCTTACTATGTATATCCTTATGATAAATATTTATGGTTTCTGAAACTCTGGCTAGATGCATTGTCCGCTTTTATTTTACTGTGCAAAAAATGACAGCGAAACTTTAATATGTAGCCGAATTTCTAACCAGCAAACATGTCTCACAAATATAAGTTGCCAATTCTTATTATATCGACATCATAAATTCATACTTCCTGTAATCTTGGTCAGAAGAATTTGTTTGTTGAACAATAATTAATTCTTCATAATCCTCGTCAGACCGAAACTGAATTTGCAGAACTCCTAACAATTTCTCCTCCTCATAAATTAACTTAATTCGTGCAAAAATAAAATCGACAAATTAAATTCAAATTTATAATTTTTATGACATGATTGATCCCCCTATCAAGGACACTCCTTCCACAAGTTTCAACAAAATCAATTAACTCTTACATAAAATTCAAATCAACGAACCAATAAATTATAACAAACCGCACCAATATCGAAATACAATATATATATATGTGGTAAGAGAATTCTGGCGCCTCCATTTACTTTTCAAGAAAAACATGTTTCCACTTGTTGAGATTTTCTACTAAAAGCACAAAAAAACAACTTAACTGAATTTTCTTACGGCAAACCGTCTAATACACTAAAAAAAATCAATTTAATCATTTTTCTATTTATAAACTTTAACAAATCATAAAACTCTAAATAAATAACCAAAACAAAACAAACAAAACAAAAAAATTGAAATTCACTTTCGGTTTCTTATGTGTGTCTCCAACTTATATATTACACTTACATACAAGTACTCGCCGTTTACAGTGTTTACACTTACCCAAAGTAAGAAAGGTATGCAAATTATTTTTTGTTTTATTTTTGCTATATGAAATCAGAATGCCCACAATATATTCTTTGCGACTAAGAGAAGTTTTGTGGGTGAACAAGTACACACACAATCGGATAATATTAGGTTGATGCAAAAAGTCTGCTATAACTAGCAACCAACTCAAAAACCATTAATCAATACTGAACGACAAAACTATAGAAAAATTAATCAGGTGGAATACGATATTTTACTTCACAAAAATATAAACTTTTAAATAGTTTGTGTTTATGTCATCGACATAAGAATATTAAGTTTTATTTATTTATAGTTTGTTAATAACTTTTTATAAGTTTTTTTCATTTAGTTAGATCCCATTTACGGTAATGTTGTTAAATGTTTTGCTGTTTTTTTTGTTGTAAAATCGTGCATCGTTTTATGCACACTCAAACACATATTCAAAATATTATGAGTCAACAATCAATGTATTTTATAGATAAGTTATAAGACCGTATACTTCTTGCTAAGGAAACAATTAATTTAGTCAGTGTGTAGATTATGACATAAAATGTATGTGGTTACGTCGTTATGTTAAGTTTGGTGACCTTTTTTTTGTTGGGAAATCATTTTTGTTTATTGGTGGTACTTTGTGTGAAACTTATACCAGTGTGATTCTAGGAAATTTAGAAGAAATCAAAATAGTCGTATTTATTGTAGGTATAGGAATTCTCTAAAAAATTTCATAAGGCTTTTATATGTCAGAAATTCTATTTTGAAAATTTTACTATGCTATACTTGTACTATATTTTTCGTAACACATATTAGCTACGTAACAGACCTTCCACTCTACATAGCATCAAATGCAAAATTGGAATCGGTTCTATAATATGAGCTAATTTATTATGCCATATAGGAAATTAGATGACATTTCTACAAATCCAACGTCTTAAAGGAATAATTCCTATAACATACAATTTCCTTTGTTTTATATTCTTTTATTTTGAACGTAAAATAATTAAAAATAAATTGATTCCTCTCCTTGAGAAAGAGTGTGTGTGTGTCTAAAAAAGGAATCACTACCAATGCTCTCTAGAATATCCATACAAACCTATGACTACAAGGACAAGCAACTTTTACAAATTGAAACACATGAAGTCTCCTCGCTAGGCGGTAGAATAATAAAGAAAAGATATTTTTGTTTGTTTTTGTTTTGCCCAAAAATATTTTATTATTCATTTTGTTTTTTTAGTGCAGCACACTACTTCAAAGAAGGAAGACACGCACTTTCTGATCAAAGAGGAATACCATGCGAATTTGATTTATTCAATGTAAATTCAATTTTTTTAGATAAATCTAGTATATTATGTGTGTTGATAATAATAAAATATAGGAAATATTGACAACAATCGATGCGATTGTAGACAAATGAATTTTTATTTTTTAAACCACAGTTAAAAGGAAACACGTAAGTTTATTGAATTCTCACTTATAGAACCTTTTCGTCTCAATGGTATATTACGGAATGATTTTTCATTACAATGCTAGTTTTCTACAATAATGTTTTTGATACATGGATTTTGTGATAGATGTCCTATGTAGTCAGTATGAAACACTACTGAATGCAAACAAATTGCACTACTGAATGCAACCACATTACACTACTGAATGTGGCCACATTATTTTTGACATTATGATCAAAATGTCAGTGGATAATAACAGGTAAGAATTATTTAATACATAATGAATTTTTAATCATGAGGCGATAATTCCTTTGCAGCAAAAGCTAAGTTGAAATTTAACCTTGATAGTTTGTGTTTGTGTTTACTTTATATTTTTTGTTTTGTTTTCAGATCAGCTGGGTTAACATCCATTGAACAAATATTACTGAAAAAAAATTAAATCAAATAAAAATTTAATTATGTGCTCGACTTGAAAAACAAATCAAAGCGTAAAACAAACGCGTGACATTTTTATCCCTTTGACGTAATATATGTAATGCACTAAATAAAAAACACCTATTTTAATATGAAACAATAAAGAAAACAAAAAAAATATCGTAACTTTACTACACTGCAACATTGCGGTGGAGACTTTATGTGGAGTTCGATTGGGCAAACATAATGAATTTACTGTGAAAAAAATGATTATAATCATTTCGGGTGTACGATTGGGCAGAAATAATCATTTATTTTTTGATTATAATAAATTTTGAAAAATCTTGGTTTTTTGAAAGATTTACCAATACCAACAAAAAAGAAATGTCAATCAAAATTGTGACACTTCCAGACGTCAAAAATTTCGTAATTTTTAATCACTTCTTCATTTTTACAAGTTCGTTATTTATTAATAAATAAGCTGTGTTATTAAAATAACTTTTGTGACAAAATCTGTGTAATTTTGTGCATAATCAAACTAAAGATTTACTGACGGTTAATATAACCTCAAAAAAATGTTCACATATATTCACCAATACAACAATCATATAAGTTATGCTGCTTGTGCGTACGATTGGGCATCAAAAACTTGATTATTTTGACAAGCCCAATCGAACTCGACATTAGTGTGACGTTATTTTTGTAGCCATAGGCTTGTATATTCAAAACGGCATTGCCACTACTATATACCAAACAAAAGCAATATTTATCACAAAATATAGCTATTATAATTGCAAAAGTGTTCTCTGGAACATATTCATGTTATTTTCATTTCATATTATGCGTTCTTTCAAAGTGTACTGTGTGTACTGTGGATAGTGAAAAAATTGTGTTTAATCACAATATAATCACTAGTCTGTGCCAAGCCTCAGGTACCACGAACAATATAGGCCCGTAGGCATCCGGTTCGATGGTTCAATATTTTATATCAAGCAGCGGGTGCCAAAAACAATAATCGGCCAGATATAAATTCAATAGGTAACCATACTAACAATACAGGTGATCAGCGGTCCAACAAACTCACAAGGTAATTAATATTAGATATTACAACGTTTTTATTACAATATACTTTTGGCTAACAAAATTTGACACTTCATTAATCCATTGATAATTTTAATTGTAACGACTCTGACGTTGCTATCTGCTCCGAGATGCAGTTCGACAATTTTACCCATCAGCCATTTACTTGCGTGCTGTAGACTGGTTAAGTACTGAAGATACCTTCTTCGCTAAATATGTTGATTCATCTGTTGGATTAGTTGCCATCTGGATAATTTGAACAATTTGACATCTACCAGTTCATAATTTGGAAGCTGAGTTGAAGATCGAACAATTAGAAAATGTGATGGTGTTAAGTAATTGGTATCGTCATCCGAGAGTCCGCAAAGCAGTTGCAAATTTAACATTGCTTCGATTTTGACAATTAAAATTGACATCTCCTCTATTGTTAGGATATGACCATCTGCAACCCGTCTCAGATGATACTTGATGCTTTTGACGATCGACTCCTAACCGTATGTTGTGCTTGGCGGAATGAATTTAAAGGTAATTTGATCTGCCTATACAAATTTAGAAATTTGATTAAAATTTTGTTTTAAATGTGTGAAGAATTGATAGAGATGACTGCGTGCTCCAATGAAATTGGTGCCATTATCGCTGTGAATTTCCTTGCAAATCGCTCTACGAGCTATGAATCTGATGTATCTGATGTGAGGTTTGATACCAATTCGAAGTGGACAGCCTTTGTGGCAAGGCAAACGAAGATGCTTAAATAACTTTTATGAGGTTCCTGCCCTCTGCCTCTAGTAAAATATGTTTGAAATGAACCTGCGTAATCGACTCCGACTTTATAAAACTAATTCGACTCTAGGCTTAGGCAGTTGACCCATTACTTGGTTGAGACTCTTTGCATTGTATTTGACACATTTTACGCAGATGTGGACTGCCTTTCGAATTAGGTTTCTTCCACCTAGTATCCAGTATTTCTGTCGTAGTGTGGCCATCGTTAGCATTGGCATTCACGATTCTTCCACCAACCCGAAGTAATCCTAATTCATCGATGAATGGTTTGAAATATTTATTCTGCTTGATGCAGGAATCTTCTTACTAGATTTAATTAAGGTTATTTCTGATTCGAAGTGTTTTAATTGTATATGACGGGAAATGACAATCTGAGATTTGTGTATATTTGCTATGCAAAGATTCGGTGATGCAGCGTTGTTCTGAACTCGTTTTAACTTAATGTTGATAAATCGATGTACATAAGCCAAGACCCGAATCATGGCACCGAAGCTGGATATATTCGCAATTAATTCATCGACTATGTTTGATTGTGAAACCTGGACCTCTAACGACTGGCTACGCAATTATTCTAAGGTATTTGATTGGGATTTTATGTTTTTTGGCCAGTCTTCTTCATTCATTAGCCAAATTGGGCCATTTTACTATAATTCAAACTTCTGTAAATGTTCCGCTGGATATCAATACAATCCGCTGGATTGTCTGAAGAATTTACGTGTCACCATTGTGATTTATTGAAGTGCATAAGTTTAACACTGGTTCTATTGCCCACTAATGTATATTCCATTTATTGGGATGTGACTTTAACCAATCCAGTACTGTGGTAGAATCGGTCCATGCTACTATTTCGGTGATTTCAAATTATAATACTTGCTTGATGTTTAATAATAATTTACTGAGAACTTGGGGTTAACTTGGGTAACACGAAAGCTTCTAATTAGAATTTCGGTTCTGGTTTATTCCACGGTGTTTAATGATACTGCTCCTCTCGTGAACTTAATGATGGTTGCTCCAATGCCCGATATAGCTAGTTTAGCGCTGCTTCTCTTCAGCCTTAATTTCTGAGCACATCTTTCCGTGATGAATGATCCTTGTGATCCTGAATACAACTGCAACCGACATATTTGAAATTGGCTGTTTTCGTCTGCCACCTTTACTAATGCCGCAGGTAGTAAGGCACATCCAATATTGCTCGATTGACGCTCGAGAATAAATGCAAAGAAAGCCTATTTCTAAAACTCAATTTTTTTTGGCGTGCCGGACAAATTTCTAAACGTGCCAAATTTAGCATGCGTGCCACGTATTTGCGATCACTGCTTTAGAGCATCGTCGGTGTATTATTTAATCGGAGACTTAAAACAAATTCGAAGTGTTGTACAAGCATTGCGAATCAAATACTCCTTGTTTGGCTTTGTTCTTGAATTACTTCGAATTTCAAATTAGCGAATGCTCGTTGAATATCATTGAAGTAGCAAAATAGGGAGGTACTTATTCCGGAGTGTTTCCTCAAATTCTGATGTCATTGGCCTGAGACCTAAGGCGTATCTTTAGAGGGAATTGTCGATTTTAAAGACATTTTATTAGCATACACCTTATAATGTAGCGACTTTGTTTGCGCACTCTCCACTTGTGAATTTCTGAACAAGAATTTATAGATAAATTGTATGTGCACACATAATTGAATTAAATTTAAAAACGCAATAAAAATCAGATTTTTTTACTAAATAAATAAATTACAAAACACAAAATTAAAAATTAAGGTTAAGAAATAATTTTGTATTTCTTTTAAATTGCTTATTATTATATCAGTTTGACCTTCTCCTACGCCTACCGCCCACTCACTTAGACTCAAATACTATTATGATCAATTTAAAAAGAAAACCAAAACTAACAGCAACAACAAAGATCGAATTAAAAAATATTGCGGTTTTGTATTTTTCGATTCGTTGCTTGAATTTTTAATGTCTTTAAAAAATCAAGAAAATTATTTATCGTTTGCAGCAACTATAACTTCATTATGAATTTACCAATTAATTTTACTGTCACTTCTATTTGGTTTGCCATTTTATGAATAAAAATTTTATGATTTAGAGACGTATGTCAATTAATTATCCATAAAAGACACATATGAATTTTATTTAAAGCCATAAACCTACAATCATCGCAAATATTTTTTTTGTTTTTTATTATCTCATATCACTTCGTCGCTATCTATACAGTTTCTTAGACACTGTCTTTATAGCTAAATATTTAACGATTTTGAATAAGCGGTATGCATATTATACATCATTAAAAATCTATTAAAATTTGTGTAGGCTGTAAATAATAACAAATAACCCATTCAAAAAAAAAAAAACTGCTAATCCAAATTGGCTGCTTGTATTTTTATTAAGCTACTGCTCCAGATATTTCGTTATGTGCGGCGAAATTAAAATAAAAAAACTGAGACCATAAATTAGGAAAACTAGAGTCTCATATTCATAAATGTTTATAAAATTAAACAAAATTCCCGGTCTATCCGGCTCCTGGAAACAACCTTTTTCCTATATAGACTAAACTTGGCGATTGGCGGCTAATTCAAACAATGTTCAGTTATATAGTTTACGGTTGAAATTTAATGCTTTGCTATTCTCTTCTCAACAAATCTCACAATTTGCAATACTTACCCATTACAACTTTGTTATAGTGCAGGAAAAGTAAAAATATACTGTAACGACATACAAATTTATAACTATTATATGTTACATACCACCAATGTGTTTATACAAAATTACCTGGTATCATAATTATGATTTGCGAATAGTGGTGCATAAATTTTAATTAAGGATTCAAGACAGTTTTAATGTTTGATCATTTATTTTTACGATAACTATTTATTTTAAGTGCACGTTATATAACCACCTTTCTAAGGAATTTTATCACAGGCGTAATGAAAAGATAATTCATAGAATGAAGTTTTATTGTTGCAGAGAAATATTTATTGCATGCAATTCAATAACGGCCAAATTAAATGTTTAGTATTTTATTATACAGTGTAAAGTAAATTTATAGTGTTCGTAACTTTGCATAATGAATATCCTAATTTTAAAACTATAGTTGTCGCTATTTTTAACGATTTTATTTTCCATCAAATAACTGTGGGTCTATGAAACTGAAACTACGAAAATTCAACCTAATAAGTCGAATTTCCTTTTCTAGTTCCCGCCTAATTTCGTAGCAAAAGCAGTTCTTTTGAATATTCTGAACCATAACTTACAAGTAAAATCAGATCAAGCATCATCACCACCATAGATTTCAGCTGCTGTTTTCTTCCAATTAAACATTATTAATAAACAATGTTGATGCATGTTGATAATGATCTTTCCTGCACATTATTAATTTATAGAGAACGAAAATGTGTGCCCCTAACCACTATCTGCCATTCATTAAAACACATATTAAAATACTATTGACTAGCGCAATAACTAAAACATTTTGTTTTATATTTTGTTGAACAGTTAACTCCGTCTTTGAATCCATCAATTCTATTTATGTGACTTATAAGAGTTTCGTGTCCTTACTACCCCATTTACATCAATAGAAAATATGTAGAACTGAAGGTTTCAAATACGGATTCTTCTTTAAATTATCACCACACTCTAATTGGAATCTTAAGTGAAGTGCAAAAAGTGCATTTTGGTTTTGGCTATCGACGCATTAATTCAAACATGGAGCTAGTCTTCGATATATACATAACACTGTGATCAAAAAGTCATTAGCTACTGTAAAATTTATTGAATCCCCTTCAAAGTAATTCCCTTCGGGTAGAATACACTTACGCCAATGTTTTTTTCAGTCTTTGATTTCGAGAATGGCCTTCAAAACCTTCTTCGATTCGACTTGTATCACTTCAACCGAGTCAAGACGATATAAACAGAGCGGTTTTTTGAGTTTCGGGCATAGCCACAAGTCAGACGGAGCTAAATCAGGAAAAAAGGGTGGCGTGCCAGGCTAGCATATGGCACAGCTCCCGCGTATGTTGTAAACAGTTTAGCTGTGGCTGCATTTATCAATAACTCCAGATAACGGCTGCATTTATCAATAACTCCAGATATCAACTCCAGATAACGGCTAAGCGAGCTATGACAAATGAAGCTTTTATAGCCTCATTGGAATATGAAGCCGCACGGCAGACGCTCTACGCGGAGACTGCTAGATTAAAGAAATTAGAAGCTGCAGGCGTGGCTCAAATTAAGACCATGATCAGGGAGTCCTTCAAAGCATTTAAGGAAGAAAGCTCGGGGAGCACTGCAACAGTATCCGGACCAAGGTGCTAGATGTGCAATAAATGAAGACACTTTCGTCTTTTCTCGTCCATCATATTAGTTGAGCAAAGAAGCACCAAAAAGGGTTATCAACTCTGAAGGAGACCCTTCGAGTAGCAAAGACATAGGGGCGTTAAACTAAATGCCGCCTGCTTTGCGGGGCAAAATAGGCGGAAGAAGCAAGAAGCCCCAGGACTACCGTAATAGTTGCACAGTTAATGCGAAACAACTGTCGGTTTGGAACAACACCGGCGCATCAAAATCCGTGATAAGACCAGACATAGAACAACAGAAGCCATTAATCCAGAGATTCGATATCAACTGAAAGCTGCTAACGGAGAGGGCGGTGCCGTCCAAGTGGAGTGCGATATGGCCGTAAAAATAGGAAGCCTCAATTTTCGTTATAAATTTATTGCGGTGAATATTATAGGCGAATGCGTCCTGCGATTGTACTTCATGATAGAACACGGAACATCGTTCGACATGAAGGAGTGTTTACTACGATGGCAGAATATTGAAATCCCCTTGGAGCTTGGACCTTACTGATGTAGGAAACGAAATCAGAGTTATTGTAAGGGATGCTCCGGATATTGGACCAAGTGATACGTCTTAGCTTACACATGCGTGATGGGGATTCTGGGGAGCATGAAAGTGGGAATATTAGAGCCAACAACAGGGATATACCGAACAGGAATACTATATGGAAAAACACTAACATCACTAGGAGCAAGCATTCTTGCTCGAATAATGAATGTAACCAAGCAACCCAAAACATCTAAAGTCTGGTGTCGTCCTCGGAAAGATCCAGCCTGCTATTAGTATCGCCCAATGCAGTATCGAGGCCAGTACTGATAAGTATAAAAATAATAGCGAGGCAAGGAAATCAATTCAAAGATTGTGCCAGCATTTGAAAGCCGAGCAGTTCGCGAAAGCAGTACGAATGTTATCGGAGTGTGCCGAGGTATTTCCAAGCAGCAAGCATGAATACGGCCTAATAGAGATGGTACAGCAGTGAATTAAAACGGGAAGTACACCACCAATTCGACAGGCACCCAGAAGACTGCCATTGGCTGAACAATAGGAGGCAGTTCTAGTGCAAAAGAAAGACGAGTCAATGAGGTTTTGCGTAGACTACCGAAAACTAAATGATGTCACGAAGAAGGACAGCTACCCATTACCCAGGATAGGGGATACACTAGACATACTGTCAGAATCAACGTTATTCAGCACCTTGGACTTGAAAAGTGGATATTGGCAAGCTGCGATTCAAGAAGAATACCGAGAGAAAACAGCATTTTCTACGGTCACCGGTCTATGGCAATTCACCGTTATGCCATTTTGCCTGTGCAATGAACCAGCTACGTTCGAGAGACTGATGGAGCAAATTTTGAGAGGGCTGTACTGCACCTGAATTCCGGTTCAATGATAAATGAAATTGAGAAATGACTTGATTTTTATTTCGCTTACTCTAAATAAAAATGCAACTGACTAGTTGAAATAAAAAATCAAGTCATTTCTCATTATCATTTGTCATCGAACCGGAATTCAGGCCCTGGAAGACATGTCTCGTTTACCTGGATGACATCATTGTAATCGGAAATAGTTTCGACGAACACCTCAGAAATTTTTGCAAAGTGTTGCGATGTATCAAAGAGAGGGGACGTTTCTACTGGGTCAACTGCCGCAATGATGTTGAAGATTGATACAAAAAATGTCACACTTGCGCAGCTAGCAAAGGACCAGCATGGCGAACCCAAGGCAGAATGCAGCAGTACAACGTAGGACCTTCATTTGAATAAGTCGCTATGGATGTCGCTGGGCCGTTTCCGCGAACAGTTGGTGATAATCGATACGTCCTTGTGTGTATCGGCTGCTTCAGTAAGTGGCCGGAATATCAAACCAGGAAGCGCAAACGGTGACCGGAGAATTTGTAAACAACTGGACCAGCAGATATGGAGTATTGTTGGAGCTTCATTTGGATCAAGGTCGTAATATCGAGTTAAATGTGTTCCAGGAAATGTGCAAAGTGCTCGGTATTAAAAAGACAAGGACGACATTGCTGGTTAGATTAAATCAGAAGAATTGGGATCGACCTATCATCCTGTTTATGATGGCATATCGTAGTGCAATATGTGATACCACGGAGAATACACCAACAACAGTCCTTTTTGGAAAGGAAATATGGCTGCCGTGCGATCCCATCAAAAGTTCGTTACGATGTAAGAGCGAACGACAAAGGATATGACGAAGGAGATTTAGTATGGTTCTACAACCCACAAAAAAAGAATGGAATTCCCCAAAGCTACAAAGTAATTGGGAGGGACCATACTCAATTATAAAGAAAATAAACTACGTCGTGTACAAGATTCAGCGGAACCAGCGAACCAAGATGAAAGTACACGTCGATAGGCTGGCACGATACCACGGAAACCCAAATAATGTTTCTGTTCGGGACGAACAGAAGTAAGGAGGGAGTGGTATGATAATTATGACCATCATATAACGAGTTCCCGTTATGAACAGCGATACCTCAGACAGTTGGCGCGTATTATGAACATAAAGGCCGATGGTTTGATACTCGTCGTAGCCCATGTTTTTATTAAAATTATTTATTGTGGACATCGAAAAATGTTTATACACCAACATACAAATTCATAATGATCTAGTAAAAACAAGAACGTCCGAGATGTGCTTTAGTGATTGAAGAATAAAATAAACAACACCGCTCATCGACAATGATGAATGATGATGATTATTGTTCGATGTTGAAAGGCCGAAAGTCGGAAGGCCGAATGTCGAAAGGCCGAATGTCGTAAAGTCGAATGGGCCGAAAGGCCGAATGGCTAAAAGCCGAATGTCGAAAGGCCGAATGCCGAAAGGCCGAATTTTCATGAAACTTTCCGGGATCATCACATTTGTCTGACAAAAAAATCAGAAATTTTAAAATCCAGAATAGTTGAAAAGTAAAAATTCAGAAAAATAAAATTCGGGAAAAAATCTAGAAATTACCGGATAAACAATCCAGAAAAAAATCCAGAAAAAATATTTTGTTTAAAATAAATGAAAAAAAATCAATTTTATAGGCATTTTCAGACTTTTGACGTCATACAAGCGATACAATTTCTTTGATCTGTGTCTGCAAGGTTGACGAAGCATTAAATCCGCAATTCGCTCCAATATATTTGTCGATGCCATACTAACCCAGCGAATTAAGCCAACCACAAAATAACTTGAAACATTTGTGGTAGAACTATCAGTATAAGCGAGCGATATGAGCTATACTATTCCTTTGAATGAAATTTTAATATTTAAGGCGATGTACTATTTAACATTTTCATACAAAAAGTTTGATAAAAATATAAATGTTGGTTTTCATAAAAATTTAAATTTTCAAAATTTTCATTCTTTAAAAGATAAAAAATTAAAATAAATTTCAACAGAAAGAGCCTTTCGACATTCGAGCTTTCGACACAATCGGCCTTTCGACATTCGGCATTTAGACCTAATCGGCCTTTCGACACATTCGACCTTTCGAAATTCGGCCTTTCGACACATCGGCCTTTGACAGTGGGCCTCTTGGCATTCGGTCTTCGGCCTTTCGACATTCGGCCTTTCGACCCTGATTATGACAAGCCATAAACGATATTTCCAGATGTTATGGGTCATAAACAGAATACCCAAGAATGAAGATGATTTCGAGAGTAGTGTCAAACTGGTAGAGATCAGTTTTTGGTTTAATTTAAATCGTTAAATAAGGAAATAAATCTGCTGTCCTAGCCCCCCACCAGTGGCAAGCGGACAGATTTAAATAGTGAAACCAAAGCAAATATCAAAGTGTATACAATTACAGTGAAATAAATTTTAGTCAAGTGACATAAAAGTACACAGTATTTTTAATTGTAAAATCCAGACAAACTCAGAAGCCCAGTTCGTAACAATATTTTTCCTCTGCGATTTGTTGAACTGATTTCTTTACGCATGCAATTTTTGCATTGCTTATTTAGTACTAACGAAATTTTCAAAAAATTTCGATTTTACGGGCACAAAGTAATAAATCGAATTTTTTTCGATATAATTTAAAAAGATGGAAAGAGAAGTTTGTCTGTTTTATTAATATGTATATTTTCGGCTTTTATAAACAAAATATACTAATAACTTCATAAAATTTTTCGATTGGTTAATCAGAAAAGTAAAGAGGCCAATTATTAATAATACATCTACGAAAAAAAGTAGAAATATCAATCCCCTCCGTACGTTACCCCAAGAGTTATACAAACTCTTTTACCCTTTCTATTATTTGTGTGGGCATAAAACACACAGAAATGAGGGTTTTCTTTGAATTTTTAATTTAGTGAATATAATTCGCTAGGTCAATACGTTCTTGCCTCATACTTAATGTATCAGTACGAAAGAAAACTACATTTGGAACTCAAGGAGGGTTCTCATTTTTTGTAAGGGTAAAATACACTTTGCATTACCATTGGGGTAGAGTACGGGGGGATTGATATTTCTACTTTTTTTTTGGTTTGGTCTCTTTATGTTTCTAATTACCCAATCGAAACATTTTGTGAATTCCATTATTGTTATTAGTATATTTTGTCTATAAAAGCCGAAGTAATCATATTAAATAGATGATTTAAGCGAATTTCATTGAAAACCGGTCATTTGTTCTATCGGTCAGCTGACCGACCGGAAACCGACTTATTGATGTAAAAAACTGCCGACCAGGTTTAAAACCGGGCAGTTGGCAACCCTAGTTTAACGTGATAACTTCTTCTTGATTGTACTTAAAGGTGAAAATCTCGCGTTATAAGACTGGTTGAATACAAGCGTTAAGTGTTCTGCATCTTAAATGCACACTTGTTCAGAGTTCAACAAAATCATAAATCATCGTTTCAAATATATCCAGTAACCACAATAATTTAAACATAAAAAGTTCTAAAAAACCTCCCACCGAGCGTATCATATTACATTATACTAATCCACTGTAACACAAACAGAATATATTCCCATTAAATTAATTGACCAAAGAAAATCAGAGATGAACACTCCTGCGTTAAACGTATTGCATGCATTCATGCATTCTTACCACATTTCTAATTTTTTTTTTATTTCTGTTCTGACTATTTTCTTATATTTATAAAACCACGATCGCATCTTACTCGTATATGTATTTATGGATAAACCGCGCACCGGTACACATTTACATTACTATATATTGTTAACACACATACGTTTATTATTATTATTATTATTAAATATTGTAAATCGAATAGTAAAATGAATTTAACATCTATGATCAGCCTCCGTAATTTTATAGTTTCTTATATTCATACATACATACTTATATAGCTTTTTGTCTTATTTAATAAATTTTTTTTTTTAACCGCGCGTACCACGCAAAAATATATAAAATAAAGTTAAAAGCAAAATTATAAGAAATAAAGTAAGATCACCCCGTCAGATGATTTGTCTTCAGACTTCAGCGCGAGTTCAATTCTTTTATTTTTGCCTTTTAGTTAGTTCGACGATGTTCTTTAAGTTGTTTAGACGTATACTTACCATACTTTAAGAAATTTTTTATTAAATTTAAAAAAAAATAAAAAAATCACGATCGCGATTAAAAAATTTATTTTTTGTTTTATGTTTTATTTGTGTTTAAAAAAACAAATATTATTTCGGATATCCGTGGGATGATCGAAGGCGAAAGTGTGCGGTTTAATAAAAAACAAAAAAAAAAACAACAATAATGAAATTAATTAGCATAAATTAATAAATAAAAAATTATTGTGGTTTAAAAAAAAAAATAAATTTATGCATGTTTTAAAGTTTTGTTGATCTGTGTTGATCCGCTTAAAAAATTAAAAAAATTAAGGGTTTTTATCAAGAATAAAATAGTGAGATCATTTTTATAAATGGTATTATGCAGTTTTTAGTGATTTTATATAGTTTGTTATGATTGTTTTATTTAAAATAAATAATAAAAGTGACTCAAAACAAAATGCGATCGCACAAGTAAATATAAATTTATAAATCGCGATCGCAGATAATCAATTTTGTGCGCTGAGCAACCGCGCAAATATAAATACAAGAAGAGACATTATTTTTTATCATCAAGTTATAATCTTCTTGGTTTTATAACAATATACAACTATTAAAATAAAAAACTACTTTTGTATATCAGATCAAGATTAATCGTTTTCAGTTTCATTTCGATCGTTTTTTTTTTTTTTTAAATTAGTTTTGATGACAAATTTATCTTGTTAATTTGGAATTGGATAAATTAAAAGATTTTATTTTCTGAAAGATATCTTGATCGTGTACATGTATATACTCGATCGAGTGATAAATAAATAATGTAAGTTTAAATTGAGTTTTTTTTTTTATTATTATTATATGAAATTTGGATTAAATATATAAAATTAATGGATCATTAAGTTTTGTATGCGCGCGCGGTGCCCATTGGCTGATCAATTAATTTAATTAGATCAGGATTAATTGATATTTTGTTGTTTTAAATTATTGTGGATATAGTTTTCTGGTCAAATGTATTATGGATAAGAAATGTGATTAAGAAATTTTTCTGGAAGTATGACTTAATCATAGAAAATAAGAAATTAATATTTTCTCATTGCGGTTTTGATGAATCAGAAATTTTAAGAATTTATATTAGACCATCAAATCTTGTTTACAAAATTGGAATATATTTTGTGAAGCTGTGAATTTTATTTTGGTTGCCTCTCCAAATCAAGTTGAAACTGTGGGAAAACATTTTTGCGCGAAGTTGATTTGTTTTGTTTTAATTTCTTAAATGAAAAGTGAAATAATAAAATTTTTGACCAATTCTACAAATTTATTTTAAAATTAGCAATAATTCAGTGCTCAATCATTCCACCAAAATTTAGAATTTTAAACAAATTTAATAAACTACAAATTTGAACGCGAAATTCGGTATTTTGAAATTAGACCAAATTCTGAAGATTTGTTGGTACTTAGTCTATTTGCAAGCTGTAAGAATTAAGTTTGAATTAATTGGTTGCGTTTAATCATGATTTTAGCTTAATATTTTGTTTATTGTATGTATGTAAAGTTAGAATCTCAATTCTTCAAATTTTCAGTCAACAAATATAACTTTACTAATCTTTCAAACAAAAATGATATCAAAATTGCTTCTAATTAAATACAATTTAAAGATTTAAGCTTAAATTATCGTCAATAAGCTTAGGTTAATAGTTATTCTGAATTGGTTAAGTCGTCATGTTCTAGTTTGATTTTAAGTCCCATTTGTGCTCATTTTTATTGGTATAGAGCAGAGATCGCAAATACGTGGAACGCGTACCAAACTTGGCACGTTTAGGGATTATTTCCAGGCCATCTTTGCAGTTATTCTTCCAAAAAAATGGGCAAGACGTTTTTAATGTTTTGATAAAGTCTAAATATCGAAATTCTGGGACATAATATATAACCTTTACGAATACTAAATATTTTTGAGAAATACGGCAAGCTTGAAAGAAAACTGTTAGGTGATAAAATATTACGGTTTGATCAAAAAATTGAGGAATTACTTCACGGGCTGCATGTCCAGTTGTTACAAGCTTTTTTGTTATATTGACTCACTTGTCCCTGACGTATCATGACATTTGTAGCTGTATTGGATGCTTAGCTTATTGTTGGCTGTCGAAAAGGTTCGCATGCGATGACCGGTAAATACGGAGGCTGAATAACGTTGTTGTTTTGGGCCAAAAATGTATGAACAAGCAGCGAAGTGTAACTTTCAGGTAGTAAGCCTTATTGTTACTGTTTGGTAGGAAAACTCTTGGCATACTATGCCATTGAAATCGAAGCTCACTGTTGAGCAGAACCTACATATTATTTTGACTATGATGAGCTTTTATCAATAAAGGAAAGTCTTAAAACCCGCCATCTCGATTCATCATTTGAGTATGCCGCAACTAATTCATGTATAATCAAATATGTTGGTTAAGCCACATACCAAATTTCAATGGAATTGGTGCATAATCGCAGAAGTGAGGTTTGGAGCAGGGATTGATTTTCTTAAATAAAACATGGCCAGAATTCAACAAATATTCCAGGACACTGCTAATTATATTTTGGTACATAAATTTAAACCTATATTTAAATTTAAATAAAAAAAAATAGATTTACCAGGAGGAAATTTGTTTTTTAAGTACATAACAATTCCAGGCCTTTTATACAGTTCCAGCACCAAATGGAACACGCACGTTTGTTAATAGAGTTTAGTGAAATTTCATATCTAGGTTATAAAGTCGATTCAGTTAGTAGTTCCTAATATAAAATTGAATTATTCACGCTCTGAAGAATTCCTATGTCATATCATTTGGGGTCGGATTTTTAAATAAAATAAGAGCCAAATTCAAGAAATATTTCGGAACACTACTAATGATATTATGGTTGGTACCATTAATCAAAAAATTGCTTTTTTACATGAACAACCAATCCAAGTAGTTTACCACGTCTCTAGCTCAAAATGGAACTAGGTAGCACTTTGTGGATGTATTTTAATATAAAGTTACTTCTGAGATTTGAAATGTAAAATCAATTCTTTAAGTAGTCCCTATCTAGAAAAATAATGAATTCCGGCTCTGAAGAATTCCTCCGGCCATATCCTCTGAGATCAGATTTAAAAATTATAATTACAGATTAAAATATTACATATCACAAATGAAAAATTATATTCGCCAAATTTCTGTTTACATACTGCGGCCAATTCACACTTCCTTCTCAGTCTCCAGCATCAAATGTAACAAGCATATTTGTTGACGGATTTTATTGAAATTTTATATCTGAAATATGTTGTAGATATTATAAATAGTTCCTAATATAAAACCTATTATTTCATGGCCTGAAGAATTTTTTCGGCCTTAAGATTGAGCTGGGATCAGATTTTGTATATTGAAATACGGCCCAACGGTATGATTGTATTTTGGAGTAGTAAATACAACTAAGCGCAATCAAATCAATTTTTTCCTCCTCCAATACCAAATGGAACACACACATTTGTCGATGAATTTTTAATTGTATGACTGTGGAGTTTAATATCTTAAATAAAATATTTGAATTGAATGGAAATTTTTATTTTTCTGTTTTTAAAGATCTAATCAAAATAGCAGAGGAATGCGATTAGCAGAAAGGGTTATTCACGCGAAGAGATTTGGAACTGGAAGTTCGAATGAAGACCTAAAATTCAGAATCATTTTACTTCGTCTATTGCAACTTACCCTCCATTGTTTTATACGATGTCAATTATCGTATATTCCAGAATTTAGCGCGCCAGCTGACAATAGCTAAACTAACATAGTTTCCTTCGACAAATCGTTGCGAGTTTCTATTTTTACAGACTGTATATTTTTACTGAGATAATAACATTTATCTTGAGTTATTTTATTCGCTCCCTTCCTATTAAAAATTTGCGTTGAAAAATAAAAATAAAAATCTGGTGTATTATGGCCCGATTCTGACTGATCTTTTATGTTACACATAAAAAAAAATATTTTACGGAATTAGTTTCTCACAGAGAAAATCAATTGTTTGGAGAAATAAGTTTATTGGCACGCCAATAACCAATTATTTGCGAACACTGGTATATGAGTCCGAATATTGTTCAAATAAATGTAGGTGTAATGAAGTCAACATAAATTGCATTAAAATTGTATAAAGACTGAACTACACCCCCCCCCCCCCCCCCTATTAAAAATCATTGATGATCAGATTTACAATTCTCACAATTTTTCACTAACGGTAAAATTTTTATGATTTTGCGTGTACTGTACACTTTTCGGAAATTTCAAAAATTTTAGAAATTAATTCTTGGTCAAATTCTAATCGTTTTATTTACTTAAATTCTGAACATTTGAAGCTGAATTTTTTTCAATTTGCGATCAAAACCTTATCAAGTTACCAAATCAGTGAAATTATAATACGATAATACGATTAGTAAGCCGATAATTTTCAATTACTACCTACTTACCTACCATGCGTTTGATTTCAAGAAATCAACCGATCCATATAACTCCTGCGTTTTAGTAATGGCTAAATATCCTTTTCATGCTAAATTATTTCAGTATTTGAAGAATTTCTGGCAATAAAATTCAATGACCTCGGTCCGAATTCCGGTTCAATGATAAATGAAAATGAGAAATGAGTTGATTTTTTATTTCGCCTACTCTAAATGCAGGAACGTACCTTTTGGAGCTATAACCATAAAACATGTGAACTAGCTAATAGCGTTAGCCGCTTATTGGTGTACATTTTATCTTAATGAGCTCATGCTCAAGATAGTGTGCACCTATACCAAATTTGTATGTGAATAAATAAAAATAAATAAAAATGCAACCGACTAGCTGAAATAAAACATCAAGTCATTTCTCATTATCATTTCTCATCGAACCGGAATTCGAGCCCTCGAAGTACAATTCCATGGTTGTTTGCAATTTTATGGCAACTGTTTGATTGACAACTTTTAAATGACTACGTAGATATTCCTATCGCATTTTGCAAAATTCCGTAGATATTCCGCCAGATTGACAACTTTTAAATGACTACGTAGATATTCCTATCGCATTTATCAAAATTCCGTAGATATTCCGCCAGCGTTCGATGTGATCTCTCTAAGGCACCATTTGATTGAGAATGATACGCCGTGCTATTAGGTTTTTTTATCCCCAATATATTGTAAATATTCGTAAACAATTTGGACATAAATTTGTTCCCATATCTGTCAAAATTGATTGTGGTGCTCCAAATATACAATACATTTTTTACCAAAAGCTCTAGCGACTGTTTCACTCTCTTGATTTGGGATACAAATAACTAGCGAAAATTTCGACAGGTCATCCTGCATTGTTAATATAAATTTATTTCCATCTTCGGTTATTGGTAAGGGACCCACAATATCTAAAAATATTTTTTTCAAATGGTACTGATGAAGTAGTTGTTAATTTCATAGGATATTTGTTTTGAGTTTCAGCTTTGTTTTTTTGACAAGTAGGACACTTACGAATGAAGAGTTTTATCGTTTTTAGCATTTTAGGAAATTTATAGTATTTTTTTAACCTCTTGTAGGTTCGCATAATACATTGATGTACACCAATTGTTTGATGAATTAATGGGATGATTCGTGATAATTGATGATTCTGATTTAGATGAATTTTGCGGAACCAATTTCAGTTGTGTAGTTCTCTGGATCTTGTAATTAAGTAATTGGAAGCAAGTTACAGCCGTATGACCATTTTTCCTACAAATTTGACATTTCGGACTTAACAAATTTCTAGAAGAATTACAGAATGATTTTTAGACGAAACTACATAAAAATTCAACAGAGATTCTTCTTCAATAGCTTTACTAATGACATCTTTCAAAGTGCTAAATCGACAAGTATTAAGTAGAAATTTTAAGGGATCTTTCAATTCATCTACAAATGTTTTAAGAGCAGTTGCTCTATTTAAATTTTCAATCACTTGGGCTGAATTTTCACCTTCTCTTAGAATGCTCGCTTTATTCAAGTCACTTAATAAATTTTCGATACGACTGGCGAAACTATTTACGTCCACGTTTAAGTTTTGTTTTGCTTTTACTAGTTCACATTGTAAATATTCAACAGGTCGGTTGTCCGAAAATTACTTTGCCATAACAAAATGTATTACGAAATGTGAAAGTAAAATAATTTTTCGACGATGAGGGAAATTGAGGTAAAAATGTGGTAAACAATTTTTTAGCATCACTAGATCTAGTTTTAGACAACAATGAGCTAGTCTGACCAGTACCTACAGTTTTTTCCTCAGTCATAATTTTATGATGGTTCCTGCTGTTCCAATTCAATCCCGCTTTATCATTTCTTGATTCCTTTGATTTTTTTTTTGTTTGTCTCGTGACCCTCATTACCAGCCTTTACTGATTAAAAATTAGTTTCCATCTCGATAACCCGTTTTTTTAATATTCATTGGTATAAACTACATGGATTCCAATTTGAACTCAACTTTGATTTTTTTTTCCCAGAGCAAAAGAACGAAAAATATTACCACATTTATAAAAAATAATTGTACGACCTTTGCCACAATACGGTTTACCGTGCAATACTGTTTATTTCGCAATACCTCACAATACCGTTAATTTACCTCACAAGTCACAATACCGTTTTCCTCGTAACACTGATACCGTTTCCAACTTTGTTTTCCGCAGTCACCAATATTATGATTGCACGTGTGTGTGCATATATGTAGATGTTCTCGAAGTTTAATTACAAAATAGATTCATATGTTTTCTTATTTGTTTAACAGTTAAATTTAGATTTTATATAATATGTCATGATAAAAAACTGGTAGAGGCTAAAAAAACATTCTTGTACAGTCCTATACAATATAATTAGTTTAACAAATATTGGTACAGTCTATTCAAAATTTACCATGTAAATGAGCATTCAGGGGAAAAGTAAAGTTGAGGTAACTCAATTAACGACAAAATATAATACACTATATAACAGATTCTTTACGCATAAAACACTAGAATTGCTCTAATCAGATGAGGCGTTCTCTCGCTACAGTGTTCTCAATAATTGTAAATTGCTATTTTGTAGTTTGTAATTTTAATTAATATTTATGTGGAGATTAATTATTTTAATTTAAAATAAATTATCTGCCACAGTCTTTTATGCACAAATTAATACCAAAATTACGCCGATCAGATGAGGCTGAGTTCTCTAGCTATAATGCGGGCAAGCCATGCAAATCGCTATATTGTAGATTTAAAATAAATTAACCACCACTATTTCTTTACGCAAATTGACTTCAGAATTGCTCGGATCGGAAGAGCCATTCTCTCGCTACAGTCGTTCAAGTATTTAAATTGCGCGAAATCAGAGGTTCGCGGCACGGCTTGCTTCGCCGCGTGATGATGTCATTGCGATAATATTATGCGTAAGGCATGAAGCCTAAGGGCCAACCTAAGAAATCACACACCACGACCAAAGGCAAAATTTTGTATCAGTTTTTTGAACATGAGGTATAAGATGTTATATCACGTCAAAAAGTCATCGTGTCTTTCTGGTAAAATACGTGGCTTTTTTGATTGAATTCAAAAGCATTAGAAGAAAGCATATTATAGGCCCAGATATTATATTTAGCAGCTATGCGGCCGGTTTAGATTTTGTATTAGGATGGATGTTCAATATCCAAATCAATACTCGATACGGTGGTGATGTAAACACTCCCTCAACCCTCTTAAAACTGCAACTTCTTTTTCAATTTGATTGTACCACCGCTGACAAAATCGTGCCTAACCCTCTTGACGCAATGCTGATAATAGTTAATGTTTTGCTAATAATTTGGAATAATTCAGTTCGTTGAAAATGTTACTTTGACTTTTGATTCATCGTTCTAACTGCCATCTTTTATTTAAATTTTGCTAAATGTCGTCTTTCCATTCAATTTAACAAAATTATGAAATTGGCGGCGTTACCCACTCGGTATACTAAGCATACTAAAACTGGTTGTCTAAATTTTTAGGCTGAATGATATTTTACAGCTAACCAGAAATCTGACATTGCTGATTTCCATTTCAATATTGATTGCCGAATTATAAGGAAAAATGTTTTCATAAACTTTGGTGAGTGATTCATACCATTCGTAATCCGTGTTTGTTATGTCTGATGCTATTGTTACTGATGCATCGGGTTCCGGTAATGATTGGGTTATATCAAAGGCTTTTCTGTCGGTAAATCTATTCCCATAACCGTTGTCGAGTACCAATTTTGTTTGGTAAATGAGACTTGAGAGTTGCGTCTCATATATAGTAGATGTACAATAGTCCCTAAATTGTAGTCTTGATTGATTTTATTTAAAAACTACTTCATGTCTAGTTTGTAGGCGAAATATTCAATTTGTTCCAACAAACACCCAATCGTGACATTTTTACTTCTCATTGTCTGGAATCGAAATCGAAAGTAAAAACGTTTATGTTTTCTTGGTAATATAACCAGTGCCGGCCGAATACCATGAATTTATATTTGTTTTTGTAGCCGTACATATTTTAATCATTACGTAATACATTTTTTTTTATTGAAAATGAAATCTACATAGGTCAAACGTAGTGTTTTCATTGTTGTGTTTTGCTTGTGGTTTAAGGCGCCTCATGCATGACCGAATTCATTGCACTTCGTGCATGCACAGCAAAAATGCGTTTCAATTACCTCTTAGAAACTACTCTATGTTGATGCATGCTATCGTTCTACACACGATATAAAGATTAATACAAATAATTGTTAGGCAAGCATGATTTATAAAGGATTCACCCATTTTAATTAAATCGTATGTTATATACATAACTTTCGATCTTCTTACAAACAATACTATTAAATTTACTTCAATTTAAAATTAAAATATTTGTTAATATAGTTCATGCACATTAAAAACTTACCCACCATTGTTTTATACCAAATCAACAAAAAAAAACTAAAAAATGTTAAATCTAAAATCAATGAACCTCGTACATGTATATATTTCTGGATGAGATAACTTCAATTTATAATGAACATGCAATTATCGTAAAGATTTTTGTTGAATAATTTAATGGTTGGTTGGTTCAAAATCATATTAAAGAGTTTTATTGTTTTTTGCCTAAATACAGCTACAAAAAAAAACAAGAAACTCATATTTCTAATTATACACAATATTATATCGAGGAGGCAGAAGAATATAGATTGATGATGGATAAGAAACCCGCGCGCGCAACTAAAATAATTCCCAACGCAAAATTATCAAGCATACTTTGTATAGTATATTTAACGATTATTTAATTAGATTATACAAATAAAAAATAAATTATAATTCTTTTTAATTAATAAATATAATTAATTATATTTACTTTTCATTGATTTTAATCATAAATTAATAAAATTAATTAATAAATTCTAGCGCATATTGAGTGCGCGCACTTGTCGAAATTAATTAGTATTTTATGTATAATGTGCACACAGATGGGTATATAAAGACTGCAGACGAGACGCATTTCATGTTTTCCTTCGTACATTTGTGCTAATTGGGTAATTTATAAAATATTTTGTATACATTTTAATGTATCCATATAAAAAATTAAAGATACAGTGGTGAAATCAGTGTATTTTATTAGGCAACACGTAAGCTCGCCTGACATAAGCCTTTCTTAATCGTTAGTGCCTCCCTTTAAGCTCTCCGCCCCAGGGACGGCTCTAAAAAGGATGCAAGAGATAAAAGGCGCATTTAAAAGAGCTGCCTTAAACCATTAAAACCAATTATTAACCAATATTAACAATAACACCAATACCAATATCCACATCGATACCAATACCAACAACAACACCAACATTATGACATTAATGCTTTGATTACATCGAAATATTCATTTCACTAAATTTACTTCAACTTAATTTAACAAAAATTAATTTAATTTCGTTAAATTCAGTGAAACCGAATACCCAATTTACTTGACCATTAATTATTTAGTTAAAATCAGCCCTTAATACCCTTAACCCGTAAAGTGCGTCGTGGAAAAAGTTGCATGGAAAGAGTGGTGCATTTTAGCGGACCGCAATTTTATATTAATTAATTTTTATTCAATTAGAACGATACTGAAAATTTCGATTAGGAAGATACCAAAAATTTCAGAAAAAAATTAAACGGAGTGGGGATAATTTTATTTTTTGAAAAGTAGAGTGGTCCCACGGACCGCACAACGCTCTTTACGGGTTAAATAAATTAAATTCAATTAAATAACCTGAAATGCGAGATGCATAAAAAATTTGAATTCTAAATTATGAATATTAAATACTAAATATCTTCTTATTTTAATATTTTAAACTAAAATTCAAAAATCAGTAACTAAAAAATCAGAAACCCTATAAAATTTCATTTCCAAATCTATAGCTATTGACTCTAGAAATTACCTCCAAAATCAAAATTAAAATAAAGAATGCTTGCGGCTATTCTGCTTAAAATCCCACTGCGAAATAATTTAAATTAGATCTGGAACTCATTAAATAATAACAGTTTTAATTTGTCAATACTAAATTAAATTAAATAATTTGAGTATCCATATTAGCTTATTCTTATTAGTACCATATATGACAAACAATTAGCACAAATTTATGATTTGACTAATAAACTTTATTTTACTTTTAAACGCACAATCTGCTAAACAACATTCCCACTAGAAAAAGATATATAAATTTAAATTCAGAATCATTTTGATTTACAAATCTGAAACTTTATTTACCTTGCCCCAACCAACAATGTTATAAACAAACTATTTGAATCCAAAAACTCTTCACCTTGGACGATTAAAAAAATAAATTCTAAATTTTAAATCTCAAATTTCCAATTCCAAATTTCAAATTCCAATTTGCAAATTTTAAATTTCAAATTCCAAATTCCAAATTCAAAATTTCAAATCTTAAATCTTAAATTTCCAATTCCAAATTTTTAATTGAAATTTTTAAATTTTAGTTTTAAATTTCAAATTCCAAACTACAAATTCCAAGCTCCAAATTCTCAATTTCAAATTTCAAATTTAAATTTCAAACTGTAAATTTCAAATTCGGATTCTCTTTTCCAAATTTCAAATTCTAAATTTCAAATTAAAAATTCCAAATTTCAAATTTCAAACCTCAAATTTCCAATTTTATAAATTCCAAACTTGAAACTTTTAATTCCAAATTTCATACCCTAAATTTTAAATATCAAATTCCAAACTTCAAATTCCAAACTCCAAATTCTCAATTTCAAATTCCAATTTTCAAATTTAAATTTCAAACTGTAAATTTCCAATTTCAAATTCTAAATTCTAAATTTAAAACTACAAATTCCAAACTACAAATTCTCAATTTCAAATTCCAAATTTCAAATTTAAATTTCAAATTCCAAATTTCAAATCTTAAATTCGAAATTTTAAATTGAAAATTCCAACCTTCAAATTCCAAATTTGAAATTCCAAATTGCAAATTCCAAATTCAAATTTCAAATTTTTTATTTCAAATTCCAAATTTTAAATTCCAAATTCCAAATTTCAAATTCCAAATTCAAAATTCCATATTTCAAATCTTAAATTTTAAATTTCAAATTTCAAATTTTAAATTGAAAAATGTAAATTTTAATTTTAAATTTCAAATTCCAAACTTCAAATTACAAATTCCAAACTTCAAATTCCGAATCTGAAATTCCAAATTCCAAATTGAAAATTCCAAATTCCAAATTTCAAATTCTAAATTCTAAATTCAAAATTTCAAATCTTTAATCTTAAATTCCAAATTCCAAATTTTAAATTTCAAATTCCAAATTTCAAATTCCAAATTCAAAATTCAAAATTTCAAATCTTAAATCTTAAATTTCAAATTCCAAGTTTTAAATTGAAAATTGTAAATTTTAATTTTAAATTTCAAAATCCAAACTTCAAATTCCAAACTTCAAATTCCGAATCTGAAATTCCAAATTCCAAATTGCAAATTCCAAATTTCAAATTCTAAATTCTAAATTTAAAACTTCAAATTCCAAACTCCAAATTCTCAATTTCAAATTCCAAATTCCAAATTTCAAATTTAAATTTCGAATTGTAAATTTCAAATGTCTAATTCTAAATTTCGGATTTCAAATCTCAAATTTCAAATTCCAAATTTCAAATCTCAAATCTTAAATTCTAAATTTTAAATTGAAAATTCCAACCTTCAAATCCAAATTCCTAATCTGAAATTCCAAATTTCCAATTCCAAATTGCAAATTCCAAATCATTCTAAATTTCGAATTTCAAATCTCAAATTTCAAATTACAAATTACAAATCTTAAATCTTAAATTCGAAATTTTGAATTTAAAATTCCAACCTTCAAATTCATTCCAAATTCTAAACTTCAAATTCCAAATCTGAAATTCCAAATTCCCAATTCCAAATTGTAAATTCCAAATTTCAAATTCCAAATTCTAACTACTAATTTTCAAATTTCAAATTTCAAATTCCAAATTCCAAATTCCAAATTTCAAATCTTAAATCTTAAATTTTAAATTCCAAATTTTGAAAATTGTAAATTTTAATTTTAAATTGAAAATTGTAAATTTTAATTTTAAATTTCAAATTCCTAACTTCAAATTCCAAATTCCAAACTTCAAATTCCCAATCTGAAGTTCAAAATTCCAAATTGCAAATTTCAAATTCTAAATTCTAAATTTAAAACTTCAAATTCCAAACTTCAAATTCTTAATTTCAAATTCCAAATTTCAAATTTAAATTTCAAACTGTATATTTAAAATTTCTAATTCTAAATATCGAATTTCAAACCTCAAATTTCAAATTCCAAATTTCAAATTCCAAATTCCAAATCTCAAATTCCAATTCCAAACTTCAAACTTTAAATTCCAAATTTGTAATCCCAAACTCCAAATTAAAAATTCATAATTTCAAATCTCAAATCTTAAATTTCAAATTCCAAATTTTAAATTGAAAATTTTAAATTTTGATTTTAAATTTCAAATTCCAAATTCTAAACTTCAAATTCCAAATTTGAATTTCCAAATTCCAAATTTTAAATTTAAAATTCCAAATTTCAAATTAAAAATTCCAAAATCCAAATTTCAAATCTCAAATTCCAATTCCAAACTTCAAACTTTAAATCCCAAATTTGTAATTCCAAATTTCATATCCTAAATTTTAAATTTCAAATTACAAACTTCAAATTTCAAACCCCAAACTCCAAATTTCAAATTCTAAATTCCAAATTTCAAATTCCAAATTTCAAATTTTATATTCTGTCAACGCATTTCATCAAAATTATTTCCAATCCATATCCAAACACTTTTAAATTCCAAAACGAATTTAATTCTAAATCAAAAATCCAATTATATCTTAACTCTAGAAAACAAATTCTAAGTCTTTAATTTATAACTTCTAATCATCAAATTCTAAAATTACCGAAACAATTGTGACCGTTCAAAATGATGTTTGTTGCAAACGCTAAGTATCTTCTGTATAAGTTGAAATTTAGTTTCCCAATTCTAGTCTCCAGTTTCCTAAATTAAATATTCTGAGCTAATTTATTATATGTAGCATGTATTGCAATTTGTAATTTCTTTGAGATTCCAAGTTGTAAAACCTCGATCGACTGAAAATTCCAATCTTCCAAATAAAATTTCAAGAGATGAATTTTATTGGCCAAATACTTATAAGGATTCGTAAGGGCAACTATTATTACGGTATTTCTAATAACAATTTGGTTAATCAAAAACCATTTTTCTCGACGTTACCCAACCTGTATGTCAAGAGGGTGGTCGGTTACCTGACATAAGAATTGAGTCAAAACCACCTGGTTATATAAATATTTACCAATTTTTCATATATGCTGGTTTGAAGATTAAGTTTGGCATTGAGTTTGGGATTGAGTTGAAGGTTAAGTTAGGGACCAATTTGCGGGTTGAGTTGAAGTTGAGTTGGACCTTCCTTTTTTCGATCAGGTATCCAAGGACTCTATATCACTCATATGAATTTTAACTCGTTCATTTATAAAAATGCGTTACTTTTTTCTGATCTTAACACACCAGGTTCCTTCCATTAAAATATTTACCATTTAATCTGGTAAATACTTATCTTAAATTAAAAGCAAGTTAAGCGTTAAAATTCAGCGCTTATGGTTGTGATTTCCCCTAGAAGCTGTAGTTCCACAGAAATTAATCGTTTCAGGTATTTTACTCCATTATACGGTCATGAGTTAGTAATGCGGGAACATAAGATTCAAAATTTTGTAGATGATACTTCACCTTCCAGTATTAAATGGAAAGTTGCTCTATTTTTTCTCCTTTTCCTACGTGTTAAACTGAAATTCTTACATATTCCTCATTTAGACTTCATTGGTCGGCATATCAGCGATCGAATTAATTTAATCTTCGTGTTCATAGGTCGGTCAAAATAAAATGATTGGCAAAGGTAGCCACATTGTGTACGATTAGCTATATTCCAAGATGTTTGATTAACATTCAATTTCTAATCCAGGTGAGGTAATCTAATTAGGTAAATAAAATGGGGGCACGTTTAAAACTCTATTATTTTGTATAAGGTTCACCTAATATTCAGCAAATTGTAAACCAATCTAAAATGTCAACCAATGCCAACAATTTTTAAAATTTCAAATCACACATGATTACAAATTTCGTCAAAAAACAAACAGAATATTGTAATCCCCAAAAATACACACCAATTTTAACATAAATAATTTAAATTTCATGTCCAATTAATTAACATCAAACAAAATTAATTTATGCGGTATTGACTGATTCGATTACAAAAGAAGATTTGTATAAACAGTTTTGTGAATAAATGAAGACACCATGTGACAAATAATACTCTAAAATTAGATCCCAATTAGCACGCGATATTTTGAAATGTGCTAAATCTTTATGTGTATATATGTGGCGCTATGACCTAACACACCGTATATAAGCGTGCTTAATCTGATCATAATGTGAGTAATTTTCTAGATGCTTTCATTAAAATTAAATGTGTTCGCGACAAATGTTTTCATGGTCAAATTTTCTTGATATACATAGGAACATTATGTCTGAGTTCTTTGTTTTAAATATAATACACTTTGCCCCTACTCATAACTTAAGATGACATTCCAAAAATATATAAGTCTGAACCCTTTTTTTATATACACAATGATGACTGACACATTTGGGATGCAACAATCAAGTTATGAGCTGTGATCAAATTTATTCATAATATGTATGTACACGCAGTAATGATCTAATACTCTAAAAATTTGAACAGATTTTCTTTAATTAATAAAATCGAATTATCTAGAAAATTGAAATATGTATCATGATGATGATGATGAGTACACCTCATGAAATATAAATAAAAAAAAAAAAAATCGTTACATATCTCCGATCCATATCTCGATCGAAATTAAACAAACACATTGTTTGTATATGCTCGTGTATGTACGAGTATGCTCATTACGTTTGTCTTACAACTCATCATCTTGATTCTCTTGTTTCTAAATTTGTGTAACGTTTTATTCTTCTTCTTATTATTAAAACGCGAGTATAATCTAAAAATAACCACATGGGTATCGGAGCCATACGCCGAGTAGTTTGAACTGCATACTCAGTGTATTTGTATATGTTTGGATATATATATATATATATATATATATATATATATATATATATATATATATAAACTAACAGCTGTTTTAAATTAAATTTATTTATCTTCTTTGCGGGATGAGATTTCTTGTATAGTGCGTATAGTAGCGGCAGACTAATAAAGAAATCTTAAGATTTATTTTTACATTACATTTGTTACAGGAAATCTTTCTGTTTTGTAGTTTTATTTTTATTTGGTTATGGAATGATAAAAATACCGATTTTTTTTTTTTTGGTAAATTAATTGAGTGTTACATGGTGTTTTATGGTGTGGTAAGATAAAGTTCATTGCCACCCGTATAGTAGTGAAGTTTTGCAGTCAGCCGAGTTTTTAAATAAATATCTTACAAAATTATTCTATGTAAATAGCAATTATTTGAGTTTACTCAGAGCAAGGTTTTGGTCGTAAAATGAGACTTGAGATTCGTGAAAAAAATCGCATCTCGCGTGGTTGATTTCAAAGATCAAATAACCAAAACATGTGAATTGTACACTCGACAATTGATGATTCGATTAGCATGCTTTTAAGGCCGCTACAGCGGTGATAATTTTATTTCCGATAGTTGCACTTTATATACAATTTGTATGTTCATTGTGATGATTTATCTTGGTTTATTTTAATTCCGATATGCACCGCATTCTCTATTTTTTTTTGTCATACCTGCCGAAAATAAAACAAATGCTACTTAGTAGTAGTATTTGGGGATCATTCGAAATGTTCATTTCTGCAGTTTCTGATGCATTTATAAAAAAAAAGTTTTGTTAAAATTTTTTCTAGAAAATTAAGAAAGTTTCAGGCAAAATGGCTTAAGTACGATGAATTTGCGATTTAGAAAAGCGGAACAATACAAAATCGTGACAATACTGTTGTGAATTGGCCAGTTCCAAGCATTAAAGTGTACTACAGCAATAAAAACATTAAACCCATTTAGACTTCTTCGGCCATTTCACAATCTCGTGACTTATTTGGTATCGTTATGTGAGGCAAGAGGCTGTGAGATGGCCAAAGAAGTTCATCTATAAGTGTGTTTAATGATTTTATTGCTGTTTCCTTGAACATTTCAAACACAACGAAATTTCCAGGTGATAAATTTGATACGAAGGATTGAGAATGTTCACTGCCGGTGTTTTTCTCGAATAGTAAGTGGACTGTATTTGTTGTTTGCGTATCTTACTACAACTTACTTGTTGATATAGTCCGCTTAATTTGATATCCCGTCAAATATAATAAAAAAATATAATTTATTGTAAAAGCGATAACACTTGACAAATATTCGAATGACGGAATAGAACAATGACACCTCACGAATAAATTTGCAATGGCAGTAAAATCGATTGGTGATAAATGAGTTACTGCGGTATAGTGACGTGACTTTTTGATTAAAATTTTGAAATAGGCTGTCTGATAATTTCGGCCAGTTATTGGATGATTTTTGATGGAAATTTGGACATTCCCAGCACACTTTGTGGACCTTGGATTCATTTGCCCTAAAATGTATATCACGTGTAAGGTTGTGTTGAAAGTTCGGGGGCTGGATATCCTATATCTCCATAAAATGCTGGATAGCTGTGTGGAGATCCTTATGGCAGTATCATTCTAGAGATGTCGTAATCAGCACATGTGTTTTGTGCGAAGTTATCGTCATTCAATTGATGTTTTTCTGCAAAATGACCTTTCCTAAAAATATATATTTGAAAATCGAATTTAGAACAGTGAGTTGTAAAAACTGAAACTTTTCGTAATTTGTGAACTTCAGTGTGATCGAAGAAACATCAGAAGTTAATTTTTTATTATAAAATCTCTCAAAGATATAGAGAGATCATAAACATCTAGATACTCTATGTGGACTGTTTTGTTTTACCGGCGCTCAAAGAACCTAAGACCTTGATATTCAAACAGGCATGGTTACGCGGTAGATTTCGGGATCGTCTGGTTAACTTCGAAGTGTTCGGAGAAAGATCAGAAGCTAAATTTTCCATTGTCAGAACTCTCAAAGATAAAGAAAGATTATTGTATGATAAAATATTTAAATTCTCAAATCCTTTTGCTCTTCCAGCGCTTATAGAACCTAAGACCTTAATGTTGGTACAGCCACGAACACGTTTTTCGGTTATCAAACAGTCTTTTGCAGCACCCTGTTAAAGTTAGCCGAAAGTTTCCAGCCGAAAGTAAAAAGTCGATAATGCAGGTTACCTTTCTAACATTCCAGCCGAAAATAAAAAAAAATTGTAGTTGTCAGCCGGAAGTAAATAGGATACATGGCTTGTATTAAACAATTTTGTAAATAGTCTTACGTGGAAAACTTTGTTTAACCTAATCGCGGAAAACATTGGAAAATCAGAAGAATTCACAAAATTGGAATAAAATCAACCTCTAGAGTGTATATCTTAAGTTAAATCATTTTTATTGGCTATGTCAATAGCCATCGCAGGAAAAAAATTCAGTTCAAGTTTCCCGTGGAAAATCTCGGAAAATTTGAAAAACGTTCCAGCCAAATTAAAAAATAAATGTTAGCCTCTAGAGTGTTACGTCTGGAGATGTGTTTTATTGATGTGACTTGGCAATAGCTATCGCAGGAAAAAAATTCAGTTCAAGTTTCCCATGGAAAATCTCGGAAAATTCGATTTTCCAAAAATCATTAGAAAATTTGTATAAAATCATCCTCTAGAGTGTTATGTCTGGAAATGGATTATATTGATGTGACTTGTATTGATAGCTATCGCAGGAAAAATATTCAGTTCAAGTTTCCCGTGGGAAATCTCGGAAAATTCAATGTTTGAAATGTTTTGAATGAGAAATGTTATACATTTCCAGACATAACACTCTAGAGGCTGACATTTATTTTTCACTTTCGGCTGGAACGTTTTTCAAATTTTCCGAGATTTTCCACGGGAAGCTTGTACTGAATTTTTTTCCTGCGAGAGCTATTGACAAGTCACATCAATAAAATACATCTCAAGAGATAACACTCTAGAGGCGGGTTTAATCCCAATTAAAATATTTTTTTGGGTTTCTCGAGTTTTCCACAATTTTCCACGAGGAACTGCAGGAAGGTATTCAATGATAATCATGCATCCTAATATTCCTTAGTAGTTTTTAGGCTAAACACTACCGATCGATATCGACTTCAGTTTTTATTTTCGGCTGGGATAACACAATCTGCATTACCGATTTGTTTTACTTCCGGCGGGGTTACCGCAATCTGAATTACCGGTTTTTTAATTCAATCTGCATTATCGACGTTCCACTTTCGACTGCCCACTTTCGGCTCACTTTAATAGTATTTTTGCAGCTGAGTCCAACAACGCGCGGAACTTCTGGTGATATTCTGTAGAGTTCTGAACCATAATTAAGGTCGGTGGCAGCAAGATCAGAGAAGGGTTTGAAACTCTGGAAGCCACAGACTCATTTGGACACGAATGAAATGAATAGAATGCATGAATAGAATGCATTGCTTGATGTAAGATCAGGTTGTATTTTGCTGATCTGCTGAAATAATTTAAAAGAAACTGAAACTGAGGTTGAAAGTTTATCAGTGTGGCCGATTAAAGAAGCTGGTTAGATGTTTGATTGTGAATCAGCTGCTTCATAATTTCTGTTTGTTGTTTCTCAGCTACTGGTGCTTGATATTTGTATGCTACTGTTGCACAAACCATGCTGCTATTGGCTGGGTTTGTGATATCTGGTAACTCTGCGCCATCAGGCACATCTCCGATTTTACGAAGCTCAGTAACATTGTGTTGATTTATTATGTTTTGCTTCATAGAATTTTAGTTGCAGGAATTCTTCACTGCTTTCTTTTTATCGAACCTTGCTTGCAACTCCTCCCAAGCTTCTTTGTAATTAAAATAAGTAATCGTAATGTGACGGATTAAGTCGGCAACTTCACCTGTAAGAAAACCTTTCAACAATTCAAACTTATGGTAGTTAGATAGCGCGCCATTTTTACGAACCAATGATCTGTAGCGGTTTTTGAAGGACGGCCATTGGCCGCATTAACACATTTTCGGGCCCTAGGCATAAACATTAAATTCGGGCATCTACATGTGTTTCAATTATTAATATGATACGATCACGACCAAAAATCAATATCACAATAATTTTCATTTTCGGCTCTTTCTAGTAATATATTCTGGAATAGAGCCAGGACATACTCTGGAAAAAAGCGAAAAATTCATTAAAAATATTTTGGAAAAGGAGGAATTTACTGATCCTTCTGGTATTATATTCTGAAAAAGAGCCGAGATATATTCTGGAAAAAAAGTGGGAGAAGTTCTTAAAAACTATTTTGGAAAAGGGGGGAATTTACTCTAGGAATAACTGTTGGCTATGCACACAAATTGAATCACTCTCCAGACATGACACTTGAAGGGCTGAATTTATACAAATTTTTAAATTTTATATTATGCTCCTCTCATGAAACTTAACTTGTAATTACCATCGCCAACAGTGACAACCAAATGAGCCTGTATGCAGCCATAAATTCACTATATGGAAATTTCGGTTTAAAGTTGTTTTGCCAATTTTCCATTTTATATGATATGTTTCGGCTGAAATATGTCGGCTGGTAACTTTCGGTTTAAATAGCTAAGACAATATCTGCATTACCGACTCTATAACTTTCGATAACTTTCGCCTATCTTTTACAAGGTAAAAAACCGGGGTTAAATATTAACTGAAGAAAATTTTGCTGTTGCAACACTATTTACTGTCACAAGTTGTGACTTTCTGATCATCTGAACGGTTTCAACTACATTTATGGTGAATTCATTAAGATTTCATCGGGGTCACCACAAAAACATTACGTCATGAATTAAAAAAAAAAATATATAATAAAGCAAAGGCCTTTAAACACCTATTTAATTTTCTATGAGGGTCTTATTCTTACAAAATTAAATGATTTGGAAAACAACCGAAAAAAAAGAAATAAAATTCCCCAAATCTTGTGAAATTTTAGTTTGGTACCGAAAAACAAAAAATTCCACAAATTTCTATTAAGACATCCATCCGTACGTAGGATTACCAAGCAAATCGTATACACAAACTAATAGGATTATGTAGAATTTCCAAAATGATTTAAATTCTTTGTGTCATTAAGTTGTAAATTTGCCTAATCATTCCTGCATTTTATATTATTTTTTTGTTCTGCTTTCTTATTTTGTATATATAGTATGTACACACACAAAAGAAAGAAATCCGATATAAATTTTATGGTATTTTGTTTATTTTGTAATAAAATCTTGTAACGAAACAACTTCATACCGATCTGTTCATTTTGCAATATTATATTATAATCCTATATATGTATATATATAATAAACAATAATTGAGATTTTTTTATGATATTTATATAAAAACGGCGAGATGAAATTGATGGAATGGCAGATGTGTTTCATTATATTGTGATTCGATACCACAAAATGTTTATACGCACCTAAATCTTGTTCCCAAATTCACCTACAAGTTCACCTAATTTTAGGTTCGAGTTTCCCAAATCATGGAACAACACAAAAATATACACCATATTAATCCACCTACAATCTCTGCCGCACGCATGCCAGACAGGTTATATTTATTTTTATATGCACTCATATATTGAATTTTATTACCTTGAATGGATTTTTAAAATATTCATCCATAAAAGCTTTCTTATTCTTTATATCCACGAATTGGAAATAAATAAAAGTGTAAGAATCTCATTATCTTTTGTGTTGGCTTGGAAGCGCGCTCGAATTTGTATGTACATACATATACATTGTGTAATATTGAAAAGAAATTTAAGACGCGTAAGATTTTTAATTAATATTTTATGTTTTTTAACGAGATAAATCGAATGAGATTAAATTCTAGTTTCAATATATTATAAAAACAATGTTGCGTTGGTTCCATACAATAGTAGTAATGAGCTAATAAATAGAGTAGGTGAATATACGAATTTTTAACATTCCATTCCACCAAACTTTATCTGTAAATGGAATGAACAAGTTTACTTCAATCGGAAGTGAATTCCAATAAAGTATTTTACTTTAAAGAAACGATGTAAATTTTAAAAGTAAAAAATCACGTGGACGGCAGCGCATCATTTCGTGAAGCACTGGAACCATTTTTATATCGAATTGGTAACGCACCTTAATATTTTTTTTTTTGAAATGTCATTTTTGTGTGTTCGTTGCAGTTTTATTAAATTTTATTTTAATTAAATAAAATATTCTAAATAATTAATGAATATTTCAATATTTTTACCTTCAACAAATTCATTTAGATCAATATAAAAATTATTATTCTTGTTTACGTTTCGCAAATTTTTGAGGTCAATTTATGTTTTATTACCATATTAGAAGTAGGAAGCATAACACATGGGTTTATAAAACAAAAAAAATAATCGATTTATTTGAATAATAATATTATCACGTGATTGGCATTTGGCAATAAATTTTATAACAATCTAAGATTTTGTGCAATAAATAAATGTGTTCATAGTGTGTAAGTGCCGATTTTCAAAAGAAAGCGTATTATAGAAATGAATTTTTGCATGGATTGCATGAAATTCGGCAAAAAGTCATTCGATGTAATCTAGACGTTACAACGCGCAAATTTATTATCTTGACGGCGGCGTGGCGGCGGCTTGGGTATAATTTACAATTGCGGGAGATTAATTACAAAACACAAATCATTTAACTGCATCTAATATATGCGAGGGCATACCTGTACATATTCTAAATTACATTTGCGTGCATAAATTAAAAGGTATTTAGCGATAGATTGGTAGGTAAGTAACTTAGTTGTTGAAAAAATAAAAAATAAAAATAAAAAATCTAATTTTATTTTAATTGGCAGTTAGATGCAACAGCAACAACAATAACTATACGATACGATTAATTGATGGTTATTTAGCTGTGTACAGCGTTATAAAAGTGTTTATTGAATTGCGCGAATTGAAATGGATACAATAAATTTAAAGATTTTTTTTTTTTTTTGCTTAATGCATTTTTATATACATTGCAACATCTAATTGTTTGTAATTTATTTAGAATTTACTTATTGATATATGTATTGTATATACATAATAATACAAAGAGGGTAATGGTTTTAATGTATTATTACAATATAAATCAGAGAGGCGCCATAACTTGTACCGCATACAATGTCGAAGGTTAAAATATTGCCTTCATCAACCTTGATCGAGGTGATCGACTGACTGTATTGCGGTGATCCAATTTGGCGCCTTTTTTCAATACAAGAAAATATTTGCATGCAGACATGCATATAAATTATAAACCGCACCATCCTACATCAACCGCGCAACAACTCGATATAAATTATATTTTTTACATAAATTACATGCAAGTCAGATAATTCAGTTTATAGTTTTTTTATTTTTATAATTAATTCAACTAACTGACTATCAATGACACATTTTCATTCATAAAAATATCAAAAAATAATAAAAATAAATTAATGAATGATATGACAACATTCATTCATTAAATAAAATTCATTGACAAAACTATTGAGCACCTCAAAACATAGCTTAGCTACAAAAAAAATTTCATGAAGGTGTTAAACCAATGTCGCCAAGTTATTTAAAAACGAAACTACATTACACATTGTGTCTAACGCGTCTGCTGCATACAGATTTAAAGGTGTGATGTAATTTTGTAAAACGCGCGCGATCATAATGTCGTTAATTTGATTACGCTTCCTCTTCCTTTATAATAATGTATTATTGGTACAATGAGTTTTAAGTATTATTATTACAAATTATTTTTAATAATAAAGAAATAAATTTCATGTCATTTTTATAATTTTGACACCTCGTGTAGGTAGGCAGCTTTCAACTGCATGCGGACTTATAACAACTAAAAACGAAATTTAAATTATATTTTACATTATGAAATGTGTTTTAACCCTTTGTGAAATGGGTGTGGTAAAAGCCATTTTAATATACATAAGTATTGTGCTGTTTAATCTGATTGATATTTAAAGAAAGTATAATAATAATGAAGCGTGCCTATTAGTTAAGGTAATATATTATTAAATTGTCTGATTTGATTTATGACGTCAAATTTATGTGCATAGGGTTTGGCATAATTTTACGCCATAGGGACACATCTACGATTCGATTCTAATAAATTCACCATGATAAAACATGATACAAAAATCAATGTCAACGATTTAAACACCTTTATTAATTGTTTACACCTTCATCAATCGAATCAAAATTGTATTTATATTTAACATAATTCTTCATTAAACAATAAATTAAATTAAAATTTAAAACAAACCACATATAAAATTAACTTCAGAAAATGTTTAGTTGAAACTAGCGCACGTTTCCTAATTTTGCTCATATTTGAAAATGGACTACTGTTTGCAACCAATTTTAAAAAATTGAAACAATTGAAACGTAAGTTGTCATTGTTCATTTCGATCTCATGTTGTTTTTTTGGAATTGCGTGGAAGATGTGTAAATACAAATTTTAATTAATTAAAGTAATTTTGTTTTATTAATTATTTACCTTTACGGAGTTTTAATAAATATTTTAATTAAATGGTGAGTTTTTATGTTAATCGTTGAATGTTTATTCCTATACAAATGCAATCATGTTCGTACATGTTTTTACAAAATGTTTCTGCTGTAAGTTAGTTTCAATTTATTTAAATATGTATTATTTAGGAATACTTAATATTTTACTAATTTAATTTGTTATAATTTGTGTATTTTTGTAATACGGCATATTTAGCATTCAGTAGGATTTTGTTTTTTTATTTGGTAAGGCTTGATGAAAATATTCGTACACACATTTTTGAAAGAAAATGTAGATTAAAGGCCACTATAATGGTTATGAAAAGTTTTGTGCTTTCTCTAAAATCAAATAAAAACTTCAAAATTTCAATCCGAATTTTTGAAATTCGAGAATAAATTTTATTGAATGATTTTTAATTTTAATTTACATAACTAGTATAATGAAATTTAAGTTTAGCTTAGGACAAATTAATAAACTTTTAAATCTCAAGATTGTTTGTTTTTAAATTTTTACTCCTTCCTTTAATCAGAATTCGATTACAGTTTAGAGCGAAATTTTAAATATTTAAAATGCAAATTTTAAATCCTAAAACTAAAAAACTTGGATCTTGGTTTGCTTAATTTTCTTTTTCGGGTTGGAATTTAAATCAAGAAATTTCTAAATCCAAGAATTATATGTGCCCTAATGCAAGAAACTCCTTATTCGACATAATTTTCATTGAAATTAGAAATCAACTTGGTAATGGTCTAATCTTAATGATAGCGACTAGGGTATCCAAATTAATCGAGATTCAAAGTAGCCGGGTAATCGATGATTGTTTATTTTAATACCCTTGCTATCCGGGTACCCAGATATTAAGAAAAATACGTAAAGATATTCAAAAAATTATCATCTGACCATTTTAAGTCCTCCTCTTTAAGAAAATGCCATGAGTTTTTAAATATTTTTAAGCGCCGTCGTATTGCCTGAATGAATTAATATATTGCACATATAACAAATTTTAGATTTATTTAAGATAATTTTTAGAACATCTGTAATAAGATAAACCAATCTCCACAGCTCATTGTTGGAGGTATAAATTATTGAAGCTTCAGGTTTAATAGCGGTTTAATACGAGTTGCCAATATAAGCATAATCTTCTACAATATTAATCGAATTTTTACTTGATTTAATATGTAACATTTCCAAAATCGATCTTTTCCTAAAATTGGTTTGTTTATCGAGAATTTTGACGTTATCTAAATTGATTAAATAATTAGAATTTGTCAGATGCCGTGTAAGTGCACTAATATTTGAATTTAGATCTTTGTTGGTGACATATCGGTGTTGATAGATTCTTTTTTCCAAAAATTGTTTTGTCTGTCCAGTATACGTGGCGTACCTTGTCTTTAATTTTGGAAAAAATATTTCCATTTAGGCTTGTAGCTGCACATCCCACAATTTTGAAATTATAATTCTGGAACAAACGTTTTATTTTCTCATACAGGTTTTTTATATAAGGAATAGCCAAAAAGTTTGTGATTTCATTTTGTGGTCTAGATATAGTATTTCTCTGAAAATGTCTTGTTTTCCAAATTACCTTTTTTATTAATTTTTCGGGATATTGGTTGAGCACTAATGTATCTTTTAGAATTTTTAAATTTTGTTTGTGAAATTTTTTATCGGAAAGCTTTATAATTTTTTGGGTTAAAATTTGTATAGTGTTAATTTTGTAAGTGGTGGCTCATTCATATTTTGAATGGGGTCGATTTTGTCAACCTTTGTTCTGTCACTTACTTTATATTTGACTTTGTGAATGCGTTTATAAATGTACTCGTGTTATCTATGATATCTGGTGCTAATATATATGCTCGTATTATCTATGCCCTTCAGGCGATTTAGGCTAAGTGTGTTCCACATTCCAAATCTAAAATCGTCCTCCTTATATTGTGTTCGAGATCGTTGTTGTTAACCCAAAAATATCCAAATTTCATGAATTGAAATAAAAGTCTGAAAGCAGTAGCTGTTAACCTGATATTGAATGAAGTTTAAACTGCATATAAAAATTTATTTGGAATTTGAAAATTCTATATTTGCTATAGGCCAGGCAAAATTGCAGTGTTACGTTGCCTATTTTAAAGGTTCTTAGACTATAAGAGTAGTATTATAGGTCAGTTCATAAAACTGCGTATCTAAGATATTCTACGACCTAAAGGAAATTTAAATTTTGAACTGTTGTTCGTTTCCACTTATTTTGAATTATGACATAATTCTTGGTGATTTAAATTGTATAACGATCCAATGTCCAAGAATAGGCGGACTAGCTATGACTTCACTGAAAATTGTCTCCCTAGTCTACCTTGAATTATATATTTTATACATATTATGACTTAATTAAAGCGACCAGTTTGGCCTTAATTATTTAATTGTATAGCAATTTCCTAAGCTTCTCACATATACACAGCACATTGCTTCCGGTGATTATGATGTCAAGAAAATCAACGTAATTTTATTACACTCACATGGGAGAGTCAAGAGTGGAATTCCTATGGAAGTAGTTATGTAGGTCTTGTATTCTTTAGTGCAACAGTAAATTATAATATTTATGGTAGTTTGGCAAAAAATAATTTAGCTTCATCTAAGACCGTATCGCAACCACTTAATCCTGATATAATTTACACGACTCTGTGATTGAAGAACAAAAATTAATTAATTAACAAACGGAAAGAATCAAATTGATCATATAAAAAAAAAATTTGTCAAGGTTTTTATTTTTTTTTTTCAATTAAACTGCAAATGGATTGTAAACAAAATCAAGCACGTGAATTGCAATTTGTAACCGTACAGAGCTACATCAAGTCTTTATGGTACACACATTAAAAACTTCAACAGATATTATTAATTAAGTGAAACAGAACAAGTAAAGTTACATGTAAATTTTATACCTTACAATGTGCGGCATCTTTTGATGAATTTACGTATGTAAAAAAAATTGTTGTTAAAAATGTGCATGCAATATATATGTACAAGTAAAAGTCTAACCAATTAGTTATATCTAAATATTAATCTATTCAAAATAATATATAATAAATATTGTAATTTTTTATCATACAAGTAATAAATAAGAAGTTAAAAAAAAACTTGTAGTAAATGGAATAAGTAATGTAATAAGAAATATAAATTAGAAGCCGCGCGGTATGATAAAAAAAAAATTAACCGCGCGACGTAATTATAGCCTTAATTTTCGTCACCTTTTATTATCGATTTAAGCAGAAAAATTATCAAGCAAAAAAACAAATCGATTAATTAATTAATTAAAATTGGTTAATAATTAGATATTTGTTGTAACATGGCTAATTGGCTACTGTACAATATTCTCGAATGAATATATAGATCGTCATCTTGGGAAACCTATTTATTGCATAAAATTACCACACACAATTTATAGATAAAATTTTAATTAGGCGATAAATTACTCTCATCGTACCACATTAACGCGAGATATCAATGAGATGATTTATAAATATGTATATTAATGGGCGCCATAACTTTTACTATTTCATATTTTCTTTATAAACATACATAAGCGAGACCAAATCAGATCACCCACGCACAAAAAAAAGCTCTCATCCGCATAAACTGCAAGCCAAGAGACATAATACACGAGTGAAAGTTGATTTATTATCGTGCGCTCACTTAAGAAAAAAAAGAAAAACTTTAAAAATTAGATTAGTCTTTTGAGTACAGTGACAGCTTCAAGTATGATAATTAAATTTTTGTTGTTGTTTTTGTTAAGTTGTATTGTTTGTACACTTATTGTGTCCTTGTTTTTTTAATTAATTAATTCACCTCGCGTATAGCATTTCGACACCATCCCACATCATCGATTTATTTGAGATGTATTGACTTGACACTTGAAAAATTTCTACATCTAATTCGACAAATTTGATAAAAGTTTGGAAATTAATCGAATTAATGGACAATGTCTCAATTGTCAATTTCGGTGCAACCGAAAAATATACCGGAGAACTAATTTAAAACTACCATCTATTTTTGAGGCTTGGAAGATTATTTTAATTTAGCGGTTATTTAATTACTTACAGAAATAATTTTAAATATCAAAAATTCAACTTTTATGGATTTCCAGCATGACAGTTAGAATTTAGATTAGGATTTTTAGTTAGAAAATTTTAAAAATTGAGATTCAATGGAATTTAAAGAGAAAAATTTAAATCTATTAAAAGTGAGCTTTTAAGATTTCAGTCTAATTAATTCAGACAAAATGAATTATCAAATTTCCAACATTTATGAAATTTTAAGATTTCAACAAGAAAATATTAATTCTTTGAATTCGGTTTATTTTGTTTGAAATTTTGCAAGCTCTTCAACAAACTTTAACTCAACTCAATTTTAACTTAATGATTAGTTATTAATGTTAAACAGTTTGTTTCAAATTAATCACATTTAAAATCTAATTACATTTCACTCAATATTTATCAAATTCAATTCAAACTGAAACCATTATCAATTGTCGAATTCTTATTTAACTCTATTGAAACACGGCCATTTTGAGTATGATGATTGTTTGATGCTCTATTTCCAATCCATCACAAAATTGCATTTCTCCCTCAATTCGGATATAAACTATTTTTTCAAATTAAATTCAACCAAAATATTCCGATATTTCGCATAATCCTAAATCAGATTGAGTCCCCAGAATATCTTTATATTTTAATTCTGCCTTAATTTACATCAAATTTGAATAACAATTCTTATCAAACTTGACCGTTTCAAAATTTCGAATAATCCACCAAAAAAGCTGCACTTAGCTATTGGATTGGCCACATTTTTTGTATGTCCGTTTTCTGCATAAACATAAAGATCCGACGGTTTACCGGCTCTTGAGCATGCGACGTACATATAATTGCCCATGAGTTACGCATCGGTTTCTTAATTCAAAAGTATAACACTTGCAAAGATTGCCCTTGCGCTTTATTGATAGTCATAGCGAACGCAATGCGTATTGAAAATTGAAGTCGTTTGAACTCGAATGCCATATTGGTCGGAATTATTGGTATTCGTGGAAGTAGTACGTCTTCAACTTTATGAGGTCCATCAATTTTTTAACTACTAATCGTGTGCCATTGCATAATTTTGGCTGATTGATATTTCGGAGTAATATAATTAGCACTCCAATCTTCAAATTCAGAATGTGTGACGGTAATCCGGGAACATCGAGAGAATTAAAAATTCTGCTGGAAAATTCGCTACTTCACTTTGGTCAAAAGGTCGGAGTCAAAAGATTTGTATGTCACCTGTTACAATGTCTTTGTATTTCTGTCACAATTGTACTGGTTGTGACGGGGAACATGTAGATAAAATAATTTTGCGAACAGCGAACTTATTTGAAATGGATTAGAAGTGGCGAATCTTCAATTTACTTGTCCCAATGATCGTCGTTTTCCAGTAAATGAGGTGCGTCTCACACGTACTTCGATACGTGTTATGTACTATTCCATCCACTGTTGCAGTGCAACACAGAACAGAAGCAACCGTAAATAAAAGCATTCAGCGTGTGATGTACGGTGTATATTCTTCCTAAAGCATTTCATGAAAATATTCCAGGTTGTCCAACTAATGATTTGCCTCTCTTTCTTCTTTTAAAATTCAAACACCCCATCTAACGTAATTTTATAGAAAAAGTTGAATGTTGAAGATTGTTTTACGTCCAACAAATAGCGCTGTTTTTCAAAAAAACATGTTTTCACCTGTCACTGGTGTGTCGGCTATATATAAAAATACGCGCGTATTCGAATGCAACGTTGTGCCAAAATTTCAAGTCAATTGACCAATTACTTTTCGAGTTTTGCGAGCACAAACATGAATTCCACTAGTTAAAATTTGTTTTGAGTGCAAATTGGAGTACTTTTACAACACAGTGGATATTTTGTTATTTTCGCATAAAATTCACTCCGATAAAGAAGAGTGAGAGAAAATAGTAGTTAACTAGAGATTAGCTATTTTTTTTTTTTGTGAAACCGGACATGAGCGTTGTATTTCGGCTTTGCGTGACATAATTGACTTTTTTTTCTGTTGACGTGTAGTTAAGTCTAATCAAATTAAGAATCAAAAATTTGAGAGCTTTTAATCAAAAAAATTCTGTCTAATTCTAAGATATCATATTCAGAAAATTGTGCTTTAAATTAATTTGAAATAATTAATTCGTGTAATTTCTAATACGCGAGTTTTAAGACCATTTCAATTTAATTCGCATTTAAAAGTGAAACCCCTTATTAATAAGTAAAAAGACTGGTGATTTTAAGCGACCCTTTCAAATCAATGAGATGTAAAGTAAAATTTGGAAAAAATTCGAAATCATTGCATAAGCCATACATTTTAAATTTTGAACCAACCCAGATTCCCTTATTCATTTTGTCTCTGCCTATATGTTTACAAATTATTAAATTATTAATTAATTGGAAGTTAGGAAGAACTTTTATTAAAGAATTACGTCAAAAGAAATTTTCTCTTACAACAAAGAAAAATCAATTTAGAAAATGTTAGATCAACATGAGCGAGATGAAAGACGTGGTTTAGACGTAAAATCAGTGAAAGGACTGTAATCGTGTAATGTATGCGTATTTCTCATCAATTAAAATGCAGCATTATATACGATTCATAATCGACGTTCTCTCTGAAGAATGAACTGTCAAAGAAAGCAAATAAAACTTACACTGCTTTCTTGCAGTGCTCTCACCTCGGCCAATCATAAATTCTTAAGCATGTGGAACCTACCAAAGTAATTTTTTTTATACACAAGTTAAATTGAACTTCCACATTTTTGGAAGCTGCGCACGATGATCTAATATATAGTAAACCAGTTAGCTTAATAGTCTGACGTCTTACAATAAAATGATTGATTGATTTGGAAATCATTAATTGCTGGGACCGATCCACCCCTCACCAAATTATATCCGCATTTCACATAACTGACGTTTTTTTTAAGTATCTGATTAATCAGACGATTTAAATATACATTTCACATTTAATTATCGAGCAAAAAAAAAAAAATTTAAAATCCGAATCGAAAACTGAAAACTTGAAAAATAATTTCATTTTGACATGGATATAAATTCGACAGTTTTTTTTTTATATATGCGCGGCCACATACATTTAATGGATATACCATAACTAATTTCTTAATTATATATTTGCTGTATACAATGAATATATGTATGTAAGACTCGAAGCTTTGAATAAATAAAACGATTCTTTTGAATATTTTGATCACGTATGTACACATATAAAAAAAAAAGTCGTTGTTGTTTTTTATTAATACTTAACATCATAATAAAGTCATTAAATCATTAGTGTGCCGGCTTGATGACGATGACTTCTTATCTTTATGTGCTGCCGTGTAAAATTGACCGTTTTTATAGGTCTCAGATGCGGATACACACAAAAAATAAAGAAGCCATTATAAACAGATTATAGGTTATGTTTGTATATGCATTAATTGTTATAATTAAATTAATGGCATTTTTTTTTTGGTTTGGTTCTTTTTATAACAAAGTTGTTGACACAAATATACATAAATATTGCATGCAACTTATCGTCCGGAATAATCTCTTTCTTTCACACAAGTGATTATTTCTTAGGAATGTTCGCACATATTGAATATTAATTTCAATCGCGCAATGTTATAATTATCGCCCATATTGAATATAGTAAAATAAAAAAATGTTTCTAATTTATTTAATAATCAAATTAAGCGATGATTATAGAGAAGGCGCGCACACGCTATATACCAAACACTTTGCGGGCTACAATTAATTTCCAAATTTTTATTTTTTTTTGTTTTGTTTTTTTGCGCTCGGAATTTCATTCAGTTGTTAAGAAAATTAAGAAATGATTGTGGTGATGAAAGAACAGCTGGATATGTGCGCGTCCGCGCGGATTAGGTAATTTAATTAAAATTAATTGTATTAATAAACGTATTAATTTACGAATTGTAAAATATTTGGATTGCTACTTTACTACAACGTATACATTATAAAAGAATGCTTTTGTACGACTTATATGGTTGGTGTATTGCGGTCGGTCGGTCGGTCATAAATACAATATATTTAAATACAAGCTTCGTGGCAAATAATTTAATTATACTTTTTCTTTTCAATTTCAGATTAATAATAGCCGCACTACACAAGTGATTCGATGAATTGAAGCTGATTAAAATATTAGATATAAATTGGTGGTAAGTTTGAATATCCAATGATGTGGGGTCTGTCACTTTTATCTAAATTTCACCAATTTGTCGACCACACAAATCACAATCGCGTACATTTTTCGATGTGAAATAATTCATGTAACCGTTTCTGGTTTGTAGTAATAATTTCAACAATTTCTTTTTACCTTTTATAGATTTCCATCAACAAAAAAAAATATTTTTCACAAGAAAAATTTTCAATTCACTTTTTTTTTTTTTTTTGACTCATCGCCAATTGATTTTTCCATTTTTGGTTACAATTTCTTATTTTGGTAAATCACAATTTCATTTTATTATGTCTTATACTATGTTGTATGATCGGGAAAAAAAAAGAAAATTAAAACATTTTTTATCTTTGGTACGTATGTTCTACATAGCGGACATCAAAAGAAAACAAAAAACATAAAAAAATGTTGATGACATAATCAAGTCACTTTAAAGTATCTAAGATTGAACTTGCCACTTTACACAGCCAATTAGTTACAATGCTTACAAATCATCATAATACCAAAGCAGGCGATATCAAATACCGCGCGATCATACAAAACTTATGTATACGGTTTGGGAGACGCGTGCGCCGCAAGATAAATTTACATGTTATGCGATAAGAGCTTACAACAAATACAATTTTTTTTTTATTACTTCATTTGCATTTAAATGTACAATTTGTTGTTGCCGCAATGTTTAATGCACTTTCCTATATACATTTGTAACCGTTTAAAACTACAAACTTGTGTTATAAATATTTTTTATTGTGTCATTTTGTCGTTTGTTTATAATTCCGCGTTTTTTTTTATAAAATCAATTCGCACTGCAATTAGAAAACAAATTAGAAGAAAATAATGACCTGCGTATCTAATGTATTTCGTGTGGTAGGTATGCTGCAAACCCGGTTGTGTAGGTAGTTTGTTTGTACGGTATAAATTAGATTCAGTCATTTAGTTTCATCCAGTTTATCAGTTGACGTCTCGAACATTTCTATAATAGGATCTGGAAGCTTTTCGGTTATCGTCTGGGGACAGATTGAAATTTAAAAAATTAAAAATTAATGAGTTAAGGAAAAGTCAACTGTCTGATTCAGTTCTAACACCCAATATATTCCGCAAATTCCAAATCTTTATAAATGTAAATTGTGATAACTTATATTTACTATTTAAAGTGAGAAAAAAGCAATTTGAATTATGCATGCAAGTGAGAATATTACATGAGAGGAAATATTGGTATTTGCAAGAAACTCTCTTTTATGTATATTACTTTGGTCTAATATTTAAAAAAAATATATATTTAAACTAATCACCAAAGTTTAAAATGATCAAGTGATCAATGACTAAAACTTTTTATATTTTCCTTAACCCTTGTGTCAACACGACATACCCGGGTTTGTTTTTGATTTTTTGTAACGGAATGAAGTTTTTTTTCTAATAAAGTTAAATGACATTTTTATTATGATATCGGTTCTACATATATTTAATGTTTATCCGTCTTTGATGCAAAACTCTTGATTAAATTCATACACACCATGTGTTGAACGTGTTGGTGAGAAGTCGTTTTATTCTCGTGTTGACACAAAGGTTAAATTATTGTTCCAATAACAACTTTACAACAACACGATTATTTACAAAAAACTATTTTCTACAAGATCATGTGACTATGTGCTATGTTTATTTCAACTCTAAACTAACCTCGAGTGATATTTTTAAAAATATGTAAAACCAGCAAACCTTAAAATTAGAACGCCTGGTGGGCGATTTTGTAACCATTACATGAGCTGCTACATTTTTTTGAAATTTTTTAAAACATTTCGACTTGACGTTATGTCTATATAATCGAGTTCTCGACACTCGTAATTCGAAATAGGCGAGATACATAACCGACGCCCGACAGACAATAACTGTGTACAACTTGCTGAGAAATTGAAGTGCAGCTGGCTGAGAATTTGCTTGTTGAATAATTTGTTTATCCCAAACCAATTTAAGTATAAATTTGTTAGAAAATTAAATCGATTTATCTACAGCAGTCGCCATTGTCTACAAATAAAGTATTCAGTTTTATATTTTTATCAACTTTGACTGACTGTATTCACCAAAGCTTTCTTATCCGGAGTTATGCGTCATATATTAGCCACAGAGACAACCGGTAAACTTTCATTCGATACAAAGTATCGCCCTGTTTCATTTAGAAAATTGTGCTCTACAATAGCTGGATACTCACTTGATACTGCTTCGACTATATTGGACGCCCAGGTCAATTTTGCATAATCGATTAAATTCCCCCAACGCACTGCGTTTTATTTTTTTATTTTTTACAAAGGGTTACCATTTTCTGCCTTGGGGCAGTCGTTGGAAGGATTACTAAACTTTCTATTTGAGTACAATGTAGATGTTACATTTGCACGAAATAGGAATGTAGAAAATTTTGGAATATTTCAGAATGTTCTAAAAGGTTCCAGAATTTGCTAGAAAATCAGAGATTTTTCTAAAAAATTTCAGAATTCTAGAAAGTTTGACAAAAGATGAATTTCTTGACGCATAGTGATCCGGATCAGAACAACAGACATTAGCCCGGGCGAACAATTTCATGTCGTCTACGAAGAGGAGGCAGTTCGTAAACTCAAAGCGTTGAACAACATTGTTGATAAACAATGAAAACAACAATGGGCTAATGTGACTCCGTGAGGCATGCCAGATGGCACACGAAACAATTGGGAGTAAGAACCCAAGATCCTAACGGAATGCCAACAATCAGAGAGGTAGGAAAGCAACCATTTAATAGGAATAAACTGATAAGAACAACTTACTAATAAGAATAGAGTCATCAATTTTATCAAAAACCTTTGTAAAATCTGTATAAACAACGTCGAGCTGCTGTCTATCACCACAAAACGAGACCAAGTTAGTTACTGCAGACCTAGCGGGATAAAATCCATATTGTGCCGGAGAAATGAAATTTTTAGTAAGGAAGACTTTATGGACCATAGACTCGAACAGCTTGAGTAAGACGGCAAGAATTGCGGTGCCACGATAATTACTCACATCACTTCTTCTACCCGTCTTGAAGATTAGATGAATACAAAAAAATTCCAGGGACCAGGGAAAAAACCCCGACGGAGGGCTTCATTAAATATGAAGGTAATCGGAAGGGCTAAACTCTCAGCATAACACCTAAACAGAATCAGTGGAGCAAGCAATCCAGAACTTCTTCCTCAGTAAATTTTAAATCATTAAATTGAACGAACCTGGGGAAAGCTGGAGTCACGATAGCGGGCGGCAAAACGGGTTTGTAAACCGACGCAAAAACAATAGCAAACAAATTGCAGATGTCCCAGGGATAACTAACGATAGAGCTCTGGTAAGACATTGTAGATGGAAAGCCAGCCACTTTTTCTTGATGTTAATGAAATTCAAGAACTCCTTAGGACTAGATGTTAACTCTTCCCCAATTCACTCTATATACATAGTTGTTGTAAAGGAATCAGTTTAGGCTTTTAAATTGCTTGCGGGCTCTATAAAAATTAGGATAGTATTTAATGCCATTTATTAAAATGAAGTTGAACAATATTTTGTAAAGCGACAAAGATCATGATGAATATAATACGAATATGAAGGGCAGATTCAAAAAGAACCGAAACAGAAAATTGAAATTTAGTGTTTGTGTGTTTTACGCATTTTGATTTCGTTTCATGAGGCATGATCTGATCTGGATCATGAAATGCGGCTAATCGTCATGAAATGTTCCAGAATAGGAGGTGAAATACATTTAAATATTCTAGAACGTTCGGAAACGGGAAATCGAATGCATCCATTGTTCTAAAATTGGATAGATGCTAACTACGTCTTGTATTCTTTCTATAGTTTTTGATGCTATGCAAAATTTCCAAGAATATTCTCAAATTTTGTTCGAATTTTTTTTAAATTTTCCGGAATTTCCAAAATTTTCTAGAATGTTCCAGGACGTTCCAAAATTTCCTAGGATTTTCTAGAAAATTTCAGAATATTTCAGAATGTTCTAAAAGTTATCAGAATTTTCTAAAGAATTTCAGAATTCTACAATAGAAAGTTTGACAATGTTCCAAAATCGGGAGTGAAATGCTTTCGAATATTCTAGAATGTTCCCAAATCGAATACATCTGAATATTCTAAAATGTTCTGGAATCGGTAATCGTAGATGCTATGCAGCATTTTCAAGAATATTCTCAAATTTCCTGGAATAATTCCATAACTTTCTGGAAAATTCCAGGTTTTCCAGAATTTCCTAGAAAGTTTCAGAATTTTCCAGAATTTACAAAATTTTCTAAATATTCCAGGGCTTTCCAGAATTTTCTAGACAATTTCAGAATTTTTCAGAACGTTCTAGAAGTTTCCAGAATTTTCTAAAAAGTTTTAGAATTTTATAAATTTTGACAATAATTCCAGAATCGGGACTGAAATCAAAGCAACCTTGATTATACAAGCCATAATCTAAAAAACGAAGCTTTTATAAGGGAATTAGAAACGACGAAAAAATCAAAATTTCCATAGTAAAACACACAAAACATATGGGAAATCACATTTTTTCCTAAGACAAATTTGTAAATGAAAACGTTGCAAATTCTTAATTATGATTTCTGAAATATTTTCATAAATGTTTGAATTTCAACATATATGAATATCGTTTAAGTAAATCGTTTTCATTTTCTTGTAATAACTGATTTATTTAAACCAAAATAAAATAAAAAGTTCATAACAACAGCTTTCTGGTCAAATTAAAAAGAAAAGCTTACTACAAATCGTGTGCATTAAGCCAATATACATAGATGGCAGTGGGCAGTAAACATTTTGAAAACCGTAAAAAAAATCGCCACTTGGGGAAATTTGAGTTCAAAAGTTGTAGGAAAAGCAAAACAAATTCGCAAAATATTTAAGAACGTGTCATAATTTTATGATTAAACAATATTTTTCGTATTTTTCTGTATAAATCTGAGACATCTAACGTACACTAGTAAAACTAAAGAAAAATTTAGCAAGTATTATTTTAATTCGTCAGAGCCAACTTTGATGTATTTTTCAAAATGAAAGTTCACAAAATATATTTTAGAAATAATTTAATTTTAATATTTCTGCAATTAATATTTACTTAATACCAATATACCCTTCTTGTATATTGCTGCTAAATATATGTAGAACACTTTTGTATAAAAATTTTGTAACATTTTTGCTTTTTTCATTGAAAAACTTGAAGCTAAAAAACACCATTTTTAGTATGGATTCCTATGGAAATTAGTGAAAAGTTATACCACTAAAAAAGCTTCGAAAAAATACGTCATAATGATTATGGCTCTATACTCTAGAAGGCTCTGCTGAAATGCATTGAATATTCTATAATGTTCGGAAATCGAATACATCTGAATGTTTAAGAATGTTCTGGAATCTGAAATCGTAGATGTGATGCAGAATTTTCAAGAACATTCTCAAATTTTCTAGAATTTTCTAGAAAATTCCAAATTTTCCAGAATTTTCTAGGAAGTTTCAGAATGTTCCAGAATTTACCGGAATTTCCAAAATTTTCTAAATGTTCTAGGGCGTTCCAGAATTTTCTAGAAAATTTCAAAAATTTTCAGAATGTTCTAAAAGTTTCCAAAATTTTTAGAGCTCTTCAATTTAGAAATTTTGACAATAATTCTAAAATCGGGAGTGAAATGCATTAAATTTTCTATAATGTTTCGGAAATCGAATACATCTGACTGTTCTCAAATGTGCTGGAATCGGTAATCGTAGATGTTCAATTCAAATTTCAGGTGTTCCACTGAATACGATACAAATTCTAATGTATAAGATTCGTATTTGTTTTAAATAAGAAACAAGCGAATCTGATTCAATTCAAATAAGAATTTTATATTCACGTATTGAATACCGATCGAATACATCTGAATGTCCTAAAATGTGCTGGAATTGGATAGATGATATCTACCTCTGGATTCTTTCTATAGTCTTTGATGCTATGCAGAATTTTCAAGAATATTCTCAAATTTTGTACGAATTTTCTAAAATTTTCCGGTATTTCTAAAGTTTTCTAGAATGTTTCAGGACTTTCCAGGTTTTCCTAGGATTTTCTAAAAAATTTCAGAATGTTTCAGAATGTTCTAATAGTTACCAGAATTTTCCAAAAAACTTCAGAATTCTACAAAGTTTGACAATTTTCCATAATCGGGAGTGAAATGCATTGAATATTCTATAATGTTCAGAAATCGAATACATCTGAATGTTCTAAAATGTTCTGGAATCGGTAATCGTAGATGTTATGCAGAATTTTCAAGAACATTCTCAAATTTTCAGAACGCTCTAAAAGTTTTCAGAATTTTCTAAAAAGCTTCGGAATTTTAGAAATTTTGACAATAATTCCATAATCGGGAGTGAAGTGCATTCAATATTCTATAATGTTCAGAAATCGAATACATCTGAATGTTCTAAAATGTTCTGGAATCGGTAATTTTCAAGAACATTCTCAAATTTTCAGAACGCTCTAAAAGTTTTCAGAATTTTCTAAAAAGCTTCGGAATTTTAGAAATTTTGACAATAATTCCATAATCGGGAGTGAAGTGCATTCAATATTCTATAATGTTCAGAAATCGAATACATCTGAATGTTCTAAAATGTTCTGGAATCGGGAATCGTAGATGTTAGCAGAATTTTCAAGAACATTCTCAAATTTTCTAGAATATTCCAGAATTTTCTAGAAAATTCCAAGTTTTCCAGAATTTTCTAGGAAGTTTCAGAATTTTTCTGAATTTACCGGAATTTCCAAAATTTTCTAACTGCCTAAGGGCTTTCCAGAATTTCCTAGAATTTTGTAAAAAATTTCAGAATGTTCTAAAAGTTTCCAACATTTTTAGAGTTTTGCAATTTTACAAATTTTGACTATAATTCTAAAATCGGGAGTGAAATGTGTTGGAATCGAATTCCAGGTTTTCCAGAATTTTTTAGGAAGTTTTAGAATGTTTCAGAATTTTTCGGAATTTACAAAATTTTCTAAATGTTCCAAGGCGTTCCAGGGCGTTCCAATATTTTCTAGAAAATTTTAGAATTTTTCAGAATATTCTAAAGTTTCCAGAATTTTCTTAAAAGTTTCGGTATTTTAAGAAATTTTGACAATAATTCCAGAATCGGGAGTGAAATGCATTGAATATTATATAATGTTCGGAAATCGAATACATCTAAATATTCTAAAACGTGCCGGAATCGGTAATAGTAGATGCTATGCAGAATGTGCAAGAATATTCTCAAATTTCCTAGAAAATTCCAAGTTTTCCAAAATTTTCTAGATAGTTTCAGAATATTCCAGAATTTTCCGGAATTTCTAAAATTTGCTAAATGTTCCAGGGCTTTCCAAAATTCCTAGAATTTTCTAGAAAATTTCAAAATTTTTCAGAATGTTCTAAAAGTTTCCAAAATTTTTAGAGTTCTGCAATTTTAGAAGTTTTGACAATAATTCTAAAATCGGGAGTGAAATACATTAAATTGTCTATAATGTTCGGAAATCGAATACATCTGACTGTTCTCAAATGTGCTGGAATTGGTAATCGTAGATGTCATGGAGAATGTTCAAGAATAATCTCAAATTTTCTAAAATGTTCCAGAATTGTTGTAGAAAATTTCAGGTGTTCCACAATTTTCTACAAAGTTTCAGAATGTTTCCGAATTTTCTGAAAGGTTCCAGAGTTTTCTAGAAAATTCTAGCGAGGCTATTCCTGAATACGATACAAATTCGAATGTATAAAATTCGTATTTGATTTAAAAAAGAAATAAGCGAATCTGATTCAATTCAAATAAGAATTTTATATTTACGTATTCGTATCGTATTCAGGAATAGCCCCTCAAAATTTTCTAAAAGTGTCAGAATTCTATGAAGTTTGACATGTTCTAGAATTGGAAGTGAAATGCATTTGAATATTCTAGAATGTTCAGAAACCGGCTATGCAATGCATTTGATTGTTCTGGAATCTGTCAGAATTTTCGAGAATATTCTCAAATTTTCTAGAACGTTCCATCCAGAATTTTCTAGAATTTTCCAGAATTTCCAAAATTTTCTAAAATATTACAGTACGTTTCAGAATTTCCTGGCATTTTATAGAAAATTTCAGAATGTTCTAAGCTGTTTCAAAATTGTCTAGAAAAATTCCGGGGTATTCTAAAATTTGCAAAATTCTAGAAATTTTGACAATGTTCCAGAATCGGGAGTGAAACGCATTTAAGTACTATAAAATGTTCGGAAACCGGAACTCGAATGCATTTGAATGTTTCCAAATGTTCTGGAATCGGTAATCGTAGATTTTATGCAGAATTTTCAAGAAAATTTCCAAATTATCTAGAATGTTACAGAATTTCCTAGAATTTTCCGGAATTTCCAAAATTTTCTAGAATATTCCAGGAAGTTCTAGAATATTCAACGATTATCTAAAAAATTTCAGAATGTCCTAAAAGTTTCCAGAATTTTCTAGAAAATTTTAGAATTCAGAATTCTAGAAAGTTGGCTATGTTCCAGAATCGGGAGTGAAATTCATTTGAATATTCTAGAATTTTCGCAAACCGGAAATGGAATGCACGCCTGAATGTTCTAAAATGTTTTTGAATCGATAATTGTTGATTCTATGCAGATTTCAAAAATATTTTAAAATTTTCTAGAATGTTCCAGATTTTTTTTGGAATTTTCCGGAATTTTCAAAATTTACTAGAATGTTACAAGACGATCTCTAATTTCCTAGGATTTTCTAGTGTGCATATAGTTGCTGGCTTATTGACATCAATTAATAACATCGGGGCCTTATGACAAATAAATAGGATCTGGTGCTGACCTACAGCTTTTGAATTAAAATTTGTCACCAGAGCTTTTGCAAGCAGCATTCGATATAAAATTGATTGTTAAGGCTGATCGCAGCGATCGACAATTGTTGCTTTTTGAAGTCAAAATTTTCGCATAAGAGATTCGGACGAGACGTATGTATGTGTGTATATCCATCTAAGGTCAAAACAATAAAATTGCGAACCGCTTTCATACGGCAAAACCAACAGCTGTTGGTGGTGATCTTTAATCAAATTTACTTGTTTATATATGTTTAGTTTTCTCACAATGTATGTGCTTATGGATGGAATAGTTTTGTATTATTGGCCAACTTTTCAAAGAACACTCTGCAGTTCTGCTAAAACTCTTGAATATATGCGGGTATTTTCTCGATACATTTTTAGTAACCATAACCCACTGATATTGGTAATTTTCTATTAGAATCCCTATTCAATAGTTGAAGTCGATTTGTTTAAACCGAGCGATGTACTTATGATTCAGTTGGATGACCGACCACCTTGTACGATAAGCCAAGCCCGCTTGAATTGCGATACTCTCGCAGGACCATTTTTTGGAAACAACACAAATTCGAAGAGACTTCGATTATGCTTGGTACATTGGAGGCAAATCGAAACTATCTCGTAAAGCAAACTCATATGACATACAAGGTTTTCCAATAAGAGCAATTGGTCAAATGTAAATAAAACCATAAGCTATATGCTATCAATGATATTTTTCCTTTTCTTTGTGGAATCTCGACCATGGTTAAAACAAATGAAATTCAGCCTCAAAATCGCCAATCAAAATAATACAGCTAGGCCAAATCTTCTTGAGTAGCATTTGTTGCATACCTGGAAACTAATTTCAAATGATCAACCGCACATTAACACTGGCTTCTACATGCGTGGGTGTTAAAATATATTTAATAACAAAAGACAATTTACCCATCCTGTTACAATAAGCATATTGTGGGCTCATTTAACCGCACAAATAAATCACCACAAAATTTTGATTGAGGTCACCACAACATTTTTTATTTTTTGACATGAGAACTTCCACGCCAAAAATTTCATAGTCATTCAAGTTCGCAATTATTTTTAACTAAACCGCAAAAACTCTACTGTCATGTTTATTGTATATTCAGCATAATCATAAACGATTTCACATAACCCTAAAACCGCACTCATACTCAATTATCATCATCGTCTTGTCTTTTGGTGTTAGACAACAGAAACACCAACAAAACAGAAAAGATTAGAATAATTTGACATATAAGCGATAATTTACGCGGTGTGAATATATGAAGACAACAACAACAACAAAAATGTTTATTGTTATTATTAGTTATAGATCACCATATATGGTAACTGTCTTGTCTTTTTATTTTTTATGGTCTCCCGTATATACATACTATAGGAAAATTACGTCGACACATTAATAATTTAATCATTGTTGTGTTGTTTCAAATTTTCTATATATAAAATACGATGATTCAATGTTTATAAAAATACTAAATAAACTTTGATTTCAATTATGCATATTATAATAGAGTTGAAGAAAGTACGCGATCGAGACAAATTTGGTGTGAATACTACATAAAGCCCCAAATTGTATACATATAATTATGGAATTGTTTTATTTCGCGAACTTGTATATAAAACGTGCGCACGACTCGACACATGTGGAATTTTATATAGAGCACACGTGCGCGGTGTCATTTGATCGTTTCAAATTTTTGTTATTGATTTGTGTGATTATCGTCTCGCGTGTTTAATTCTAATTTTTGTATGATTTCGTCATGCATTATTTTGTTTATTTAAATACGATCGTTAATCAGTCACAAATTGATTTAGTTTTTGTTTGTTTATTATATATGTTGAGATCATAATATACTTGGTTATTTCGTGAGTAACCGAACAAGTTAGTAAACAACAGTGATGGGTACGGTATACTCAGGCGCCCCGGTTTCGGAAGGATTATGTTATGCAGTAGCAAGGTTTAGTTGTGTGATGAGTCGTAGATAATTGTAGGTTTTTGAGTGTTGCTCAGTTTTGCTCCTTTTGAATTTAGTTAAATAAAGGGGTAATTTTATTGCCTAGTGCAGCAAAAACAATATTTCAGCATTATTTTCGCAGTTAGGACAAAAGCTCAATTTTTAAATTAGTGAAGCACTTATAATAAAAAGCTCTTTTTGCTTAGTTTAAAATTTAGCTATAGTAATTTCTTCAACCGTTGAAATAGGAAGAAAAATTTAACCCAATAATATGAATATGAAACAGCAAATCAAAAGCTTCCTCTAAGTAAGTGTTATAATTTTTAAATTGTTCATCAAAATACTTATTTTGTGTAATGGAATTTTAGCAATTAGAATTATTGCTAAATATATGAATTTAATTTATTCAATAAACCCAATTTGCAGCTGCTGTTTATTTGGTTGCTGTTAATTACATTAACGCTAGAATCAAAACCGAGTTATTTAAAGTGTAACTTAAGATAATTTAATTGTGGTTTGGTTCTCCTTTTTATAAACTTAAAAGCTTATGAAGCTTTGTGCATTCTATGACCTGTTCATTCTATTCTTTGACCAAAAATAATAATAATATTAACACCAAATATGACGTACAGCAGTAGTTGAAATGTCAAAATCACAAGTATTTGAGATTTTAATATATTTGACAACAACAACGTCTGATTTAGGATTTTTACAACAACAAAATATTACACAATTTACTTGAAAATTTCGAACCGAATTATATAAAATGTGACTTAAGATAATTTAATCATTGTTTGGTTTAACTTTTTAAAAACTTAAAAGCTCATAAAGCTATGTGCAATATTCTATAACTAAAATTATGTTAATGTTAACACCAAATATGACATAAAACTGTCACTGAATTGCCAAAATCACAAGTATGTTACATTTTAATAGATTTGACAACAACAACATCTCATTTAGAATTTTGACAACAATAAAATATCACACAGGCTTCTTTGATAATTTGATGTAAATGTTATTTAAGAGAAAACGCTGAAGCTAAAACCGAGTTGTTTAAAATTTGACTTGTAATTACATCGTTGTTTGAAGCTCATAAAGCTCTGTGCAATATTTTATAATAAAATTACATTAATGTTAATATCAAATATGACATAAACCAGTAGCTGAATTATCAAAATCACAAGTATTTGATATTTTAACTTATTTGACAACAAATAATCACAGAGGCTTCCTTGAAAATTCACTTCAATACCCAATATTGATTAGCAGCAGCATTATCAAATTTATAATTTTATCCTGTAATTTTTTAAAGTAAAATAGCTCAAATTTTGTACAAAATAAGTATAGTTTGCTCAATATCTATCTATTAAGTAAAGCAGACCAATTATTTCCGCAGTTTATTGATATGTTGCTCAAAATTGCTCGTGTACTGTTTTTAGTCGAATTTCAGTTGTTGCTCAATATGAACAAACTAATTTGTTTAAAACTTTTGTTTCGTATATTTTAACGAACAGTAATTTTGTTTATTCCAATTTACTCAACTCATCAGATCGGTTTTTAATACTTATGCTAAAAAGGCGAGACTCTCACAGATATGTTTAAAGTGTTTTGTTAATTTTACAAGAATTTATCCTAAAACCGTAAAAAAACGAAAACCCTTGCTTATAATTTGGAAAAATAATTTAATTTGAAGTTGTAAATTTGACAAATAAACTTGGAATGTTCTATTTTAGAAATTTACATTTATTTACATTTTATTGAAATTTGTACAGCTGAAAATTGTAAAATTACCAAATATTAACGACGATAATGTTTGCTACTTTCATGTAAATTATAATGTCCTCAATTTCAGTACACCAAATACCAAACATATGCTGTTGGAGATCATTTCGATCACTGTAATCAATTAAATACATTTTGTGGTTATGTCTCTCCCTGGAATAAAACACAATTTTGTACAATCATCACGCAAAAGTGAATTTATAATTAAAATAAATTATTCTCTACAAATTATTGCTGTTATCCAATTATTGCTTCATCATATGCCAATAACAATTATAAGTCAGTATTAAAATACATATTTGGGAACTGCTTACATTCAGCATAAGCTTCAAGCGTTTTCAAGATTCCCGACTGTCTTTAGATTGATCGTCATTTTTAGAACTTACAGTATTTTAAATAATTGCTCTATATGAAAAATTCAAGTCAATAAAGTAGCTCAAAATTTTACAAATTACAAAATGTATAATTTTGATAACGTTATTCTGAAATTTCGTAAATTATCACAGTTGCTCAATATTCCTAATTTTCATAATATTTCTTACAGAAATATGCAGAATTGCTCAATTTTGTTAGGGTTTATTAAGCATAAAGTAGCATATTTCAGTAGCTCAATTTGGCTATAACATGTTCCGATGATAATTAATTGTAAAAAATAATACTGACGCTGGTTTGTCTATGGTGTCATTTTTGCTCAAAATACTTTCTGACAAAATCTATCAAATTTTGTGATTATATTTGAACCGCATTTACCATTCATAAATTGAGTTTAAAAAAATACAAATAACTTCAATCTATAAAACGTGTAACTATTTATTAAAACTCGTATCTATGATACGGGTTATACGTTTTGATCGACACTATACAAATACGCATAACAGACAAGATCAGGTCGAAACATATTTTTGTGTATTTTGTTTTAATCGGTTTGACAGATTTATAGCTTCTGTATTACAGATATAGCCTAAAAGCTTATAATTTCCTGATTTTTATTTTTTATTTTTTGTTCCAAATTGCGCGAATGACACCTTATACACAAGACGTCTTTTATATATATTGGCAATTCAATTTCTAAACTAAATGGTGGTCGTTCTTCCTATATCTCGATCGAATAAATAAATAAAGACTATTAAATTGGAATAATTTAAATATAAATTGAATTTTATTTTAATATGGTAACAAAAACGAACAAATCATGTCAATTGGTGAGACACATATCAACGTTAACACCTTCATTTTCAATTAGATTTCTAATCCATCGCGATATTATCTTTGCTTTGCCATGTGTACTATATATGCAGAGAACGACTTTTTATTAATCGAAATAAATAATTAAATTTTATTATTATTGCGATTACGATTTTATAATGGATAGAAAGAAATGTGTTTGTTTTTTATATTATACACTTAAATTACACAGGTGATCTCTGTATAGTAGCGTTGTTTATATGGTATAGGTACTCGATGTGTTGTAAGAAATGGAAAAGGAATTTAAATTGAATTTTATTTATTAAAAGACGAATAAATAAAATAACTTGTTATTATTTATAAATATACATCTATATATAATTTAAATTTTACAATAATTTTACAACAATTTATATGTCTTTTAAAATCTTTGAAACACGCGTCGTCATCGTCGTCTTTCCTTATGGTGATCTCGAGTCTTTTAAATGCCGCGCGCTCGCCCGCGAAAGTCTTAACATAATTTTCTTTTATTATTTGAAATTGATTTATTTGTTTGCAGATTAAAAGCGATTGTAGTATGTGGACACAACAAGGTGAGATGCGATCGTAAAAATTTAAAACCGATCACATTGCGCTGCAGAATTGTAGATTTATGAATTAATAAGGTCGTAATTTATATGATTTTGTTTGCATACTTCATAGATTATTTATAACTAGCTTAAGAAGGTCTTTTAGAATGAACCATCGTGCATTTTGATTTCTTGTTACTTTCAATTTCGGCAATTCCACTCTAATGACATTATATATTCTAAAGTATGTAGTTCAAATAGAGTTTACAACTCTGATTTATCGGTTAACCAAGAGAAGACGAGAATTCAAGCTCTCATTTTTCTTATTTTCAAATTTGAATTGACAAATCTGCTAAAATGGCAGCCACTTCCCAGCACAAAATTCAATTTCAAATTTGGTATCTGGTTTTACCAACATATTTGATGACCAATGAATTAGTTGCAGCACATTCAAATGATGAATCAAAGAATCAAACAATTCAAATTTTGACAGAATACCACATTATAAACAGTTTATAACAATTTAAACACTAAATGACACGCATTTAATTTAAAAACAAGCAAATTAAATATTTTAATGTGGTCTTTTCTACTTTCTCTAACCAATGGGAACCAATTCACATCCTAAATTATTGAGTTCCTCATAGCTATCAGTTTATGTATATAAAAATTTCTGGTCACGATTGGAGTTCAGTGTGTCTTCATAGTTAAAACATACAAAAGATAATTGTGAGGTGAAAATAAAATTCACGCATATTATAGGTCGCTTCAAATATTTCTTCAAAACAAAACTTCCACACACATATTACATTATTCAAAATCATAGTTACAAAACAATAAGTCACTCAGTTTGACAGATTGACAACGTAAACCAACACGGAACTAATTAGTGTTTGGCAATTCCAACTGATCCGATCAGTTCAAAATGATCCGTAAAAATTCAAAATGATCCGATTGCGATGATTGATACTCCTAGCCACAGATTTCTGATGCCGTAACTCAATTTGTGCGAAAATCTCCTGTACTAATTGCCCACAAATTCTTGGAGCCAAAAATCCAAAATACTCCGATTACGATGATTGATACCGCTAACAAAAGGTTTTTGGCGCCGCACAGTGCGGCCGATTGCAAAAAAGCTGGCAGACAGTCAAAAACTCAAGTAAATTATCTCAAAATCGGCGATCAGGGGTTTTTTGGTCGCTGAGCATTTGCATAAGGCTGGATATACAAAGAAGCTCAAAATTTGATTGACCGAATTTCCATCAACAAATTGCTACTGAAACGCAACGAAATCAGCCCATTTTTAAAGGAAATCATTACTGGTGATGAAACGTGGATAAAATACAAATGGTCAAAGAAAGCTAAACCACCACAAACGACTTCAAAGCCAGGATTAACGCCCCATAAGGTTTTGCTTTGTGTGTGGTGGGATTAGAAGGGAATCGTACATTATGAGGTTCTAGCCTGGTCAAACGATTGATTGTAATCTCTACGGTAAGCAATTAACTAGATTGCAGCAAGTAATTCAACAAACCCTGCCAGAATTGATCAATAGAAAGCTTGTTGTCTTCCACCATGTCAACGCCAGACTCCACACATTTTTCATGGGCAGGCAAAAATTGAAAGAGCTTAGCTAGGAAATTTTGATGCATCCACCATAAAGCCCAGATCATTCACCCTCAATCAACTGGAACCCCACAGATTTTTGGAGCACAGAAACTCCAAACGCTCCGATTACAACGATTGATACTGCTAAAAATTGATTTCTGGCGCAGTAATTGTTTTGCCAACTTGCATTAGGATCGCTCGATTATTTATTGACATTTTATAGAAAATTCAATTTGATCGAAAATCGCCTTATAGCCCTCAAATTCTTGGAGTCAAAAATCCAAAATTCTACAAATGCGATGATTGATACCCCTAGCAATAGGTTTCCTCAATTTGATCGGAAATCACTTGGGCTATAGCCCAAAAATTCTTGGAGCCAAAAATCCTAAATGAACCGATTACGATTGATATCGCTAACAATGGGTTTCCGGCGCTTTAACTATTGTGCCAATTAGGGATTGCAGTATCGATAATCGAGTAAACCCATAAATCGGCCGAAATCAGGTTTTTAATTTATCGGTCATTTAATTTATTTTTCCCGATAAATTCGATAAAAAGAAATGATTTCGGTTGACCGAACAAAACACATTTTAGTATTTTGGTTAGTTTAAGGCCCGTTGCACATTTCAGCTAAGCTAAGCGAGAAATGTAGTTTTCATTTGCTTTGTTAGCTCGCCTAGCTCACCCCTTTGCGCTTTCCAGCTGATAACTAGCCTTTTACAAACATACACTTCTGATTTTATATCTTCCCATTAAAATTTTCTATTTTCAACCGGGGGATAAGAATTTAGCTCACATCGCTTAGCTTAGCTTAGCTGAAATGTAAAACGGGCCTAAAGCTTTTGATAAAACGAAAATTTGAAAAGTTGGCCTAGGACTGTCTAGACCAGACCTCCCACATTTCTTTCTTCTGGCGCCCTCATTTACAAATCGACACATTTTCGACCTGATCCAAAATTTTCTGTAAATTTAAGGGGGAAAAATAGAATATTAAATTCATTTTTCACTTATGCCGACTAAAGCTTACTATGGCATGCGACCACAGCTTTTGACTACAATGGTTTGCCACTTGAGTCAAATTTAGTGAAGCTATAGTAGAGATAAACGTCGAATATTGAAAATAATTTTATCTTAGGCGACTTAAGGGCTGTGCCTTGTAACCACAGAATTGGTCGAATGGCATATTGAGGTTTTAATTCGTCATTTCGGCAAGTTTTACGAATTTAAATATTACTCGACCCCGTAAAATAATTTCAGGGCCCCATGTTTAGAATGCTGCGGTCTAGACACAAGACGATTTGCCATGATCAAAGTACTATACCATAAAAGTGATCCGCAAATATATTTACACAACAGTTCCGTGGTCACACGGAATAACTAAGACTTAAGTCAAATTAGATAAATTTTCTAGAGAGGTGGAAAAAGTAGAATATTGAAAATAATTTTTGTCTTAAGTCGACTTAAGCGACTTAACCTTGTAACCACGGAGTTAAATCATTTAGATTTAATATCAAAAGAAGATAATTAGAAACTGTAAGTAATAAGAATACGTATCAGCAACACAAATAGTGATTTAGAAATATATTGAAGGTCTAATTGGTAAAGAAACCGAATAGAAATTGGTGCACACTTTCAATTAGCTTATTGAGAATACCGAGCAATCATATTAAAATAAATTGTAGGCTTGCTTGGATGTCTGTCTGCGTGTTAAGGGAAATGGTAGAAGACACAGGGCCGTTCTTATATATTTAGGCGCCCTGGGCTAAAAATATTAGGCACATTTGTAGAAGCAAAAAAAAATTCCCAGTGCAGAATCATCTTCTGTTTTAAAACCAGTACATTCGACACCATGAAATTCTAGAGAAACTACAAGACATGAAGTTTAAACACCATTTAGAAAGAGAGGCAATTAATTCCAGAAACGAAAAAACATTAGTAATTTCGACGATCGGAGACGATACAATGAATAATTGTGAAAATGCGTACTAGCATTGATACCTCTATCAATAAGCGTTGAGACCTGTAATTGTCATACAAATGGCCATTTCGATCGGTTAAACATTTCTGCACGTTCCGTGGAAAATTCAATTTTTTTGAAAATCAACTGAACTATAGGCCACAAATTCAGAGCCACAAAATTCGAAAATCTGAAAATGGGCTCCGATTTCGATGATTGATACCTCTATCAATAGGCGTTGAGACCTGTAATTGTCATACAAACGGCCATTTGGATGGGTTGAATATTTCTACATGTTCCGTGGAGAATTTAATGTTTCTGGAAATCAACTGAACTATAGCCCACAAATTCAGAGCCACAAAATTCGAAAATCTGAAAATGGGCTCCGATTTCGATGATAGATACCTTTATCAATAGGCCTTGAGACCTGTAATTGTCATACAAACGGCCATTTGGATCGGTCGAATATTTCTACACGTTTCGTGGAAAATTCATGTTTCTGGAAATCAACTGAACTATAGGCCACAAATTCAGAGCCACAAAATTCGAAAATCTGAAAATGGGCTCCGATTTCGATGATTGATACCTCTATCAATAGGCGTTGAGACCTGTAATTGTCATACAAACGGCCATTTGGATCGGTCGAATATTTCTACACGTTTCGTAGAAAATTCAATGTTTCTGGAAATCAACTGAACTATAGCCCACAAATTCAGATTTCGATAATTTATACCTCTATCAATAGGCGTTGAGACCTGTAATTGTCATACAAATGGCCATTTCGATCGGTTAAACATTTTTGCACGTTCCGTGGAAAATTCAATTTTTTTGAAAATCAACTGAACTATAGGCCACAAATTCAGAGCCACAAAATTCGAAAATCTGCAAGAGGGCTCCGATTTCGATGATTGATACCTCTATCAATAGGCGTTGAGACCTGTAATTGTCATACAAACGGCCATTTGGATCGGTCGAATATTTCTACACGTTCCGTGGAGAATTTAATGTTTCTGGAAATCAACTGAACTATAGCCCACAAATTCAGAGCCACAAAAATCGAAAATCTGCAAATGTGCTCCGATTTCGATAATTTATACCTCTATCAATAGGCGTTGAGACCTGTAATTGTCATACAAATGGCCATTTCGATCGGTTAAACATTTTTGCACGTTCCGTGGAAAATTCAATTTTTTTGAAAATCAACTGAACTATAGGCCACAAATTCAGAGCCACAAAATTCGAAAATCTGCAAAAGGGCTCCGATTTCGATGATTGATACCTCTATCAATAGGCCTTGAGACCTGCAATTGTCATACAAACGGCCATTTGGATCGGTCGAATATTTCTACACGTTTCGTGGAAAATTCATGTTTCTGGAAATCAACTGAACTATAGGCCACAAATTCAGAGCCACAAAATTCGAAAATCTGAAAATGGGCTCCGATTTCGATGATTGATACCTCTATCAATAGGCGTTGAGACCTGTAATTGTCATACAAACGGCCATTTGGATCGGTCGAATATTTCTACACGTTTCGTGGAAAATTCATGTTTCTGGAAATCAACTGAACTATAGGCCACAAATTCAGAGCCACAAAATTCGAAAATCTGAAAATGGGCTCCGATTTCGATGATTGATACCTCTATCAATAGGCGTTGAGACCTGTAATTGTCATACAAACGGCCATTTGGATCGGTCGAATATTTCTACACGTTTCGTGGAAAATTCATGTTTCTGGAAATCAACTGAACTATAGGCCACAAATTCAGAGCCACAAAATTCGAAAATCTGAAAATGGGCTCCGATTTCGATGATTGATACCTCTATCAATAGGCGTTGAGACCTGTAATTGTCATACAAACGGCCATTTGGATCGGTCGAATATTTCTACACGTTTCGTGGAAAATTCAATGTTTCTGGAAATCAACTGAACTATAGCCCACAAATTCAGAGCCACAAAAATCGAAAATCTGCAAATGTGCTCCGATTTCGATAATTTATACCTCTATCAATAGGCGTTGAGACCTGTAATTGTCATACAAATGGCCATTTCGATCGGTTAAACATTTCTGCACGTTCCGTGGAAAATTCAATTTTTTTGAAAATCAACTGAACTATAGGCCACAAATTCAGAGCCACAAAATTCGAAAATCTGAAAATGGGCTCCGATTTCGATGATTGATACCTCTATCAATAGGCGTTGAGACCTGTAATTGTCATACAAACGGCCATTTGGATCGGTCGAATATTCCTACACGTTCCGTGGAAATTCAATTTTTTTGAAAATCAACTTGCATTTCCTTTGACGTCAAAAATGAAATTCAAATGTCAAAAATGTTCTCTAAAATTGACTAGGTCTTGGACATTTGGTGGCGCCCTAATAATGCGGCGCTCTAGGGCTGCAGCCTTTATAGCCCCATGGTAAAGATGGCCTTGAGAAGACAGCCATCTCAAACTCAACCGAATGTTTGAGAATCTTCACTACTGAACGATAATTTAAACATAAAATGAATAAATCGATAAATTTAAATAAATTTATCGAAATTTCATACAAAATTCAATTTGATCGAAAATCGCCTGGACATAGCCCACAAATTCTTGGAGCCAAAAATCCAAAATGCTCCTATTACGATGATTAACACCTCTAACAATAGGTTCTCTGAGTCATACCTGTTGTGCCAACTTGCATTAGGATCGCTCGATTTGTTATCGACATTTCATAGAAAATTCAATTTGATCGAAAATCACCTGGACTACGGCCTAAAAATCTTGGAGCCAAAAATCCTAAATGAACCGATTAAGATGATTGATATCTCTAATAATAGGTTCCCGCCGCCATAACTGTTATGCCAACTTGCATTTGAATTTATTATACGGTTTTTTTCTCGCAGTTAAAAATGGGAAAAAATTAAAAAAATTCTTCTGGTCAGGATTATGGTGACCTTGAAGTTTGCTGTGACAATACACTAGAGGGTTCTAGGAGTTACCTCTAGGCCAAATCTAAAACTGGTTTGAAAATGAATAAAACTATGTCAATCAATTCTTTTGGTTAGGATTATGTTATATCGGTATAGTAGGGTAGGGGATTCCGTTGGCTATCACTGGGCTAATTCTGAACCCAGATTGCCTGTCAGAATTTTTGTTATATCAATAAATGTGTTGCCTTTCCGTAGTTAAAAAAGAATAAAATAAAATTATTGAAATTCTTCTGGTCAAGCTCTATTGCGCCCCTGGAAATATCTAGTATAGTAAAGGGGCCATCTGTAACGAACTTGTTTGGGCGTGTCGGGGTTGCGAGGCGGGCTCGTTTCCAAAAAAAATGTCATTCGTCACTGAATTCATTCATCCATCAGAGCTTCGGGGTGGTTTCTATTTTGCTGACTAAAGCTCAGGGGTTGAAGTGGGGTTTCCGAACATGGATGGAAGCTTTGTCTACCACCTAGGGAGAGAGGGTATAAGGAAAGGGACAGATCGGTACTATACTCAC